>JAJTTV010000002.1:2553432-3145758 GCA_036971225.1 Arthrobotrys sinensis | reverse complement strand
AAAAAAAAAAAAAAAAAAAAAAACCAGGGAAGAAAAGTCAATCGCAGGTTCCATGGTGCACAAGAAAATCCGGCACATGCACAGTGGGCGTTTGTCACTTCTCATTGGCTCGCCTCTGCGCCCCCAAGTTCCAACGGCTCCCAACGCGGCCATTCAACGTGCCGTTCTTGGTGGCACCAGGCCTATGCACATGTCTGCGACTTGCAATGGGTTAGGTATCTACGGCCTTGGTATACCAATAGATTCACGATGCAGTACCGGACGGATTAGTACCTTGTAAAATATGTTGAGCATTTCGATATGCAATGTATGGCTCGATGCTGGACCCAGAAATATTATTTTCTAACACCGCAGCGCGCTGCAGCGTCAATGTTCAACAATTTGTCGTCAAAGTTGCGTTATCCTTCCTTGACCCTGATCCTGATCCTGCAGACAGATGCGCATATGCAAACGATCGAAAAGGGCACAGCGTAAGCGAAGCAGCATCTGCATGGCCATGGGCCAATGCCAACCATTTGTACTACCATCGACGAATATATATATATATATATATATGTGCTAAGCACTGCTTCGAAGTCAGTGCTTGGTCAATTGGGCATATAGACGTCTTCTAATTCTATGGGGACATGGGAAGAGGGTGATCGGCGGGGGTTGTGTTGGAGACGACGTTAGACTGCACGCAGCACTTCTGTGCAACCTGCGTCAACTCTGATCAGGTGACTGTGATATATTATTAGTCTCTTCTTATCCTTTTTGACTGCCTCCTCTTGTGACCTCGTAGGATATGGCATATGCATATGCACGATACTGCTACATCAGTATAAATGTGGCTCTTAGTCTACCGTGTAACACTTGGTCAGTATACCGGCAGACTACAAAATATCTCTTCCAGCAGAGATTTAGATTTCCTGTTTTCAACTGTTTTTTAATTCAATTTATATCCATTTATTTTATTATTTCAGTCAGCCACTTCACCGTATGGTAGGTTCCTTGTCCGCAATGTCAAGCTTCTCAATAGCGATCCCACTCGGTGCCCCCTCCTCTTCCTCGGATGCCTTCCCTTCTTCATGACGGCTTCCTTCATCCCTCAGAACATCAGCATTGTCCTTCTGCTCTTTCTCACCATCTTCGTCTCCAACCACTCCAACTCCGCTCTCCAATCCCTCAGCAAAGTTTAAAACCCATTCAACAACGTTGCTCTTGTCGTTCACCTCGGCCTCATACACACAGTCGTGTCCAGCAGCATTCAGCACTCCAGGATCCGCCCCAGCTTTCACTAGCACCTTTACAGCTTGAATATGTCCATTCAAACAAGCCCAAT
This sequence comes from Arthrobotrys sinensis, assembly GCA_036971225.1. Lineage (NCBI taxonomy): Eukaryota > Fungi > Ascomycota > Orbiliomycetes > Orbiliales > Orbiliaceae > Arthrobotrys > Arthrobotrys sinensis. The sequence goes on along the minus strand of JAJTTV010000002.1, from coordinate 3,144,437 downwards.
GCAGTGGCGTGTTCCCACTTTCATTCGGGAAGTTTAGCAGCGTATGGAGATACGGCGACGGTATTGTGATCGATGTTCCGTCAGATGTTATCCCTGTCGGTAATGCCGCAGTACTATTCGAAGAAGAAACTTCTGGGTGCACCACAGGCGTAGCCAATGGCGGTGCCTCCAGAGATAATATGTACTCTACAACCTCGACGTGGTTGTTCGCTGCTGCCATGTGCAGACATGTGTTTCCGCTGTACGGGTCTACCGCTGCGGCTGGTATTTCAAGTGAATAGCGGTTTAAGGATTTGGAGAGCTCGGATATGGTTTCTTTGAGGTCGGATAGCTCGCCTGTACGGCAGAAGTAGAGGAGGTCATCGATTGTGTCTTCGTCGAGAGTGGGGGGTGGGGGGTTGATGGTCGGTTTGGAGGGGTTGCTTGAGGCGGCTGTTGTAACCATGGCTGTAGGTTTTTGAGTATACTCAGTGGTCGGATGCTTATGTTGAATGGAATAGAGCGAGTATAGATATTGATTGCGAAGCTGAGGTTCCTCCAGGAATCTTGCTAGTTGGATGTCGAATTGAAGGTTTGCGCTCGTCGCACAGAATTTTTTTATATCTGCCGCACAAACAACACAACACATTTAGACGATAAAGACAGTTGCGATTCTTCGGCCTCGCTTCATTGCATTCTATTATCTACTTTAGTCTCGTATTATATATCTACTTTACATGCGTAACTGCGCTAGGTATCGATCGTAGCAGAACATAAAGAAAGAAGGAAAGGGAAAAGGAAAAAGAAAGAAATAAGGGGGGGTATCTCTAGTAGTAGTATTCGGTTTCTTCTCTCCGCCTCCTCTCACGGCTATCTTCATGACTCCGTCTTCTCGGTTCCTCGATCTCTCTATGTCTATGCCTCTTCTCCCTCACTTCTACTTCATCTTCATACCCGTCAAGTTGCCCCTCGTACCTCTCTCGATATATTTCTTTAGTCCTCTCCTTCGCTTCGTCTCTAGTCTTTGATCTCGACCTGTATTCATCCCACTTATCGCGTCCCTTTGTTTCGATAAGTTTTTCAACCTCTGCGGCTGCGAAGGCTGCTAGGAGTTCTTTCGCGAGGGCGTGAGAGACAGGTTTTCCTTGTGCCTTTTGGTGGGCTTCAAAGGCGTGGAAGGCGGCGAAGGCGGCAGCTCCGGCGAGAAGTTCATGGGAGCGTTTGCCCTTGTGCTCGTGGTGGCGCTCAGAGTCTAAATCTTAGATGTTAATATGCGAGTGTTATACAAGGATATATAAAGCGAAACGTACCTTCGTGATGATGGTGATGGTGGGAACCCATGGTGTCTAAGTTTAGAGTATTCTTCGAGTGTGTATTTGTATAAACTTGTATAGGCTAGGAAGTTGAGCCGGATGCAATAGTTTTCGAGATAATTCGACTTCAAACAAAAGCGTTCTTTATATATTGATGTTGACTCGGGATTTAAGGATGCGGAAGTATGACAATATTCTTCTTATTTTTTAATGGTGGTCTTTATATGATATTTTTCGTACGGTGTATGCTGATGATAGATTGCAGTACAATAGCTTGATAATGTGTTTATCCTGTTGTATTCTGAAAGTGATGATATCGAACTTCAACGTCGACACTCCTGCTCTTTATATACCCCATCCATCTCCAACAATGTGACTCTTTTGCTAGCTAAAACTCTACTCTATTTCCAATCACAGCTTACGAAAAGAAACACCGAACCCCGGATTATGTGATCTCATACTCTCCCCATAGAATGGCCTTAAGGAGCTCGGTTTTTATCGAAAACCCTGGTTCTTCTCCGAACATTCCGACAAGAGCCTAACTGACCTAATTGCGAAATGCGAGGTACCAGCGTATGCCTTATGGGCGTTACTAATCCTTTTGGTCTGCTGCCCTCTTTTGTCATCATCATCATCGGTACCTCGGGGTTTTCTTTTCTATTTCTGGATATAACTAGACCTGATAACGGTTTAGGCGGGTTTGTAGAAGCTCAAGCTAGAACGTTATAGGAAAGAGATGGCAGTTTTAACGACGCTAGAAGCGACGCCAGAGAAGTTATCGAAGGATTTGATTTTTATTTTAGCACCCGGATAACGGGCATCTTTTCTAATTGTCGGATTATTAAGCTTTCGCAGAGACACCTTGTTTTTATAATATTACGCGTAACGGTAGTTAAGGGACTTAAGGGATGTATATAACGTTAGGTCCCGTGCGAAGTTTGAAGCTTGTTGGAGCTTAGTCTTGACTCTGGAGCTTGGGCTCTTGAGCACATGTATAATGACGTCATAGGGTACCTTTGTACCCGTGGAGGATTTAATATTTGAAAAAAAATATATGTACCTCTGGGAATTTGCTCTACAAAGCTCTATCAGTACATGTACACGGGTCCCAAGCCATCCGGCTCCCGAAGTGAGAGAGCTCTTGTGTTTCCTATTTCGCCATTTTGTCGGGCGTTCGCCGGGGCGCCATCATGGTGCAAGTCATTGCATTGGACAGCATATTTACCGACGGGGTGGGCATGTCGATAACCATTAGCTGCTGATTGGCCAGACTAGACGACCAGACTCCAACTTTGCAGCTTTTAGGTCAACAACCAGGGCTATTTACTAGTCGGCAATCACAGAATATGTAGATACTAGAAACCCAGCCCTTCCTAACAGACACAGTAATTGTAAAATAAGTAGTGAAATAAAGAATATATCCTTAGGAACTATATCATAAATAAAGGATCAATCACGTCTCCCGTGCAGCACATACACTCCTCTCAGTTCGAAGGTCCGCATGTATATTCCAACATCATAAAGAAAGTAAAGAGAAGTAAAGCAATAGAATATGAAAGGGATTACAAATGAAAACTTGTGCCCGCTCTGCATTCCACCTCTTGTAATATCAGTCATCTCTGATCCTATAATCAATTGGGCCTATTTTTTTCTCTCTTTTTTTCCTTTTCTGAGCATTTTTTTGTTTGTGTTTTATTCATATTTAACTTAAAATCACCCCTCTTCTTCGTGGGAGGCTGGTTTACGAGGCCACCCTCTTCCCTTTTCCAATGTTATCTGTCCTTCGACTTCTGTTAGATCATGGACATATTCTTATAGTCAAGGAAGGGGTACTATTACATAAAAGCGCTAGCCATGGGGCCCTAACCAGACGATATCCGTTCTAGGGCCCCGAACAGTCCTCCATACCTTTCGGACAAGGAGCTTCGAAACCTCGAAAACGTCAACAGGGTGGATGTAGACGTAGAGAGTTCCGTCATCTCCATACCGACATAAAACTCACTCGCGTTCGAAAAATAGCGAACCTTGAGCTCCACAGGCAGCGAGAAAATGGAGTCTTTAAGGTCTTTGCCCCACTGAATAACGGTGTTAACCGTTTTCGTGAGGGTGGACCAGAGGAGGCTGCTCACACTCAAAATGAGTGTATAGCATCCGATAAAGAGGTTCAAAAACGATGTATATACCTTTGAAACGATCCCAGTGGTTTTAACAGTGGTTATGTATCTCGTATCTAGAGCGGTATGGGTGGTAGCTGCCGTAGTAGTACAATTAGCTGGAATGAAGCCAATATTCGAATTTGGAGTAACTAGCGCACAAGCTTCTATTGGTTGGTAGCTTGATTTGAGTGTATCGAGGTATTGCGAATAACAAAGACCAATAATTGTACAGACGCAAGTTGCGAAAATAAGGTACTTTGTTAATGCCGACATCGCGGATAAGTCGTTAGTATAAAGAGGATCGTTATATTTCGGGATGAACATTGACAAAGATAGTTATATGGGCGTTAACTAAGTGATATTGGTGTGTATGGTTGAGTTTAGATCGCGATCTGTTCGTTCGAAGGAGGAAGCTTGATTTCGCTATTGTGAAAATAAAACCTCAAGAGAAACAAGTCGAGATCCGGAGGCTCAGATTATTTGCCACACTTTATATATTATATTCGGTCCTACTCCATTGCTTTCACACCCTCGACAGGCAATTGATGAGGGACGCAGTCCCGTGGTGACGTGTCTACCATAGGAGTTGACGCGTCCACCATAGGAGATGACGTGTCTACCAATTAGATAACGAGAGCAAGTATCTACACAGACGGTATTATATCAAGATATCTAATTATCAAGTCGCCGACGCAGGGTTTCGCTTTATGAAACGCTGTTCACGCCCAACATGCGAGCTCAATGCAGACCTCTGAGAGCTCTTTTCCCCAAGATAACGATTTTCGAAAAGGAGGGCTGACGTGTCCTTCTCTCCACCCGACATAATGGCAGCATTTTTTCGAATATATAAATTCGAGAACCCAAACGAAGATTTTGAATTTTTCGGGTCGGCATTCTATCAAAGGATTGAGGGAATTTTATGACCTCGTAGAAAAGTAAAAACTGCCGAACAACTGCACTGAACATTGATATTCTACCATATTCTTGGGTATGCCAAATTCACTGAGTCAGACATTCATGGGTTGTTCGACTTAAGCGCCTTGGTCTGCTACGAGGCTGGAAGGTTTCAGTTAAACAGGCAATCGACGGAGGTCGACAGGAAGCAGCCTCTCTCTGAACTAAAAATCTGACGGAAGAGAATTCTGATCGAAGGTATGATATTATTTCTTGGGCATGTTAATATCTAACGTTACAGAGTCTTTGTTGGAGATTTCGCCAGAAGATGGTAGTTGGGAGGAAAGATCGATTCGAATTCAATTTGAGGTTTCGGAACAACAGAATACACCACCATACTGTGAGCTCTGAATACCGTCCAGAAGGCTCCAAGATTCCATCTGAGCTCAATCTCCCTGCATACACTGCCACCACTGTCCCAACTCGCCGACGCAACTTTTTCGCAATGCATACGTACACTGCCAGCTCACGATGCATATATATAGACAACGGAGAATCGATTAAATAAAGATTGAGCGCCCCTGGAGTTTCAACAAGACTTTATCCCTAAGCGATTCGAAAGGAAACTTTCAACTTTTTTCTTGGAAGGTTAGATGTAGGGAGTGCTCGAGCTCGAGACGGCATAGAAATTCGAACAGATTCCACCAAATTCGACAACAAGCGAGGCTGCATGGGAAAATAGAAAAAGCATAGCGACGAAATATTATTTCTGAAGAAGGAGAGAGGGTTCCACATCCGAACGGTATTCGACAAATCAGACTGTTGAGGCAGGCGATAGAGCGTGGGAATTGAGATTCAACCTTTCCGACAGGTCTGGTTACGGGACGACTTGTCGGCCTCTGGTTTCCACTAAAATGCAACACTCGTTTGTGTTGATGCTGAGGAAGCGCCAATGGTCACAGTTACAAGACTGCAATGGTCACGTCAGTAGTGGTTGCGTCTGGTCAACACGAGACAAGTCACGTCGCGGGACAACAGAGAGTCACTTCGTGGAGACCAGGACAACCCGGGTTCGAAAGAACGGACCCTCATTACAGAAAGATAGGAGGCGAATTTAACGAAACTCTAATCTATTGCTGGTGATAGAATTCGAACGAGCAACAATGTATAATACAGTCCACCACCCAAGCAAAAGCCATCAAACCAGTAACAATGCTCTGGAACGATCAAAAAACCGGGCTATAATACAAAGATACCGCTCCGGACCTTATTTAAAGTCTTGAATCATCGTATCTATCCGAATCATGATCCGCGCCGTATTCGGTTTTTAATGAAGGATCGTTTATACAGTCTTTAACCATAGACTTTTTACCCAACTTCCCCACCATCTATTTCAATCTTTGGATCCCACAATATCCTTTTTGCGGGTATCCCTGAATTAGGAGGAGGGCCTAATGGTTGCTTCGTCGTCATCGACGCGCCCCTCATTTTCAGAATCGGACATGATGGCACTATCGCTTCCATACTCATCGATTCGATACATGAAGAATTGTACGAAAATCTGCATTCTAACTATTAGTTCCGGCCACGGAAATTAGGAGTATAGGGCCTTACCACAAAATCCAAGCCTAAAGTCCCCAGGCTACCCAACAGCCAACTCGCGTTCACAGCAATATACCTCCAATACCCTTCTCCGTCTTCCACCTTCCCAGGGTTGTAAGCCAGAATACTGATCACATAGGTCACATTCCCTAAGCATGCGAACAGGAAGAACAAGAAGGCAACCCCTTCGCACGACTTTCGCTGGTAGTTTAAGATGATCTGAGGAATTCGCGAGCCCAGATATAGTACGGCACAGAGATACCCGAAAATCTGCCCGTAAAAAGAGAATTCGAGAGGCTTGTGCTCAGGGATATGTGGATCCTTCGATTCTCCTTTCTTAGGAGTGAGATAGTAACCGGCTATTCCGGCGAATATAACCAGGGAGACAGCGATAGTATCGCGGGCGATGTACTTCCAGAACTTATTGCGGCTGCTGGTGTCCTCACGAGCATTGCCTGTGCCGTCAAGATCTTGGCTAGAACTACCAGTCTCGACCGGATACTCGCCGTTGGTATAGTTCTTATGTATACTCTCGGGGCGGGATGGGGGAAGACTGTGCAAGGGGTTGGCGGGCGAGAGATGGTAAGAATGCTCTGCGAGGATGGAGAGACTGCCGCGACGCTCCTCACCGTAGTAGTCGGAGATGGTGCGAGAAAGGAGAGGCGACTCTTCTGTCGGATCCGGTTCTGAACCTGCTGTACCGGGACGGGCAGAACCATGATGATCGCCATTGGTAACCGGTGGCTCTGATTGGGGTTTTCGGGCGCAGGCACGGTAGTAAAGGCATTGGATTAGAAGAACTATGTCGGCAAACGTGTAGTATATCGCCAGGATAAGCTAAAGGAAGGCTCGACGTCAGCGTGTCTTCGAATTATGCAACGAGGAGAATTCCGTACCATAGTTGGTAGTACGCCCTGCAATATCCCACCGAGAACATTGAAAATATCCCCCAGAAGCCATAGTACTAAGAATGTTAAGGATAATCCTTCGGCCGAGCCTCTCTTGAACTAAATATAGAAACAATCGTATATAAGTCGCCGTTCTGCATTTAAGATCTCATCTCTTTGAAGAATAGCTGTCTTCCAGACTTACATTCTCGACAATCTGTGGAGTAAAGACCACAAGCCAACAGGCAATTGATACCGATCTATTCCGCACCACGGTCGAATCCTTCCCGTCAGCCAAAGAGATCCCCCGAAATAATTACGATTCCAAATCCGTGCGTTAATCCCACATGGAAGTTTATGCTACGATCCGGATTTCATGTTCGTGCAGAAGGATAAATTGAGTATGGCTCGCTATATGTTTTCCTACCCTGTAATCCCGCTGATAGCTTCGATGCTTAATGCGATACTCTGTGAAGGAGGATATGTTGATGTCGTGTAGCCACTCCCGGCCGGAGGTGTATCGAAATGGTTATTTGGCAGAAACATATTGTGCCAAATACAGTCCCCCGCAGGAGTTTGGACACTCCCTACAGCAAAACTAGATACCTCGAGATATTCGTTTGTGTGTCGACCGCTCGAATTCCAAATGTTGGGGGGTCTTCGGTAGCACCGCGGGCTCTGTCCGAAGAATCGTAACAACGTATATTGGGCCGAGATCGCAAAATATACCTCTAGTAATGAGGGTAATCGTTGAATGGATTTGCCTGCGAAAATAAGATCGGTGAGGCAGCTTGACAGTGATGTCTATTCCGTGTTCTCATGCATCAGCCATGCGAGTTTCTTTTCCGGACTTCTAACTGCGACCTGAAGAGGCTTATATGACGTCGTTGATACCTTAAGCCAATCAAAACACCACCACAGTATTAAACCCTCGTGCGGATATCGATATCGCTTTCGGGAGTTGTTCTCCGAGAAGGATTGTAGACGTATGATTATAATTAACAACGAATGAGCTCTGACGGCAAATCCTTTAGAGTTGCTTGCATGTAGAATGCAAATGTAATGATGGGTGTCCGAGTTTATGCAGGAAATTTTCAACTCCGTTCGCGCGCCAAATTTCAAATCGCCGAACTTTCACGCACACCTTCGACCAGACAAAGTATAAAACGACTACCAAGGCCCGAAAAAATGGCGCTAGGTCAGCGTGCTAGTAACGCCTGGAAAAATATTTCATAGCTGAAAATTCAAGGGGATGAAAATTTTTTTTTTCCTTCGCGATGGCAAACAGCTAACGAGTCATCATGCGGTGACATCCACGAGAAATCCGGGGTAACAACAGCCGGATCCATGAGAAGGGCCGCCCAATTCGGTCTTAGTCGCAAATGTATGCGCTATGCATACCGACCTGGCTTCTTTGTCCGAAACCGCGCTGGGAGGCAAGGATTCCCCGCATTTCAAAGGCCATTCAGGATGTGCAGCTGTCATGCAGTGTTCGGGGAATATGCTTGGATGACAGGTTGGTGGGTGGGGTGAGCACCAAACCAACCAAAATACGATGGGGCGGGTATCTTTCGTTTGAAGTAAATTGTCGGAGCTGGCGAAAGGATTCGATTCTAGCCAAATCTAGAGGATGGGATGGAACGTTGGTGATAACAAATAGTCTAACCACCTCGACCATCATGCTGTGGGGCCAAATACATGACGAATCACGGTATCATCGTACGTAAGATTAATTAAGTCAGTTGATCAATTACACACTCTCACGCCCGAAATTTATAAACAATCGAGGTCCATCCGGTTCAGAATATTCCAGGCGGTCGGTACAGTAAATGTTGCTTCCTGTTGGTTCGCCATATTGTATTTGGTGGTAGTAGGTAGTAAAGTAATGCAATCCCATTACGCACAAACCCTTGCCTCCCCGTGCATTAACTTTTGAACAATTCCATCCCATCCGACTTGTATTTGTAGAAACTATTTTTGTTTTTTCTAGTCCGCCATGCAATGTTTTTAGAAAACAAAGACTTTGCTCCTTGCTCCTTTCCCATAAATCAGAGACGAGACAAACGGACCGGTACCGACATAGAAAACAGAACAGCTAGAGAGGTAAAAAAAAAGTAGAAAGGAAACAAAAGGAACAGAAGCGCTGTGGAATACAATCACCATCTCTCCGGAAACCTCTCTCGCTCTCGTAAATATAATGGATCTTTGCATGAATTGAAAGTGACATAAATTTGCCTTCACAAAACTGAGAGACAAGCCGTGAATTGAAAAGCCGTAACGCTGAAAAACAAAACTCCGAGTTCTTGCCCGGGTAGTTTGTGCAATATCAAAAAGAGAGAGAGAAAGAGGGAAGAAAAAGAGCAGATTAAACACCATAGTAAGAAAAAGAGTCGAGATGAGATATTACAATATCATATGTAATAAGAAGTCTGTATTAGAAGACTGTACCGTCGGAAAGTATCATTATTGGCGGTTCCCTAGTATTCGGCCGGGAAACTTCTGCAAGCTCTCGCCCTCCCTATCAAAAGCCACTGTTAGATTGGTTCTACTAAAACATATATTGACTCGCAAGCTCACCTTCCAAGTTCCTCCTTCAAGCATTTGCGCCAGAGTTAACGCCTCCTGACCTTGCAATCCAAGCATTTCGTTAACTTCTGGCAGCAACCTATCGAGTAGCTGTACCGTAAGAGCCCTCCATTCAACGATAACATCGTCTTCGGCCGAAAACATCGGAACAACTTCCACACTGGGTTGCCCTTCTTTCTTGCTATTGGCGTGATAGGCATCAAGGCCACGCTTCATATGCTGCGGCTTCAATGTAAGTAGGCCAGTATCAATAAATAGTCCACCATTCCTATATTCTGGGAGCCCAGTGAGAAGATGCTCGCCGACCCACTGGATGCCCATCAATTTAGACATAGGAACCATGAGCGAGTAAGTGAGCCATTGCGTAATTTTGTGGAATGGAACGATTCGCTCCCAGTATTGCCCGGGTGGCATTGTGCTGCACTGCCAGGCGTCACCGAGCGAACAACCGTCGAGCTGCGTTCGGGATTGCGGCCAAATTGGTGTGAGACCTTCGCAGAGAACCGTCCATAGTGTGGGGACCAAAACATAGTGCTTGCCTTCAACGACCTTGGTAGTTGGGTGGTTCAAGAGGTAGTCTAGTTTGGTGTTAGTCGACCTATCACATTGATCCGTTCAAGCTCACTATTCTTACCAAGCATATTCCCAGGTCTATTATCAGGTCCAAAATACTCCTTATTATCCAAAGCCTGTCCCAATTTCCGTAACAATCCCGCTCTTCCGTGGAGACCATCAATTGGGTTTGTAGCGGTTATTTGCAAACCCTTAGCCAGCGAATCCGGCATCAGAAGCTTCAATGCCGACCCATCTACCCTGAATGGATTATGTGGGTCACTTGAGAATAATCCGTCCTTAAACATATCCATGCTCGCAACGGCCAACCCCTCACTTCTTCGGTAGAACCTTCCATTATCCTTCGACTTGTATGTCCATTTTGTCCCGGCACCAGCATCTAGCAATACTGAAACCAAGAATAAGTCGATCAGACGCTTTGTTTTCTCGACAATATCCACATCTGGCCCGAATGTCGTTACAAGCAAGTCAACCCGTTTCCTCCCACCGACCTCGAAGTGCTGCCATCGCCCGTGTGGCGGGATCGTATGGTAATCTGGCGCGTAGTCTCTCTAGACCCAACCACCAAAATGTTAACAGGCAACCCCAAAAAATATTGGTTTGAACTTAAACAGAATCAGATGATGTCTGGGTGTAGTCCTGGGATTACACATCACCTTTAGAGTCTAGAGAAATTGCATACCTTGATGATGGATACGACGTAGCTGACGGTCTCCTCCCACTTCGTCTTGTCGAAAGTGAAATTCGTCAATTGTTGTTTGACTGCCGCGTCCATAATATACTTTGTTCGCTCTCGAACGGCGTAAAGGCTTCGTAGATAGGCGACTGGATCTCCATGCGGGTTTGGCGAAGGCGGTAGCGACATAGATGCCGGGATTGTGTCCAATGCGCCATTCCCGTTGGTGAAGCCCATCTTCGAACCTGGTGTTGTTGGAGATTTGACGGACGAGTTGACGGACGTAGAAGAACCTTTTTTATTTACGTCATGCGAGGAGAGCGAGTTCGATTTTGAACTGCTCTTTTTGCTGAAGAGACCCATTTTCAAGATAGAATTCTAGAGCTACGGCTCTCGAATGATAAAGTTATTTGGTACCAGTGTGTTTTGCCCCGTTTTAAGTCCAAAGTCGGCTTCGCTCCCACCCGTCGTTTGATTTAGACGTCGTGTTGTCTACGAAAACCTGCCGCCGAAACTATATATCAAGTCCGAAGATACCGTCCTATCCTTTGACCTTTTGTATTTATTCCACCGCCGTTCCAAGATGGGACGTTAAAGCGAGAGGAAGGTGTTTTGATATCGAACAATCGCCCAACCTTCCAGTTAGGAAAGTGGGAAACCGGGTCGCGTGGTAGTGGTCTCTCGCCTAAGTAGACTTGGATGCCTGGCTTGAATCGAGAATCCAACTGGGGGGTGTTTCTGTTTGTTCTTGTTGCAAAGGCTTAGCCCTGCAGCTAGATAGTGATCTAGTAAGTATAACTGAATCGTACCCCAGGAGAACCCTGGATTTGAAATTTCGGAAAGGACAATATCAAGACTCAAAGGGAAAGGCTCATATACTATGCCTGCCTAGAGGGCTGACGTCGTTAAGATAGTATACGAAGATTGTAACCATCTCATGAAGAGTTTATATTGTCTTCCGAGCAGGTGAAAGGGGATTCAGCTTTGTCGAGGTCTGTGCGACCTCGACGAGCTAGCAAGGATAGAGAAGAAATGTGCGAACCGTCTTAAACCCGAAATGGCTCGGATAGTTCAGTGGAGTTTGGAGAGAAATTGAACCTTCGATCGAGCTAGGCTGTCTGAAAAGGTGTCAGGTTTGGGCCCGATAACGCTTCAAGCGTTTGATATCAGGATCGAGGCCTGTCGACGTCGGGAAGGCAAAGAGGCGGACAAGACTTGGAAGTTAAGAAAGGGGCTGTTGGTGACAATTGACAGAAGATAAAGGGAGACGGGGAGTTTGGAAAGGAGAAGTAGAAGCAGAAGCAGAAAGGGATGATGCACGATGGGCGGATGGAGATGAAGTAGATGTGGAGCAGTCCAAAGTTCTGGCGGTGAAGGAAAAGAAAAGAAGCGTTGACCTGTTGTCGTCCAACATTCAACCACCCACACCACTCCACACCCACACAGCTAAGAGGCTGTCATAGATGGCAGCTGCCAACGCCTAGAAAAGCGGCTTCAAAGCTGCATCGATAGCTTCATGGCATCTATGCCTCTAGCATCCGAGGCTAGGGAAATGTCTGATACGAGTGTCTGCTGCAGTCTCAAAATTCGAAACAGCAAGACAATTGGCCACGAAGAAGCAATGCAAGCGACCATTTTTTCCAACCAGGAAAAGCAACGCCCGAGGTGAAATGCATAGAATAGAGGTGTATAAAAGGAGAAGCCGACAGGAGAAACAGCATATGCAATTCCCAAACCGGCACGAGAGGAATACCAAAATCATCTGACTGATGGCACTTACCCGAATACAAATCGTGCAAGAAGTACAGCGATTTGACTGGTTAACAAGGCAAACAGGATATAGGAATGCCACCACAACGAAGCGTCGCTGAAAGATTGCTTTGATCCGCCGCGATTTACAGGAATGTCGATGTATGCGAGTATGGCACCCACTTCGGTGATGCCTTCAACACTAGTTAGGTCCAAAATGCACGTCGATGATCACAAAATATACTGCCGTCTGCGCTTCGGTTTGTTGGACCCGTCCCTTATGGCTCTCCTGGTTGCTAGCGATGAATTCGTTTCAAGATCGATTCAATTGTTGCCCAAGTCGAAAAGGATATGCGATTGTAATCGCCTGTCCTGAAGAATGAACAGACAAAAGGGAGAAAAGAGTGAACTGAACACAGAAAATAAACAAATGAAGAAACAAATTTCGGCCCACTCGTCAGGTCGCAAAAGAAGTGGATGTAGAGCCAGAGGGGAGGAACCGAAAAGTGAGGGCTCGAGAGCTTTTTTGTTCGTTAGCCGGCCAGTTGTGCAATCGATAGCGAGGCCCAAAGCAAAGCAGCCTCCTTTTGTTCTGGTCTGTATTCAGTTTAGCACCGATCTAGCCGTCGCACCGGCTCCTGGGCACGATCCCGGTGGTGGCAGTGACCTGAGTCCAGCTCTTCATACACCCTATGCAATGTACCGTCCTGCTGGCATGCTCAATTTGAGGGATCATATAGTTCGTTCCAGGGCGCCCGAATGGCTCGGTTACATGGCTTGCACCTACTAGGTGCCATGGCCGCTCGCTGATTAGCTCAAATACCCAAGTCCCCAGCAGCTAACACAGCACAAAACATGTCAACTAAGACCTCGGCCTCTCATTTAGCCCCGATATGCGGTTGATTACAACATCGTTAACAAGTAAGTACTAACCGACCTGTCTAACTAGGAACTCTAACTATCCATCAGGACTAAGTTTGCTTTGGCTGGAACGAGCGGGGACGCTCGATGCCAACATTAACAAGAGGGTCAACCCGACGGCCCAAGCAAACACTTAAAGGTAGGTATGGGCGCGACTTGGCAGGCGACGAAGGCTTGCTGCAGAGCTGGTGCAAGGTTCCGGTGGCCCCCATCGGTCTCCACTTTTATGCTTGGGAAGTGGGTTCACAAAAAACGGGTCGCCACTATCCAGGGACGGCTTCCTCTGAAAATTTCTGTCGTTCCCTATTTGATGCATCTAGGCTTGGCAAAAGAAGACTATCAAGTTGATAGAGTTAGGGGTGAGGATTGAGGACTTCTTAGTGAAGAAAATCCTCCTGGTCAATCGGGAAGAGAAATTTTCTGTGCAGGGGGTTCACAAAGGACCCAGCGGCCATTGAGTCTTTAGTGGAAGGCAATTTGGTTCATCCTCGCTCAGATACGAAAACGCGAGCCATTATCTTGAAAGCTCAAAGGCCCCAGACCTGCAGATATTTCAGTACGGCTTAGTCACATTGCAGAACAATGGCCAGGATATCAGAAAAACGATATCTTCTGTGACAAGCATGACAATATGCAGTTGTTTGAGGACTAAACAGAAAAGCAAAGGTTAAAGGGTCTTTCACCATATTGAACCGTCTTTCCCTCTTCCCGTCCCGGAATCACGGTCACGGTGATGGCAGTCCATTCCATTGGTGCATATTTTGCATCACTCTTGGACACCTCACGACAGCCAGGTCTCGCATTTCCGGCGCTCTGGGTCCATTCAAATACAAGGAGGAGAAAGGACATTGGCTATGTTCGAGAAGGAATAGGGGCGCCCATCTCCCCTCGTAAATACAATCTGAGTCCGGAAAAAGGAAGCGTCGGCCACATTGCTGAAGCGATGGCTGAAGCTGGGGAAGGGACAATATGAAGAGCCAAGAAATTTTTTGTCGATAACACATTTCCTTTTGAGGTTTTCCTTTTTCTTCAGTGCATTTCCTCGAGACGACATGTCAAGTGCAGTGGGTTTAGGCCATCATCAACCCACTCCAGGAACAGGGTCCAGGGATCCCGACAACCTGCGGTTTGACAAGTCACTGGTGAACATGCCGTTCTCCTTTTTCTGCGGACCCTTATCCTCGATCGTTATGTGATGGGTCCCAAGGTCCCATGAGCGATAACTTGGCTTGTGGGCAGCCTCGTCCTGCAGCGCACGACCTCAAACGAGACGGTCTATGACTTTCCCCAGCCATATGCATACCGATAGACGGGAACAGCAGTCGAGTATTTGTCGCAAGGACGGTCTGTTCACTCTGCAGCCGAGTTTGCTCGAGGCACTTTCTGAAACGCAATGTCTAACAAGTTCGAGAAGAGGCAGCATTGCATCGCCGCAACTATATCCCATCACGTGAAGATAAACACATGTCACTGAGCAAAAGCATTTCCCACAGATATCAAACTCGCAAGAAGCTTATTCCCAACCGTCCTAGAACTTGATCTGCTTGTAATCTACGTTATCCGTCTTGCGCTTGCGTCACAGCCGTGCAATGATACTTAACTAACTACTTCCCCCGACATGTCGATCACCTCTGAATAGTGGAGAAGGATCTTAAGACTCGACTCGAGGTTTGTATATCCGCTGTCACCCCTCTAAGCTCTTGTTACTTTGCCGCACCTTATTTGCTGGAGGCACTTCTCTTTGAAGATCGGATGAGAGATCTTTCATTTCGGCCCTCGATCCGGGAGAGGACCAAGCGCAAAACGCTTCTCCAAAGTCTGAAAGAACAGTCCGCTTGATTATTTTCCCCAGCAGGAAACTAGATTCCGAGATGCTGAGACTTGAGACCCATTACTCCGTAACCACAAGATCATCCTTTCAGTGTTTCGCGGCGAGGCCGGAATTTGACAAAGGTCCAGAATTTTCCATTTTTCCAGAAGGCCGAATGGAAAACAGTCGATTGGCACTAGTCAAGCACGCAAATGGTCAAGACCTTCAATCCACGAAGCGCCTGAAGACACTTGTTTGGTCAACCCGAACTCAATAATCCTCTGATCGAGTCTGCAGCAAAATATTTCCATGGTATGAGCCGGCTAAAGAGGCTCAATTGTTCGAACCAGCTTGGCGGAAGTTCCCGCCATACGTCTAACTCCCAACCCATCGGTTCGTGCGTACCAACGTGTATAAGTAGTCGGAATTTAACCCCGCTATCGTCGTCATCGATGCTTCTGGGCTTGTATAGATTCCAACATCCCCCAACTCTGATAAGCAGTTCTCTGCCGTCCGCCTCCAGCCGATGAATTTACCGAGATGTCCTGCCGCCTTAGTCAATCTTTGAATCTTCTTTCTGACACCAAAAGGCACTTCCCATGGAGTTGGTACCGCCTGTTAAATGTCTCGAATAGAAAGGACCCAACCGCCCCAGTGATCAAATTACCGATGCCAGAAGAAAATTTTCATTATGAACACGATTTCTTTCATTCATATGTTTGCAATTTTGATGCTCCTTAGCTGTCAGGCTGCAATATCTCTCGTCCGCCCACTTTCCTCATTCTTATTCTTGAATCTTAACCCCTCTCATAAACAGCCAAACGGAAGTTACAACCTCGGTCGCCGTTTTTTTCCTCTCCCACCAACGATCTTATACATTTATGATCCGTGATATTATAGGATTCGGTTCTTCGGTTCCTGTGAATGGCCAAAGCTTCTTCTCGAATTGCCGAACAGTGTGATTCCACGTTCCCACTCTTAAGTTGAGCTCTCTGGTGAATAGCGATTCATATCAATTTCCCCTCACCAGATTTTTGTCCCCGAAACATCGTGTTACGAGGTTAGTAAAGGCTGTGGGGATCAATGGCTTCCTCTTCGTCCTTTCGGATTTGAGGAGATTCCCGATTGCCTTTGTGGTGAGATTAATATTAATCGCTCCACTCGCTCACTCGATTTCCCTCGTGAAGGGGCATCACAGCCTGCCGGTTAGAATTTAACCGAAAACCAACACGGGAATGTGAACGGTACCTGCATATCCGACAAGGTTGGGGGTGCTCTGCCCTTGATAGTGATAAACGTGCCCCACGTTTGCTTCCAGGGGACAGAACTACCCCTTATTTCTGCGTGGAGTTCTCCGCTCTGCCCAACTAATAATTTGTCGAAATTTTTCTCTTAAAATCTTCAAAGATGAGCATTCGAGATTGAGGAGGTAAGTATTTCGAAAGTGTTCTAACAACTGCAGCTGGGCTGCTGAGTCGGCTGCGCAGGGGGTCGGTAATATAATCGACCGAAACCCCGCGCCGTTGAGCTCGATATTCAACGGTCAGACCGAATAGGGGACCGACCTTGTCGCGAATTCGGAGATGTCCTGCAAAACTTTTAGGTAGCACGATGTACTGCGCCCCTGGGAGATACTCGTATACAACCGTATACTCCTGTACTTTGTCCATGTCCATTCGGTCCCTTGCTTCGCTGCAGAGACATAACTCCAGGCAACTGTTCCTGTACTCCATAGACGGCCCATCTCATCCTAAACCTTCAGAGCAGCCCATGCAGATAGCTATTGGTTGTTCAGGGATATGATACTATCGGATTCGTCGATAGCCTGACCTTGACCGCCGCCAGCAGACGGAAGGGCTAAATGACGGATCAGTCCTGATATCGGTGGCTGCAAAATTAGCGCATCTATACTGCGAGGAGACTCATATCGATATGTCTATAGCCACCCGTTTATGTACCCGTACGTGTGTATACATCTACAGTTCTCTCCCTTGTCAAAGGCGGCAGAGTTAGACGGCCATTTTAGGATAACATTGCCTCTGCCCTCGCATGGGTAGTCGCTCTTCAACCTGTTATATGGCAAGCTAAAAGCCATTCGCAAGCCACAGAGACCGAGAACATCTCCTAACAAGAGCGTTAATTTCGATTTTCTCCCGAATCCTCTCTCGGTCGACAACTCAATTGCGGCGCTAGTTAATCGCTATTGAAGAAAAAATCGTGCCTTGGTTCCGCGGAAGAAGCCAGTAATAATTGCGGATCTTGGAAACTCCTGCTGTCAATCTGAGAGGTGATAAATTCCTAAAGGTGTGGAACAGAAAGCCTACTCCTGGAGATGGGTCGTAACATAACGTTCCCCACAGGCCTGTCGTATGATAAACGTCCGAGCCGCGTGTGCTGAGACTGAGGAATCCAACAGTTTACGTTTTGCCACACTATATTCTATCTTCCTTCTTCATAACTGGGAGTAAAAAAGAAGAAAAGAAAGACAGAGCAATACGAGGTGTGCTTCAGCCATGCCGCTCTTCCCTCTTCCCTATTCTCCCCCTCCTACTTCTACCTCTGCTACTTCTTTTTTTGACTACTCATGTATGTATGCAGCATATGCAAGGTGCAAACCAGGGCCCAATCATCGGAGACAGAAACTTTCTGAGATCTTGGGATGTTGCTCGGCATATACCGATTGGCGGAAACTTAGGAAACTTACTGGTGTACCATCGATACGGCTCGCCCCGGTACATGTACATCAAGATCGAAAGTATACACTAGGCCTAAAATCCCAATGACCGTGATAATCCGGGCTTTATAGAATGCAAATACTTGATTATATACATTCGTTATCATTTGAGTTCGACCCCGTTGGGCGATCATGATATAGCTAAGTATGTACAAGAGAATTTTTCTCCCTTGAAACCGATTCAATCCAATAAATCGAGACGCTTAGCAACGTCCGATTGTACATGTAATAACGGTCATTACTGGGATATCAAAACCAAAATTGAGAAACACGCAAGGGACGATGTACAGGAACAAGAGAAAAGAAGAAAAATGGTAGACACTAAACGCCCCTCGGAAATGCTGGCCCACCGTGTGTGGTATCTCAAACAAATGATATGATATATGCCGACTGAAGGAAATTTTTCCGAACACGACTAGAAAATAGAGAAGCCGACATAAAAACAATGCGGAAAGAATCCTTCCGTGTAGCCCTTACTTCAACAACTCCAACCCAAAACGCCATTCGTATACCCCTGTATGTTTGTAGATCTCGACATGTATCTTTCGAAAAGCAAGAATAATATTCGTTAGCCCCTAAAGCTTCCGCCGCCATCTGTCGGTGTCCTAGAGTCAAAATCGACGTCCACCAATGCGTCTTCCCATACGGAGTTTTCTCCTAATGGACTGAGGCGTGGGCTTGTAACTGTTGGCGAGCCATGCGTACTTCTTCTCCTGCTGAACGGCCGTCTTGAGAAATCGTAGTCTCCCCAGTATGTAAAACTGTTATAGCGATTCTCGTACGTTCCAGTACCGTCGCCGGCCTGTGTTGATAGTCTCGAAGTACCATTTACAGTGAAACTAAGGTCAGGATCAATCGCAGACTCCATACTGACAAGGCTCTTGTTACGAGAAGCTGGTGAGGGTATAGAAAGTGAAGATGATGATGGAAACCGCGATCGGGAAGTTTCTAGTGAGAGTTTTGGAGTCCGTGTGGTCGGGTCTATCCGTAGATATGAGTCTTCAGTATTCTGGTTGGGTGGTGTCCGCGGTGTCCGCGGATGAGGTGTAAAGTTTAGTGGTGTTATTGGTACTATGGGGATTCGTGGCCGAAGAGGGCTTTTTCTTGGTATCATCGGTGGGACTGGGAAGTCCGCATTGGGGAATTCGTGAAGTGGCGAAGGAAGTAGCGAACTAGGTTTTCGCATCCTCCCAGACTCCCTTCGTTCGATCCTAGGGGGAGATGGCGGCGGCGGCGGCGGTGGAGGTGGTGGTAGTGATTCATTTCGTCGTCCCGCTGGAGTTATAATGAATGGACGTAGTGTAGCAGCCTTCTCCACCTTGCGTTTTTCTTCTAGTATCTTCTGATGCCGTTTCTTAGACCGCCGATACAGAATGATACTGACGGTAGAGAGAATAGCCCCAAGAGCAATGACCAGCACTACGACGAATATGAGAATGGGGCTAATAGCTTGGTCCGATTCACTATTTTGTGAATCGGAGGTATTAGTTGGTGATTTGGATGCTGCGGACGTTGTTGTCCTTCTTATTGTAGTCATCGTTGATATTGTTGATCGTGGTAGAGTAGTTGATGCGCTATCGGTCAGGAGAGCCGTAAGATTTATATCATTATTGTCGAACGTAGGTCGAATGGTTTGTGAAGCGGGAATATTAGCAACAGTTATTTGACTTTTGACCACGACCGAGCCAGACTGGGTGACGGTGGTTAACTGTGGTACGATGATGAACCCTGGGTTCGTATATGTAGTTGTCGAATCCGTTACAATAGAGCCTGGAATCATCAAGCTCGTAGCACCGCTTCGGGAGGTTGTGGATGTCGGCGTAACCTCCTGTCGAGGATGCAGTTGTGTATGGGAGGGGCTCAGACCCATCCCCTTCGATATTTCTCCATCGTGTTGACTTTGTTGTATATCTCCCACCTCCCTTCTTCCAGTTTGATATCGCAGGAACATGCTTAGTTAATGCATTTCGAACGACGCCATAAAAAGGTGAATCTACCGAAATTCGTTTTAACAGAGGTCTGGTCCGAACCGGGCGATAGAAATAAGAATTCGAAGCCGAATTTCTCCTTCACTAATTTCCAATGTTGAGACAAAATCTAAAGTTGCTGTGCAGCTGTGCTTAATTGTAGACAAGGCGGATGTTGTATAATGTTGCCGAAGAATTAAATTGAAAGTATGGTCCCGAGAATCCAGGAACCGAGATCCTAAGTTTCAGGGCTGGTATATATTAGATCTACGCCAAACCAAGACTATACCAGCGGAAAGGTACTGAACGACATGCTGCATTGCCTATGTGCGTACGTTGTTCCGTCGATGGGTTTAACGTTAGTCTCTTTTGAGGATCGGGCACCACGAAAAAGTCTTGCTTCGAAACTCGGAGAGAATTTGTTGCCAGAGGGTCGCCAATCCGATGAATATTAGACCTTACTCAAATGTTATTTTTTTTGAATCTCATTTGAGTATCTTCATTTGCAGAGGAAATGGATCAAGAGGTTTTCCGGCCACGCCAGGCCAAAGGAAATACAATATCTTTATGAATAGGTAAAGGCCTTGCGCTCAAGCCTTTGAATCGAGAAGTAGACTAGTAGACATACTTTGGGTTGGAAAGAAAAGAAATAACTATAATTTAACTATGCTGACGAATCCGCAGTTTCTTTTATGAGCAGCACTGGAAACTACCAAGTGCATAATATGGTGATCGAATAGTTTGCTCAGGCCGCAACAGTCCCAATGTGATAACTGATATGCATGCTTCATGCGCAGCTCAAAACTTGACCGACACCTAAAGCAAGGTTCTCTGTGACAGCCACCAAAAAATATATATCCTTCTTTGGGTCCGGCCGTTTTAGGGCAGAGTTGCGAGCAGGATGATGTACCTGAACATGAGCTTGGAGCGGTTAAGGGTTCTGCATGATACAGGCTCGCCTAAAAGAAGGAGGCGTTGGCGTCTTGCATCTCGATGACAGGTCCGCCCCTGTTGTTCCATTTCGGCAGCGGACACAACGAAACCAGGGACAAAAGATTTCTTCTGCTGAAAAAGCTGGGACCTTTCGTTTGGAAGTTACCAGCTCCAGGCTTCATGATGCACTAGATGTTGCGGTGGAAACCTGGGCTTGCCATGACGGGATCTTTTCGCGCCTCAGCCGGCCGCAGGGTGGAGATATTCAGAGCTTAAGTTTTGGTAAAGACAGCGGTCCAAAAACGGTTGAAGTTTGAGAACCAGGCCATCACTACCAAGACCCACAACTATTTTTCACCATCATGGTATCGATGACAATAGTTCTAGTTTATATTATTGAGGATACGGTTTTCTGGGCGGCTCGGCTTACCTCAACGAGGGTTTCGTTCGTTAGAACTTCTCTGCTGCGATACTGAGCTCAGAGGGGCACTGGATAACTTTACCGCTTTCGCTGACAGCAATTAATTAATCGTGTAGACAGTCATCCTAGGAGTACGACGATGCTGTTAACGACATAGCAGCCTAATGGGGAATTGCCACTCCGGACCCACGTCAATATTTCCGCATATCTGTGGTGGAGGATTCGCAATCGGTGCCTCCAATAAACCAATTTATTGGCCGAGAGAGATAGGAAAGAGGTGGGCAGGTATTTGAGTGTCTTTGTGAACTTGGTATAGGGCATAGATCTATGGCTGTCCGATTTTACTAGGTTATACAGAACCAAACGTTGAAAACCATGCCATGATAGAACGAAGAATTGTACCGAGACTAGACTTGTAGGCTTGCATTCATTGTCTGGCAGCTGCAATTTACTATGGGTGCACTGGTAAAGATATCGATCGATTCGCATTTCTTACGATGCAACATCTCAAGAAGGTTGGCCAATTGAATGCTTGAAGTCGAGCATGACGCTAAGATGATTCCTGCCATATCTGTTAATCCTGTTGTTTGAGAGTCTGCAGGGCTTTCCCCAAGCGGAGCTCAAGTACCCTTCCGAAAATCCAGTCTCCCTCGACCTGTTCCATTTTGGTGAGGATGTGGTTTCAGGTTTATGCAGTTGCAAGGCACCATTCCAGGTATTCCGCAACACAGCTCCTAAGAGAGTTGGCTGTACCACTCGTAGTTGCACGGTTAGCAAAACCCTAACAGCGTAAAGTGCTATTATTGGACCTAAAGACGGAGTGTTTACTTTATGAATTATGAATATAAATACAATTATATGCCTTATAAGTTTACTATGATCTTTGACTAGGAAAGTGACCCTGCGAGATCCGAACTGCTCTGCATTGCAATCTAAGCTTGACTAGTCAGAAAGTCTAAACCCACGCCAGCCCCACTGCTGATCCCATCTATCAATCCTATATAATAATGTATCTGGACAATATATAGTTAACCCGTGGGTGATGAATATTATTGCTGTTAATTAACGCGATCAGCTCTATTTTTAAATTTCAAGGTACGTAAGTATATATACTCCTGCGTTTGTAGATCCCGTACGTTACCGGCGAGAAACCATAACCGCGAATCCAGTACCCAGGTCTAGGATTTATTTGCAGATAAAGATCCTTCTAATACAATCGCACAATCGTTAAAATTGTATATGTATTTGAGCCGTTAACGTTGTAACGATGGTGTTATCGTAATTCACAGGGATGATATAGGAACATTAGTGGTATCTTTTCGTTAAGACTAAACTAGACAATGCCATCGATATATCATAAGGCGACTAGTGCACCGCAATGCCATCGTGATTCTCGGTCGATCTTATATGACCCAATATCGAATAAAGACCTTCGATGCTACGCTTGGGGCTCTACAATTAGGCATGGCCTTATTAAAACTACCTGGGACTATCCAGAATCTAGGATAAAAAGGCTATATCAGCTGGCTGTGGCAGACTCACAGTGGACTCGCTCAATCGATCAAAGCTCTGGCTTCACAGCGTACGCCGATGTCTTGGGCTTTTGCAAAAACATTCCTCTGTCGACTATAGCTTACTAGAATCTAGTATACTGCGATCGCTTTAGCACGGAATATACAGGGCGATTGCTCCGCATCTCGTATATAATGTATAATTGCTTCAGCCGCGGTAGTAGTGGTGTTGCACTGGTGCACCGCCCAATTGGCCAATGCCTGTGCGTCGTTCTTGCGTATCCATAGCTCTTTTATATCCATATATGGCTTCTAAATTTGGAAATACTCTCTGCACCGGTTCTTGCCGGTTTAACCGGATCGTCGACACGATTTGGATAACAATCAGAGAAATCATGCAACTCCCACTTTTGATGAACTTGTCGAAATCCTATGGTGCAAAATCCGACCCCTCCCGGATCCGCCTTGGCCCATGCAAGTGTTGGGCTAGTTTCTTGGAAAGAAAGCTTAGCTCTCGAAAATGGACCCTTGTTCGATGGTCCTTGTAGGCAACTTCCGCCCAATGGTAACCGACTACGAGCTGAAAACCCCTCCTCGGGTGCTGCCATTAGTAAGACAGTCGAGGCAATTACGGAACTAGGATTGGAAGGGTTTATTGAACGCGCGTCCCGACATTATTCCCTCTATGCTTTTTGGCTGTAGTTGACGTGTGAAGATACTTTCTCGCTCGCTGGTTCTGTCATTCTGTCAGGCAATTCCGGCCGAACAACATTGCGAGCGTACGAGTTTGCATTGGCCAGGGATACTATGACGAAATGGATTACTTAACTGGTATGGCGGCAACATGTATGCGTCTGTTATATCCGTACGAGCTGAGAGTAGGTATGGGCTGCTTTCGCGCAATCGAAGCTGAGCTGGTGCGGGGTAACAGTTTCGAATATTGATATATAAGGTCGACCGTCAGGAAGTCGGAAAGGAAGCAGAATATCTAGAAATCAACCCAATTCCATTCGAACCGCAATCGAAGTTCTGATCATCGAAAGCTTGTGTAACCAACACAAAAACCTCCTTCTTTCCAGTTTTGAATATTTCCCGATTCGATCCCATAGTCGCATCTGTCGAACTACCACTGTCGAACTACCACTGTCGAACTTAAATCTCAAAAATGTCTGACTACGGTATGCATTGGGAGGAAACCCATACTACAAGTTCGATTCGTCTGGGTCGTAGCTAAATTTCGAAAATAGACTCCGCATACAATAGCTACCAGCAAGTCCATCATGAAGGGAAATTTAGGTATTTTGCTGGCGCTCTACGTAGTTAAATAATGGGGATTGTTCCTCTGCCTCTTATTCTTTTATCGGAGACGTATATACAGTGGCTAACTCCATGGTGGAAATTAGTCATGAACTCCTCGCTGGTGCCGCTGGCTTTGGAGCAATCCATGAATGGGAAAAGAGACAGCGAGAGTCTGGTGAACCTGTGGACCATGGCTTTGCAAAAGAGGTCATAGGAGGAATTGCCGCTGCTGAGGTTGATAAACTGTTCGAGACCAAGGGATTAGACGCATGGGACAGACATAAGATCAAAGAGCAAGCGCAAGAGAATGCCCAGAACCTCTACGACCAGCAGTATGGCAACCAGCCAGGCTACGATCCCAATTATCCACCCAACCAAAATATCAGCGAACATCATC
This sequence comes from Arthrobotrys sinensis, assembly GCA_036971225.1. Classification (NCBI taxonomy): domain Eukaryota; kingdom Fungi; phylum Ascomycota; class Orbiliomycetes; order Orbiliales; family Orbiliaceae; genus Arthrobotrys; species Arthrobotrys sinensis. Next base: position 3,120,029 of record JAJTTV010000002.1, on the reverse strand, counting down.
ACCGCCATCATCATGAAAGGTGGTAGTTGTCCTCCATGTTGGTTTCGAGAGTGTTCAGGTAGCCACGAGGAAATCATGTGTGTACACGGTACAACCTAGTCACAAGAGGCCGCTCAGCAATTATATGCAGTATGCCTTGTATGGACTCTGTATTTAAACCTGTCAATCAAATAAATCGGTCGGTCATCTAGTCTCGGTTGTCAAATATGCTTGGACGGGGCCGCGCCGATGGAATACTGGTTAATGTTAGTAATAACTCGCCGAGAGTTAAGGCTACTCGCCGTTGTCATGCATATCTCTCGTTATAGGTGTCTAGGGGCAGAGGTGCGAAACTTGTAAGCCTCTAACGTTCTAATCGTTATAACAAGTGCCCGAGTTTTGAACACGAGACCCGGTAAACAATATTGCCTCCCATTCTAACTTGATAGTCACCATGTCAAGGCCCAGGTCTTTGATTAGGACAAGCAGGCTAGCAGCCTTGTGGAACCCGAGAAAATTCCCATGTCGGACGTGTCGTTTGCGGGTGGCTTCTCGGAAATTTGTCTAGCTGCAGAGTGCTCGAAACCCGGGGAAACAAGGAGTGGGCCCGGAATCAGAAGGTGGTCTGAGATCGAATAACTTCTGGAGTGTAGCTGAGCTCTGGAGTTGTTTACAGACGGTATAGCCTCAAATATTTACCCGCTGACCATCTTTTTCGGAGTTCTTTCCTTCGTCAAGCTTTAGTTTGCTATGTCACGCCACTACTATGCACTTGGACATCTTGCCATGCCTTTCTGGAGCTCGGAGACTTCGCACGGGAAACAAAATGCCGTCCAACTTGGTCATACATAGGCTCTAGAAAATATTTCGGAATATCCGGGGTAGCTTAGCATTGTACTGGGCCTGGTGGTATGATAGTATGTCGGCCCGAGTTTGCACAGTACCCCTATAAAACAAGCCGACCTGCTCCCTGTAGTATCCACCACACAGACAACACAAGACCAAATTAAAGATTGAACGAAACTCCTCGTTATTAATCAATAACCTACCATATATCGAAATATCATCCTGAGTATCAGAGTACGCCATTGTCAAAACTTATACGTGACACTCAGTCCAATTACCACTTACTCAAACCATCATCGAATAACCGAAACGGTTGTACACCTACTCCACCAATATTATAAGAAGTTCAAAGAAAATTGAACCTTTGAATACAAGATAAACTATGGGGCACCATCATAGCGAAGGTAAGCGTGGGTGTGCATGTGGGCGCCTAGGCGAATGGATTTAGTTAATTGCTATAAATCTCACGTTTAGTAGAGATGCATACTGTCTATGGGCTAACTGATTCGGCAGAAGACTCGGACAATGAGTCTACTGGAAGTGGAAACCACCAGCACGAAGCTAAACTAAGGTATGGGTTCAATTATTCAAAATATATGAATCATGTACTAATCATTATTGATTCCACCTGGTAGTCACGAGCTTCTCGCTGGTGCTGCAGCCTTCGCTGCGTTCCGAGAATTTCAGAAACACCAACGCGAACAAGGGCGTCCAGTATCCCACGCTTTAGCTAAAGAACTGCTTGCGGCATTCGCCGCTGCACAGGCAGATAAGCTAATTGAGACACGAGGTGTGGAGAAATGGGAAGAATATAGGGAAAGAGCGAGAGAAGAAGCAAGGGAAAAGAGTAGAGAGATGTATCGGGACCGCTACGAGCGCGACGAAGACGGGGAAGAGAGTAGACATCACCATCGTCATCACCATCGACGAGAATCTTCGGATTAAAAGGGGAATCCGGCGTAGATTGCGACATTGAAACTACGGATTGTTTAAGCTCTAGGTTTTGTAATAGGATTTTGAAGGTGGACTCTCCTATTTCTTCTTAATCTTTTTTTTCTGGTACCGAAACCGAACGACTCTAATATTTAATGCGCCCTTGAAGCACCACTTGGTTTGGTGGCTTAATCCTGTCGATGTCGATGTTCTGATAATTTGCCCTTGGGACAGACGCGGAATCGTGGCATATCTTCTTGTTTGCAAGTTATATTGTATCTTAGGGCGTTGAGTGCATCTTCTGGAAGCCGGCTTACGAGGTATCGAGAACTTGTAAGGCTGGATAGTGAGCTGAGCTTTACACTAGGAAGCTGGGATTGGATATACTTTTCGCTAGATTATATTTCTACTAAATATTTTCTATCAATATATTAGGACTCACACGAAGTGTTTTGCTTCGTTGAGGCTGGTTTACGAGACCAATTAGGGCTTGCACTAAAAATACCAACTGTTACAAGCCTTTGAAACTCATGGGAAGATATTTAAATATTTCTATGTTGGTTGAGCACCAACGGGTCTACCTCTATAAATTCTTAATTACACGGGTATGCATCTCATTCAACATTGAACATTCTAGTAGACATTCACACTATACAGTTGTGAGATAATAGAGGAAAGAAATTCGAATGAGAGGAGGGTAAGTATTACAAGTATTTGGTACAGGGCTACAATATCTATCGAGCTCGGGCTTAAACAACCAGACTAAAATATTAAGGCCATCAAGGCATGGATAGTAAATGTGAAGGAGTTTTCTAGTAGCAAACCAGCTGCACAGGCATCAGCAGTAGCCAGAGGAATAGAAGTGTGCGCAGATTAAAAACAATAGGAAATAGAAACGGATATTTTTACAAGGAGAGATATAGATGAGAAAAGGAATGGACAAAAAGGCAGCACGGAATGATAGGCTCCAATACTTCTGTCAGTATCTTGCCCCGGTCTGGATATGGCATTCTCTCCACTTACCCAGATGCTTCGTATTCGCAAAACCCTAGCCATCTACACAAGTCTCCGCTCTCGAGACCGCCCTCTCTCGTCTATCACAAATGTCGACCTCTTCCTTTTCAGCGTGGTAATGGCCCCAAGGCTCCTGCTTCTCCTTTTTTGGCCCGCATACCCTACCTCGGATTCCCCGGCGTCACTCGCTGCACTGCTCCCAATGTTGCTGGCACTCTCGTCTGAGCTTTCTAATAACCCACTCGGACTCGACGTGCTTTTATCCAGATCTAGGTCTCGGAAGCTGGACTTATCGAGCGTGGAAACTGTCCCCGCACTCACACTCCTTCCAAGACCGTACATGTCGAGCCTGCTCCCAAAGAGACTATTGACAGCAAGACTGTTCATCGATGGCTTTCCAAGTAGTACCGGTCCGGTTGCAAGGCTTAGTGCAGAATTTAGGTCGCCATAGCTTTTCCCTGGGTTAAAACCGATGTAACTACCTTGGCGCTTTAGTGTTAGATGTGCGTGCAATTGAGATAAGTCTTCCTGACTTGAGGAGTAGATTTGTGGGGTAGGTATCGGTACGGCCGCACTCAATGGAATCGGTGCTCCAATTTCGGCGTCTAATGGAGGAGAGTACGAGGCTTCGCTGCTGTCCGCGGTAGTGAAGCTTACGGGGCTCGAAGCCGAGGCCAGTGAATCCCCCGTGTGATTTGTAGAGCCCGAGGTTGGTTCTTCGACGTGGCTTACTTCAAGTTGAGTGTTCGGGTGAATATACAATTGAGGTTGCGGGATAGTGATGCTTGGAATGATGCTGTTTCTACGGGCAGCAATAGGTGAACAGTTCGATGGCGGGCCGACGGTCATGGAATATCTAGCCGTGCTTGACGAGTAGAAGTTAACCATTGATAAAGTTGGAGAATAACTGCTTGAAATTATGGAGTCGGTTGCATCGGTACTGTCGGTCAGATTCCGAAGTTGGCTTGGACGTCCACGACGGGATGGATATCCTGAAGCTGTGGAATTGCTGCGACTGACCAGTGGAGTGGCGGTGGCGTCTTCGATATCCGTACAGGTCTCTAAATCAACGTCCTCCAAGTGCATGTCCATTGTGCGGATTGTGCTCTTGGATAACATTCTCGAGTGAAGGCTTTCAGTGCTGGGTTTGAAGTCAATAGTAGTCCTACATGACCCGGATGTTGAAGTTATACTAATACAACGGGCGAGCTGCGGCTCAACATCAATCTCTTCCAAAGATGGACGGGCAGTCTCGGTTCCACCTTGGGTAGCCTGGAAGAAAGAATCCACAGCCTCTTCAGCGCTTTGGGTTGGAACTTGAGAATCCGATCTTGGCAGAGAGCTATCTCTACTCGAGGCGTCTATTTTGCTAGAATCACGAATTTCATATATCGGGGAGACCGAGAACCTCGTATTAACTTTCTCCTTCATTCCCAGGGATGACATTGACAATGTGGTATTTGTGCTGTAGGAATGTGGCCTGGAGCCCTTGTTCGTGTTGGCTATAGAAGTAATTTGGCTCCAGGTTCCAAGAGACATGGTATTGTGAGAACCTACTTCTTCTGTGGCGGTCCCGTTGGCGTCGTAATTGTGGGGGCGCTCTTGTGTTAGAGCGATCGTGGGGGTTGGAAGCGCCGGAAGGGCTGGGGGAGGTGACTCCGAAGGCAGGCGGTCGGGCTTGTAGCCAGTATTTCGGCGCCGTGCCTTGATTGTCATCTCGGGTTCTGTAGAATCTGAACTAGAACCCTCGGTTGGGCATGGAGAAGAATCTCTTGTGAATGACGGCGAGCCCGATTTTATAGAGCGCCCTGGAGAACTGGCCCTCAAAGGTGACTTCTCAGGCAAAGGCAGTGGCCCGGAGCTACGCTTGAAGAAGTCCAAGATAGAGCTGTTCGTTGTAGACACACTCTTGACGGTACCATCAAGGGGAGACTCTGGAATGACCACTTGGAGCCTTCCTGATCTTCTAGAGGTTGGGAGAGCTGGGAGGGTCTGTAGCTCGAGTGGTGGTTGGTTTCCACTCTCTCCTCGAGCACATGTTGGGCTTGCCTTGGGGCTTTCAGCTCCATTCATCCAAACTGTTGGAATACCCGAGGGATCCTCGCGGAGACTGTTATAGCTTGCAGCCCGCGAGATACCTGGACGAGGCGTGTTTGCACCGCTGCGACTAGGGATATAAATGCCAAGCTGGTTTCCATTTCCAGGATTGCTAGGCATGGACCCGTCGAAAGAACCTCTTTTCTCCGCTTTCGGGAATATAGAGTACCTTTGAGATGATGATGATGACCTGCGACTCAGGCCCGCAGTTGGTGAATGGGACGGTGATCTAGTAGAGTACATTTCCGTACTTCGAGCAGGGACAGTGAGTCTCTCTGGGTTTTGGATCGTATTTAGAGTATAGGCTCTCCCTCGAGGACTTCCATTGGGCGGCGGCTTTCTATGTGTTTTTGTGCTACTCCTCCTAACCCCACGTTCACTCTGGACCGGAGGCGCCATACTGTATCTTCCCGGAGCATTGTTGCCATAAGCAGTTTTCGGGCGGGTGAGCCCGGTGACAGGCCGAGTGGATGCTGTAAACGGTCGAAGCTCAATAGGGAGGCTAGGTCTATGTCTCAAGGGCGGATTCCTGATTTCTATCGTCGAAGGCCGGATAGGAAGCTCTGGAAGAGGAGTGTCTGCGGAACTTGGACTGACAGCCCTGTTTGTACGGTCACATTGGTCCAAGTTAGGAACTAGATCACTTCCTAAGTTTCTAGGGATGTGCTGGTATGGTGGATAATGCACCGCCTCATCTGGCTTCCAGTGCTCCTAAACATCAAATTAGATCTACAAGTCTGTGTCTGGTGGTGGTAATTGATAAACTTACATCTTCGCTTCCTCCATCACTCTTCTCCCTCGTAACTGTCCTAGTCAACAGTTTCCTCCTGCTTTCAGCACTGTTTTGGGATGCACTCCTCCTCGCACCTTTCCCAAACAGTCCGGACTTTCTACCTGCCTCTCCTTCCCCACTCTTTGCTAACTCCCTCCTCCTCTTATACCTACATAAGAAAAATAATCCAACCAGGAAGATAACCGCAGACGTTACACCGGCGGCTACGAGTCCTACGATAATGCCCGCAACATCGTGATGTTGGCTTCCTGGCTTCGAATGCGCAGATGTGTGAGTCTTATGAGTAGCAGAAGTAGTAGGTGTCCCGTGGTGTATATCTTCCTTGGAAGTAGGATATGAATGGAGAGAAGTAACCGGCCCCGTGAAACCCGTAGGAATTATAGGTTTCGTTACTGGCTCAGCGATTGGAAGAGCCGGTTTACTCTCCGGCGTCTTTACGGTGATTCCTAGTGTAGTCCCTGTAAGTCCTTGTGGAGAGCTGATAGACTTTGCACGAGGGACCGTCGAGAGGGTAGTCGCTTGCCCTATGGTATTACTAACACCTATTAGTGCCAAATTTGTAAGCTCGCGTCAACTTATGAGGTTGTACATCTTGGGTGGCTTCTTACCATGGAAGTTTCCCGGCCTAACGCCGTTTTTAGTAATCCTATCAAACTCCTCCGAGTCGACAATGATTGTTTGGATAGGTGTTCGCCTCTCAATCACCCCAAGCGGTCTACCCGCCCCATCTTCTCGGTTCTGCAATGCGTTCATTGATCAATGGAGCAACGAAGTGCCGAAGCCGGGTATAGACGAGGAGAAACTGCAAAACTGCAAAACTGGGAGCCAATTGGGGGCTGATTCCTGGAGCAAACCGTCCACGGACCGACTTCCAGAGCATTCACGATATTGAACTCGCAGTCTATAGTAGAATCGACACTAGTTCACCGCGAACAGTGTGAACAAAATACCAAGCTACCCAACCCGTTGATATCGTGAATTTTGAATGAAGAAACCGGATGAACAGGAAGAAAAGAAGAACGAGGTCACAAACTTGCATTAATGAGAGAACGGTTTTATTCGCAAGATAGGAGAAATAGGAAAATAATTGATGATATTCGAGTTAGGGCTATAGGGGCCATTGCGAACTATATTGCGGAATCCCAACGTCAGATGGTGGTTATTGTTATTTGCCATGGCGAATAAATTCTAGGGCTACCAGAATGTATCGGTATTCCGTATTGGAATATTTCATCACGAAATGGATGGCAGCAACGGATTAATGAAGACCCTGTGTGTGGCACGTGTGGGCATGTGCCCTTTAGTTTTGTCAACGTGTTTAGATTACATTTTGAGAAAAACTGTTGGTTACGTTTCGAAACTAACAATGGCAGTATATAAAGGTATGCGAAGATCAATGGCTTCTCATTTGGCAATATAAGGAACATATTACATCCGGGGCTTAAAATGTTCGGTCACAAGGGATGGAATTCTTAGGCGCCACTGGGATGTAGGTGTTGAAATTGTGGTATTTAAACGGCGCCGTGCAGCATGCGAGCAGCCACACCCACATTGGAAGCATGTGGCCCAACATTCCTTGTGAAAGGCCTCGAAACACATGGCCAGTCTCTTTTTGGAGAGATTAAAGAAATTTTGAAAATTAAGTCTGATCAAAATGCCAGTTGCAGGGGTTTACCTCTTTTGGGTGGAATGACCACAGTCGTCCATGTCTACACAGATCGGGTTAATTTGTGACAACAAGAATCAGGAACGCGGCGTAGTGCGAAAGCCACATCCTAACAGCCACGACTACAACTGACCAGACTTAAGATCGGGCCAAATACAGTGGCTTTGGTATGTGCACCATAGACTCCTACGCTGAGAGAAAGGAACGGGAAAAAAAAAGTCATTTTTTTCTCGTAGAACCGCATATGGCTTAGCGGGTTCCTGCGGCTGAGCTGACACAAAGGTTCCCCGACCTGGACTTCAACATCGGAACGAAGACCATGTAGCGATCAGTGTTCATTCGGTTGGGGCTCTTAAGCCTAAATTAGTCTAGATGTGGGTTTTAGGGCTGAATCGAAAATTTATAACTATACTTTTTGGTTGTTGACGGGTAGAATTACAAACCAGGAACAGGATATATCCTTGAAGATGCCTGTCCAAGTAACATAGTAGGCGATGTCAGTCCCTTGTCTCGTTATCCTAGTACAGATACATGCTTCCTAACATTCATGAATTCAATCGGGGATTATCCTTCAAGATATTTGTCGTTCCAGCCATTTTTTAGTAGTTAAATACCAGGGTGGCTATGATTCAGATTGAACAATTAAGTCGTACTTCCATAAAGTAGACACAACTAAGAGAGATTCTAAAGATCGGAAGCGATTGCTCTCAAGCATTATCAGGCCATCCAGGTCTCGCCCTCAGACTAGCGCCCAATCACAAGCTCTAGTTCTGATCATTACATAATACCAAAACGAAGAGTTTTACGGTACTGTACATACAGACTGATCGAGACTACACGGACTTGTCTCTCCCAGGATTCTATCTCATGATTATTCTGACACAATTCGCGCTGATTTCCGCATTCCGCCCCCTCCTCCCTCAGCAGTTAACCTTGGAAGCTCCGCGTCTGAAGTTTTACTTATTATCAATTCCCAACCCTCTTCCCTTCGTAATACCTTGATAATTCACTCACTCTGGGTACTGTAGCTTGAACGCGGGATATCCATATCGAATGTATTTCTTCGCTCCCGTTAATGCATGTGATAAAATCTTGTACTCGCCGTAACAACTTGGTAAAAGTATACCGTATTATCCTACTATTACCACCAATATCTTGCCTGGGTTTTACATAACCTGATTTTCATTTTTCGACCCGTCTGTTTGCAGGATCTTGCCGCTCTCAATGACTACTTATTGCGGATATTATCAAGAATCAAGTTAGAGGATAGGAAAAGGTAGACGGGAGATTCAGAGAATAGATAGGTGATGTACATGCCTGTGTTACACAGTCGTGTTTATCATGTCAACTTGATCTGTTTAGAGAAGTCCCCAAACTACCAATTATTGGGTCAAAAATGACATTGACATTAACGCCACCTGGAACCCTTGATCTCTCACTTTACAAAACCATCTCTCACCATTTGCGGTCGCTAGTCTACCAATTCACTCTTACTATTTATACTGTTTTTGTGTTGTAGAACGTTGTATTCTCAGGTGACGTCGAGGCATGTCAGGCCGGACATTCGTCCAAGTGTAACGGATGCCATAAGTGCACTTTCCATTGCGGCGAATATTCAAAGACAGTGTGAAGAATAAATCATTAGAATATCTCGTTTAGAATCTGCTTAAACTGTAACCTTCGAGACAGAATCATAGCTAGATCTGATAAGCGGATAGCTTATCGACGCATGGGGCTTAGAAAAGGTACGGGCATCTACCAACATCTACTTGTATAACACTAAAACCAACTTGAGAATGTCGCATCTCAGATCTGTAGCAGTGCAGAGCACAGCCAATGGAACCCTTCAAATTCGGAAACACCATCAGAGCTAAGCACACTAGCTACGCTGTTACCGTCACGAGCAAAAAATGATGGCACCCTTGTGTGCGGCAACGTTACAACGTACCACTTAAGCGACCCCAGTCGGATGTCATGACGGAGACCCGCATGAGGAGCAACTAACCCAAGGCGCTGGGATGCGCATGGTGCGGCAGATGACAGGCTGCGGGAAAATTTTATATCTTATCGTTTCATTATTATAGCATTTTCTGGGGTTCTAGAGACCCTTGCTCTCTTTCCGATGCTCTCTTAGCTGAATTCTCTCCGAAGGCCCTTAATTCTTCGTTTGAGAAATTGAAGTTTTGATGTCGTTGGATCTGAATACCGAAGAATTATGTCATAAGAAGGGAATCTAGATGACGTCACAGAAGCACATATTCTCAGAAAGACGTCAAAGTTACGGCCTTCGACGAAGGCAGCTACTCGCTGGTCTTGTACCGTCACCGTACTGAATGATTCCAGGTTTCGCCGTAAGTGTCGAAGGTACCAGGTTAAAATCCTCCGGAACACATTAACCTACAGAATACTTGCATTCTCACGATATAATCTTAATATCACCAACTATTAAGCAACCACCTCCTTCCGCATTCCATATAATCAACCAAACTATTACCCCTCCGTCGAAAGATATCTTTCGTCATGCGTACATCACCTTACATAGCTCTCCATTGGAATTTCTGAAACGGCGAAAAGAAAACGGGGGAAAAAAAAGAAACGACCTCACAGAGCCGATCAACCGCTTTCAATATTCAAAAGCCTACCCTGTTGATATTCTCATGCGCATGCATGGATCATCCGAGTCGCATTGTCCCCAAGTTGTCCGATAACCGCGAAAGCATAAGATCCCAAGTACCACTTTAGCTGTCCTCGCTGACGAAAGGTACTCCTGGATAGCACCCGCTACGATGATCACCAACGTTAAGAGTTATAGATGAAGTGGGTCCTTACACAACCAAGGCACTTGACCTTTGAATATCAAAACTTGGCCTTCGGAATGCGTTTACCGAGCGAAGTTTTCCTTGTTCCAATTGCCTAAACTGTGAATTATAGTTCATCGTATGCGTATACCGGAAAGGCTTGACATTCCCTTGGTTTTTTGCGCTTTTCCAGAAAACTTCGAAAGCTGTGCCGGTTTATTTGTTCAAAATAGTAGAAAAAGCCCTCGGCTCGAAATTTGCCGGCTTAGCAGAACGCTGAACACCACGCTTCGTAGAAGAAACAAAAAAAACGTGGCACGTGGCGCCACTGGCTTCAGGAAAAGATTGGAGGTCGTTTTTTTTTTATTAGTAAAACAGATCCAATCACATTGAATCTGTGAGAAATGTCTTGCTCTTAGGTCTGCATCATCGTTTTACTGATAGTGGCAACAGAGTCAAGACAATTTTATCATCTGAACAGTCGATTGGACTGATGATACGCTCTCCTCGTCACATGCTGTCTACGGAATCCGGGTGAGCAGTCAACGCCCAAGTTCTCAAGCTTCCCCGGTGTTACACCGACCCAGAAATAAATCCCCGGGAACAGAATTCGCTCTACGAAGGACGAAAATCAAAAGATCATACGAGAACAGCTCTAGAAGTCTAGGCCATGATAATGACATCATGATTTCGTGCTAACTATGTTGGGAGCTAGTTTCCCCCCTCGCTTTAGAGGAAAAAACTTTTCCCCCCTTCCCATGCAGAGAGGCTATTGTGGTGACCTGCCTGATGCATTTCGTAGACCTGAACAGATCGTGAAATGCTTCTGTTGGGTCGGTGAGAGGGAGCAAGGGGAGCCCTAGTCGATTGCATGGGTGGACAGCTTCCAATCTTTCCGGTTCGCCGAATGGGAAGCGGTTGCTGTCGAAGGTGCAGATTTTGGGAACACGAATTGGATGTGTTGTAGACGAAGGTGCAGTAGTTCTTTTGCAGCGTCAGAGCTCTTGCGATTCGTATTGCGATTGATCCCGGGAAAACTTTTTTCTTTCCTTTTCATTTTTTTCCCTACTGCGCTTTGAATTTACGATTACTAAAAAGAAATAAAATAAACCCGCAATGCTTTTCGTGAGAAAAATGCGAGTATGAAAAACTCGCAATCGAATTTTTCATTCTTTCCGGACACTAGGCTTTGTGGTCGACAACGGACGGACTTTGAAGGCTACCAGTGGCCCGTAAAGTCTAGCTTCGGACTTCGACGGTTCATCTGCAGGATCGTGGACGGAATGGGATGTTTACATAAACCCCAAATTGTGAATGTCCTCATTTAGGATAACGCCGACTTAGTTGATTTATTCGAAACCAAGATAAGATGCAGATGGTATAGCAGCGGCTTGGTCAGCGTTAAGCTTATCACGGTGAACACGGGGTACCTTATCAATATGTGGATCAAAGTAAGGCCTCTTGTTTCTTTCGCTGTGCACAGATGATATATCTCCACAACTGACATTCGTTTCATGCGGTCTGGTCCTTGCGAATACGATTGCCTAATCTAGCAGAGTTATTGTGCACAATCGCACGAAGTGGCGCTTTTGCGTACTTAGTATTCGAGCTCTGTTGTGCCAGCTGTCAATGAAATGATTACACGGGCTTTAGGATTTGGGTTGAGGTTGGTGGAGATAGCGAGTATGCAATTCAGCGATGCCCTGCCGTAGAGCCTAACTAGTGGATATCCCAGTAGATGTTCTGCCGTAGAACAATCACAATGGGAGAGGTCATCTAGCTGTGAGAGTAGAGCTGCATTTGGCAGTTCGACGAGTCGAGATATTAATGGGCGCTTTCCACGTGTGCGAAGAATAGAGGAATCTTCCGCGGACATTAGAAGCTTCCAAGAAAAAGGATTCTTCTGAATTCTGCACGAAGGCTAGAATGGTTGAACTGAGGGTCTCATGCAAATGCAATGCTTTTTTCACGCACTTTGCATTTGCACTCAGTAGCTCGATTGAATGATATCTGGGGTGCAAACTTGCTCGAATCGGGTTCCTGGCTTCGCAGCTCGCTCAAGTGCGTGTCTTCTTGGTGCGGAGATTATGGATGTCGGTATTATAGCTGTGGACACGACAGCTAGCAAGCAGATGTGATTGGGAAAGCAATTGGACATAGACAGGATTTGTTTTTTGCCCCCGCTTTCATCCCATCATCCAGGTCTTGTAAAGCTTGAGCCGTGGGCTCTTACCGAAGACAGGTAGAATTAGCCTGAGAAAGTCTGACCGTGGGAGGGTTGAAGATGTCAGGTTGAGGCGAAACTGGATAATTAATTAACAGTCCACCATCGATTCGAGGACGTGGGCAGGCAGACAGGCATCTCCCTCGTTCGGCGCTTCGAGTCGTTCGGCCTTGATTGTAATTGCTTCCCCAGCTTCTGTCATGAGGATTACAGAATTCAAACGTCAGCTCGCTTGTAGAACCAGTCGATATAATGACATGTCGCGGTATACATGGAGAGGAAGAGTCGCGGGTGAGAAAGAAGTACAAGAACTGGCGAGGTATCCAACAAAACCGCAGCGGGAATTCAAATCATCTCGCATGAACGCTCAAAGTTCAGCTGCAGCTGGTTAGCTTCAAAGCTTCTTATTAGAATTCAGCCTCTCTCCTTCACCCGCCTCTGGAGATAATAACATACGTACATACGTACATACATACATCTATAATACACATCCAGACATCCCACGCCGAAGGGCTCCTCCCACGCCGCCCTGGCCTGGTCTCGCTTCTTTTCAATCCATCCGGAATCTTCCTGGCGATTAAAGAATTATCATTTGCAAGCCGGGCGGTTGGTTTTGCATGCTGTGCTGCATTGGCATCGTCGACTTGGACGCTTTCTGCATCGTATTCCCAGATACCGTCTGCCATCTCGAGCTCCCAAGGAAGTACATGAACTGGACCCAGCTAGCTTAGTACGTCGACCTACCGCCAGGACAAGTACGTACTGTACTGTTCTGTTCTGTACTGCACATCCACACAGCTGCAGCGAGATACCGGGATCAAGCATACCAGGCAGCGGGTGCTTCGATTCAGCTCAGCCTTCTCAGCCCTTTCGGCTAGTCCTACGATTCTGGCTGTCATTGTCAGTCATTACTGGTGCTTTATACAAATACCATACGTCCTCGAGGAGGGAATCGACTGTCGACGAAGCCTTGCATGACCTTTTCTCCGTTCCGCTGACTCGATTCTTGTCTGTCTGTCTGCATGCGCAATTGACTGGCCAAATACGAATACATCTTGGATCACCAAGTACATAGATACTCAACCGGGCAGTATCTGGATACCTCTACGACCTTCAGGATCCCGCTGTCAGCATCATATAAGCAGAGCACACCACAGCTCGTCCGCGTCCCTGACAGCTCTCGCGGAAATCCTCACCGAGCACCAGATATTTTACCAGGACAGCTTTTGCTGCTGGTTCGATCTTCGATCGCCTTCCTGGGCCGGACTTGCACTTGCACTTGCGTTCGAAACTGTGATTGGTAAGTGGCCGGGGTGCCTCCGCTAGGCCTGTCCGGGGCATGATATGACCTGATATGATCTGATACTTACTGCTCCAAGCGAACTCTAGCAAGAAGGAGGTTGGATACCACCGTTCTCTCCTCTGACCACCGCTTCCTGGTACAAAAAGACTTTGCCAGGAGTACGCTTTTCGTCATCGATCCGAGCTGGCGGAACTAGTACTTACTAGTTGGCTTTTGGTGGTCCGTTGTGCCTTTAAGTACCTTATCACGCCGTGCGGACCTCTCATTTCTTCGCATTAGGCCTCCTCGACAACCTTCTTCGACATTCGTCCTCAAGAAATAAATAAATAAGGGCTCGCAGCATTAAAAATAAACTAAACATCTTCCCACTCCAATCGCCTTCATCCGATTTCATCATCCTCTTCTGCTGGCCAATCTACCGACCGACCAGCGCTGGGTGCGAATTGCTGCATCTGCCGACCACTGTCTCGACTTAACCAGACTACTCTCCGACCGCTTCGCTCTGTCCGACCGTCGACACCTCTCGACCATTCCTACCAAAGACTCCCACCCATTATCCCTCCCTAGATTCAATGAGATGACTACAGTAGTCGACTACCACTACTCTGTCCCCTCGGCCTACGCCTTCCCCACCCGGCATCCTCATCACCCTCCCGCCATGGTAAAGCACCATCCTCAGCCTCTCAACCTGAGTAGTGCTATACCTCGCGGCCTCCCGACACCATACCTCCCACAATCAATTCCATCGCCGTCGACACAATCCAGATCGGCATCAACACCATTCACTCCCTCAAGCCGCCGAACAAACTCCACCGGCTCCAATTCTCTCCACCGCTCTACATCTAACGCCTCTTCCGGCAGTTCGAATGCCTATGTTACCACTCTACGAAAGCAAAAAGCGACAGTATGGTGTGACCGTGCCCAGCGAGAAGACTCCCGCTTCGTCGCTGCTCAAAAGGCCGCCAAGGCTAAGGCAGCACTGGAAGTTGCCCGAGCAGCTGCCCAGCAAAGCCATCATAGAACGAGCGAGACCGGCAACTCTATGCATCGCGGGAAGATAAGTCACCACCGCGGTGGCAGGAAGAGTAGCAGTGTGGACCACGAGTTTAGCACAAACAGAAGCTTGGTCGCAGGCGTCCCTGCTAGACTGGACATTGACGACGACACTTCGGGCGACGAACAGCCTGGTAGTGGCAGCGGCAGCGTGTATGGCGGTGCTACACGACGAACAAACTCTGGACGAAGTTCAATAAACTCCACAGGCCAGCGACGGTTCACAGCTACGACGACATCGTCAGGCGGTGATAGGTCCAGTGTACCGGGAACGCCACAGCTACAACTTCGGGTCCAAGACTTGCAAAACTACCCTGGTTATAGTGCAACCCACTCCTCGAGTCCGTCGACATACTCTCGGACATCGAGTATAATAGATACACCTCTACCAGATGTCCCGGAAACCGCGGAGACACACGGTACAATGGTTGCAGATATCAGAAGAAACAACAGCGGAAATAGCGGCAGGCTTCGACAGGACTACCTCCCAGCGCACAGGAAGTCCGGGAGCATCAACAGGCAACACCCGAGCCCGAATCAATCCGATATTATGCTCCAATCGCACCAGCAGAGCTATCCTAGTGAAGGTTATCCAGCTGGCTATTCCGAAGCAGCCGCCCGCTCGCGACCAGCAGCGGTCGTGAGGGCGATCAGTTCAAGGGAGCCCGCGGATCTGAGACGGAAAGGTAGTATTGACGATAGCAGGACGACGACTATGGGGCGCGTCCGCTTGTTCGTAGCGAATCCGGATCAGTAAAACGTGGGGCGTGCGATATCAAACCCGAATGGAGGGGCTAATTAGAATCTGGGATTCTTCTTTCCCAATCGACTCATACTTTCACTTTTTACGGCTCAGAAACCGATATTGGAGGTGGTTCCTTTTCATTCTCCACGACCCTACCGCATTCCTCGCGTAATCGCATTCGTTTCGACAGCGACATTCCAACCTCTCCTTTGCGACTTTCGAAACGGCCGCCTAAATACGCAATGCATGCGGCCCTCGCTTCTCTTTCTCTTCTTCAGTTCTATGGTTGCATATGAGTTTCACGTGTGCTCTTCGTTTCGGGAGGTATTCTTCCCTTTCTTTCGCAACCATTGCCTACGAGTATCACGATACGATCATTCTCCAGCTATCGACCACGGCTATCGTTAACTCCGTCACCAGCATGGAATTCATTGTATATAGTTTTCGTTTCTCTCTTTCATTCTTATCCAACTCAGCCGGACAGAGGAACAACAGTACCTACCACGTCATACGTTTGAAGGGCAGTTTTTTCTAAAGACCCTCACGATCACTTTTTTTTTCTCTTCTCCTCTTTCGTTTTTATTCGTTGCGACGAGCGGCAGCACGAGTCTGCCTTCATTTTAATGCCTCGAAAGTCATTTGTTTTTCTTCCTTTCTTTTTTATATATAATTCCATCAGCCTCTGTTGATATCGCTTTGGATCTTCCTTTTTTTTTTTACCCTGTACAAATACAAAACTACCGTATACCATCGTTATCATCCTTTTTAGCCATCTTTCTTTTTTCCTCTTTTCTTCTTCTTCAAGCAATTTCTCTTTCTTATACCACACAAAAAGGGTTTCTTCTTGATATTTTGGCGGATTTTGGCTACAAGTTTATACCTTTTCTGGGGGAATATCTTTTGATGAACATTCGTTTTTTATTGACTTCGTCATGGCGTATATACCACCGACTTTTTCGTTACTATCGTTTTTATGGAACCTTTTGGGGGATTTTCTTCTCTTTTTTATTCGGATAATACTACTACGGCGTTATACTTTGTATTTAGCTTTTTGCGAAAGACAAAATTCTTCTTTTGTTAATTGATTTTTGATTTATCTGGCTACTTGAATATCTCACTCTTCTTCTTCTTCTTCGTGAACAGTCAAAGTAAGATATGTGATGGAAGTATGATACGACCGACGTATACTGGGTAGTACTTGGATGTACCAATTTCAATCATCACTTCTCGGGTGAGCAGAGAAGTTAAAAGTAACATATCGATGCGAGACGCCTCAGCCAATGCAATGATACTTACAAGTTGTCTCGCGAGAGAACTAGTTATCATGATAGGAAGCAAAACAAAACATAGAAAAAGAGATCAAGGGAAAGAAAGGCGGAATCAACATGCCTCACCGAAGCCGCACAAACAAGAACGCCACATTATTGACTAATGAAAGAATTTGGGTTTTTGTTTTGAACTGGGAGTCGGTTTAACTACCAGTGTTTCGCCTCCATTCCATCTGGTGGGCTTGTCTCTACTTTCCCACGCTTCACTTCGCTCCAGTTGGTGCTCAATGCTGTTCCGTTGCTTTCCACATAGCTCTTCATCATTGCTCGACGGGTATCCGGGTCTGCGTCCTTGTAGAGCTTCTTGAAGAAACCATTGACAGGGTCGGACGAGAATTCGTCGTCGTTGAGGTCGGCGTAATCGATCTTATCGTCATCTTGTTCGTCCTTCCCTGCTTCGGCGTCCTTAGGCTTCTTTGATTTCTTGGAGGATTGTGCGAGGTCGTCGACTACTTTATCCCAATTCTTAGGTCCCGTGCGGGAGGAAGTTGGGTAGACTGGTGGTTTGTCTTCCCTCTTCGCAGGAGCTGAACTGGTGGAAGCTACAGCGGCCGGCTCTGTAGATTCGAGGGTGGCCCATTTCTTATTGGTTTCGACTTTCTGAAGGGTGAATTCGACCTTGGTGCCGAGGATCTTGTAGTAGGAAGTGGAAGGGTTGATTTCTGCGAATAGAGGGTCAAGAGTGAAGCTGAAGTCTGAACCGGAGGGTAATGGGAAGGTTATTGATAGAGAATTGCTCTCGAGCTCGACTGTGGCGGACTCCTTAGGTACGCCCTTGACGAAGAGACTGACGGTAACCGAGTTGGCTGTTTGATACCACTCGTGGCGGATCTTGTCTGCTGGGGTGCTGACGCCAGCTGGAGGTGTAGGTTTTGGAGCTTCAGCAGCAGGTTTTGGTTCCTCCTTCTTCGGCTCCTCCTCCTCGGCCTTACTACTCTCTCCTGCTGATTGTTCTGAGGTAGATTTAGCTGGAGCTGCAGCCTTGGACGGTTTCGGGATCTCCCTCTCTGGGAATTCCTTCACCGTAACCTCCCGTCTAACATCATCGTCCAAGATCTTTGAAAGATCAACCTCGAGTTTCTTCTGCCAGAACGGGATGCTTTTATCCTTTTCATTGTACTTTTCAGCCCAGCCGAAACACGCACCGGCATCACCATACTGCTGCATCAATAACAGGGCAATACCACGTCGCAGTTGGGATGTGGATAGTTGCTCCCGTTTGCCCTTACGCTGAGCGAGGAGAACGGCGATTTCGGCATCAGCCAGGGCATCCGTGTAGGAGGATGCACGCTGGTGGGCTGTGGAACGTTTGATGTAGTAGTCGACAGAGGTCGGGATGCCCTCGATGGCCTGGGTGTAGTAAGATATGGCGGCGGGGTAGTCTTGTGAGGACAAAGCGGCAGCACCCTTGGCCGCCAGGTTTGCTGGGTCGGCAGACATTCTGGAGGTCGGCTATGTGGTGAAGTGAGTAGATAAGCAAGTAAGGAATATGTTGGTGGTTGATGGTGAAGTACTAGTGGAGTGAAGTTACTTAGATCTGGAGATGGAGATACTTATGATACGAAGAAGTCGCAAAGACGCAGCGCTGTGCCGTCCACGGGTTAACTTGGCGGGACGTGACTTCGAAGGTCATGGAAGATGCCCGAATTAGAACTGGACATGATTGACCGGATCCTGTGCGACACAACACATCCGCAACACAGTCATCCCGATTTCCAACGGAGGGTTTTAACCAAGCTTTTCGCCTCAGCCTTATAATAGCTTGTGCTCGAGTTGAGGTGGGTTTGGTTTGTAGTCACTGCGATTCAGCCTCGACTAAACTAGCCTTTGTTCGAATCGCCATGTTGGATTGCATGCCAAAAAGTCCCATTTTCTGTCCGTTTCATCCCTCCGTAAGGTGGGCTGTCAAGGCTGCTCGTTAGCTAGCTGGTGGCGCGGGTGCGGCAGAATAAGCAGTTCGGCTGCCATTTTTGGCAGCCAAATCCCGGATCCTCACAAAGGGCACTGCCCATGGCGTCGTAACTTTGACAATTTATTATTATTACAACCTTAATATTGCTAGTCTGCTGAGGAGATTTGTTGGACTCGTCAGCCGTATATAATATATCTTATGCCCTTTGTTCTCCGGATCGTGGAATTACTCATTAACCACAAAGCATTCCGCACTTCGCACTTTGCACTCTTTCGGCTCCTTATCTGAGAAACATTCAACGTATTGTATCATTTTAGTTATCTAAGTGTCATTCACAATGGGTTTATTCAAGAAGAAGGACAAAACAGCTCGTGCCGGCCCGGCACCGGTTCCAGATACCACTCCTTCACAGGGCGGTAATAATCAATACGCATACTCCCCTCCTCCTCCGAGTTACAAATCTCAGCCAGCGTATAATGAACCCACTTCGTATGGTAGCTACAGAAATGAACCTACCACATATGGTGGATCTAGCTACAACAATAGAGTCGCGGAACCAACTACATACGGCGGATCAGCTTATGGCGGTGGCAATGCTAGCAGGACTCCAGAGCCGACTTCATACGGTGCTTCCGTCTATAGCAATAACAATGGCCCGAGTAATATGAATTCCAGTTCCAGTAACCCTCATGGCGGTAAGCCGTCCGGCGGTAACCCATACGGTGGCAATCCATCCGGTGGTAACCCCTACGGCAGTGCCCCAGGCCAATACAATCGTCAACCGGAACCAGAAACCTATTCCTCAGGCCCGGGCGGTTACCATTACGGCGGCGGCAGCTACCAAGATTCATACTCCTACCAAACTACCGCTCTCGCCGACGATGAACAAGACCCAGAATTGATTAAGCAGGAGATCAAGTTTACAAAATACGCCTCCAAAGCTTCAACCGTAAACGCTCTACACGCCGCCGCTCGCGCCGAACAAGCCGGTCAATCTACGCTCCTCAATCTTGAAGAACAAGGCGAAAAACTTCGTAGCACCCAATTGAACCTACAAATCGCAAAGACCCACGGTGATATCGCCTCACATCAGGCAAAAGACCTAAAGGTCGCGAATCGACCGTTATTTATGCCTCACGTAAAGAATCCGTTTTCATCAGGCCCGAACAAGGCACTGGAAGAACAGGTTGCGCTCGAGAGACAGAGAAGGGAGCGGTCGGAGCGAGGTTCCATTGCGAAAGCTACGCATGAGGAGAAGATGAGGAAGCTGGGTCTCGCGCCAACGGGGATTCCAAAGCCGTTATCGCTGGAAGAGAAGGCGAGACAACGGTCGATGTATCAATTCGAAGCGGACGAGGAAGATGAACAGTTGGAAAATGATATCGAGAATAATTTGGAACAATTATCTGGTGCTTCAGGAAGATTGAAGGGTTTGGCTTATGCTATTCAACAAAAGGTGGATGAGGATAATAAATTGATCGTGGATATTGGCAATCAGGTAGGTTCCTTTCACATCTTCGGGATCAAGGGTGTTTTATTAACGAGATTGCTGCTTAGGCTCACGACGTCCAAGACGGGATTGTACGAAATGGTCAGAAGTTGAGACCGTATGGGTTCTGATCGCGATCTCGAGATATAGTTTAATCATTGGACACTGGCTGGGGGAATACCCACGACTTTTGAGGTTATTGTCTATGTAATGTAATTTTTAATGCGAAACGAACGAACTTGCCACCCAAGATGCACCTCTTTTGCTGTAATGGATGAAATATTAAGTTAAATTGCGTATAAGCGAGACAAGTTAACGAACTCAATTCCCATGGGAGCACCGTCGAAGCGAAGAGAGTAAGCAAGTTGCATGCAGGGTAGCTAGGTAGTACAGCTGTGGGGCCTCTATCTTTAAGGATATATACGGTGGTAGCGTGGATTGACTGTAGCCGCATGCAATGGCGATAGCTAGCTTGCATGTGACTTCCGCAATGCCGGCTGCCAACCAATTCACCCCTAGCCTTTCCGGCTGAAAAACTCACGCCCGCCTACACGTATACCTAACAGTTGGCGTGACCCCGCCAATGCTGAAGGAACGGAGTGATCCACGGCCATGTGAATGCCCCGGTTATTTTCAACGGAATTCAGGTTGTATCACCTCAATTAATTAATTCGCCAGCTAGGACGACTTTCTCTACTCATTTCCAAGAAAATAGCTAGCTACCAATATGAACTAAGATAGCCACAACCATGTCCGTATGGATATCTCTATCGTCGCGTTATCGATGATAAACTAGGGCGGGGGGCGATATCGCAATTAGAATGATTGCATCAATGCACCTTCACATTCTAGCTGTTCCGGGGGCAGGGGTATTTATGCACATAGCTACATCGCCGATAGGTGAACCCACCAATTGCAAAGACACTAGAGCCCATTTCCGAAGCTCATAGGCCTGGTATGAATAGCTCGTGCCGCGAATGCCGGCGCCTAGGGTGGGGGAGCTGAACGACTAAGTCAAATTAAATTTAATTGATAGACATATCCTCTCCCTATCACACGTGTATCTAAGCTACGCGATTCTACTAGGGGACATGGTACCAACAATCAATTGACCAGGATATGCATACTTGTTATCATAGGTGGCCGTGCGGGGTCACCCAGGATGTATAGGTGCGTATTTGAATGTGACGTCGGCGAGGAGATAGATTTCGCTGGATACTCAAGCTTCTGATCGGGAGGCTACTAGGGATATATGCTACTCAATGCGAGATAGTAGCCGCACAGCAAGGATATATATCAAATGGAAAGTATATGCGAAGGCATCATAGCTGCGTCAGATTTGGTGCTGTATCAATGCCCACTCAGCTCGTAGGATACGTGGGGAGATTGGTTGGGATACTTGATACCTTAAAATAGGTGGCTAAGTATAGTAAACACTTCGAATTTATGCATCTTTACAGCATCCACTACTGGTATACACGCAGTTGTATGCATATATATGTCCTGTTGTTGCCGCCTTCAGGCCTTGAGCTCATGAGACCTTCTTATTGGCAGGACTAGAGAATAAATCATACAAAGTTCCGAACATTCGACGACCTTTTCCGGTCGGACACTAGTGTATCTACTTATCTAATCTATAGACGTCGGTACTAGTCCTGATACCGATACCACGGGTACCAAGGGGCTCGCTACAAAAGTCGGGAAGCCGAACTCGAATAGCGTTCCGTCTACGGCATGTAACACAACCAAGTTAAATTACCGCATTTGTGCACAACCAAAAAATACCACACAGCTTTTGCGTTGCCGGGAAAACCTTCCATCTTGGCATTACTTTTTCTTCAATCACAAGCCTGTCAACGTGGAGGGATCACATGCCAAAGTCAAAATTTTTCCCCCCATGCTTGTCTTTCCTGTGAGGAAGGGCGGCTGCATGGGAAGAGCGCCGTAGCGAACGATACCCCAGCAGGCTAGCCTGGTAGTGGTATTATAGCATGATAGTGGAGATGGACTGTGGATAATATGCACATGTCGGTGGCATGTTTGAATGGGGAAGCTGTGGATGAGCGGAGAAACCGAGCTCCACGGATGAATACTTGTGTTCTTTCGTAGACGGTTTGAAAGATAATGTTGGGACAGGCAGCGATATGAAACGTAGATGTAAGAAAGAAAGAAGATTCCAAAAAATGATTTTAAATTTTAAATGAATCCAAGTCTCGTGCGGAGTAGTTGGTTATTACATTGGTGGGGAATAATCGGACGGGGATGTCAATCTGAAAAGGATTCTCTCGCACGGGCTTTCCCCAGATGAACCGCATTACATACGTACATACATACATACAATTACGAGCGCATGCACGGGCGTTTCCACTTCTCTCACATTATTATTGATCTTAGGGAGATGATATCGGCATTCACGTTCCTCTAACTCACAGATCCAAATCAGAGGATTCGTTCGGTCGGTAGCGGGGTTCCCGAGCCAGATTCCGAACTCTGTCAGTCCTTGGTCGAACCCCGAGACGCAGCTTCCTCTTTTTATATAGTTTTCTCGTCCCCAACGAATTTATTTATACTCTTTCGCTTGCCCTTGTCCTTCTGTACTTTTGGGCTATCTTATATCCGTATCTTAGTCGTTATTGAATCTTGTGATTCGGGTGGGAGCCTCGTTTGTCACAAGCTAATCCGCCTGATCAGACCGTCCCACCGCACTTCTGTGTGCTACGCTCTGGGTCCTAACTATTACTACTGCTCGTCCCTCTTTATTCGATTTGGATCCACCAATTTATTCAGGAGTTAAGCCTTCTCGAACTGAAAGGCTTGTCATTGAATATTAACGGCGTCTGTTGGGATATGGCGACACGCCTTCGTTCACAATCAACCACCCCCAAGCCCCCCTCTCCTGACAAGGTTCCTTCGCTTTCTTCGACTACATCTCCGTCGATTTCTTCGTCCCTAGCCTCGTCTGCAGTCGTCTTCAACACGACCATGTTCGCCTCTCCTCCACCAGTGCGCGACCCTTTACCCGCCATCCTTCCTTACGATCCATCCCAAGTTGCACAAGCACAGACACAAACACAAGCACAGGACCCCTCGCACGCCCCATCCGTCGCCGCATCCGCTGCTCCGACGTACTCCTCCGTTCCCCCTCCTCTCGCCGACTACTACTCTCACTCTTCCGCCCTATCTAATAATTCTGGGGTTCCTATATCAACCGCCCGCAGCATGTCCATCCAATCCCTCGTCTCTACAAACTCTTCAGCGACTATAACGGACGACGATGCCTCGTCTATAATCTCGCACACCACTACGCGCAACACCGAGGACTCGGCGTCCATCGACGGGGACCTCAGCGTAGATATCGACGATCCGGATGTACGTATGGCTGCAGAGGCGCTCGGCGATTTACGTGCAGATTTCGTATCAAGTCCCAAGAGTGTGCCGAACAGTCCACCACCAAAGGAAGAGAAAAGGGAGGAAAGACGGCAGGAAACTATGATGGAAATGATCCAAGGACAAAATACATTTTTGGGAACAGCAGTGAGGGCAGGGAGAAGTGTTTATAGGGGCGGAAAACGATACAGTCCACGGTTCAAGTACGGTGCCGAGATGGTATGTCGTCCCTTTAAATGCCCTTTTTTATATTAATCACATTCCATTCCCCGCAACTATTACCCTTTTATGCCAACAACATACATCCCGAATATTTCCCTACCACGGAACCGTCAACTAACACATGTGATTGTAGGTTGAGCGCGCCGCTGCGCCAATGACCTCGGTCGTCTCTTATGCCGCCCGAACAACAGGGGTTGAGTCTGTCCTTCGTCGCAACCTCGAAGCCCGCCGTCTATCATCCTCTGGCACATCCTCACAATCATCCCCATCACACTCACAACCATCATCGTCAACGGGATCACACGTCACAAAGCGTCGGAAAACAGCATTCGAGGAAGGATATAACGGCGGATCAATGGACGTTGATTCTACAAGCACCTCCTCTGGAGAAAGGGATAGCAGGGATAACGAATTAACTCACAAGCCTGCCACCGATGTTGTGTCGCTGAACTGGCAGCGAAGATTAATGCTCTCTACTGCCGGAGTGGGAGTCGCCCTCAGCGAAGAGTCACTCAAGAGCCTAAAGTACTGCCTTGCATGGCTTCGCTGGGCCAATGATCACCTCGATAAGGTCATCATGGCCCTTCGCGGAGTAATAAGCGAGTATGATTCGGATAAATCCCGCGCAAATGGTACGAGCGGGAAAGATGGAGGAAGTGCCGAGGGGGATGATGACGAGCGAAGCGCACAACTACATAATAAGATCGAGACCTTGAGAAAGGATGTTATCGGAACTTTGAAGAGAGTGGTGGATGTAGTTAGCACTTATGCTGGTGGAGCATTGCCCGAGAATGCGAGGGTGGTAGTCAAAGCATGCATCACGAATTTGCCCAGGAGATGGGCGCTAGCTGCGAAAGACGACAATGCTGCTGCGAACGGCGCTGGGAATAACATGGCTGTGGTAGTTAGGAGGGAAGAGGCAGGGAAGAGAGTACTTGTGCTCGCAAGGGAAGGACTGGAAATGCTCCACCAGGTTTCTGCAATTGTACAATTGACACTTGAAAGAGCAGAAGAATGGTGTGAGAGACTGGGAAGGAAGAGGCCAGAGGAGGGAGACTACGGCAAGGTTGGTTGGGACGTGGATATGGAACTTGACGGAGTACAACTAGGGGAAGAGGCTCGGAAAGATAGGTGATGTATCAGTATCCCTTTCGCTTTCGCAACGTCTTGATCTCATGGTATTTTTTATTTTTCTTTGTTACTCTTATCCTCCTCCTTCTTCTTCTCAACTGTATCTTTGGGATTTGAAAATTTATCTGGGCTCAAAAGCATATATAGTGTATACTGATTTTATATCAAGGCGGGATGGGCTGGGAATAATTATCGGATTGTATGAGCTTTGTTGTTCAGGTTGGGGATTCTTTGTACTATTTCCTGTTTGTATACTCTGTGGATATTGCTGTACCAGTATACCAATTCTATTCACGACGCTTCTCTTATACGTGCTGTGTCCTAGCTAATCACTTCCTTCATCAGGCGGCCCTGATGTCTTCATCGTCGACTCTCGTAGTCCCGTGGGGCTCCTAATCTGGGGGGATTCCCGTTCCTCTCGGGCTTTTGCGCCGTCGCAGCTACCAAATTGTGACGTCATGGGTGCATCACTGCGCAAGAATACGGTCGCACTTTAAAAAAGCGAAATATAAATACAGCGCAGACGTGGGATTTTGACGGCATTTTATTCTGCCAGATTTTGATTTAAATTTCTAGAATCGCCGCGCTGTTAAGAATATTAGTTTGTTCTCATCATCATAGTAACTCGTCTACACGCCACAAATCTCACGATACTCAAACGGGCACCAACGCCAACAAGACATCCTAAGCAACCGCCTAAGCCACTAGAGAGAAAAATTCTAGGAAGAAGAAAGAAGTCGCGAAAACCTGAGCTTCATAGATCAAAATGGCTTCCCTCTCATCTTCCATCGAGAAGTTCATCTCCGCCATTTTTGGCATTTTCCGCAATCTTATCGACTCCATCTTCGCCGTCTTTACCTCTATCCTCGCGCTCTTCCAGACCGCCGTAGTCAGCGTCTTTGACTTGGCTAAGAGCTTCTTGAACTTCCTTTTGTGTGAGTGCAAACCCGTCCAACTCTACGTCATACGATCTATTTATTGAAACTTGCTAATATTTATCAATGTGTTACTAGCAAACATCTTCGTTCTCTCCGTTATTGCGATTGGATTCGTTCTCTACGCGGCTTTCATGCAGAAGAACGCAGCTGCCGGACCAGGTGTTGGTGCCAGCAGGAAAAAGAAGGCCGTTTCTTAAAATTTCCCAAGGGACCGACCCGGAACATTTCTCAGTTCACGCCAAAAAGTCGAAGGTTTTTGCAAGCACCGGAGTTTTGCTTAGAGGTTCTGTGGAATATGGTTTCGGTTGGCAAAAAATAAACTTCAATACAACTTAATAGCTTGGGTCTGGACCATGATCAAAGAAGGGAATCTTTTATTAGGCTCTATGAGAGCGTAACAGGCGCTGTGGTTTGAAGAGATTCTGTATTACTGTTGGCAATGGGATTGTTATACAAAGGAATTAATTGATTAATTCAACATTTTGTTATTCTTCAGGAACTACGCAATCAGTTGGGCTTGATATTTATGACCTCGGCTTCAATCGCGGGGCTAGCATTAGTGCGTAAAAGCTTCGTTGCTCGATGTCCGATTCTTAAGTCCTAGGTTTCACGGCTCCCAGGAGTACAGATTCAAATTCGAATATACTCTAGCTTATCTCATCGACTAAAGTCGCAATTGACGCACTACACAACGACATCGTGCCGACCTCTCGATTTCGGCTCTAAATAGTCACCCACACCGATATCGCATTTTTCTAATAGTTATCCAACACCCTCTTACCGCTAGGGGCCCTTGCATGGAAAAGTAAATGTTCTGTGCATCTTTCTAGCAATTTTGTGGTCCAACATCCCCAACGTAACTCTGATCCCGCCGCTATAACGATCGAAGCCCGTTCCCAGAATTCCCCCTCTATTTTGAGAGGAGGCGTGAGAGCAACTCACTGTTGTTACTGTTTGTGCCATCTAAACTTCTTGCTGTGCTGCCACAGATCGGTTCCAAGAGCTCTCAGAAATAGAATGGGAACAATGTTAATTGGCAACGACTTGGACTTCATACAATGTTATGGTTAGGGATTTGAGAGTTACTGTTTGTCCAATTCGACAGTTTGAAACTGTGGATAGATATATACATAGTTAATGCGAGGCAAATATGTGTCCTAATTCTTGCTTCCCACGATGGGACCGGATTTGGGTACAAGACCAGACTGGATGGTTGTTAGCGTGTGGTTTGGCCGTTCTGGACGGCGCTTCTGTGTCGACTCGACGATCGGAAGTTGCATTCTTGACTAATGGTATTGCTGTCACAGTATTTCCACTCTAGATCACTCTAGAGGCACCGATGCTCGGTAATTGCGTTTTCATCCTTCGACGACTAGCAAGCCCCCACAGGAAATGGTCATCTAAATGTTTCTGAAGGCAGCCACAGTCATGTCTTAAGATCAAGCCCCGAGACGAATTTATCTGCAATCACGTAATTCCTATCTGGTTCCAAAACAATGGATCGAGCTACAATAGCTTCGAATGGTCATATGAAAATGTAAATTGCCTATCACACTTAACACGAGGCGCCACAGCGTTCAACCATTCCTTACCCAGCTAGGCAAGAACGTTGATATCTGTATTTGGATGCCTATATCTGGATTGAGTGCCTAGGGTGAATTCAATCTCGAGGTTGGACAGGCCTGGACAGTCCTACTCCGCCCACGTATTGGAAGGTCATGTTGCCACTCGAACCAGGCCCTGCCGCTCTTGCCACTAAGTTGTGTTCGATCGAAGTGTTATGGTACCCTTGGATAGCACGCACTCTCGCAAGGGCCCTACACGCCGTTTCAGCAATTTCGAATATTTCGTGTATGGGCACGTGGGTGCAGGAGACGAGGTATTCCAACATGACACACAACTCTTTAAACCCTTTCTGGGTTTTGAGAAATGATTTCGGGCCTATAGGAATCGATGTGATTTTTCCTGACTCACGGCATCCTTTTCTCGAGGGGCTGGGATAAATTCATGTTTTCATGATACTTATACGTAAAAAGATATTTCTAGCCTGAGATCGATTCTAACTTCTAACGAGATAACTTGCATGCGCATTCGCATAAAGGGTTACGAGAATAGCATTTCTAGATGCCCATTATGGAAACCCTTACTGTTAGTGGCTGTCGACAACAGTCTAGTATGGTGTTTGTCGAAGTAACTTGTTAATAAATGGACATACGCCAGAGACTTTGGGTAACATGTTTGGCCTACGAATACTAAGTCTGGTACAATTGTTAGTACCATCAGTACCACGGTACGAAGATGGTGTATGTGGGAAGGGCCTTCCTTCCGCTATATACATACCCGCAATAACACATGCCAGATTCCCATTTTTTGGGCACGATGTGGTGTAGCTAACCAACTGCATGAGCCGTAATATATGTTATCTATGAACATACATCTCCAACCGTTGATGGTTGTTGGCCGCGGTAAGTGGATCCATGGAACTACCCTTGATACGTTAAGTGGTTAGATCTACAGGGTTTAGTTGGCAGTTCCAAACAAGGCTGGATGGGATGCAGCAATTATGAGACCGACAGTTTGCGGCGACGGCGACAAGAAATGTTGTATGCTATAATTGTGAGCTCTTGGTGAATTGGATGGATCTCATGCGCATGAGATGATGAGGGGTGTGTGTATATATGAATGGAGGGATAGACTAGGCGGCGAGGGTATGTTTACACCTTCGCAACTTCTATTAACTCTCGTATGGGGCTGTGGGTTTTCGAAACTTACGGATTTAGTCTCTTACAACGTTGAAGATATCATTCGGATCTGATCCGGGAAATCATCTACGCCGCTATTTTTTTCTATTTCTATCGATACTTTACCTACCACGTTTATCGGATATAATATCAAAGAACTATCCGCTATGGGCGAGGCATTCGGTATCCAGCTAGCATTCATGCTAGAGGATAGCCCTGAGAAACCTTCACCCACGAAGACGGCTACAGCCGTTACCACATCTACAGCTCAGGTTTCCGCGGGCTCAGGCTCGATTAGGGACACCTCGTTCTGCGAAAACTTCTACAAATTCGACTTTCAGCCAAAGATGACCACATGGCCGAAAGGTTATAAACATCCCATCCAAGAATGGGAGTTTTGTCCCCTACAACAGGGACATCCAGTTCACCCGTCCATGGCGTTCACACGTAGTGGTCGCCCACGTCCTACCATTGAAATCCCACCGAAGAGTGGTTCACAGCGAATTACTCAGAGAGAGTTCGCTCCGAAGAAACGTGGGTTGTCGAGCCCACGCACCCATGCGCGTGCCATGTCAGACTCAAAGGCTCGCAGCTCGATTGTGAACCTGTCTCCTGGTCTCTGGCAGAGGAAACGCTCAGGTATACCGAAGCTGAGTTATGATAAAAATCGACCTCTTCCGCCATTACCATTAAGAATCCAGAAGGATGAAGGAGAGGGATTGCAGCTAAGCCTTAGCTTTCGGAGGAAGAGAGAGAACATCAAACGTCGCCAACAACTACAGAGAGAAGTGGAAAGCAGCGAGTTGGGCACGGTACCCCCTCCTATAATGCTACCACCGAAGTATACCGAAGAGGAGGCGCCAAAGACAGGTAGCCTAGAGGCTACAACACCAGGGATGGGGGATGCAGAGGTTATCACTATTGGTATTGAAGGTTACGTACCTCCAGTGCCTGTGGTGAATCAAAATTCAACAATGGCTCAGAATATTACCGAGAAGAACGATGCCAATGAGCTTTCAGCATTTGACTTTAGCTTTGGCACAGATGCTGCTAACAGCGGAATGGTACAAACTGAAGAGCCTATCTCCCCCTTTGATCGAAGAGTGAGCCTCGACGATACCCTCGAGACTGATCTCCCCATTAAAACAAAGAGGTTTGGCATCCCGAAGCTACATCTTGAGATTCCTGCAAATATAAACTCCAGGTCTCCGACACTATCACATTCTCGTGATGATGACGACGATGGTATTACTGAGATCGAGACACTGAGAGAAGCAGCCGGGTCAAGGTGTGTGGCTCAAGAGGAGACCGTTTACACCGAAGATGGTGTTGAAGAAAGAAGATATGTCTACTATCCAACCCAACTATCGATCGATCTTCAACGGTCTTCGTCTCTGGGTCAGCAAATGAGACCTGCTGTACATCGCCAACCTCCCTATTATACCAATTTCCCACCACCACCGCATCCTGAGGACGATACCCATGAACATAAAAAGAAGTCATCCACATCGTCGTCAAGGTCGCAGATGACTTTCTCAACCTTTGGGGGAGGTTACAACAA
Organism: Arthrobotrys sinensis; assembly: GCA_036971225.1. Classification (NCBI taxonomy): domain Eukaryota; kingdom Fungi; phylum Ascomycota; class Orbiliomycetes; order Orbiliales; family Orbiliaceae; genus Arthrobotrys; species Arthrobotrys sinensis. The sequence goes on along the minus strand of JAJTTV010000002.1, from coordinate 3,089,869 downwards.
GTATGAACAGGAAAGCCAAGTGACTGACTACGATGACTATGAAGCCGACGAAGAAGAAGAAGATGCCAATGAGAACTACACTTGTGCTTCATCCTTTGTAAGCGCCAGCTCATACCCTGCATCTGAGGTGTCTGCGGGTGATGAAAGTTGCTTCACTCTGGTTCCACAGAGGTTATCAGTTGCATCGAAGGCGGGTAGTAAGAGCGGGAAGCGTTCGTCCAAAGCCACTATGGTTGAAGAGGACGTATCACCACCCACTGCTCTCCACAATAATACCACAAGCGCCACACCGGAGGAGCATGGGGTATCCACTGTCCTAACTGTAACACCACGGACCTCATACGATATAGTCACTTCGGCAGCCATGCCTCATGTGAGCTTCGGGCCCCCCCCTGCCCCTGAGCACAAGAACCCTAGAAAGAGCGCAAGCACATCACATCTCTCTGGCTCTGCTAGACCCCCGTCTGCTCAATCGTCGACTTGTCCGTCGCGGTTGAGTTCAAGCTCGTGCAATAACCTCAAGGCTGTCTCTGATCGGGGATCCGTACCGTCTGTGAAAGTTAGCCGGGCGCCGACTCCGGAGACAACAGCGCCTAGTGATAATGTCGAAGGATCGAGACCGCAAGGTCTCCTTCCATTCGGCCCTGGGTCGTCATCTCGTCGGAGTATCACTCCAACTCCATCGATGTTCAGGAACACTGATGGAGGGAGTAATAGCAAGCTCCGCGTTATCGAAGAAGAACCTCAACAACAACGACCAAATACAGCACCTCCCGCACCAGAGTACCAAAGCTCTCGGTCATTTTTTGAGGATTACGATGACACAGAAGATGTGGAAACCGGACTCTCAAAAGTAAAGAGGTTTTTGGTCAGATGTTTAAGTGTGAAGTCTTTTACACGACCCCTATCTGTTTCTCATGAGAGTGAAATCGCGAGGAGGAAGAAGGCAGAGGAAAAGAAGAAGGCAAAGAAGTTTGAAGGGGTTCAAGAGGCAGTGAGGCGGTATAAAGACAAGAAACTGGACGAAATGCCAGTGCCTCCGCCTAGACCATCCTCAAGGTTTTCAAGGATGTCAAGGATGTCAAGGGTATCCAGGATAGGAAGAGGGAGCGGGAAGTGGAGGTGGAGCTATGCAATGATGGGGGCTACGTTTTCATGAAATCTTTTCCTTGAGTCGGAAATAAATGGCGTTTGACTGGTGGTTTCCATTGGGTGTTTTGCTTGTACACTCTTTTAATGTTACATAGCATCTTGGAGTTTGGGTGTCTGCTTGTTTCTCTTTCTTTTCAACTGCATGTCTGGCGTTTTGGGGTTCGCTGAAAGGTTCTGCGGGAAGTGCCCAGGTCAAGATACTCTGCAGCTCTGTCACTCATTATCAATCTTCCTTTTGTGCCACACATTTGCTTTCATAGGTAGCATCATGAGTGTTGACATCCAATATAACTCCGGTATATACTGGGTATTACATGAACTTGGTACCGCATAGCAAGACTTATTAATGTGGTCATCCTTCAATATCGTCAGCCCGGAATAGGCCTGTTGTATTCCTTGTGTTGTCAGTTACAACTTATTCCGCGTTCGAGTTCTCAGCACTTGTGAAGCTATGCTCGACATTCAGCCACATTTGAGCCTAGTCTCGAAGCACATTTGAGCCCATGTCCACCATCCGATATCAATTGCCCGTTCTTTAATCGGTGGATTCTCGATCGAGTTCGTTGGCTTCTGTAAGCTACCAATCGAGATCCCGGTAAGGGATCTATCTTGGTTTAACATTTATCTGATGGTTGAATTCAGCCGCAGAACAAAATCATGATTTCAATTTTAGCCCAGAACACGAGGCATTTTGCCAGGCGCGGTCTTGGAATCGGGTCATTGTGCACCCAAACAGGAAAGCCAATTTGCTCGCCCGCAGGATATCAGTGCTGCGATAGTGATCGCAAAAAGGATGGAGAACATTTTCTCCATCTTTAGAAATGACGCGACGAAAAGCCACAATCTCATTCGTTATCGAACTGCGAATGTGACAAGTTGGACCCTTCTGCATAATGCAAAGCGATACAACCTGCACACTACCAATTGTTCCACAGTCACGGCGGGTTTCCATACCAGCTTGCAAGAGCGCTAGATCCCTCGACAAATATCGCACAAATCTTGTACACCATTCCGGTTTCCCTGGTTGAGGAGGCTGGCTGACATTCCAATCAACCAAGCACAGCTTATCATGCAAGAACAACTTCAGCCATTGGGTTTTTTTTTGTAAATATGTTCAGCCCTGGAGAGGATCTACAGGGTGTGGGGTTTGTGTAATATTCGGAGAACATACCGAAAGATAAGATGCTCCCTCCTCGCAGGGTGGATGATGCTACGTGGTGCAAGCCAACAGTGGGGTCCGGTATGATCCGAGATAAAACCACGAAGACGGCTTGTCAGTAAAAAAAGTTAGGAGAGCTCGAGAGGGCCAGAGGAAAAAATGAACACTCATGCAGACGCATGCGGCTTCCAGGTCCGCTGCATAAGCTGCAAGCTCTTGTAATTTTGCTGCGCGCCAAAGTAGCAACCCGACGTTGTTGTTTTTATTTCAACGTGGGGGTAGGATACTGCAGGCATTCCACGACCCGCTGGGAAAGCTAAGAGCTTGAGTGTTAGATTAACGAAAACGTCGATACTCTTCTTTGTCAAGTTGTATATGACTCGCCACAGAATATAACTCCGTATCGCGACGGAATACGATGGGGCCTTTGCTGTGTGACTTTCGATGGCGCTCCCGTTACATAAGCTCCACACTCCGACATCCGATTTGATCGACAGGTACGTCCGGAATCCTGTCGTCTACAACAGCAACCGATTGGTTGCGCGCCGCGGAAAGTCAACTGGATTTCTTCGCCGCTTTGAGTCAGCCGCATGAGATCTAGACGGGGCCACCCTGGTTGGCAGACGTACAATCTAATCTTATGCCACCACTACATACTTGGCCGCAAGGGTCGTTTCGCCGAAATAGTACTCCTTTCGAGAATCTGGACACCAAAACTCAAGGCTCGGGATAGATGAGCGCAACTATAGGGAGCAAACATGCAGGTGCTTTCTGTGCTCTCGCCTCCTTATCATACATACGACTTAGCCGTTTTCCGAACACGATGTGCCAACGGCCAGGCTAACAGAAAGATGACAAAATTAGTTCCCGCTGTTTTGATATTAATGTCTTTATACCACCTCTAGCGATATCCAAGTCCGGTCACCCTGATTGCAATATAAATACCGCCGCCCCATATGGGGTGGGATGATGATCACTGCAGCTTTCGTCCAGACGCCCCAGCAAGCCCTCCGCGACATTTCTTTGTCGTCACACAGTCCACATTCGTTTATTTGATAACGATCAAAGGACGTCGGTCCATATATTCCTTAATTGGTTATATATCGATAACCCTAAAATATATCCTCTCGTTTGCTGTTATATCTCGGGATGAAGACCTCGATTATCCTTGTAGCCCTCGCTGCCAGTGCCTTGGCTGCTCCGGCTCCGGCGCCACGCCCACAGGATATCGACTTCTCTGACCTTTCGTTCTCGACGGATGAACTCTCTACTGGGCCAGAGTATGGGACAACTAAAGAGTCTATCCCAGTCTCCAAGCCCTCAACCAGCGATATTGTTGACGACATCAAGACCGACCCTGCCAGTCCCACCAAGAAAGTTCGCCGCAACCTAAATGCTCTTCTTAAGCGTGTACCAGGCGATTGTGCCCCTCAACCTATCAATAATGGCCCGCAATTCATTAACCTCGAACCTGCCGCTTGGCAAGAGGCCGTTGAAGCTGCCTACCCACCCACCAACCCCTCTACACTTGGTCCTTATAAAAAGGTATTCGACGGCCTCAGGGGCAGCGTAAGCCAAATTGGCTACCGTGGGTTGACCACGATACACGCCTACGATATCGAGGCTTGCAAGACCCTTTGTGATAAGAAGGCACAGTGCCTTGGCTTCAACTTCTACGTCGAGCGAGACCCGTCTCTGGACCCTGGCGATTTATGCCCCAATCCGTCGATTATCACGAATTACAAGTGCACCCTTTGGTCTTTCCCCTTCCTTGCAGGTGCGGCCGATAACATTGGTCAGACCCGCCGGGAATTCAAGGTTGTTATCGCAGCCTCCGTTGGATATGTTAAGCCTTATGCTGCCAGCAACCTCGCCAACTTCACAAGCTTTGGAGTAAACCTGTATGGATCTATCAATGCTCCTCTTTTGAATGGTGATAACACCTACTTGGGAGTAAAGAATTATCCAAATTCAGACGTGAATGTGGATTATTTTGAGCCCGCGGTTTGTGCAGCTGCTTGTGATGCACAGACGGCATATAATTCGAGACATCATGCCAGCACTCCATGTCAATATAAGGCCTGCGTGAGTATTCCCCCTTCCTAGATATCCTCGTGTGTGAATGCAGTACTAATACTTTCATTTCATTATAATAGAACTTCTTTGATGCCTATGTTGTGTTAAAGGATGGAAAGGCGCAAGGATTGACCTGCACCCTTTACACTGTGACTTGGGACGACAGCTATGCTGTCAATGGTGGACAAACCAGGTCGGATGGCGTGTACAAGGTTGCGAACTCGTATACCTATACGAACTCGCGACTCCCTGCCCCCCCTTATATCAATACCTGCCCATAGACTTAGACAGCGACTTCTGTACTTGGTACTCGGAGGACGATAGATCTATAGAAAGGAGATGTGTTGCTATTTAAATTTCATGTCATGGGTTTTGCGCGGGGAATAATGTCTAATGGTGAATTTAACAAGAATATACAATGGTCAATCAAAACATACTCCCTCCAAGCATCGTGATTGTGCAATCACTGGTATTTATATACTCATAGATCCCATGGGCTTACATTGTCATAGTTTGTGGTGGCCTGGCCAAGCGTCATTCCTAAATCAGCAACTGGGATTCGCATCCCCATCACTCCCAGGTCCCTCGAGGATCCTCAAGAGCACATGATAGAATTCCGCGATCGATATCGAGATGTGGAGCTGCCGGTTGTGTGACATGATATGCAGGTCCTCTTTCCTTCCTTAGACAAGCGGGGCCGCGGGAATGGATCTTGCATGGGCAGGTATGTAACATACCACGGCCTAGGAGCTAGCGTGTAATGATATATATTATCCTTATCTCGATCTCTCGGCTTTGATAGTATTCCATCCCTTTCCTTTCCTTATTATCTTCGTTGAGCAAGAATAAAGATGAGAGGAAAACTCATTGCTACTGCGGTGGCAGTATTTGCGTCTGTGTCGCTAGCCCTGGGTGACGACGGTTTCCCACGATACAAGCCGGCCTTCCAGCCACCGGGATTACGCAGACGGCATGAAGAAGCTTTAAGAGTCGAACTTGAAAGGTGCGGAAACGATCTCGCGTATAGAATCCGCTAATTCCGTATATTCATATCTAACTTGGTGGATTTATTGTCTCGGTAGACGGTCTTTGGATAATTCTTCAGACCCCAATGCCATACCTTACACGCAGCACTGGTTTCCCCAAAAGGTTGACCATTTCGACCCTTCCAACAACAACACATTTCAACAACGATACTGGATCTCCACGCACTTCTATAAACCTGGTGGGCCCGTTTTTGTCCTCGAAGGCGGAGAAACAAGTGGTGTGGGCCGTATAGAGTATATGCAAACGGGAATTGGGCGATATATCACCGAATATCTCGGTGGCATTGGAATCGTTCTCGAACACAGATACTATGGCAAGAGTTATGTAACTCCAAATCTGACGGTCGAAAGTCTTAAGTGGCTGAATACAGCGCAAAGTTTAAAAGATAATGCGTATTTTGCGGAGAACCTGTGGAGGGAACTTCCCGCAAATTTGTCGCATATTCGACCCGACACTGCGCCGTTTATCAGTTATGGTGGATCTTATGCGGGATCTAAGTCGGCCTTTTTACAGGTCGAATATCCAGAGGCATACTATGGATCTTTGGCTTCGAGTGCTGTGGTTTGGGCCGGGGAAAACTTTTGGGAGTATAATGAACCGGTGAGAAAGCATGGCGATCCGATCTGTATTGCAATTTTGCAGGAGACAGCGAGGAGGATCGATACCTACAGCTCAGTCGGAGGACCAGTATGGTCAAATTTCAAGGATTTGTTTGGGTTGAAAAAAGTTGAGGATCGGGATGCCGCAAACTTTATATTCGGTATCCTCGGAGTCTGGCAGGGTGGGAATTGGGACAAGGAGCTGGATGGGGCAAAGAGCTGGGATAGGTTCTGTGGAAATATTACGGATGGGTTGAATGACAGCTACTCTGGACCAGATTGTCCGGAAAAGGTCTTGAATGGGAGGCCAGACCTGGACCTAGAGGAAGGGATCCGTAATTTTGCAAGGTGGACGAGGGCGTCGATGGTGAATAGCTGTGGGAACGACGAAGCGACCAAATGTGTAGGGACGTGGAATAAGGAAGAGTTTGAAGGAGAGTCCTTAAGTGATTCTTGGAGACTGTGGACGTGGCAGGTTTGCACGGAGGTAACACTTCCCTCTACCATGGCATATTCGCTATGAAATCTATACTGACATGATATAGTGGGGTTATCTTATCCCGGGCGCGCCCGTTGGTTTCCCGACCTTGATGCCTCGAATCGTAGACCTTAAATATCTTCGCCGAATTTGTCAGTACTCTTTCAAAATGTGTAAGTCCTATCTCAACGTTGATAGTATCGGCACTCCTCTTACCGATGGTTTCTAGCACCGGACTTCGTCATCGATTCCTCCAAGGTCCTCAAATACGGTGGCTACAATCTCACTGCCCCACGGCTGATGTATATCGACGGAACTCACGACCCTTGGCTCTATGCCACGCCACACAGCCTACACTCTCCACAGAAAGATAGAAGTGACGAACTCAGTGTCTTGATTAATGAGGCGTGGCATCATAACGATGAGAATGGATTAGGGGACATCTCGAAGGAGCCATTAAGGATCCAAGATGTGCATCTTAGGGAGATTGATGTCGTGAGAGGCTGGGTTCAGGAGTTCCATGAAAATAAGGGGAAGAAGTGGACACCCCCGAACAATTGAGTGTAGAATCAACGTTTGGTTTACGAGACAAGATCCGGTTCACATACTAATTAGATTCGAAATCATGGTTTATTCTAGAAATGGCCTTTCTTACTACCTCAGAAATTAGATGTTTCTAGAACTCCTTGGTCTCACATACCAAGAAGTTTTGAGATTTTTGGGGCATTTGTTTCTAGTGTTTTAGGCTCCCAGTTTGTGTGGATATACTGCCAGGGCGAATGGGATGTAGTGAAAGGGAATCTTTGTCAGACAATTCTGAGATGAGCCTAAACAGACCCTCAACGGACCCTATCATCCTGTCCATACCGACTATCTATCAATTCTCAAAACTTCCCTTTACGCGACCAGAAAACAGCCACATGGATTGTCAGCACTCTGCATATGGACCAATCGCAGATGTCCCCCCAAAACAAGCTTTTTCCCGACCTGTCGTTTCCGGATGACCTAACGGATTAGTCACACGGTACGAGGCACTTGAACCAAAGATGAAAGACCGGGATTCAATTCCTACGGCAAACATCTCCACATCTCCAAAGGTGTGGTAACTCAGGGCACTACGATACAGATTTCGCTGCCTGTAGCATGTAGTTACATAACTAGCTTGTCCTTGTCGGAACAAATTTCCGGGCGGAGAATATATTTTCAAGTATGAAACGGGCATAACGTGCGCAATCCATAAATTCCGTGGCTTGAAACATCCGCACCTTAAGTTGACAGCTATCAAGAATCTTGGTTTGCTTGTGACCCTGACCAGCGTCCTTGCCTGCATGGGTATCCTTCTCACACATACAGCGCGTAGCGCTTTTATCATCCCTTAGTAAGGTCTGATTGTGCGTGAGTTACGCAATGCTTATTTTTCGACATGGTGAAGTGACAGATCACAGAAGCTTATTGCATATTGCACTCTTGGTTTTGGGTGGCGTGAGAGCTCTAGAGTTTTCTACGTCACATATCGGATTTTATGCCGTCTTTGTGAGTGTTGCAATATAAACTACCCTTGTATATCATGTATGTGATGTATTTCCAAGGCTTCGGGGTTATATAGCCCGGCTAAACCGGCATTAGATCACGAGCCTGGTAGTTTTTAACCCTTGTTGGCCAACAGGGCCAGATTCGACCTGGTGTGGATGAGTATATTGCAGGCGTCTGTACGGTTTGGGAACTGTCAATATGCTTCGATTCGATTCTCTGTGGTAGGGCTGGGTTATGACCACGTAGGATGTATTGTGAGATATTCTTGCCTGCTCGTATTAGCTATCTGCGAAGTCTATCCGATATGAACATTCCTCAAGAGCAGCCAAAGGCCTAGGTCTTAAGATGTCATATATGCATGTCTGATTTGTGAACCAGTTTTACAACAAGGTCGACGGTCCGGGCCAACAACATCTACCAAAGAAAAACAAAATTGAGGAAACTGCAAGAGCAAGGAAAGCCTTTAGATCCATCGGAGAGCAGGCCGCAGCGTGATTTGTGACACAAATCGTAGACGGCGATTTAAAACTCAAGGAATGAAAACCTCCCTTGTGCGTATATGTTCAGATTATTTTTTCACTCATGGATTGCATACTGCTACAAACGTTGCAAACCCCCTTTGCGGGCGTTATTATGGGGATAGGCTTCTTTACGGAAAGGAGATATTCTAGGCCAATCATTCATATTCTAAACTTTCTAATTCGAAACAAACGTTGAAATCCAAAAAACCAAGGTAATTGACTCCGTGAACGACCAGGCCGTATGCAAAAACAAACGAAAGATGTGGTACTGCAATAACGTAGAACGTAATAACAAAGTATTCCGTGGGTATCTGTACTCTCTTCATATATCCTCAAGGCTACTCCGACGAGAATTAGCCCCATCCAAACTGCTCGCAATGGAGAGAAATGCTTGGTCCATTAGCTCTGATCGCCGCAGCGGTTGCATTTCTGGCACATCTCATAAGCTCTGTAGGACCACAGGCCCCGACAGCAACAAGATCATTCTGAGTAGCGTTTCTAACCGCGTCTTTGACAATCATATCCATCTCTGGTCGGCCATACTCGAAGATATCTCGCCCAAGGCTCCCGTCAGAACCGATCCTGCTAACCTGCCGAACCTTAGTGTCAATGGCAAGCTCGAGCGCTTTCTCTGGGATAGAAAGGAGATCGGTCGAGTTGGCGAGTGGAGGACCGCCAGGCTTCTCATCAAAGCTTAAACCAGAGTCCGTACTATCTTGGACTGGAAGAGAACCCTGAAGGTCTTCTGCTGTTGCATTTGTTGGAGATTCTGGGTGTGTGTTGATAAGATCTGAAGGCTGTCGGGTGACGAAGATGCGCAGGTTGACGATGGGACAGTTCTTTAGTTCCTCGAGTTCCTTTTCAAACCATTTTGTATGGGCTGCCAAGATATAATTGTTAGTCTCAGGATTAACTTGCTTTGATGTAGTTGCTGTCTAGTAGTTGGATTGAACTTACATCTTTCACGGATAACCCAAACGAACTCAATGCTTTCGACACAGCACCTATTCATATTGCGTGCAATATCGGTGGCGATAGCGAACGAAAATGATCCACCACTACCGCCAGCAAATAGAATGACACGGTTCATTCTTCGATAGTCTGGAACGTTACCATATGGGCCATCGAAGTAACAGCCAATAGATTCACCAGGATTCCTAACGGCCCTGTCGTACAACTTTCGAGTGAACCCTCTCTGAGCACGAATGATAAACTCGAGAGAATCCGCTGAAGAAATAGTAAAGGGGTGGCTTTGAAAAAGCTTGATCGATGGGATGTTGATGAACCCGTGGGATGCAGGCTGGAAAGTTGCAGTTTTGTTGAGAACGACTTTGACGGCATCGCCAGGGAGTGGATAGATAGTCGCTTTGGTTCCTTTGCTATAATGGACTCCACGGAAGAATCTAATAAGTCGATCAAAGATCCACATACCGCTGGCCAGAAACAAGGCTGCGCCATATGTCTTTGGCTCATGGAAACCGAGGGACCCGACGGCGCCAAGAGCGCAGACAATGTGAACGATATAGAAGTATTCGTATGCCCGCCTGCGAATAAACGCAAAAGAGCACAAGAATAGTATAGTAAAGAAGAGCCAGGCCGTCAGGCCTGCGCGATATGTCGGTTCTTCTTGACTAAGGCGACTGGCTAAACTACCACTCTTCGTCCAACTGTATATGTATAGACTATTTCCTAAATTAGCTAATATTCATGAATTCACTGAATTTCATGTTTGAATCAACTTACCAGACATGGATAGATCCTTGAACCCAACAGAATCGCCCTGCCCATCTGTGAAGGACATTGAGTCGCTCATGGGAGTACCCTGTGATGAAAGTAAATGGGTTGTTTTTCATGGCTAAAAGGAAGACTAAAGCCAAGTTTGCAAGAGAGAGCCTTTAATATGACGGGGTATAACGTTAACATTGTGTACGCTCAATAAAGAAAAGGCTCAAGGCCTTTGTTTTGCTCACCATCCACATCTCTTTGAGATGAAACCAGTCCCATACTTTCCTCCAAATCCAGTACGGTAAACTGCAAAGAAGACATTGAGACCAGTATACACAGCTATTAAGCCAAAATGTCCATTCGAAGTGAACTTGGGCATCTTTCGCAGAGCAATCTTTCGGAACACACTGCATTCGGAAAATTAGTCACATAATTATATATAAAGCTTAGTCGAAGACATTATATATAAGAACCACGTACCGGAAGGGTGATGCCACCATTCTTCCTAACATCCCTCTACGTCCTTGAAGGTGCATAAACGTCCTCGAGACATGAAAGAAGATGAATAGAAAGATAATCCCACCCAGGCTCAACCCGTACCATCGAATCAACTCAGCGTTTACGAGCGACATCCAATGTCGAAACGCCGCAAGTTCTGCTTGGGTCATTCCGCCATTGCTGCTGCCACCGGCAGAACTATTCCCTCCATGACCGCCTGTCGCATGCCCACCAGAGGCAGCTTCAGCACGAGCCCAAATCTCTTGAATAGTTGAAGCCATTATAATGATGTAGTACACCAAGTGAAAAGGTCTTGGGTATCTATGACCTTGGGCCAACAGGTCGACGGAATATGTAATATTGCTGGGCAGCTATAGGTAGCCGTCCGAACGATGGGTTGGGACGTCAAGTCTTTATAATTCCCATTCACCGCGGTAACTGATGCATTTTCCAAACTGTCTTGATCAGCCTAGACTCCACATGGATATAGATTGATAAGATCCCCCAATATGGGATCTCATAGTTTTTTTTCCCTCGCTTTTGTTTTTTGGGTTTTGTGCCTTGTGCCTTTGGTCATCGGCCCAGGCAAGGATAGGAGCTAGTTGCAGTATCATTCCGGTGCTTGGAGACGTGAACGGGCGGAAGTACTTTGCGGAGTCGGGTCGCAGGTTGGAACTTGCCACCAGTATCCGCATAGTAAAAAGAAAAACACTAGTTGACGAGATCTAGGCACTCCTAAGTTGACAAGATGGGGATTCCCTGTGAGTACCCCTTCCGGGCGCCCATGGGTATTGTGTCACCGAAACTCTAGCTTCCAAATATGGGGGTCACGCAGATGTGCCCCCCGGGGCCAACATTGCTTTTGACTTCATGATGAATTCAGAAAAATATCTTGTACACACGAATTTTCAGTTAATCGATTGGGGTTTTTTGTATGAGAATGGATTGGAGTATTTATGTTTCAGCATAAAGGGACGACCCGTTCGCGAATCTACCAAGACGGAGCACCAGATGAATAAAAGTGGGCAAAAGAAGCTGCAGTGCGCAGTGCTTGTCCATTGGAGGCAAGAGCAATTTCTTCATAATGTGTTGGAGATATAGCATTACCAAGTTCTTAGATAATCTCCGTGCATGCATATCACAATATTGCAGAATGATAGCCGTTGGGTCACGGAAAAATACATACATACACGGATCTGTGAGCTAGAATAAATGTCTCCCCAGTGTTCTTTAGGCCCGTTCTAGGACTTTCCGGTCCCAATTTTATCATCCCGAAAGATGAATTCACTCTGCCACCAGTGCAGGCACCGGAGTACTATTCTATGAAAGAGAGGTAGTTGGCTCTCCCCGGCCACGAGGCCGCTGAAAGATTTCTCTTCCCCCTGGTTAAAGATTGTGGAGCTAGGTATACTTGACTTCGGATACATGTATCAATATCGAGTAGGCTATAGATTGCCCACGGGTTTGCAGCAGGTATAACGCTTTCCTGCAATGACCAATCCAAATATTGGCCCTTGAAACGATGTTTCTGCTTCTTGCAGGCTTCGATTTATGACAGCTGCAGACCGACCCCAGAGTTGCCGGTTATCGGAGTGCGTCCGGCACCTCGTGAGCAAAGATACAACAATTTTCCCGCGCGGGTAGAGTGCTCCTGTGCCCGACTTCTGACGACGATTTTTTAACTGTGGGAATGCTGCAGGCTGTTTGCAGAATATAATGTCCACGGGATTCGAATAATCTCTATTGCTCTTCGAGCATTCAGAAGCCCCATCAATCTGACACCTAGCCAGCATGCAACTTAGTCGTCTGCTGGTCGTCTGCCTGCCGTCCCATATTCTCACAAACAAATCGCACAATACAAAGCGAAGATTAATAATTTCTGCAGTCATCCAAATCCTAGATATTGGGCAAAAACCTTTCCATATCGAAAGCCCGGCCAGTCCAATCAGGCAAGCAGTCAACTTGAACAACAAGTCCCTCTTCCCGGAAAACTCTATTTCCGATATACAATAAGCCCGGTGAAATGCATTGGCGTTCCCTGGGCCTAGAGTTTCACTACTACGATGTGGAAGCGCTATTTACCTTCGATACCGGCAGAACGACATTCTCCCCACCAGCTTTGCCTATACAACTACAGAATGGCATCATCTATTCGAAGCTCCCATCTTGGGGTAAATGTGTTGGGATAGTGTCTCCAACCGTCGCTTGTCGGATATCGACCTTCCAAATACAACAGCTGCAGAGAAGGCTGCCCTGTTAGTGGGGGTGATTCCACCTGTGACCAGGCCTTTGTGTAGCGAGAAATTCGTCCTATTGAGAATATGCAAATGCCTACCGAATCTGTAGGTGGGCCCTTGGGCCGTCCTGTCGGGGAATACTATTATAACCTAAAATTACAAGTCCCGAGTTAGCAGGTTCGTGCTAGGTTACCCTCGAATATCACATCACCATCTTATCTGAGAAGCTCGGGGCTGCGGGGAGGGCAGTTCGCCTTGCACGCTTGGTCGATTGCAATCGCAATTGAGCGAACAGCTCGGGGTGGTAATCAACAACATACAATCCGATTGTAAGCATTCCATAAGCATTCCATAATCCGGATATCCAGTGACACCACCAGAACGAAGAATCAGTATATGGATGAGGCTATCTGCTAGATTGTGTCTTGGGAGGCGGCTTTTCGGTGCCTCGGTTCGACGGTCGAACTTTCCGACTTACACCCCTTTGCTTTTTTAGCCTCCTCGCCTCCTTGACGGACGGTTCCACATTGCGGAAAGCGTGCCACACTTTAAAACTACCAACAATATATCTTGCATCCATTATATTCAAATTTCTTCTTCTAACCTTGAAAGTGCGGAAACAATTCTTTCTTTAAAACTGGATAAAATGCTTGTAAGTGTTTCACGTACATGGGGCCAGCAAAAGACGTCACAGAGGGGTTCCGACCTGCATTAAGTGGCGTCTGTGGTTGTATCAAGGCGCACCCGATAGATATTCAGATTCTCGATTTGCGCAAGGACTACGAAAATGCAACCAGAATCTTCAGCTCGCAAGATGTGAATATTCTCGGATCGAAACCGAATTCGCGAAAGTCTGAAGGCATTATGAAGCACATGTGATTATGTCACCCGCTTTGACAGGGCCATTTCTTTCCCGGCCTTTCTTCGTCCGATGCTTCTCTCTAGAGCTGTTTTGAGGGAGAAAGGAATTCCTGGACCTTGTACAATTGCACGCCCCATATACGTAAGCCCTTGTACATCTCAAGGCTAGATATGATTAGATCCTACTACCTCACTGGATCAAGATAAAAAACAAAAGCATTTGATCATCTAGAACCTTGATCATGACAGATCCCGCATTGGTTGAATTCCGTACAGCCGTATTCAACGATGCCTTACAGTCACTGTACATTCCATGCAGTACTGTCTCCCCAGACTATGCACCACTGACACTACTACCTCCCTAAAATTAACTAGCATAGACATGATCAGAATAAAATCATATCATATCATATCAAGATAAGATCCTTTAAGATCCCGTGTGCTGATTATCTCCTCGGCATGATATGATAAGATTTCCGCTGATCTAGCATCTCTGGGCGTTTTCCGTCAAGAGGAGGAATTGAACGACATATGCGCATGCGCATGTGGGCAGCTGCATAAAGACATCCAATCTGTAGCCTGGATATCCGCGTTCTCATCCTCAGCGTTCCGCTACGCTAAAAGGGCCCCACCCTGAATTCTAGGAATTGGAACATGATCGTCAATTCCACCTACCATTTATAGCCGGCGCAGACGGGAACTCGAGGTACAATCCACCTAGCTCCTCTAGAGTGATACAAGTTGATTGAACCAGATGCGATCTAATCAGCGTGATTATGCCTGATAAGACAACAGCGAAGAATTTTGTCCATGGCTTCCTCAGAGCTCGTGTGAAAATTTTTGAAAGTACATTTATGAATTCGCATTTCGCTCGCTTCCCCGATCTCGGACCATGATCACCAGTTTTCCGTCAACGTCCCACTCTCTAGGCTGCAGAAGGGCTTCGAAACTAGGCCTTTTTTACCATTTTTTCTTCAGATTTAGCTCCATAGATGTGGCATTCTGGCATCTGATAATTTGCATATCTCAGGGATCTAATCTACTAATCTGATTGATCTCCACTTTGTTTCTGCGTGGACCCTGTCACTTTCCCACCTTTTTAGGAAGGCGTCTACAGAATACAACGGGACCTCAACAACCAAGCATGGTTGAGCGAAAGCTTCTCTTGAGTTAAGCATTTCTTGAGCACTCAAGAATTCTTGACGTGCATACGTCGGGTTCAACCGTTTTACTAACTAAATTTTCTCTTTAATCAATCCCTGCCTTAGTTTCTTGAACAGTTTATATTTGGAAAATATTTCCGAGCCGTGGATTAAGTACTTCGCTAGTCTCAAATATCTAGCTTGTCAAATGAAATTTTCTTCCGCGCAGACTAGCTAGCTCGGAGACGTAAAGGCATTAAGATGTGGCCTGATATTATCATGTTGACTCACGAGGATATCAAACTGTGGAATCTAATCGGAGATCAAGATATAGATCAGATATAACTTCCGGATCCAACAGTATGTCTCGGTCACAAGCTGATATGTACCATGTTGAAGGTTACGTACATGTACCATTTGCACTGTCATTGTCCGAGGCCGCAGTTGTCCGAAATTTCGAAGTTGTAAGCCATTAACATATCGTCATGATCATGCCTATTTTTCGACTAGGTACTCCGCGAAATGTTGAAGACGATTATAGAAGTATTCTAAGCATTTCGGCCCTGCGGTTTCGCGGCGGCTCCCCGTAATGTCTGGCCCCCCGTGCTTAAAGTTCTTGTTCGAATTCATCGACCCGTGCACCACGTATCGTCCTTAACTTTCGGGACAATATCATGAGGTCGGGAGCATTAGCTAATAAGTTAAATATATGGTACACGTAATGCTATCTCGAAATATGTACCCAATACAATGGCAGTACTTTTAGCTTCCAAAAAAAAAAAAAAACCCTTCCTTAAAACGCCGATAGAACATGGAGCTTTGAAGCTCAAAAGAAATCATCCTAAATAGACACTCCTAAAGACCCTTTGGCATTCCGCGAGGTCACTCCCTGCCCACGTTTCGGCGCTCTTAGCTCTCTCTCCAATAACCCCTAGAATCACACCGGCAAAGCAAAATCCCGCTATGTCCGCCTTCAGTTCATCAAGATGTCTGTCGTTCATAACCCCAATCTGCCCCCACCCCATCCACCCATCCAGCACCTTGCAGATCCTGCTTGCGAACCCTTCTTCGAAAAGCATTTTATACAACATCCCCTCGCATACCTGCTGCACGTCTACCGACGTCGGCACGTATCCTTCCTTCTTGAGATAGTCCATACAAGCACCGGACACGACGGCCTGTGTGACCCGATGACTTGTCAAAGCCATCTCTTTCTTCCTGAATTCTTCCTCCTGTCGTTCCCTTTGCTCGTCCCGTTGTTTTTGCAGCATGGCCTGCGCACTTGCCATCTGTCTTTGACGTTGTGCTTGCTGACGCATTGCCTCCGGCATGTTCTTCTCCAACTCCCGCTGTCTTATTCCCTCCAAAAACTCTTGGTGCCTCTGCTCATGGAACGCTTTCACCTTGGCTTCTCTTCGAGCTACCATCATTGGGGTCTCTTCTTCCGCCAACAGCCCGAGCCAGACGAGAGTACCGTGTGGCATTGTGTCCTTTTGCGCGAATCTCATAACTTCCATTGGAATCGCATACTTCCATAGTCCCTTATGGGTTTCTCCCAAAGTAGTTACAGCACCAGCGGCAAACCAAAGGTTCATATTGCTCGTGCCCCCGGGATATTGGAATTTGAGATGCTCGATACGGAACGAACCGTAGACGTCCGACCCGTCGAGAGTCTCAATTTTTGCATTCTCAAGCCCTGTAGTACCTAGGAAGAGTCGGACTGGGAGTCGAGACTTCGAATCTTCGGCGCCCCAGTGAGCTGGCGTATTAATCGCTGGGAATGGCGGAGGAGGCCCCTCTTTCTCAGTGGCAGCCGGGTCTGATTTATCACCAGTTTTTTCACTAGATTCGCCAGCAGTGTCTGGGACCTCGGATTCTTCCGCTGTAGTTGGCTCCGGAGCCTTTTCAAGAGATAATTCGCTGCCTTCGAGCCTTGCCCAGTACGGTGGTAGGCTGCCTTCGTTCCTCGCACCAAGTTCATCGGCCCAGAATAGGCTGAGACTTAGATGCCCTTCCGCTTCCTCGGGATTGCTGACGACAAGAATGCTTCTCTTTGCTGGCCCCGAGGTAGTCAATAATCTCGTCATTCTGGGTGTTTGTAGACCCATAGTCTTCAACAACTTTACACCCTCGGCATCCGGTACCGCCCCTCTATCCAGTAGAAAGGTCACCAGCTTCTCAAAATCAATTTCGGCTTGAGGTTGCATCATCCTCTCTCGTAACCGCATATGATAGTGCACCCTGCCTGTAATGATTTTATGCCAATTGAAAATTGTCCAGCTGCCGCCACGAATTCCAGATCTTTCCCCAGACTTCTTCCAGTACTCTGCGTCATCTCTTTGTAAAGGTTGTATAGAGTACCGAGGGTGTTCAACCTCGACAGTACCAGACATTAGAGACGTACGGGTAACAGCCTTGATGTAATTGCGGCGAAGTTCCCGACGGATGTGGTGTTGAGTGATAATGGCGACGAGGAACGTATAGAGAACGGGCATGACACCCAAGACAGCGAGGGGAACACCAATGTAGGTGATGATATCGGAGGCGCTGGTTCCATTGTCGTTGTTGCCCATTTTGGAGATTTTGGGCCAGAGCCGTTGATACGCGATTCAAAAAGGGTGACTTTGAATTCTAGACGATTGAGTACCAAAACGGTCGGAATACTGGAGACAGGTTAAAATATAAGCGATTCCCTGTGAATACCTGCGCGGAGTCACAGTTAGTCATACTCGTTCCATGAGCCGACAGATCAGTTATCGATTTCAGGGGGAGACTCGTCGACTGCCTTACCGACTTTCTAAGGCACCTTCGGCGTCCAAAAGTGCACTTATTCAGGGTTCCGGTTCGCGACTTGGTTGCGCACTTCGTGATACAACAGACCGTTGTGATTTGGGATGCCAATTCCTAATTCCTCTGCCTCTTGATATCATAAATGTAAAGTTGAGAAAGCCATTTCGACGATGCAAGACTGTCGCGACATGATCCCGCAAGATCTAAGATTGAGGATCAAAACATCGAAGACACCTAGACCCACATCGAACATCCAAGCGACCCTTAATCTCGCCAAGGCCTGTTCCTGAATCTGCATCTTGGGCTCGAACAGGGTCTGTGAAGACAAACGAAGAGTCGTTCACGTGGTCAGACCAAAATAGATATCAAGACAGCATCACAGAATGTTTCCTGTATGAATGAAGAGATGATAGCGAAGATATTGACAAATATCTGATCGCGATTTCCTGGTCACAAGTATATTAACCTAGACACCTATTAATTCTCGAACCTCTAAGACAAAACAGTGCAGCGATAAGTTTGATTACCAGATATCACCGATCCTACATGTACCTGTAACTGAAGAACATCAGATGCATGAATATTCCCACACTCAATCATGAATATCGGTGATACGGAGTATTCCTGGAAATTCACATGCAGAAATATTGTGAATGTCTGCGGGAGTTGGCATGAGTTTGGGACACAGGTCGTCTCACCATCCGAGCTGTGTTGTGTCGACGTTTCTTGGCTCAGGATGGACTTAACCCTTCGCTTCAACGGCCACATAGCCTCATTGCATCGCTCGATGCAATGGATTCAATTTTCCACGAAAGAGAAACCAACATTGCTGGAAATGTCTGTTCTGCGATAAGGCCGTTTCTGGAATTGACAGATATGACAATTGCCAACTGCTTATTCGGGCTGCTTCAATCACCAACTGTCTGATCACCAGCGGCAAACCTCCTGTCCATCTTTTAGGCGACAGTGAAACGCTTTGTTCCTGCTTACTACACGATGAGGCTGTTGGACTTCTAAATCCTAGGATGAAAATATCTCTCCTTCAGATTAAACACTCATTCTGGTCCGTAGAATGCAGGTGCTGGTAGGCGAAGGGGCTCAGGAAGATACCGAAAAACCTGAAACCAGCGTCGCCGGATATTACCAGACCACATGCGAAATCTACATTGATTAGTCGGAGGCAGGCGCGCAGGCAATACCCGTCTACGATCCGTAGATATGCTTATTGTTAGTTCCCGTAGCTTTCTGTGCAGCTGCCGTGTCACTTCATCCAATTTCCCCAGAAATGAGATTTTAGATTCTCTTCTCCTCGCAGATGCATTGCATGTGCATCTCGATATCTGTATTATTCAGGCGCCCCGGATTGTGAACAGGATTCCGCTGGCGGGCGATATGCCAACGAGAGGATGAGGCGGCGCCACGATCTTGCTCATTCGCTTTATTTTGCACCGGTGTCTGCCGTTCTCCACCGTCTTCTCATGCCACTATTCGACGGAGTCGCAGGCCCAGAAACAATATTGGGGTAGGGCAGCCTAGACACAGCTGTTTTAAGCTCCATGGTTCCAAGGCAGAGAAACCCCATAGGCCAAGCCAGAAACCCCAAGAACCCAGTCACCAGCTGGGAAATAAGACCCAGGGACCAACCGAACCAGGCCAAACGTCGAACAGTGATCCAATCACCAGCGACATGCCACCTTTGGAAATCGACCCCTCCGACAGCCGCAGAGACGGTGTGCTGGGAAAGTCCCTTTCGTTGGCTCGTGGTTTCACAAGGACGAAAAGAGGAGCAAATGGGCATCTCTTTCTATTTTGTCGCATTCGCTTTTAAAATGTTCCTTGTTCAGATTAACGACTTCTTCAAATGTGTCGATGCTTTGCAATTTTAAGAAGACCGAGTGAGAACTCAAGCCTATCTATTCTAGGAAACATTTCTATTTCTTCCCCTCCAACCGCATTTCATTTTATTTTATTATTCTATCACGGTTATCTAGAAGATTAGACATAGGGTGGTACGAAGCTAAGCAAAGGTAGTCAATGCCGTCATTCGTTCCCCAGTTCATGCGCCTGCGATCCCTGCACTCGTTGTTTTAGGAAGGGTCCATCCTTTGAGAACAGCTCCAAGCGAACCCACCACAGACAGACCTCTCGACAGCTGGTGAAGCCGCTAACTATCTTTTTTGACAGTTTCCGACTTAAAAGTAGTCTATGCTCTTTTCTTTTGATCCTTTACATCTTTAAACAAAACCTGAGGTATTATCTTTCCAAACGGGTTGGAATTGCTAGTCCGGCTTCTTCGTTCATTTCGACACTTTGCAAACCCACATTCCTTTTGGCTGTTTCTAGCTTGGATTTTGGAACTCGGATCGTAGTCCGTTGGCTTGTTGTCTCTTTATTCCTTTGGAGGCGTTTCTCGACCGAACCCGTCTTTCTTTGTACTGGCTTTGCAGTTCCCATTCGATGGACGTCTAGACGGAGCTTTCCTTTCGTTGCCACCAACAGTGTTTCTTCGACTATATTAGTATCATGTCGAATTAATCGATCAGGGAGGAAGCCGACATCTTGACTGACTATATAGGCTCGACTGATACTCCCGACAAACTCCTAGAAGAAGGGAAGGGAAGGAAGGAAGGAAGGGGAGAGGTGTTCAACGGCGCCATGGACAGAGCATATTCCCTCTCTGAAGTAGCGCAATGGCCGAAGGCGAACTATGACAACCCGGATTTATATGGACATTACTTACCTCCCGTGGAGGGCTTGCTACTCGCATTATCATCGACGGCGGTGATATTACGAGTAGTTACAAGAGGGGTGGTAACAAGGAGTTTAGGGATTGATGATATAATTATTCTCCCGGCCTGGGTAATACTTTCTCGAGGCGTGTATTCTACGAAATGCGAGTTACACAGTACTAACATGATATTATCAATACAGGGCTTTGCAATAGCGGACTCAATCTCTCACTTCAAAACACTCAAATACGGCTGGGGGAGGCACATGTGGGATATTGACTGGCGGAATGCGCAGGATATTCTCTTCTGGCAATGGATCAACGGGTGGGCATTCTCGTTCAGCGTTATGTTCACCAAAGTTTCGATTCTGTGCTTCTATCTACGATTCGCGAGCCAGAAGGGGTTTAGATGGGCCATCTACATTGTCCTGGTGTTCTTCCTCGCATGGAGTTTGGGACTAGCGGTTCCGATGATCTTTCAGTGTCTACCTGTGCAGTCAACATGGCAGCTGCTAGGACAAGGGAACTCGAAAAGGTCGTGCATTCCTTACGAATCCTTTAAGCACCTGAACATGGCCCAGGGAGGGCTAAATTTGATGAGCGATATAATTCTATTTTTCTTACCACTACCGACGGTGGTAGCAATGAAGAGGCCAAGGAAAGAGAGAGCGGCATTGATTGGACTGTTCTCTTTGGGTTTGCTGTAAGTCCTCGTCCTGTCGGGTCTCTGTTGATATTATAGATACTAACGAGAAACAGGGTCTGTATATTCGCAGGATTGCGGCTTAAGGCTCTGCACAAGACCTTCGAAGGTGATCATACATGTATGTTATATCCTATGAAACAACATCAAGAGGTTGTACGCTAATCCTATCTTAGGGTATGGTTATGAGCTTTGGCTCTGGGTTAGTCTGGAAGTCCACATTGGCATTATAATTGCCAGTTTACCAGGCATTCGACTGTCATTCATCATGCTCTTCCGCCAAGTTCCCCTCTTCACGGCCAACGACCAGGTCGAAAGCACTCTTTTCTCGAACCCGGATTTGAAAATGACGGCGAACCCTCTGACAAATAACGGCCGCTATTTCGACGATAATACAACGATTACCACGATTTCGGCCCTCGACCGGAGCGGCAGCGGATCAGGGTATCACGGAAATGGCATGCTAAAACATAGCCCTTCGCTTCTACAGCGCCTCAAGCTAGCGGGGGGACACAAGCCAACCAAATCAATAACTGATGAAAAAGACTTTGATTTTAATTCGCAGATTGGAAGGTCTAGAAGTGCTACATTGCAGTCGACGTTGGGTGCCGGAGACGAGTTTGAGGAAATCGCGGTGCCACCACCAACATTTGGAGGGTTTTTGGTGTACAAGAGTACAGAGATCGTGGTAACGAGTGAGCCTGCCGAGGGTGTAAATGCGAATGGACGGCCAAGAAGTCCCATGCCGATGGCCCACGACCCAGCATTAGGCTTTGAGAAGGAGTTTTTGTGATTTTGTTTATATACCACCCATCGATTCCGGTCTTTCCTTTTTCTGCTGACCGTGCATATCGACGGGGATGAAAAAATTATTATACCCCATTCCATTACGATTTCTGTATATTTTACTTATTTCTATCTATTACCTTGATTTCTCCGGGATTTTTAACTGGAGCTATTCCTGAGTTTATGATATGCGGCAATAATGAGGTTAACAGGGACATTTGGACGATTTTATGGAAGAAAGAATGCTGCTATCTGGCTTGTTCAACCAAATTATGTATATATCATGATAAAGATTTATTAGAAATTCAAATTCTGTCGACGTCTTCATTACGCTCATTCCCTATCCCGTTATATTACCCAGATAGAGGGACCATATTAATCTACAAGCCGCAATTTGATATCGTGACCAATGCAATGCGGTGCGGACTGGTTGCATAAACGAAATATCCTTGGTTAATATTAAAACTCATAAATTCTCGCGATTCCGCCTGGGAGCGGGCTGGTAACGGTAGGCATCCTGCAATATCCCAGGCCGCTATATTTGTATGCAAGATCTGCGAAATCTCCACTGATTCGCCAGATGCACGTGTAGCAGAAGCGTGAGCGTTGTGGGAGACTGCACGACGGGAAGTTGACAGGCATGAAGTTTCTTACAATCTGCACGCCAGACAGATGAATTGGCGGCGCCGAGAGAATGAATTTGTCAACGGATAAGGGTTAGCAAGGTATTTACATATGGGGAATTGCCTTCCGGTAGCTCAATAGACCTGGGGCTTGATCGGGTACAATGGCTTGATTGACAAAAATCGAATGCAAACACATACAAATGGTCTGATACTCTGGTGGTTATATCTCTCCGGGACATCTAAAGTAGTTACAGGCTTGGCTTTAGAGTTCTATCAGAAAAGCAGCGCCAAAGAGAACCAAGGAAGTCAAGCATTACTGATAGATGCCTGATACCTGCATAGTCCACAATGGACCATCGACGGGAATGCAAATGGCTGTGGTAAGTTTTGTGTTGGTGCCACAGATGTCTCGGCTTCACTGTCACTCGACCAGCACAGCGCGAGCGACGGGAAGGCAGCTCTTAGTTACTATGTATTATAAGCCCAACCAGTTTATGGATAAGAACCTCTCTATCATCTTAACCTTCGACCACCATCATCTCATCCGAGCCTTTAGCATCATCTAATCCACTTCCAACAGGTAGGTCCAGAGGCATCATATACAGAAACCAGATACTGATATGTATACCATCATCCAGAGCAGTGTTGCTGTCGCTTCTCCCATCCACCAATCAGGTGCACCCATTTAGGCTTCATCAGTGGCCGTGGCGCAAGAGCTCCGTTCACGACCATTCACCGCCACACTTGGACGAATCGGGGAAGTCTAAACGTGATTAGATTGGCTGACGTTGAGGTCGTCTGTGGCGGGTTACCCCTCCTTCTGCAGCAAATTCAAGCACACGCTACTGTACTGGAACCCTCGTGCGTGCCAGCGAACAACCCCCCAATCGTCAAAGTCAAAAAAAAGGTCCCATCGGCAAACTCGAATTCCATCTTGTCTAGCGAAAAGTCGGCCTATATCAAGATCTGGTGGCTGTTGACGTCGATTTGGAACTGTGAGGATTCTATCCCTTTTCTCCAAGCTTGCCGTTACGAGGCTGTGTCGCTTATACTGAGTATGGTACCTTGTTAGTGGTTCAACGATTTGGTAATTTTGCAACTGCCAGTTGAGAGCTTCGATCCTTCCCCGTCATTAGGATTAAGATTATTTGCCGCTACGATTTGCCCCCTGCTCGACCTGCACAAGACTTGCTCAAACCATCTCCACCTGCTTAATTCTCGGCGACTCTATCATCTCCCTGATATCGACCTCATCCTTTTGCTTCCGCGGACGGCTTTCTGGGGTAGTTGCGTGTTAGGATCCGTTTGTTAAACACCATCTTTCAGCAGCCTCCTATTCTAACGTCAGCCGTAGCTCCCACCTCTCAACTTTGTTCCATCGACACCTCAATTACAACCACCCCACGAAGGCATCGGAAGCTTCATCGCAACTAAAATAAATACTCTTGAGTTGGACAACTAGCTAATATCCACGACATTCATCATGGCGGACGACGCAGCAGCAGCTTTGGCGAAGGAGAATACCGCCAAAATCGAGGCGGCCATTAAAGCGGTTCAGGAGAAGAAGCCTGTTCCTGAGATCGACTTTTCTCTGCATACTATGGAGGATGGGACTACAGTTAGCACACAAGAGAGAGTCATCAAAGGTACATACAAGCTCACAATACTCCCGATATCCCGATATCGACTGGCCATTACCCGTTGCCCATCGGTCTTCGCCGTTGCAACCAGCGGAGCTTTAACTGATATACGTGATTATAGACGTTCAAGCTCCCGCCACCCAAAAGCCGACGGACGAACAGTTCTACGACCCGAATGACCGTACCAAACCTAATCTCGCATTCTTGAAGCAACACTTCTACCGAGAAGGTCGTTTGACGGAAGAGCAGGCCCTCTTCATCATACAGAGAGGAACAGAAATTCTCAGGAAAGAACCGAATCTATTGGAGATGGATGCCCCGATCACAGTATGCGGCGATGTCCACGGTCAATACTATGATTTGATGAAACTCTTTGAAGTTGGTGGCAATCCTGAAGAAACCAGATATTTGTTCTTGGGAGATTACGTCGATAGAGGCTATTTTAGTATCGAAGTAGGTTTGGCGATCTTGGAGCCCATTGAGGATTAGACAGGATATGCTAACCGTTGGACTAGTGTGTTCTCTATCTTTGGGCTCTCAAGATCCATTATCCGGATACCCTTTGGCTGCTTCGCGGAAACCACGAGTGCAGGCATCTAACAGATTACTTTACTTTCAAGCTTGAGTGTATGACGTCATCAAGATTATTTTCGAGGATATGCACTGATAGAGACTATTAAAAAGGCAAGCACAAGTACACCGAGAGGGTTTATGATGCGTGCACGGAGTCTTTCTGTTCCTTGCCACTGGCTGCCGTTATGAACAAGCAGTTCCTATGTATCCACGGCGGTCTCAGTCCGGAGCTACATACCCTTGACGACATCCGAGCTGTAAGTAGACACCGAGGATCAGATGTAATTGCGATCGCTAACTTTGCATGGTTGATAGATCGACCGGTTCCGCGAGCCACCCACGCAAGGCCTCATGTGCGATATCTTGTGGTCCGACCCATTGGAGGAGTTTGGTCAGGAGAAGACGAACGACTTCTTTACGCACAACCACGTCCGCGGATGTTCCTACTTCTTCTCATACCCTGCTGCTTGCAATTTCCTCGAAAAGAACAATCTCCTCTCGATTATTCGAGCCCACGAGGCGCAGGATGCTGGCTACCGTATGTATCGCAAAACTAAAACGACAGGCTTCCCTAGTGTTATGACCATATTCTCGGCGCCCAACTATCTGGATGTTTATAACAACAAGGCCGCGGTACTGAAATATGAGAATAATGTCATGAACATTAGGCAATTCAGTGAGTGGAGCGCTGATGGAATTATGGCGTATAGTTGGAGATTGCTGATCAGCTCTAGATTGCACGCCCCACCCGTACTGGCTACCTAACTTTATGGATGTCTTTACCTGGTCACTCCCCTTCGTCGGTGAGAAGAGTCAGTAAATAACTCTTATCCCGAGCTATTCTATATACCTTCTAACGCATCCTCTAGTCACCGACATGCTTATCGCTATCCTCAATACTTGCTCCAAGGATGAACTTGAAACTGAAACACCCCTTTCCCCCGAACCTTCCTCGCCCCCGATTAGTGAAGCCGGTGGAGACCCCGAGAACATCGAGGCCAAACGCCGTGCTATCAAGAACAAGATTTTGGCCATCGGTCGTCTTTCACGTGTCTTCCAGGTCCTCCGTGAGGAGTCTGAAAGTATTACAGAGCTTAAAACCGCTGCTGGTGGCAAACTTCCCGCCGGTACATTGATGTTGGGGGCCGAAGGTATCAAGAATGCAATTCACGGGTTTGAGGATGCCAGAAAGGTCGACCTGCAGAATGAGAGGTTGCCGCCTACCGCTGAAGAGGTTAATACTAAGGAGGAAGAGTCGAGAAAGGAGGCGATTCAAAAGGCCGTTCAAAGCGCCGACAAAGACCCGCAACTGAATAAGATTGCCAGGAGGATCAGCGTGTAAGTCTTTCGCGACAATGTTGGCAAGTAGCCTGATTCTAATGACTTGTTACTACAGATCTCGAAAGGGTGACTGAGGATATACTTGGACTGTGTCCTATTCTTTATATTTTCAGCGCTTTAACAAGACTAGCGACCTCGTTTTGCAATTTACTGGCTAGATGTATCTTATTACCACGCCTACGATCCGACTAGGACTTTCTTCTACCCTAAAGACGATCCTTCTCTAAAGTTTGTCTGAAGGATTTGATCGATTTCTTCTCCCTTTTGTCTTTTTTTGATATACTGTTTTTCTGTTTGAAGGAAAACCTACTCTTAAAGTATCGAAATGGAAGAAGCTCTCGTCCTTTTTCTTCTAGTCGCTCCAATACAGGAAATGAAAGTATATACGATGCCAATGACAGCACGTTATGAGACGGTTAGATACCTAGATACCCTACGCCTGGCCCGGGGCCGAGAGGGAGAGCCCTCTGATTGTAAGGGCTTCTGAGATTAAGGAGTCCGGCCCACCATACGGGTGGGTTAGGTACCTAAATTTCAGCATGAAAAACGATATGCAGCGTACTGCAAACCGCTGCAGCTGCATATGCCGCGAGCGAGAACATCTTTACCCCACACAAACGTTGCAAACCGACTGTGCTCATGCAGGCAAAGATACAAACTTTATGCAACGCTCGAGTCCGGCACAGGTATAATTGAGGCCTTTTATGACAGTTTAGTGGTCATTGCTATAGATTGTGTCCTGCCGTGTAGAAATGTTACCAAGGATCAAATGACGTTCGAATGCAGACTAGGAAGGTTGAAGCGGCCTTTTTCTAGTCTTTTGCATGTTTGTGACTACAAAGCGGATGGCTTATAAACGCCGCAAGCGTTCCAGCCAGACAAGGATGAATAGTTTATGAACCAACATCTCCAAGGGGTATCAATACAAAGGGGGTAGTCGACGACCTACGTAGCTATGTAGCTAGCGTATCTAGGTAGATGATTGGGTACGAAAAAATCCTTGGTATGAACCCATGCAGTTATATTCACCTATGAAGAGCTCGAGAAGGGGGTCGATTAAGCTAATTAAGGGTGCACTGGTGTCGAAGGTGGCACTCTATTTTGAGTTTGATATCATGACATATCATATTTTGTACGGGTGCACGTGTTTATTTTAGCGTTTACCAATATCACAAGAGCCGTCCTATAGAGCAAGGAAGGACGGTTGTATTAGACGTGCGTCTCTAGCTGGTTACTCGCTCTAGGATTCAATTGATCAAGCTGCTACGGGGTTGCCGATTAAGCTGCACGGGTCGCCCGAAAGTGATCCTACATGTATAGCAAGACCTAGAAACATCAAGCGGTACGCTGGGTGAGGGTCAATTTTACCCGATCAGCCAGCTCAAGGATAACTCAGAAACCCCGTCTAATCATTTTGCTTTCCGGGGTTATGTCAAGAACTTAAAAAATTGAGTTTACACGATGTTGTATAACGAAGGGCCAGAGCTGTGCCAGAAAATAGCAACAAATTCGTTGGTCCAGCGCGAGTTCAGTACTCGCAAACAGGCCTCCAACGGGGAGTGGGGCGCTGAAGACAAAATATTCAGGCTCAGGTCTAGGTCTCGGGAATGCTAGTATTGGAACTCGTGTACTCGGCATCAGTTGGTAGAAATAGAACTAGAAGGCGTAGACGCCAGGAGGTGTTTCGAGATGTCTATTTTTCGAGCCACATCCCCAATACATAACAGGGTCTGTGGCGGGCGAGAATCAGTCTTCCACCCGAGATAAATTGTACCGGGCCGGGTTTAAGGATGTAGCAGGGGGAATATGACTCCGAGACTGGGGCTCGGAATACGAAGCTAGCTGATCTATGATCGATCGGGCTAAATTCGAATTTCCAGGCAGAAGGAGGGATGTACTTGAAGGAGGGGTTATACGTTACTCACACTCCGCATCCCGATTTGGGGGCGTGGTCAATAAGGAACAGGCCATTAGGGACCATGATTAATTCACGTTACATATACCCTGATAACATGTTCCGTAAGGATATTCGCTTCGCGGAGTTGGGTATATCGGCGTCTTCGACTCGTTCGCCTCTGGGACGGGGTTTAACCAGTAGTTCCACTGCCGGTTCGCCTGGTATCAAGCATACTCCAGATAAGATGGAAGGAAGAGGGCCCGTTCCTCGTATGCGTAGTTTTGCGACCGACGTGCTGGCCGTGAATTCTAATGTCGCCTATTTCACCGAAAGAGTTCGGAGCTGATCGGATAGACTCCTGGATTAACGTATTGACGATTCGGAGACCGTTTGGTATATGGGTTATGCGATTACGGTAGGCGACGCTTGAAAGGACGGAGGGTCTGTAGAGAGGAACTGGAAAGTCGCTTGGTAGGTTTATCGGCAACCGGATAGTAGCGGATCTAGCCCTCTGTAGGTGATTTGAGTTCATGAATGTGGATTCACTGCTAAAGTTCCCTTAGGGGCAAATAGCGAATATAGTCGAGTGATAGTGAGGTCTCCGATCGGGGCCTTTGGATTGCGAGATGTATTAGAAATTCATAAGCTAAATCGCCCACAAATCAACTACATCATGAACAAGGTACTGAAAGACGCCTTCGCCGGCCAATATATATCGGTTTGCTACTAGATTTTCTGATTCCGAAATATTATATTCGAATAGTAAACACCTGAAACCGAATAAATGGTCCTGAGTGTCGACATTCCCAGACCCAAGTTCATTCGAGAAACGTTTGAATGTCTAAACCTCGAATAAGGCTAGCAATTTTCAAACCTGTTAGCACAAACGATAACTTAAGACATACGATACAACCAATATATTTTGGTAACTGTCTGTCGCATACGAGTACGAAGAATGCTGCTGACGAAATATCATGTTCAAATGGAAAGCGACAACTGAAAAGAGAAACCAAAAGTTGTTGGATTTTGTCTGTGTTGTGGACGTCCCCATCGATGTGTTCCGCGGATGGCCATATGGACTATGTGGCACAGAAATCTATCGATTCGTGAGACTGACATGATTTTACAAATTTTTGACCTGGGGAAAAAGAATCCTGAAAAAATGCCAGCTGCCTCGGTCCACATGGCCAAAGTATTCCATCTGGAATATCTCAGAATGGAGTCCCCATTCTCCGAGAATAGACCTGCACCATGGCCAAGGGAATTTTATTGAGCTCTCAAGCTGCAGAGTTAATACCTCAGCTCAGGGGTGGCGCTAAGTGTCGGAAAACTTTTTGGTAACGAATGAAATCTTCACGGCTTGAGTGGCAAGTGGATCATGAATACGAATATAACCGGGTGGGTTATGCGCTAACCGACCAAGAAATGCGAGGCTGGATGGCGTGTGCGCCGCGAATGGGCTATATTACAGGATGTATGATCATTAATACCGGTGGAACTATAGGCCGGCACGGGGGACCGGAGCAAGAGGGTGGTGTGGATTTCGGGACCGGGAGACTACACTAGTCTCCGGGCTGCGCTTATGCCTTTCTTCTTGGGCGAAGTTTGACGAACGTTGGATATTCATTCACACAGTTGACAACTGTGCCCTTTGCGGTCGTCTGGGGGCTGCCGAAAGCTGATGTCTCGGGCTGAATTTCGTGTCACACCAAGTCACACACCGTCCCGACTTCTCAAAGGTTTGATTTGACAACCTATTCCTGGAAAGCCTTGCCAGTAACAAATCAACTTCCGAATCCTCAGTATTTGTATCGGTGCAACCCAATTGTAAGGATATTGGACTGCTGTTGTCTGAACTGCTGAGTCGGCGGAATATTCCATCCATCGGCTTTAAATCCGGATGAATTCGAATGCAACATTTTATTCTTAGAGGGATATTGCAGGATTGGCTTCAGACAGTCTGGGAACTCCCTTCAGATAGCCATCGACCCGAGGGAACGGGATTTGAGATCTCATTTCTCGCACCCTTTAAACCTCTCGCCCAGGTTTGAAGATCTCTTTTCGCATGCGTGAGTTTACAGTTCACCTAAACGAAATGATTTTCCATGCTACGGTGTCGCGATAACATATTCTCATCTTTGTGTGGTGAAAATTGGCCCACAGTAATTATAGGATTATAGCTGATGAATTTCCTTTGACTGTGTAGAGCAGAATTTGTGGCCTCTCAAGCTGTTACTTCTAGCCCAAATCTTGCAAAGGCAGCTGATTTTTCGTGGACCACCCCAAAGCGAGGGTCATATTAGACCTCCTCGTACGTCCTTAAGCATGGCTTAGCACCCTCTTCACACCACTTCACGTATCCTCGTATCATCGGGTTCTTTGGTCCAGGTTGGATGCCGGCAGGCCGGGCGCTGCCTGCCGTTTCTATTTCCATGTCAAGAATGTCGAAATATGGGTGCGGGGAGTACCTTTCCCTCACAAGACATGTTTGTGTATATGTCTTTGGTAATTTTGTCGATACCATTTCTACCTCAACAGTTATATTCCTGTTATTACTTTACATCACCACCCTGGTGATCGCTAAATTTGGGTATACCACCTGCCATATGTATATCTTATTCCATGCTGGGTCGGCGGCAGCATCAAGCTAGTTGTATGCAGGAAGATAATATAGATTCTCACCTTTCAGTTAAATTAAGCTACATGCTATTTGTGAATGTCAAAGTCGTCTTGCCAAAACAAACCTTGGAGCTTGCATTCCGCTCACAAGTGTAGCTGACCAAACGCCAGGTCCAATATTGAAGCTAGGGCATAATATACAAACTTAGCATTAATGCGCATTATATTGGAAGGCATATAGCCCTCTAGATTCGGTTATCTCTATGTTTTTCTCCGGGTTGTAATGGTGATGGGACAGCTTCCCGATAGAAAGCCCCAATGAACAAGAAAGCGACCTCACCCTCAGCCAACAATCTTCGAATTCGAATAATGGGCCAATTTATAACGATCATATGCCTGGAAGGCTCGAGCTAAATACCGGACCTACAACAATGGTTGGAAATATTCCAAAATAGCTGGAGGATATTTCTAGCTTTCTATAGATAAAGGAAGCTTCAGCTCTCGTTTTGTCTCCGATGGCTTGATGACAACTTCGAGATCTCGAGAAGTTAAATTTTTGTAGAACCCTCGTAGTTAAGAAAAGATGCCCTCAAGTTCGATTTAGAATTATATCTTCCATTGATGACATCCTACAACAAAGTCAAGACTACATTCATATTTCTATAGCGCCGAGGAGGCACTAAATCCCCGCTGTGGCGTGGGCCTAAGACGTCACCGATTTACTTGGTCTATTAATTGGTGAAGGATTGACATAACACGTGGTATCTGTCCTCAAGATTTCTCCGATTACAGACCCAGCGATGTACTGTAACTCTGGGGGTACATACCGGGGCTCAATCGAGTTGCACTGCGCCGGCACATGCGAAATCAAGCCAAGGCGAGACTGTTTGCTCAAAGGGGTACTGCAGATGGTTTGGTACTTTTGCACACATTGCAAAAAATGGGAAGATCTCGCAGCCAGATCGATTCGATTCCTCCCTCGAAACGATATCAAGTTTGGTTGAGTGAAAATTTGGCGTTGGGTTCTATAAATTCATTCTTGTTGGAATGAAAAAGAATCAGGCAGTTTTTCACCCAAGTTTGCAACTTTCTTCAGTGGCGCTAACTCCTGAGATTCGTTGCATGCAGACAGCTCGGCATGTAGTTGGATTCAGAGAGCAAAGACGAATGGTTCGGCAAGGGGGAGCACGAGCTCGAACTAAAAGTCATTTTGTGGTTTACAACTTGCAACTGTTTGCTCTTGCGAAATGTGGATCAAATGTGTTTAGGTTTTCGCATTCCATCCAGTCAGCGCGCCCGAGTCCGCGAACTGTATTCTAGAGCATCCAACTCGGGTTGTATGCTGACAATTTTTGTTGATGCTTTGGTCTGGACCCGATTGATGGAAAAGTAACTCTTAACTTGAGGAGCTCTAACAAAGAAGCTGTTGAGCAAGCGAAAAATCGTGACATCCCGATTTTGCCAAGCCCGTGAAAGGAACACTCGAATCGAGAGGTCTTTTCAGCTCCGGAATATCCCTTTGATTGCTTCTGCATCCTTTCAGAATGAGGAATGCGCCAAGAAACAAGCGGATCAGGCAAGCTCACGATCACTTCAGGCACATGTACACGTTGGTTTGTAAAATTGGTTGACCAATCAAGCTCAGGCCTTGTACGTTTGGTGTGTCTTCATTACCTGGTAACCGCCTGCTTCGGAGTGGGGCCATCCAAAGGTGGTGGTGGTCGAGAATATTTGCGGATTCCCCGGCCGAACTGGTCTCGCCATTAACATGTTTGATCTAAGACAACATGCCACTTGTTGCTGTTAAATATGACCTCACGGATTGAGTTCTCTATAACATCCAACATGGAATGTTTTCAGCAATCGGATTCGGGCCGTTGAGGCCAGAGGCTCGCGAGTGCTCGAGTTTGCGAACGGGAACTCTATTATTGTAAGGGTTATGTTGGTGTCTCGTAATAATTTATAGGCATAGGCGGTTTCGAGATGCGCTTGCAAATCATCGACGATTAATATGGGTTTAGTGCAAGCTTGACGAACTGGGACTGGGACTCTGGTGAATTCCAACAACGTTTTGTGGTAGCATTGTACTGCCCTTGTCTACCTGCTACAATCATATTGTAGCAGAACAGACGAGTTTATTAATTTACATTCCTTTCTGAAGTAAATTTTGAGCTAGGAGCTCGTCTTCGTGGTTTTTATGATGGTCCTGCCAACAATGCGAGGCAAGGTCATCACGAGAGAAATTCCCGAGGACTCCAGATCCCAACATTTCTGCATCTCCAAGGCACAGGAATGATCAAGTAACGACGAAATAAGTTTAAACCAGATTTTGAGAAGCCTAGCCTCGAGCCCCATTGGCAAGCTAGTTTCTTGGTTGTTGGAATTCGGCCAGGGTCTAGTCTATCGTACCTTGGAAGCCATTTTACGACAGAAAGCAGTGAAATTAACTGTCTGGCCGTGAGCTGACGAAATTACAGTATCGGCTAGTATGAGTATTTCTAGATTGATCATTTAAGGGTACGAAAGTTGGATAATGTCCCAAATATATTGAGGACAAATCAACTGTTAATAGGTTTGGTGCCTTTTAGCAAGCGATTTTGCTGAGCGAAGCATGTCGATGTAGAACCTGGGTGCTGGTAAACCAGGCGTGAGCAATCGCTTGTATATTCCGATGATTAGAAATAAAAAATGGTTTCAAAGGCAAGCTACGGGTATCGGCAATATTCCTGCGCCTGTACCGAGGGATAGGGGACTGGTATTAATTTCAGGTGGAACCTTTTTCCGCCAACCTCTTGCAAGCTTGTCGGTGTATTCATTCCGGTTAGAAGATTCATAGGTTCGCGTACGTCACTCGTGGGATAAGCGGTTCTGCCTGGCTCCATACCACTGAAGCGTTCTATCATGGACAGCGGGAGAATACATTACATTGGAGCCGATTGCATGAACCTCGAGCCTGAAAGTAATATGATTCTGATCTGATGCATGTTTTCTGGCTGCACACAGGCAAACCTTTCGGTGTGGTGCCGGCCCAAGGATCCTTGTGTTACACGGATTGCACACGGGTGCCCGGGGACTCCTTGTGTGACAGCAAGCTGAAGCTAAGCGCAGTTTTCCGGCGGGCAACAACGGCTACTTTCCCGGTCTCTTATGCCTATGGGCATAGGTATTGGCTCGGATGCTTTCGTTCGTTCAGTCCAATGTCGTATTGACAAAATTTTGGGATTGCTTTGAGCTGGACTCAAAAGATGCCCGAATCTCGAAGGGTTTTGGTGTTAAAATTCACCGGATTTGGCAAGCGAATACTTGCGTGGTTATCGGGTAATCCATCTCGTGATTGGTTCATCCGCATACCCGTTACAACGGTTCGGCCGCCCTCTCATGGATTTCATCCTGAACGAGGAGAATTTCCCACCTAAATTATTATGTCTTGCAGCACCATGTCTGCGAAAACGAGGCAAATTCTAGAGATAGAAAGTGATTGCGTATCTATCGTCGAAGTCCAGAACGTGCAAACCTCCACTCCTGGCTCCATCCTGAATTTTCGTATCTCACCTTTTCGTCCATGTGGAGTCTCGAGTGGATGCTGAGGAATTCTGCAGACTGAGACACAGTGTGATAAACGAGAAGGAACGGCGAAAATACGACATGATTCATATCAGCCGGCGAAGTTGTGGGGACCATAAATGCCAGCAGACCCATGCTCATGCAGGCTCACTGCATTCCTTTTCGGCAGCAGAAAAGACGCATCTCAGCGGCACGGCGTCTCCAGGTCCCCATGAAGCCTCGTGCTTCGAAATTAGACCAGAAAAAAATCTTTTAACGCAGTTTCGCATGAGAAAAGCTTAGTGCCTTCCAGTTTTTGAAGTCGACCGCGCGGGAAATGAGCACGGCTAATGGGGTAGAAGTGTCTCGTCTAGAATGCCAGCGTGATACCCTTAAACTCCACGTTTGAGGCAGCTGCTGAAGGTTTGGGCTATTAGCTGGCTCGATTGTGTCAACAGCGTCTTGTGCTGGCCTATGTTTGGCAAGTGAGAGGGCTTGAGAGGTGCGCAGTGGCGGCAAAGTATTGTAGTATGCATACGCGCCTGCTTGGTAGGATTAAACCGCGAGAATAGTACTTCGCTCAGATTGACAATTCCTGGTATCGAACTGGGTGTCTGGTTGCCTGATCTTGAAAGGTTCCTTTATCGATCCTCGGTGATTATTGCCAACATTTCTGGACAGAGACACCGGCATGGGTCGATAACGCAGCGGAAGATGTTCTGATAGGAACATAGAACTGTCAGCGCGTTGTCTACCTCTAGAAGCCTCTTAATGGGAGCTTCTTCAGCTAGGCGAGTCAAATTTTATGCGGTCATATATATATATACTGTGCTGTTAGTTCCTAGAGTACCACAGAGCAGTTGGTGTCATATACCCTACGGACTGGTAAAATAAATGCTGCTCAAAGGTATGTCAGAAACTAACAGGAGTGCATCCGCGGGAAAGGTCTGGGATAGCCCTCAGTATGGGCATATTTTAAATTTTCACATCGTGGTTAACTTAAAAGACGTGATATCCCAATATTCTGCAGCAAAAGGCATCGAGAGGTGGCTTCACATTAGCACATCTGCCCTGGATATCGAATGCGGGTTTGTTACCCCGCGACCACACCAAAATATTGATGAATGTCGATTCCTTAAAGCTAGATATTTGATTGTACAATTGTGGTCCGACCAATGATCCTTGGAGTGATTTGGTGCGGAAGGGAGTCGACTCCTTGAATTCGAAGCGCATGAAATACGAAGGCTTGCAGCAGTAGACTATAGCTATATTACCCCGCAACAGATGTCGAAATTTCACGCACGCGAGTATGCATATTATAGGCTATAGAGTTACATACCAGTGTCGACATCTGGCTTCAGCTGATCAGGGAGTATCGGCAAAGACCGGGCCGGCCGATAACTTTCAGCTAGTATGGTGAATCCAGTGAGCTAGTACGTCGACTTTGTGAAAATTCTACTAGAGGTAATATGATGAAACTCATGACATTGCATTGAATCCTTCAAGATAATAAGTTGGCAGAACGCACAGCATACAGATGTCTAAACATGATACATTAACTTAATTCCAGACCGCGTGAGGAAAAACCTTATAGCAGGGCTTATACTTGTGTTGGAATGTATAGCCCTCTTTCTGCAAGTTCGCGGCACGGGGTGGAAAAATTGTACTCGGAACAACTCTAGATCTCACCAAGCTGATTTCAGTGGAATGCCTAATCGGCCTTACAGGTGCGTCAGCCCGATCACCGAAGCGCAGCTTAAACACATGATATTGATATGAACCAGTATTTTTTAGATTGATTCCTTTATGAAGTATCTACATGGAATTCTAAACGAGAGAGGACGTTGACCAGCGCAAAAGAGAGAAGTGCGGGTGATAAAGATGAACCAAAGTATCTCGAGCCAGCAAAAGACAAATGGATAACATTTGCGAAAGACACATCCAACTGAACGGTCTTGATGGGTATCTTGCTATATTACCAGTTAGGCGGAAATTAAAGAGTGGAAAAGGGTATATTCAAAAGCTAGCATGCTCACCAAGCTGGACAGGGGGGACCGACCCAGCTTGGGAACAGCGACAGAAGCGATCCCCACGAACAAGGGAGAACCCTTAAAGAGAGGGAAAGAGAAAAAAATATATAAAAGGTGCAATCCTACAATGCGATGAATCAAAGGAAGAAGAAGAAATTATCGTAAAAGGAAAACGGCCGGTTTAGCGCACCATTGCGATCCAAAATATATAAAAGACAAATTCGAGTCGTAAAACAAGGAGAGAGCCTCCGAAGGGTGGGAACTGTCAAAACTCCCATGCAAACTTTAAACATAGCCGTAACAAAAGCCTAGTTAGTCCCAATAATATTTTCGCTGTAAATGCAATAAAACAAGCCATTAGAGAAAGAAAGGGGTGTTGCAGTTGCTATCAAGCGGCGACGCAACGAGTTGGTGAGCGGGTGTATCTGGGAACGAAGTTGACCTATGAAAGAAGTCTGACGAGGGCAAACGAGTGTCTCCGTGCTTGAAAAATGATTAAAGAGATAAACCCCACGCAAAAAAAAAAAAAAAAAAAAAAAAAAAAAAAGAGGTGAATTTTGAGAATAAAAAAAGGGAATCAATATTGCCACACCCTTGAACCCAAGGAAACTCGTTAAAAAGAAATTCGTGAAGTTCGGGGGCTCGAGAGAGGGTTGTTTGAAACAGTGATCGGATTTCGACATGTAATGTTGGGGACGGTTCAGGGCTAGGAAAGAACTTTTAGAAGTAGAGAACAGTTCGATTGTTGAAAATGATGCTTGTCAAATTAAGAGGCTTGATACGGCCATAGGATTTCTATTTGTAGGGCGCAACGGTGCGGCGCTCGGTCTTTCCCTTCCAGGTCTCTGAAGAGTTTCAACTCGGTCTTGCCATCGGATAATGTTGGTATCCCTTTTGTTGCCTCGATCAGCAAGGCTGTACAAACTTTGAAAAGATGGAAGCGTATTGGATTTGTTCTTAAGGTCCTCTGACGGGCGTCGGGAGGCCTGGGCTTCGAAATCAAAGCCTTCAAAAGGGCTTGTTGGTGTAGATGTGTGGGAGGAAGGCGGTGGGGCGATGCTGGAAGTGTCATACCCGTCAACATCTGAGATTGAATTCTGGTCAAAGCTGTCCTCGATGGAGGAG
Organism: Arthrobotrys sinensis; assembly: GCA_036971225.1. NCBI lineage: Eukaryota > Fungi > Ascomycota > Orbiliomycetes > Orbiliales > Orbiliaceae > Arthrobotrys > Arthrobotrys sinensis. Next base: position 3,052,440 of record JAJTTV010000002.1, on the reverse strand, counting down.
TCGCTGTCAGATTCTTTGGTGTAATTCTCCTCGATTTCTATACACTGTGGCTCTTCTATTGTAGTTTGTATAACCTTCGAAGGATGATATATAATATTTTCCCTCTCGGCGATCCGTCGAGTAAGTTTACGCTGTCGTCGACCTTCTCTTTGGGCCTCGCGCCTTAGTCTTCGGATATTCTGCTTTTGGAGAATCTTAAGCTGGTCCGGTGTCGCAACAGCCACTTCTTTAAGAATGTCAGGTCGGTCGCCATACACCCACCAGTAGCGACGGTTGGTTGCCTTAAGGAGTCCAATATCGGGATTCGGGGCAGAAGAACGGCGCCCGTGTGACTTGTCGATTCCAAGCATTCGATAATAGTGAGATTGAAGACCGGAAATTGTCCTTGGACCCCATCTTTTACCGGTACGGGCATCGAAAAGTAGGTTCCATAATTCCACAACCTTCTTCCAGGGTAGCCCAACACTATCGCGCAAATATAAGATAGCATCGGCTTCCTCTTGGGAGTACATGGGCCGATGGTCCCTTGGTGTCCTTTTAGGAGGCTTAGCAATTGGCCTTCGGGGGCTACCGCGGCTGCGTGGAATATGAGATATCGATCGAGGAGATGTAGTCGATCGGTGATACGCGGGAGGATAAGAGAATGCCGCCGCCGATAGTAAAGACTGTATACCGTCGGCATCTTTAATGCTTGACATATAGTACTTCGTGTTCGTTACCGCCTTGGGGCATTCAATATCTTCTCGTTTGACTAAAGGGGACATTTCTTCTGTAACCTGTTGTAATGACTTCTCCTGCTCCGGCTTCTGAGAAATCCGTGCTAGGTTTGGATTCATGATCATGATCTAATTAAAAGCCTGGCCGGTCTCAAAAGTGTCGTGCCCTATTTCGTAGACAACAGACCGACACTTAAGTGGAGAGTTTATGCAAATTAAAAAGAGACTGTGGTAGTTTGTAGTCTGTGTTGTATTATCAGAACCTGGGAGAAGCTTCAAAGAAAAGAGGATGGCAAAGCGGAAAGAAGAGGCTGACTCCTATCCAGATTCCCACTGGCGAACCTTCTGGGAGAATTGGAAAGGAAGAAAAGATGGTGATGCCGAAATCGTAAAGCAGTCTTAAGCTTTCTCGAATATTGGTTTCGAGTGCTGTGTGATGCCAATCGAAGCAGCATTTCTGCCAAAGTGGAACGGCCCAGGTTGTTATATAATCTGAATTCCAGACACGACTCTTGCGCCAAATGCAGTGGAGGGTCCTAAGCTGATTAGCCTTCTGAGCAGGGCTCATCACTTTTCTTCCTCCTTTGCTTTTTATTCCCATGTGTAGATGCGGCTACTATGAACTTGCTGTTAAGACATTCAAACGGCTTCTGGTGGACCCAGTTTCCCATGCATGGCATCATGCGATACGGGGCCCTTGGAAGAAGGTGGGCAGGACACTACCTTTGGGGGCATGTACACCTACCTGTCGGGCTTCGCATACTAGTTCGAGGCCATGGTCGCCCGATTTTCTGCTCACGCCCGTAGCCGCCAATTATTGACGCAGCCCATCGGACATGGACGGGTGCTATATTTTGACTAGTTCCAACGACCAACTTTTTTCGAAGTGGCCTGTGGGCCAGGTTTGATAGGATCTTCGAATCCATGTTGGAATGCGTATCCTTGCTACCCTGGTCCTCGCAGGAGTGGTGCTTCGAAGGTGTGGAAGAAAAGATGGTGTGGTACTCAAAAAGTGCCTCGCGACTATGCAATCCCCGATTGAACTTTTGCTTCTTCAACTTATCACGAAGGGGCCGGGGCGTGCCCCGTGGAGGGGTGTGACGGCCACGGGGAGTGTCCCTTGGTAGATCGAGCCTGTTGTGGGCAGGAGGTGCGCTAATGTCTGTCCAGACCAGCTGCTTCGAGAATCGTAGCAGGCATGTTGGCGCAACATTCGCAAGGAGGCCTTGGCTGGCAAAGATGTCCACGATATCCTTGTATCAAGCAAGCGGATAAAGCCTCTGGCGGACCATAAGCCGTGAAAAGGCCGACAATGATGAAGTGATCACATTTTTGCCTTACTGCCCGTGCCTCCTCGACACATGTTCTTAGAGATTTAGACTCATACGTTCTCTTTTCGCACTTCGCAAGCCCCTATTACGTTGATAGATATCGATTGGCCTAGACGGAAGCTTGGAGCCAACAAACAGTTTGACTGGAAAACTAAGGCCCATAAAATCGGACCCATCTTACCGTGGACCTAAAATTATGCCGAAATATGACATTCAGAATAGGGGCACAATTGCTTGCGGACTTGCCTGGATTTCGCAGCTCGGTCCGATTATCTTCGCTCAGCTTTCCAGTTTCCCCAGTTCATGAACTCGGAAGTCACTCGCCGCGGTTTCTGCGTCTCGGAGCAACGAAATTGGCAAAGAGTGTTCCAAAGCCGCCATGCCGCAACAAGTATCGTTCGAAAGCGAGAAATACCCGACGGTTCGGTCGCATAATTTAGCTGGCTTTCGAGCGCGATTAGTCCAACTCGTGCTCAGAAGTGGAGGCCGTTCTAGCCTATTTTTGGAGACACGGGTCAAGCAACCATTCCAACCAAGATAACATCGTTGAACTTTTCATGCCCCACACCGAACGCTCGAATTTGTGAGAAGGTTTTCCCCGCTGCAAACGCAGACACGTCTATGCCGGGCTATTTTCGTCAAAAGGTGCAGGAGTGACGGGATAATTCGTAGGCGCACTCTGAAAGGCCAATCACACAAAGTCTACGAGCTCCACGATCATACAAGATCTTTTTCGATGTTTTCCAATCCCGATATATCGATACTAGAATTGTGACTAAATTTAATAGAATATTAACTTCTATTCCACGTGATAAGACTCTAAGGTCAAAATACTAAGCGCCAATGCCCAAGGCCCCACGATGAATAGCCCCGCGACCCCGAAATGTCATGACGCTGTCAAATATTGTTCTGTACCTTGCATATTTAGAAACCCAGAACTATCTTTGAATGTTTCATCTGTTGCCCATCTGTCCAAATATAGTTGAAGCTGGTATTTACACGTGGAGGTCGAGCTACCATCTCCGGGTCCACCGATATCGCCAGCAATATTTTGAAGAAGGGGTTTGTTGGGATAACCGTATGTCAGAGATTCGAGAAGCCACGACCCAAAAAGTTGGTCATTGGAAATTATATCATCGGGAAAGATTTCCTGCGCCCATAACCGAACGCAAATATTACCACCGGGACTAACATATTAACAATGGGGGCTTTATCAAGGTAAATCTGTTCTTTGGGATTACTTTGAAGAGATTTTCCAACAAGACGGCAGAAATCCAACTGCACAACCTTCGCGACCCTCGCTACCATCTCCTTGATGTTGGATACCTCAAACAATATGAGAACTGGGTAACCTTGTAGACATGTGGTCGCATGCATGACCTTCAGGATAGAGTGAAAAATTTTGCTTGAAATTTCGAAGATGTCGGCCGCCATCACACCCCAGAAAACTCTCGACTTAATTCCTGCGATGTAATGCAATGTTACCGCGTAAAAAATAAAAATAAATCACGGACAGGAATATAAGTCTCCGCATCTCATCCTGGGCCAAAGAGCACATGATTCGATTGGCACTGAGCCTTTGAGGCGTGAGATGCTCACGTTTCATGTTAACCCAACACCGTGGTTCACGATATGCAATTAAGCGCTGAAAACATCGTTTCATACCACACTCCAACACGATGACCATCAAGATATCACCAAGAATGATTTGCCTTGATGGCAGCCCGCACCGCAGCAGTATTCGCATTATCCATGCCCTGGGAAACATTCGTATGCGTACTAGCTGCGCGGGGGCGGGGTTTTCGTTTTTCAGTACCTTGCATGGCGTGTCCAGAATCGCTATTCTCAATTGGTCGACGGTCGTCTCATGTCTCCGCATTGTGATATAACATTGCTGACGGTCTATTATCTGAGAAGAGCAAGGTACTCCAAAGAACTAAGGGGACTATTATCAATCGGGCTTTAGGACTGTCAAGCATGATGATATCGGTAGATTAAACGCAGGGGTGGTTTTCAAGGATTCTATGTGCAATATCACATTTTGCCTCGCTATCTTTGACTAGCTTCGTATTCTTGGGGAAATGGAGCGATCGTATTGTCTTCGGGCGAATTCCGTAGATCGCCTTGTCCCGCCCAGTCTTAAGACTTCAGAGTCGATGAGCACCTATTCTGAAATAGTCAGACACAGCGCAGTTTCCAAGTTCTAACTGTGTGGCAAAGTGGGGTCTAGCTAGACCTTAGGCGCAGCATTTTCATGCATTGGTGCGGCAATAGGATAATCTGGGACGGCAAGTTGTAGTTAGGGAGCTCAAAGGTATCGGTGCAGCCCATATTTGTCACCAAAATACCTCGAAGCGGCTTGCGACCACCTTAACGTCTACAATCCGATTAGGTGGTAGATGAACAACGGGAAAAAACTGCAGGGAGGTGGTGACATTATCTTCTATCTGTTAGAATCCTGGTCATGTGCATCTCCACGGTAGCGAGGCGTCAAGCCAACAATCGATTTTAAATTATATTTGACACTACAACAAAGTTGGTGGCCGGGGAATGCTAAGAGACGGCTTGTAGTGTCGACATCGTGAACAAGTGCAACATTTGTTGGACCAACTCACACCAGATCTAGCGGCGGAAATCACACAAACGTCACGGCAAAGTTCGGGCGACCTAGCTAGGTACAGTTAGGCCTGGTATTATCTTTGCCATCTGTTCCATTAACATGTATCATATAAGGCTAGGGTTACATGAGATCTCTAAAATTTTCGACTAGGGAAAGGTCAATCGGTTCGTCACTGACTCTCTTTGTCATGTAATCTTATGATATGCAAGATTTTCAAATTTTCCCTGCACCCCCTCTTCGATCTAGGTGACAGAACTATAATCAATTGTTATCCTTCAGCCACAGAAACAACAAGACTTATAAATGTTTGCCCAACTTTTGGTTTCGCAGATGTGCATGAGCACTATCTTCCAGGGCGAAATTGACAGATCTTTGATGGGGATAGACGGGGCGAAGCAGTTCCTGGCGAGGAATACGGTATTATGAGGTTCAGAGCTCTCTGCTGAAGAGGGGTTTACCCCGTGAAACGTTGAACCCCTTAAGGCACAGTGATGGAGACGTAAAGTGTGCATGGTGAGCAAAAGTTTTTGCTGTCGATGTCGACAGGTCAGCATCGGTCGTGCTACAGCTGCAAATACCCTTTGCGGGGCGACCTGAATGCATAAGCTCGACTCGAGGGCCGAACTTTCGAATTGGGTGGCCATGGCGCCATGACCGTACACGCATTTTCTTGTTGGAAGGTTAAGGAGTTGGCACCCTCCGCAGACTGCATGCTGCATCGCGGTGGATACACGTTTCTAGGCTATATATACACTAGATATCGTGGCTAATGTACTGCGGAGATGGAGATGTCGAGACATGTATTGATAATGCAATTGTCCAAAATCAACATCACCTGATGCCAACCTTCTGCCGGTAGCCAAAAGCGCCTAGACGCACCCGGTATCCCGATACGGCGTTGCTGATAAGGTTAGTTGGGACAAACAGTATGTTGAGGTCGTCTATACCTATGCCAAGCACGCCTTCAATTACGGCGAGCCATATAGAAAACATTTAGACATTGATATCTGAGAGGCTGCGAACCCAACTGCATGACGTGCACAGACCTTCTGTTTGCCTGATAGAGCAAATTCCCCGAGCATCCAAAAAATATTGAACGGTGGGTCGCTGCACCATGCAGGATATCTTCCAACATACTGTATACATACAAAATGCGATATCCGTGCCGTTGTATTATCTATCACTTTTGATGCGAATTTAAATAGGACTTCGCTTCGAAGCTTCATCAAATGCTGCGGCTGCCTGGTTGCACACCATCACCGTCCACACCTGCAGGTCAACACAGCCGGCCGTTCGGCTGCGGCCCAATGAAATGAAACACCGCTTTCGAACCGGAGATATATCTAACAAACATGTCAATACTCCGGGCTCCGCGATACATTTAGAGTTTCTATCTTGTTGGCTACCGCAAAGCTGGATTGAAGGCTTTAACGGAAGTATCAGCGGTATATATTCGATAGCCGCTCATCCAACCCTCTCGTTATCGACCCAGCTCGATATTATTCTATTTTCAATGCACACCCTCTTCAACGGCTCGCGGACACGGCTTGAATTCATGTTGTTCGAGTTACGTTACAGTGTCTGTAGGGTCATATGGTCTCAAGAATTGCTCCGGTATCGTGGAAGCTGGTAAATGAGCCATTCCGGCGGCCAGTTAAGGATGTAAATACGAAGAATAAATTCCGAATTCACAACATAGCCCCCAGCCTGTCTCAGAAATCACTCAATCCGAAGATTATACTGTGGGGTCAAATGAACTATCTGGAGTGGCTGGCGTTGGGAAGGGTCGATATAGGTAAATCAACGAGGCGATTCCGTTACTCCGGGCTGCATTATCTGCCAGCTGTCGGCTGCTGTCAACAAACGCTACCACAGCCTTGTTTCATATATTTGTCATATCGCATACTACTTTACAAGCTGCCGGATCTCATAGGTTAACGCAAAATCTTAACTGGACCGTTCGAACTCAGATGGCTCGATAGACAATGTGTTGAGTATGTTGTACTTTTTAGCACACGGCCAAAAGCGGCAAACTAGGCGTGTGTAACATGGGGACGTCGAGCTATTTTCGAGAGCTAACATATGTCTGGGGCTAGCTAGGTCTTTACTCCCAGAAGCTAGTACATGCCTCAACATGAAATCGGGATATCCAAAGTATCATCTGCATAGGTTCAAGTTCAAGAATTGGGTCCGCACTGCGGCGTTATCATCGTACCACTATCCCCGAAATGATCAGGTCGGCTTGGCTAGAGCAGGCGAGCCAATCGGACGGCCATTCCGGCATGGTTTTATGCCGCGACCACCAAGCCAGCGAACGAAATGCTTGTTTAGCCTGCCCACGCTTGAGTGACGTACCCCACGTTGTCAATCCGCGACAAAGGCAGCACGACTATGAAGAACTTGCAGGGAATAAGAGGCGATTGCTCAATACAATCGCGGGTACCCGGGATATTGGAGTTTTCTGCCCGTTCTCTCACTCTCTTCTTAACTTTCCCATCTACACACGCACTTTCGAACGTTGAACTGTCGCTTCTCGCTTCTCGGTCGTTTTCGATAGTATTTCAAGCTTAGTCGCTCGCTACTAGGTCCTTTTAAGTCCTGTTTTGCCTTTCCTTCGGTCGTTCGTTTGGTCTGCTTCGACAGGCTTTTGGCGCCCCTAATTGTCCAACATCCCATAGTACAACACGTCTACAGCTAGATTCGGCCATCCCAACAACATCAGGTTCCCAGCGCCGGTAGCAATTTGTTCTCCTGGAGAGAACACGCAAAGATATCCAGCTGCCGCCTCATACATAGATTTACTAGATCCAGCGGTCGCAATCTATCTACTATACTAACTTCTCTATTGTTGTTATACCCCCAAGCACGTCCTGCTATATACGGCCAACGGATCCAAATCGACCCAACTTCAACTTCACGTGTATGCAATCTTGCTGATTTCCCGTCACAATGAAAGCAATTGGTCTCTCAATCTTCGCTAGTAGCCTTCTGGCGACAGCTTCCCTCGCTCTTGAACCAATTACCATTAAGGGTTCCAAATTCTTCCATGCAGATGGTTCTCAATACTTCATGAAAGGTCCGTGTTTGACCTCTTCCCACCCGGATCTTACAAGACCACCTAATTCTCTATTCTTGGAGGCTGCGGGATGTTTACTGATTTTATATTGTGCGAGTAGGTATTGCGTACCAACGCTCTCCCTTTGACCCGCTTCTAGACAAGAAGCAATGCCAAATGGATGCCGACCTCATGAAAGAACTCGGTGCGAACGCAATCCGCGTGTACCATGTCGACCCCGATGGGAACCACGATGACTGTATGAAGATATTCGAGGACATTGGCGTTTATGCCTTTATCGACCTTGATACATTTCATACCTACATCGAACAGGTTAGCTAATCATTATATGTACTGACCTTTCGTGTTTAAGGATGAACGCTTACAGTAAGGCATGCAGGATGGTCCGCCACACTGGAACGACACTCAATTGACCGAATACACCAAGGTTCTCGATAACCTCGCTGGATACCCGAACCTTGGGGGAGTTTTCGTTGGCAACGAGATCATCACCAGATCCAATGGCTCATATGCTGCCCCGTATATCAAAGCTGCGGTGCGAGATATCAAAGCGTACATGGAGGAGAAGAAATTTGCTCGTAAAATTCCCACTGGATATTCGGCAGCCGACATCGCTGAATTGGTAAGTCTTAACGGGCTGATATAGAACTATAAATGCAGTTATAGGTTAACGGTTTCTTTCAATTTAGCGTCCAAACCTTCAGAACTACCTTGCTTGTGGAGAAGACTCTTCGGTCAATGTCGACTTCTTCGGCCTCAATGCCTACGAATGGTGTGGTGAAGCTACTGACTACCATATCTCCGGCTATGACATGCTCAACAAGAACGCCACCGACTACCCTGTGCCCATTTTCTTTTCTGAGACTGGCTGCAATGTCCCGACCCCGAGAGACTTCAAAGACCAGTTTGCGATCTTTGGTCCTGAAATGCGAGATGTATGAATGCTTGACTTTCTATTAGGATCAAAAAATTAGGAGCATGCTAACAGGGCTAATAGGTCTGGTCTGGTGCTATAATCTATGAATGGATCCAAGAAGACAATAACTACGTTCGTAAACCATTTCCACTCTCCGCTGCATAGTACCCTCTCAACTCTAACTAACTTCAACTAGGGCCTCGTTGACTACGGCCGAGCCGATCCTAAGACTGCAATTGGAGGTGACACCTGGGCTCGTGGCGGAAAGCCAACTCCTCTCCCGGATTTCACCGTCCTCCGATCCGTCTGGTCATCCGTCACCCCATCTGGAGTCTCAAAGGACAAATACACCTCTACCAACGGCCCAATCTCTTGTCCTGCGTCTACATCTGGCGTCTGGAACGTTGATCCCACCTCAGCATTACCGACACTGGGGCAAACTGCTGTCGCAGCTGAAGCCTCCGGAGACCCAGTGGAGAGGGGTACCACGACTACTACCGGGGCACCGGCAGAGACGTCGAAGCCAAATGCAGCCGGCAAGGTAGGGGTTGTCGTAAATGGTGGTTTCGCAGCCGCAGTTCTTGCTATTGCCGCGTTGCTCTAAATGTAATAAATAAACGTTGATAACTGGAGGTTCGTTTCCGATGGGTGGTATGATATATGACTTTTAATGTCTTTTTTGCGTTTTATTTGAAGGGTGAGACCGGCCTACTTCACCTGATCAGTCTCTTCCCCAATACATGAATTTCCCTTTTGTTACTTCTACGACGCCTAAGGGCTCTCTCAACTTCGTGTCTGCTTCCCTCCCCAACTTTATATCCCGGGTTCTTATACATACAACCCTTTTCATTCCGATTTGTAATTCTCCCCCCTTTTTTTTTTTGCTTTTTAGGAGTTTTTCGTCTGTTGGTACATACATTGGTGATAGAAACATTGGTTGCACACAAATATTACTTACCTCTTAGCTTAGTTCTTCTTCGACACAAGATACTTTTACTCGATTTGCGGATATTGTGTGGAGATTTTTGGTAGTTTCAGTTCATAGATACAGAGATTTTTAAGATTAGGATGTAGTTTTATACATAAAGGACAATTCAACCGGTATAATATATGCCACAAAGACTCCATGACCCAGGAGAGTAAGGAAATTTAAATATTCACGAAAATATCAAAGAGTGGAGTTTTCGATTCATATCATTCGAAAGCCACAGAACCACCAATACCGTCCCTACCAAGTTTTTTCCGTCTATCTCCTTCTGTTACCACCATTCTGTAGGATATAAACCATTCTGATGAAGATATTTATAAAGTCTAGTTCAAGCGAGATGGCCTCGTTGACTGTATCTCTCTTCTTCAAGCCAGCCTCGGCCATCCGGCCGTGGTACAAAACCTTCTGAATGTCGTAGAGTGTGATGCCACCAAAGACCGCAAGCCCACCATAGAGCCAGAGGTTTTCAGTAAAAGCGAGAGTGCGAGCGGCAGTAGCGGGAATAACGAGTGGTGCGAGACCAGAAAGGGCGACGACTGTAAGGCCGGCAAGGAGGGGTCCACCGAGGTAAAGGTATTGATCAGTCTATAGGGGTAGCTTGTTAGTATCTGCGCACATCTCAAACCGGGACTAGAAGATGGCATACCTTCGCTGTGGCACCGACATAAGAGATGGCACCCATCATTCCAACAGTGTACAATCCAGCTCTAGCGAGAATAGCTGGGTTAACGAATAGCAGAGGGCTTAAAACAGCAGCCTGAGCTACGTTGAAGGAGGACCATAGCGCATGTTTGGCGATATAGTTCTCTGGTGGACACGCATATGTCGCCATCATGGTTCCGATACCACCAACCAACGATACACCCAAGAAAACCCATGGGTTCATAGCCATCAGTCGGTAGCTCCATCCCATATTGTGCAGGCCTTTCGCCACAACACCAATCATGCCAACACCGAGGCCAGTGTACATGAATGTCTCGTGCAAGTATTCTCGTTGGTAGGCTGGAATAGGTCCTTCACGGGTCTCTCGGTTGAAGATAAAGTTGATCGCGAACGCTGTACCACCAAAGACAGCGACAGCGTAGAGGCCTTTGTACAGAGCGGACTGGTTCGGGCGGGCAATCGCGGGTTCAGTGGTGAACGAGGCATTGCGAGCTTGTTGGAAGCGGGAGAACGGGTTTGAAGATTTGGAGAACTTGGAGAGAGTCGTGAGGACCGACGGCCGGGAGGCAGCGGGTCTGGATGATGAGAATGCAGCGGTGAATGTTCGCGGTTTGAGGAAAGTGGCGGTCTGCTGTCTTGCGATCGAGGTGAATGCGACGGCTGGTCTAGCCGCACAGCTGACGAGTGGGCGTCGTAGAGACATCATCCTGATGTATTTGTAAGTGTGTCGTATGTTCAATGAGGTGTATTATTGAAGCTGAGGAAGCTATCCAGGACGATGGAAGGTTTAAAAGCGGCGATGGAGTTGGATGGTGGGGTGGACGATTATGTCACCGCCCACAACACAAAGTTGACATCGAATGTTGTAGAAGGAAGGCTTCGGACTTAACTGGCTTCAACTCCGACTTCACATGCGAGGGCGCACTCACAGCGGAACCGGAACGGACGACAGTGAAATCGTACGAATAGAAGGAATACCAATGACTCCTCGTTCAAAGGAAGGTACTTGTTCGTTGATGGCGCTGAAAAATGCGCATATCGAGCCAGTTCATCAAGAATTATGCCCAACTGCCTACTAAAATCCAACAAGACCAGTGTCGAATTCGAATGGTACAGTCAAGCCAAACATATGGTCAACCATCAATCGGATGCTTCCATTGCTGCCAGGAGATCCATGCCTGAAAACCGCCTAGTCCTAGCGTCACGAGTCCGAAAACCAATGCAAGGGTGGCTGCTATGATTGTCGCAATATTGGCGTGTCCGGCACCCTTGCGTTTAGACCATCGAGAGATCAATCCTCGAGGCGTTGGGTTTTCTAGCTCGTCATATATGTCGGCAAGCCTCGCACCGAAGTAGAGATATCGGGTATTAATCTCATGCGGTTCTCTTATGGCAGATGCCTCGAATCGAAGACAGTCTTCATCGAATCCCTTTTCAACGACCAGCTGTTGAAGCAAAGCGACGGCCGACGGATCGGAGAGTGGAAAGATTATCTTTTGGATCGAGTCAAGGGCTTCAAGCGTAAGTTGACGAGGAAGTGCACCTCTAAATATATATTATGAGTCTCTCGTATCTGCGGATATCTGCGATCAAGGAGGTAAGGATACTAACAGACGAAGACTTCCCTCTACACCCATTGTCTCCCCGATAGCTTTTGTAATCCTAAGATTCTCTTTCAAAAAAGCTGTGTGATGAAATATCTCAATAACTCCAGTCTTCCTATTAAGTCTGAGATGATTGCTAAGGTCTTCAGTAGGTGCAAATGTTAACCCGCCTCTTCGAATAAGCTTAGTACCCGATATGTTGCTTTTCAATTCCCAGAACGAAGCGGAAGCATCTTCCCCAAACCCAGGATGATCTATCATCGGAAACAATCCTTCGAAGAAAGCATGGAAAGGGATATCTTTGAGCCAGCTAGGTGATACCATGTCTCCATTATCATGTTCTGCATTCTGCTTAAGCCAGTGGGTAGTGTATACCATTGTAAGAGCTTTTACAGCCAACCCGATAACATGTTCCTGCTCTGATTCTATCCCCATGTTAGTGGGCTTCCCGAATGCTTGTTTCGCAAGTGAATCGCGGGTTATATTTGGCTGCTCCTTAAGGATCCTGATAATGTCAAATATTTCCTGGTGAGAGCTAACCACAGCATCCTTTCTATGGTGGTCAAGATCATGACTATACGCTGAAACAAGCTCTTTATAATGTCCGAAGTACCTTTCCAGCGAAGGCATTCGATTTCCTGGACAAGCTACAAGCGTGCAGGTTCCGGTAGCTTTGCAGCTATCGCAGAAGCTCCAACCCCACAACGCCAAACATAGCTCTTTACGGTTGCTATCTGTCGTTTTTGCTAGTGAAGAAATTGACGGCCGTGTACGAAGTGCCTGCAGAGGCATTCCCACTATAGATATCGCTGCCATGGTTAAAAGAGATAATGAAGGTATTCAGGCCCAAGTTTCGAAGCAAAAGCTAGTCCCGGCAGCAAATTCAAGGCCGGCAGCAAATATAAGGCTATTATTGGTCTACGACCGCAGGATTCAGTGCTGGTCGGACCCCATGCGCTTACTTCATGCAAGTTTTGAGGCGAAGCATGATCCACAACACGCAGCGTCCCCGTCGAGGGTCTATGCCACTTCAGTCGGTTTTATCAGCCTCGGGCCTGCTGACGAATTGGCTGGCCTGATCCCGCAGAATCGCTTGTAATAAGAGACGGGGTCTGAGTTCTCGAACTATTCTTCATTTGCAAACACCAAATATTTCGACTTCTACGATGAACCTTCGGGGCCAATTATGATTACCTGAGCGTCGAAAACCAGGCTCGAGCTCATTGGTCAACTACGATGGATGCGGAGGGAGGACTTCACCATGGAGATACGGAAGATTTGCCCATAGATTCAACCGCTTCGCCAGGCGGGGAAGCCGCCATCGACCCGGAAAGCAATAATGGAACTCGATCCGTCGACTCTGGTTACTTCTCACGGGGAGATAGCACCAAATCTCCTGGAGATGTATCGCCACAAGATCGGATAATTGTTACTCAGGATTCAACTTCTCGAAGCCTAAAATCGTTCTCTGGCAAAGGGTTCTTCCAGAAGTCAAAACAGCCGGAGTTACTGTTATTCCGCGACGCACATATTCCCGATGAGTTCTATTCTCGGTTTCAAGATCTCGTACAGCTTTACGATCGCCCTTTGAAGAGCAAACTGAAGCCAAAATTCATGTCATGGAAGGTTAAGGTCTTTGGAGAAGACGAAGATTCAAAACGGCCGTATATAGTGATTCTCTGCGATGCAGACTCTACAAAGAAGCTCACAAAGTTTTTCTCGAAAAAGGAAATCAAACAACAATGCGAAGGAACGGAAAACTTACCATCATTACCTGTCTTAGTTATCACTTCGACGCCAGTGAGACTAAGCGCTGATATGGCTGATGTTTTTGGCCGAGAGGACGTTGACCTAAGCAATACAAATTGCGGCGAGAGCATAAAGATTGTTTACAACGGGAGAGCAAAGATGGCTACTCTGGGGGGCATTGTGAAGGCTACGGTGAATGGAGAAATAAAACTATACGGGATGACGGCTGGGCATATTATTGAAGAGGATGCGATGGATGACGACATATCTATTGGAGACCTTTCGGAAGACTCTGATGTCGACGCGGAATCCGAAGACGAAGCTGTTAGTGAAACGGACTCGGTATCCACATCCGCGTCGTCTCTAGAGATTCATGTGCCGACCGAAGCTGGTGGATGTAATTTTGGGTGGATGAAAGTAGGCCAGGTTACGAAACCTGTGGCCTTGACACAAGATTCGGAGAGCTGTAATCTTGATTGGAGCCTTGTTGAATTGGTCGATCAAGATAGGAGCAAAATGAATATTGTCAAGGAGTTAGATATTCAAAACCATCATGCCGGTCCTCAATTCAGCGGAATCGAGGTTATATATCTCCGAAAAGATGGGGTCGTCACCGACCGTGAAGTTTTATATCAACCGGGAACCGAGCCTGGGTCCCTCAAAGGCCGAATTAATACTCAACCTGCCTTCATGCACCAGTCGCCCTCGAATAAAATGGCAAGGGTATATAACATGACCTGGGACTCAGAATGGGACAGTGAGTTAGCCGCGATGTTTGGAATTACTAACGTGTTATGCATCATTGATCTGGCTAACCGTTCAGCAGAGGTAACCGCAGGTGATTGTGGCTCGTGGGTGATAGATCGTCACTCTCGTGCCCTTTATGGCCATATTGTCGCCGTCGATGTGTTTGATGAAGCTTATGTTGTCCCTTTCGAGGACACTGGTGAGCAAATGGCAAAATATCTCGGAGCACAAACCGTCGATTTGCCATCGCCTAAGGATTTTGTCACTCCTCTTATTACAAAGAAAGCGGAGCCTAGATATTCGTCTTCTATCACGCCTCTCCAGAGAAGAATGTCTGGGACAAAGGGCCGTCGCAGTTTTTCAGAGTCTAACCCCGCTGGGGAGAGAATACTTAGTGGTCCCTTGGGAGCCTCAGGAATAGCTCGGCTGATTGCGAAGGGCAATGTATCGAATGCAACCTCTGGGAAACCTGAGTCCTCTGACAGCCTACCGGTCCAGCCTGCAACGAAATCCACTCGAGCTGAAATGCTGTTGCAAAGATCTCAGGTCGGACTAAACATTTCCTCACCTGAGACTCGGGACTACGTCGGCCTTCTTGCACAATACTGCCAAAAGTTCGGCTTGAGCCCGCCATTCTACGAGCGCGACAGGGTTGCTGTCCCAAATATGCCAAATTTACGCTCGCAGAGCACGGTCTATGTCGAGGGTATACTCTATGGCGCATCGCTTTGGAGGGAGATGCATGCTTCCCAGGAGGAAGCAAACCAGCTTGCTAGCCGCGAGGCGCTCCGAAATCTTGTCTTACATCACCAACGGCTCCTGTTCGAAGACGTGGGATCTGCGGAAGTCAAACCTGAAAAGCCTACGGCAGTGGTCAGCGAGGCGACGATGGATAAATTTCGACAAAAACAGCTTCAAGTCCTTCTTCCAAAGATTATAGCAGGTTCGCGAGAAAAGAACCAAGCGATGGGTACTAAAGCCGTGGTGGTAAAGGAAACAGAGAAGAACAAGGAAGCCAAACCCGAACTCAGCATAAATCAAGAGCAGGATTTGCCGGCAGCTGCCCGACTAAAACAATGGTTCGTAGCAGCAAGAAAGAGACACCCCGCAGAAACCATCGAGGCGCTACTGAACAAACAGTGCGATCTCGAAGATGAAATAAATGATTCCAAATATGCGCAGCAGTCTATTCAGCAAGAAATTCAAAGATTGAATGAGACCATACGCCTAGCTTTATCTGAGAAAGAGGCTGTTTTAGCGGAGAGGAAGGAACTGGCGGACGAGGTGACAGTTCTTCAGTGCAGACTGGACATCACACGGATGAAGTTACGCCTTGCACGGGACGAAATAGCTCGTCTCTCTTCCTCTCAACAGGTAGCGTTCAAATATAACAAAATACCTGTAGTTTGGGATAATATAGGGTATTCGGAGGACGAGTCTATGTGTGGTTTTTAGTTGGGTGTTGGAATTTGATGTTGTCGTGGGGACAGGGTGGATCCCAAACCCTCGCCTCGAGCCCCCTGAATTTGGCCGGTTGCTCCCTGCATGCATGTATGTCGTGGAACCATGGATTGAAGGATTTCAGCTGCATTCGTCCTATCGATACGGTATCGATATCGACTACGTCTAGCTTGCATCTCGAACAAATGGAAATGATTTCTTCAGATACACAGCTTTCCGCAGCCGGTTCCTTTTTGGAGCAACCGGCATCCAGTCCTCAGCATTCAACCTTAGAAATGCGCGTTATCGCGCTAGAAACCAAACTTCGTCACCACAAGCCAGAACATCCATGCGATTGTAAATATGAGCTTTCGCTTCTCGAAGAGAAACTGGGGGGCCTTGACGAGCATCCCTGGGAGAATCGACTCTCGGCAATAGAAAAGAAACAACGACGCGATGCGAAGGATGTATCAAGACTCTGGAAGGACCTACGCGACTGTCAAGATCGAACAGATACCTTGATGGCGGACCATCATTGGGTCTCCGATAAGGGAAAATGCGCACATCAAGCTGTTGGATCCGCGAATATTCTCTACATATTGGAACAAACAAGTGAAAAGTTGAAGGAGTTCGATAAGTTTCGGGAGGAAGTTGGAGCTTGTCTGTGGGCTTTGAAAAAGCGTTGTGACGGGATGGAACATGATATTCGACGCGTTCAACCCTGGATGATTAGCCAGATGGTGGAGAAGCAACAGAATGTTGCAGACAAAATTATCCGCTTGAATGGCAATACCAAGGCTTTGGAGGGTCGGATGGGCGAACTGATGACGCTGAAGGGTGTAGTTTCGAAACAGCTTCAGACTCTCTCGAGCGGTGTTGGTTCAAAAGTCAGTGAGCTAGAGAAAACCATAGCAGATATCACAAGCCAAAGCACAAACGACGAAATAACGGGGGGCGACCTTCCATCCGAAGTAAAATTCGAAACAATAGGACGGCGACAGCCCGAGAGGCATATGTTTTATCCCGGAAACAATTCTGAGCGGAACATATGGGTGCCACCGACATCGGTAGAACCAACCCACATTCCCTACACACACGGTATTCCGATGGTTCTCGAACAACCGAAAGGGTGGGGCGATGTTCGAGCTGAAATATGCCGCGAGTTAGAGGAGAGCCAGAAAATTTATTTTTCTTCGCAGCAAGATCAAGAATCGCAGGAGGACGACGAAGATACAGACGACGAGAATGTCACAGTTATACCGGTGGCCAAATCCTCGGGAGAATGCGTAGCGAACAAGCCTGATAGTCTGAGAAAAAGGAGGAGGCGGAGAAGAAAGCGATCAAACAGTATTGCCCAGGCTGCCGACGCTATAAACGAGAAAAGCGAGCCCTGCCCTACGCTCGAAAGTCAGCAGCCGGATGAAAAAGTGAAGTCCGAGGCTTCACTATCTGATGATGGCCTCGCCCCTTCGGTCCCATATTATCCAGCAGCGTCTACGCTTAGTACGATGGAGCATAGGCACAATTCTCAAGATGCTGGCACGGATACAAAGTTTTTCGGTTTATTTGCAAAATCACTATCCCCCAAGAAATCAAAGACATCGCTTCGAAAGTCAAGGTCGAAAACCATTGTGAAGAGCAAAGATAGGCAAAAGCATATTCCTGTGAGCGAACTTTTCAAACAAAGTAAGGAAATGAACGGTGGTAAACATCTTAGTAAGACTATTCTGGATAGTGGGACAATCTCCGGTCTTGAAGCTTTGCTGCTCCGATGATGGCAGGTGATCGCGTTTGGGTTTTGATGGCGTTTTTGGCAATAAGTACTGCTTGCCGCCTCGATCATGTTTTGATGTTCCGCACTGTAGCTGGTATCGTGTCCACTTAGTGTCTCTTAGCGTTTCTATAGCTTACAAATTAAGTTACCATTGACAGGCTCTTCTATTGCAAGACTAAGACCCTCCACCATGAGATAAACCCCAGCCGCAGAATTAGCGTTGGATTTGTTGGATTTAAAATTGTCGCCCAAAAGGGCAAGGTCGAAGCCAAGATCTTGCCGAACCCCGTAACACAGGATTCGAGCCACCAAGAACGACGCGTCCGGTCTTGATTTGATTTCATCAACGCGAGGATACACGAAGAAGGGGATCATGATAACATTCCTTCTCTTGTCCCCTTCTCTTTCCTTCACCGTTTATCTGCGCCCTTTTGAATACTACCCCCCTTGAATTTCACTGTCTACTTAGCCCCTTCGAACCTCGCATACATCTCGAAAATTTGTGAGTCCCCACAAAGATGCAAAACATTGATTTTTGAGAGATAGGTTGTTGATTGATTGGCGCCAGAGTCTATTTCGATTCATCAATTCCCATTCGATAAAGCGCATATTTGAAGTTTCCTGGAAAAGAGGATGGATGATCCGATGGAACAAACGATGGAGGGGCCGAAGGGAAGAGGAAGGCGGGCATCAACCAGACCCCAAAAACCTACCGAGGAGCCCGTGGTCCCGGGCACACAGGAAGCAGAGATCCCTCCTCAAGACGGTGAGGATATTTCTCACAACGAGAATACGTTGGATGTATCATCCGACCCAAAACCGACTCTTCCATCGGAAGGGTCTTTCACAGAGACAAGCCCCTACTTCTCAGAAGCGACGCCGCAAACATCTACTCGGCGGCTCAGACCCAGAACATTTCGTAGCCCAATAAAGGTACCACCATTACTACAAAGTCGAAGAGTCACACGTAGCGCTTCGACAACTACCCCTCGAGCGCAAAAACAAGACCAAATGACGGATACCAACGATAAGGCACCCGAAATGTCGAAGGGTGACAAATCCTCAAAGACTCCGAAGCAAGCGTCTTCGAAGAAAGCATCCAAAGAAACATCTGACAAATCTTCCAAAGATACTTCGAAGACGCCATCGAAGACTCCATCGAAGACGCAACCAAAGACGCAATCAAAGACATCGTCAAAGCAGGAAACACCTGAAAAGCCTCCCAAAGCATCTACTCGCAAAGCAAAGGATCCTACCACCACTGATGGCGACGACTCTGATTTGGTCTTAAAGTATGGTGACAGCTTCGACTGGGAAGAGTATGCTAGCTTTTGTATGCGACGAACCAGGCTTCCCACCGATCCATCGGTTACCACTGTTATCGAGAACATTAAACTGTATGGAAATTGGAAAGGCGAAAAGCGATCATCATCTTCGAATAATAAGCCTTCTAGTGCTTCGAAGAAGCAAAGTACCGCAGAGACGTCAGCTACAGCGGCTGCTGAATCTAAAGAGGAAAAACGACGAACAAAAGAGGAGCGAAAGATCGAAAAGGAGCTCAAGAAGCAACGAAGAGAGGAGCGGAGACGGAAGAAAGAAGAAAAGAAGCTAAAGAAAGAGCGTGACGGGGAATCAAAAAAGAAGCACCGGCACAAGAAGAAACACCAGGAGGGGGAAGAAAAGGGAGAAGAGGGAGAAGAATCAGGGTCGGGTGTTACAACTGAAGAAACTACTCCAAATCCACAGGAACCTGCATCCAGCCCCGAAGTTTCTGGGAATACAACTAGTGAGACGACTAAGCCAGCGAAATCTCGAAAGAGAAAATCGGACGACTCTGAGACCCCAAAGCCAAAGAGATCTAAGAAGTCGACCGCAGAAACTGTTGACGTCGAAAATGCGAATACCGTTGAAGAGCCCAAATCTACGACCAAGCAAAGGAAATCTCCAGCCAAGACAGACGCAAGTACGGCGTTAGAAACAGTCTCTGAAAGTGTCTTGAACCTCGGATCAAACTCGCCTTCTAAACGAGTTCCAGCGGGTACCTCGATTATCGTTCCGCCGCCTGTCGATGCAGATCGTTTTGGACTGATCCAAGAAGAGGTCTGCCACAACCCTGTGGGTACTACTACTACTTCTTGATCGTCCTAAGTTTCTCGCTGGGGGGCCTTCGTCTATATTATTTGTGGCCACCAAATGGTCTAACGCTTTCTTTTGTTCTGGGTAGTACTATCTTTTAATCGCAACTGTTTTTCTCCAAAAGACCAAGGCTTCTTCGGCCATACCAGTTTTCCGAGAGTTTCTTAGGCGCTGGCCTACCCCTGGGGATCTTCTAGCCAATGGTACCATGGGTGAAGTAAAGGAAATGTTTGACCCGCTCGGTCTACATACGACTAGGGCGAAGACTGTATGGATGATGGCACATCATTTCCATTTGCTAGACCCTTACAAGAAACCTCGTAACTCGCAATCCTGGGCAGTCAGAAGAGATTACCGGCCGGAAGACCCAACAGGTCTTAATAGAAAGTGGGGTTGCATTATTGGCGACGTATATGGGTGTGGAACATATGCAATCGACAGCTGGCGGATATTTTGCATGAAACCCGGGGAGGGAGGGTTTATTGATGGTACCACCGTAGGAAAGCCTCAGAAACGTAAAACGGATGACGAGGATACGCTTGCTTTGCCTGTGGTTGTGTTCGGGAGCAACTTTTCTCCTGGGGACGAGGAGTGGCGGAAAATCTCCCCAGATCGTGAGGTACTTGATAAGGAGTTACAAGCATACATCCGATGGATGCATGCGAAAGATGCTGCTGGGTTTGGCACTGTGATAGCTGAGTCTTGAGCTATTACCTAGGCCTTCTCCTCCTCTCACCCTTCTTTCCTTTGTCCTTACCTTCATGTTCCGGTTGTTTCAAGTCCAGTAATCTCTGGATTCATACCATGTTCTCCGGTATTCTATATCCTCCATATTAAACTTGTATTCCCTCTTTCTGGTTCATTTCCTTCTTACTTATACCAGTGTCGTCATATCATTCCCAAATTGTTTAACTTTCCTGTATTTTGTTTTCGTCTTAAAACTATTTGCATCGTCTTCGATCAAGACTTTTCCTTTGTGTTCATGGATCGATTATCTATTGTCAGGCCTTATCATCGGAGTGTACTTGTCGGGAATATATCACCATCGTGCCTTCCTAGATCTACCATGCCGTCCGGAAAATCCTAATCGTACATGTACACAAATACGTTCCTTGCCCATGGTTCCCTGGGGATCCTAGCCAAACCATCGAGCACTGAACAGGTGCATGGTTCGGATCCTAAGAGACGAGTTCCAAGAACCAGAAACTGGTCGACGCAAGGCGGGTGACTAGGAACGCTTGTCGAGAATCGATCGGGCCAACATCAAGTATGTAACGTCGAGTCTTAATTAAAATCTTGCCCATAGGCCAAATGATAAGCTTGATTTTTGAATCAATGTATCAAAGTATGTATAGGGTTAATTCGAGATCTGTAGCATCATGAACAGAATTTTAGAGATCGCTTTCTTAGCCTAGTCCACCCCAATGACTGACTAGACTAGTAGTACGCAGATGTGAAGACCTGCCACACGTGCAGCCCCAATACGGGCATCACGCCTCATTAGCTAGCATCCAAAAATTACGAGTACGAAAGAGCCCGAAAAATCCCCACAAGCTCTCTGGGCTGAATTGGCCCGAGCTGATAATAGGATTGCTTACGAGCTTGCAGCTTGCAGCTTGCCGACGGAGAAACGTCGCTTACATGGATATAGCTGTACAAAAGCTTTCAGACTAATGGTGAAACACGATGGCCTGGACCAAGACGGAAGATCTATGACAGCCTCTCTCTTGCGGTTTCTGGTCTGGATAGGCCAGATCCCTGCCAGCTCCGGACTTACTCCTTCGCACCTCTCATGCGCCGCGTGGCTTTACGTTTACAGACCTTTTGACGTTACGAATGGCATATCATAAGGCCGTGTTGCGTTGGATATAACTTCCAAGAAACCTCCAAGACGGATATTCAACCGACAGTCTCTGGGCTTCATTGCTGCCGACATCCGGTCACGGCGAAATCTTGACTTTTCTTCGCATCTGCTTGGAATTTCTGGGCTTTGGAGAACCACGGATACAACGCATAATCGGACATGTCAGGAGAACGTGGATCTGTAGACTCCGGATCACAGTTCTAGACGTCTATTTGATACCCTCACATATCTAATTGATTTTCAACCGCGTTTTTATGCTGTCTCAATATTGTAATAACCATCTAAGCATTCCCCTAATTATTTCAAATGACATTTTTATGTACAGAGTCCGCAAAATTTCCCCCATATCGCTTGCAACCAGCGCTATGCTGACGCAATATTAAGAGAAAGTACAGTGGAGTGTGTATGATAAGGCTAGAATCGACACTAAACCAGACCAGCCACTTCGGACCGCGTCTCCAGGCGTAAAGTGGAGCATTTCGGAGAATCTTTGCATTTTATAATTCTCTCAGTCGTGTACTGGTTGCCAAAGTCCTCAGGATTAATTCAGTTCACGAGTGGATCATGAGGGGTCGTAGGATCGTATAGCAAGCCCAATCGATTTTCAAAACTGCGTATTATCTAGTTTTGTATAATCCACAATGTTCATAGTTCAAAATGCATGAAGTCCTTCGTCTTGGATGGAATTTTGTTCCCCCGAGGTCATAGCTTTCTCTCGTTGATGTTGCCAAGAGATGCCCTACCCCAGGATCCTGCGCCCTCGGGACAGGCCGAAGCGGTGGCTCTGATTTCCACCAATTAAAGAGGTCATGGCAAGCCAGGACATTGCCAGGAGGTGCTTGTCATGAACAAGATTTCTTATGCATATCTTAGGCCTTCTTGAGGGGCATCGACATATCGATAACAACAGGGATCTTTATCCGAAATGCATCTGGGGTTCGGCCCATGTTCTTCAGCATGCAGCTGTCCAACTTATTGCCGCTAGAACTCACCCCTGCCAATGTCTTGGGTGTAGGCGTACTTGATGCGAACTTTGGGGTCTTATTCCGGGGTCAATGGGATCTACGATATTCTAGCGGTTCTCGCCCTGATTGCTGGAATGCTGGTGCGGTGAAAAGCGCAAGGTTCACGAAATGTATTCAGTCACTGATTCTACGGAGAAAATAGTAACCGTGCCCCGCAAATTTCATCAATCCGCAACGATATGTGGAGAATCTCGCAGTCGCATTCACATTTACTGAGATGGCACTCACTATCTTGATGATCGGTCCCCCGGCGGCTTGCAATGATATAAATATGCTGTCAACTCCCTGAAACGTCGATGGTTTCCTCCGCTTCAGAGATCAGCTCAGTACGCTCCTCAGTCCAGACGGCACTCTCCGAACCCTCAGTGATCTAGTTTGGTTGCTCCACTCCTCCTGAAACGCAAAGATGAAGTTCGCTCGATTTGCAGCTCTTGCTGGTGTTATCACCACTGCCCTCGCAGTCGCTCTTCCAGAATACGCCGAGCTCGATGCCCTCGACGACTCTCTTGAGCTCGAAAAGAGGACCACTAAGGTCAAGGAATACCTAGAGAGATTTCCCAACTCTCTTATCCTCAATCGTGGAAAGGACAAGCATTGGGTCAAATATACTAGACCACATTTCTCTCACAGGAAGAAGGTCTACATCCGTGCTTCTCAGAACGAGACGGATGATGTCTCTGCCGAATTCCTACAGGGTTTGAAGGATGCCAATAATGGCGGTACCCTCGTCCTCGAGCGAGAGACTACCTACGTCATTGGTAAGAAACTCGACTTGACATTTTTGAACAATGTTCACGTCGAGCTTCTCGGTGAGATCTTGTTCACCAATAATATCACTTATTGGCAGAACAACTATTTCTACCACCCATTCCAAAAGTCAATTATGTTCTGGAAATGGGGAGGAAAGGACATCCTTATCTATGGCAATGGTATCTTAAACGGTAACGGTCAGGCTTGGTACGACGGCTTCGCTGGCCGTGAGATCTTGGTATGTATACAATCGTTGCATTTTAGCGTCTACAACGCAGAAGCTAACAAGTCCCCAGGACCCCACCAACACTTACTACCGCCCAATTCTGTTCTACGCCGAGAACGCCACCAACCTTCGTATCGAAGGTATTGAATTCCGAAACTCTCCATGCTGGACCAACTTCGTTGTCACTTCCAAGAATGTCGAATATGATAACATCATCATCGACAACCAGTCCAGGAACCAGAACCTCCCCAAGAACACCGACGGCTTCGACTCGCTTAACCTCGACGGAATCTCCTTCACGAACTCATACGTTAACATTGGTGACGATTGCTTCTCGCCAAAGCCAAACACTTCCAACATCTTTGTCAAGAATCTGTGGTGTAATGGTACCCACGGTATTTCCATGGGATCTATTGGCCAATATGCTGGTGTTAAGGACTACATTGAGAACGTCCACGTTGAGGATATTATCATGTTGAACGCACAATGCGGTGCTAGGTACGATACAGAACATCGCGATCATTTAGAACCGTGCAATTGCTAATATCGATCGTAAAATATAGACTTAAAGCATGGGCTGGCCGAACTGCCGGATACGGTTACATCCGCAATGTCACCTTCAAGAACTTCTACAACTACAACACCGATCAGCCAATCGTTCTTGACCAGTGCTATTTCAACATCAACGCGACTGAGTGCTCTGGCTACCCATCTAAAGTTGATATCTCCGACATCAACTTTATCAACTTCACCGGCTCCAGCTCCGGAAAATACGGCAAGGTTGTCGTCGATCTCAAGTGCTCCCCGGGTGCTATCTGCGAGAAGATCCATCTTGAGGATATTGAAACCACCTCTCCAAAGGGCAGCCCACCATTGGCTGTTTGCCAGAACATTGTCGGTGATGTTGGCATCCCATGCACTCCAGCTGGTGCACCATTGTAAATATTGGAGGATAAAGTCTAGAATACCCTCTTTTCGAGAAGGTTGATACTTCCCATAATGGCGATTTTGACTTAATATAATGTATCATAGCAGCGATGTTTTACATTCGATAGCACAGGCATAATGAACTCCTAGATATATATATTGAATTTCAATGAACTTGAGGAATTTATCTAAAAAAAAATAATAATATTCTGGTTCCTACGAGGGTCGAACTCGCGACCTTCGCGTAACAGTTAAGATTCTTAACATATTAGCACGACGCTCTAACCGACTGAGCTAAGGAACCTTGGTGAGATCGGCATAGTTCGAGAGAACACTGTAGTGCACCGGTTTGTGGGCTAACTGGCGGATATCTGCCTCACGAGAGCGGTTTTTCTGTTAAATTTCGAGCCTCGATGCTATGCAGGATGTTAGAAGAAATCTCGCAAACTGGTGCACGTGAACTCCAAGTGGGCTTCAACGTTTCGCCTTTTTCCTATATGCCACGAGGAAATGGAACTACGTGGAATAGCAATCGATCAAGCTCGGACAGCCTGCGATCTAGAACTCCACGGCATGAAGACCCATATAATAACAGCATTCCATCTAGGCTTCCTACAGCCTACATCATGTCTTTATATAAACGATGTTAGTACCATCGACCGGCAACAAACTATTGCTCCACAGATGCAACTGGGCAATATGTCGCTAAATTCGAGTTTGGTACCAAGTAGGAAAAGACAATTGATTTGATTGAAGATTATTACCTTTGCGTTCCTAGTGGCCCCCTGCCTATTATAACTGTAGACTAATGGGTTCATTATAGATCTGATAACACCAAAAGGTCTTCATAAACGACAGGTTAGCTCAGTTTCCAACAGCAGATTAGATGATGGCTCCGGCTCTCCAGACGACTTCGATCCTTTCGCAATTGAAGATTCAGACCCAAGTCCGGGTCCACTCGCTAGATTAGAAAACACCATCACTAATCCTGCCACTATGATGGAGGAGACCGTGGCGAACCAAGATAATGGTATGGAAGAGATTATTGAAAATGACACGATCGAGGAATCATTCCCAAATTATGAGACTATTCAAAATCCAGCCGTGGGTGTTGGGGAAGCCATGCCAAACCCCGCCACGGGGGAGGTAATCAGACATCCTATATCTCAAGGTTTTCAAGGAGGAAATGCGATTGTATCTTCGGGACTGGAGAATTTCAACCCAGATTCTATGCTATCCATGGGCAGAGGTTCCTTCAGCAATGTTCCCAATTATGGTGGTTACTGGGGTCCAAATTCCTATACCGACAGCAGAGACCGGAGCGATTTTCAGGAAATTCAGTATAGCAAAACCGATGACGCCCTCCAACAACTTTCGGGTGATACCGAGGCGATGCAGGATGTAATCCAGGACTTTAATCCTGAGCGTGATGTCACCCGGCTAGACCAGGACCCCTACATGTGGCTAAGACCCGAAAATGCAGCAGAATTGGCTACGCTCCTGCCGTTATATCTATCGTTAGAGACCGATTTCACTGCTAGGCTAGTGAATCAGCCGTCTGGGTCAGAAGGACGCGGAAGGCGTCAGAAAAATATTCAAGAATCAAATCTATTTGTCGAAACTCAGGACCCTAGGTCAGGAGATGGGAAGCGGGCGAAAGTTGATGCGAGACGGGGGAATGATGATTCCCGGGAAAACAGAGCTAGAGGTAAAAGTGACAAAAGGCAAACTGTGATTTCAGAAAGGTAGCATCTTCAAAAATTACTAACTTCACAAAGATCGTGAAATACGTAGGGACAGAGATAGGAGTAGGGATTCAACGTTCAGGGGTGGTAGGCATACACAGAGACTTCGAAGCAGCGATGAACTATACGAGTTAGCTGTCTCAAAATGTCCGCGACTGAAAGATATTGCCCGGAAGGAGTTTCTTGCAGATGAAAAGTTTGAACACTACCTTGAGTTTTTGGACTGGTGGGGAGCCCCCAAAATGTTAGAAGAGCCGTATTCACGGTTTCCTCCCGCAGAGCAAGTCCCAGGATCTATGTGGGACTCCACAGCAAATTATTACGATGCTTTTGACCGCGAATATAGGCTAGACGAAGAGGAACTTGGAGAAGATGGAGAGATATTACCGACGGATCAGTTATATTCTGAGGAAGCGGATAGGTATGGGTGTGAATTCATTGTCTACAAAGACAGAAAGCTGTGCAAATTGAAGGCGACGTGAGTCCTCCCGAGTCTCAAAATGAGTGTGGATACGATATACTCTCTTCCTTTAGAGGTAATTGTAGTTACGGTTAGCTGACTTCGGCAATACGGCCTATGATATAGCTCTAAGCAAACCGCTTATAAGAACGAGCGTTTTAAGGGGTCCGGTAGAAATGATGTAGGACGATATATGCTTACGGATGGACCATACGCAGGACTTGAATATCGAGACTATCAAGTTATCGATAAACTAATGATCACCAGAGCCGCACATAACACCCTTCACTGGAAATACCGAGGCTGCGGAGTGGTCGCACCGCGGGGTGTAACAAAAGAGTTTGATTTGATTGATCTATATTTTGATATACGTATCGATCTTGGAGGCTCATCCCCGGAGAATTCAATCATCGGACATCACGGTATACCGGCTCCCCACGCGCAAGCTATCATGCTCTTCCCCAGCCGTGCACAGTGGGGACCACATGGAGAGAGTCCACCGGATCATTCAAGAGGTGAATGGGTAACTTTGAGGGCCGCCTCCGCAATTCCAGTCCCTGGGGAATGCCTGAAAGCCATGCTCAAGTCACAGGAGCTCCCTTGTGCTAAAGAGCTATGGGATGATACACTCAGAAGGGATTTCCAGGAGAATAAGAAGCCTTGGTTTTGGAAGAACCACCGCCATAGAGATGATCTTCCGTATTTCAAGGATTTGGAGCCGATACCAGAATGGCAGAGGGCGACCCAAACCAAGAGTCTTAGTAGTACTCTGGATAGTAACCGTCTTGTCGGTGTGCGGCAGCTGCCTATATCGATAAGAGGCAGAGCTGAGAAAGAAGCTCAGAGGCGAAGGGAAAAGAAACAGGATACCGGGCTGACAACCTAACTCTCGAGCTTAGGATTGATGTATTCCCTATATAATGCAGTAAAAAACCTCAGGAGATGTAAATATATATACAAGGAACAGAGAATCTTTGGTTCGGGCTGCATGTATGTTGCAAAATAAGAATGATATGTACATTGTAAATCTACTATATACATGAGATACCCATGACGATTAGAATGGGGAATACCCCCCTCAAGCATACGCTATAAAATTACGATTCTTCCTTTTAATATCACCTCCACCATATCTGTATATCTTACAAGCACTGCGAATAGTCTGCATATTCCCGAAGATCATATCGTTAGTGAAATGCGCGGACATATATATCCTCATCGGGGGTGAAGGTGAGTAAACTTACAAGCATTAGAAACCTTGCAGGTGTATCCGTGTGGACAATTCTTTGGTCCAGTGTATCCCTGGCCGCCACATTGTCCATAGGCGTCTGCAGCAGCAGGAACAGGAGAAGTTGCAGAAGCATCGCCGTAGAAGATACCACGGCCGTTGGTTCCGATATAAACACGGCCGTACTTGCGAGGATCGGCGGCGTAAATGTTATTTCCTGGGGTTCCGAACCCGTTTTGGTCGTCTGAGATGAGAGTCCAGGTATAACCACCGCTATAGCGTGTTAGTACTCGACTGATTAACAAAGTTTGGAATTGTAAATTGGAGTATCACACTTACTCGTCGCTTCTGTAGTGACCCGCCCAGCCCTGGATAGTGGCTGCGGCGAAGATAGCGGGGTATCCATTGTTGGTCGCTGCCTTGCCCAACTGAACATGGTAAGCATCAGTAGCAGGTCCAACCCTGCCGAAGGTGCTTCCAGAGTCGATGCTATGCCAGATACCGGTATCAGTGGCAACCCAAACATCTCCGACTCTGAATGGGTTAACACCGATCTCTCTGATCCAGCCAATGGAAGAGGTCTTCTTAGTATAGCTAGTACCCGCATCAGTGGATACGTAGAAGTTGCCAGTCTCGGCGGCGTAGAAGAGACCGTTGTGCTGTCGGTCATTGGCTGTGGTATAACTGCCGGATGGGATACCGGGAACCTTTACGAATGGGTACTCGTTGGCAGAGACGTAAAGAGCGTTATTAACGGCCCAAACGACGAAGTCACCGTTGGCGGAGAGCTGAGCACGGCCACCAGTCCAAGATCCAGCATTAGCATGAACATGCCATGTAGAACCAGTATCATTGGAAAGAGCGAGGCCCCCAGAGCCGTCTCCGGAACGAACAACGATGTTTGGCTTGGAACCGGCGTGGTCGATGGAGCGTGTAGTACCCCAAGATGGGTTCAAGAATGCCTTGTTGGGAGCGACATCAAGGTTATCGTGTCTCCAGCCACCAACATCACCGACGACGGAGAGCAGTGGTGGGCCTTGTGGAGGTGAGGTAAGACCCAAGACTGCGGTCTCCTCCATTCCGTAGGACAAGGAAGACAAGGTAAACTTTTCATTCTTATCCCAGTTGGTGAGCTTGTGGGAACCGAAGATTGTGGCACCGGTACCATAAAGGAAGTGATCGGAATCAAAGGGATCAATTGCCAAACTTCCCATCATCCACTGTAATATTCCGACGTTAGCAAGATGGCCTTTATCTCATTAGACCTTCAAAAGAAAGTGAGTTCTTACCCCGGTAGCCTTATCACCAGTAACCTCTGGGAGCCAGTTTGCTTGACTAACATCCCAGTCATACCGCCTCTTAACTGGTGGTTGGACACCGCTCCAGTCAAAGTCCCAGATGGTTGTCCAGGTAGCACCACCATCCAAAGATCTGTAGATGTTCCCATCAGGCCACCATTGGTGGTATGTAGCGACCATCACGGTTCCGTTCTTCTGGGGATCTAGAGAGAGACCGCCAAATCCGAAACCAGTCCCATTGTCGTCGAGAATCTTAACCCAGGTCTTCGATTGGACGTAATACTTGTAGACATAGCCATCGCCACCTCCATAGGTATTGGCATTGTCAACATAGCTGACGTACAGAGCCTTCTCTGTTGGCGAGTACTTTCCGGTGTGGGAGAGGAAGCCGGTTGGTTGGCCAGGAATTGCGGACCCTGGGTGTAAAAAGGATTAGCTATGTCTAAAGCGAGTCCGACTATCTTCGATTAGTGGGTTTCTGCTTACAAGTGGCGCCAGAGTCCTCGGACATATAGACGGTGGCGGAAGAATCAGCAGTTCCGACAAAGATTCGCTTCGAAGCAGTTCCGGCGCTGCTGCTAGTGCTATCGAAAGCAATGAAGGTAAGGCCGATGATATCGCCGTTCTGGCCAGTGTCACCGGGGTCCACAATGTGTGTTCCTAACCCCCATATATCGTTAACCAAAATTTCTCAAACAAACGTGATCTGAGCTAACTCACCAACGGCAGTATAGCTTGTAACCTTTGCCCACGTCTTTCCGTAATCGGTACTCTTCCACAATCCATTTCCACTCCTGGCACCGAAGTACAGAATGCTACCCTTGTTAGGATCAACAGCTAGCCTCTCACCCATCTGTCTACCAGCCATGTTGCCTCCAAACTTGAAAGGGAAATTAGCTCTGCTCCATGTCTTGCCGTAGTCTGTGGACGACATGATTTTGCCGTTATACGGATCCCACGAGTTGGTGTAGATACCGGCGGCAATGTAGACTCTGGAAGCATCATTGGGGTCGAGGGCGACTGCGTCAACACCATGTTCGTTCCAGAGGGTATTGTTAACGTAGTCTTGGAGAGGGGTCCATGAGTCGTCGGAATTGAGACGGTAGAGGCCACCAATGTCGGTTCTAGCGTAGGCGACGCCCTTCTGTTTTGGGCTGAAGACAATACCAGTGACGAAACCTAATGTAGTGAATTCTTAAGTATGCTATCCAATTGTGTTATACCGACAATTGGGATCAAATTCAGGTACATACCACCACTGGCACCGGTTCTAACGTTCTTCCAGGTATACTGCTGAGTGTAATTTACTGGGGCAGCGGCGCGAACGCCGGAAAGAGCAGCAAGGGCGATGCCCACTGCTGCTGTTTTCTTCATGATGCTGAAAGAAGTTTGCGTTGCTCTAACAAAAATACCACAAAGTAGCCCGCCTGCTCGCACAACCAGCCATATCAAAAAACGAAAAAGTGACAATGGCACGGCTTTCCTATATATATCATCATTTTAGACGATCACTAGTCATGTATCGCGATTAGGATTAATTGTTCCTGAACTCCGTGATATTGCCAAGCTGATAGTCAGGTACAGAATCCGGGTCCAGGACCCTGGTAGACGACCAGGGGATTAGATTATCCGACGGTGCAGATTCCCGACAACCACAGCTTCAGCCATCCGACGTAATACTGTACTAGCGATGCTCGAAAGTTTTGAGTTTTACGACACACGTGGGGCATTACTGGTTAACATGGGTTCGCATCGTGAACTATGGCTTCAATGTCGCAATGCAGGAGTTCACATGGTTGCGAATACGAGATTCTCCCCATGGCAATAGGCCAAGCCGGGGTGAGTGTTCTGGAAGTCATGTTGATAGTGGGCCGTCGAACAGCCATTGCATAATTGTAACAGTGTTTCACATGGATGCGAAGTTCTATCCCGTATAGGCTGTAAAGCCTTTCGGAGGCATCATTTCGTAGATGAGCAAATTAGGTTCAGAGTCTCCGCAATCGAAGACATACCTGCTTCAAATAGAATGCCGCCATCCGGGGTATCGTCATTGGGTTTAGGGCGGATTTTCGTTCCGGCGGTCCCGAGATAGCTGGCTAAATGAATTGGCGAGTTGGTTTTTAAACGAATTATAAATGATGGAGGCGAAGACCGATTGAAGTTTGTGTGATCGTAACTTTTGGTTGAGATGTATCGCTGATATACTCGACGCGAAAGAAATAATTTATAGCCTGAATTCGCGAGCACAAAGTCAACCTTGGAATCCCAAGGAGATTCGAACCATGGAATCATTTTCAGAAGTCCCGGATCTCGAAATCCTGATCCGCAGATTCAGTTCTGATCTTAAAAGGGACCGTCTGGTGGGTGCATGCATCTACCCTGAAGGTACTGCAGATCGAGGACGGGGAATCCTAGATGTTAGGCTTCGAGTTCGGAGAAACCTTCTGGAACTCCCTTCCTGCTCAGAAGCCTTCTCGAAAAGAACCTGTACCATCGAGTTTGTTAGATGTTCTATACAAATGTCGCATGAAATTAGCGAATATCGAATTCACTTACTGCATTACTGGTAGCGCCTCCTTCGCATCATTCATCATCCCATCACCTTCGCGATCCCACTTGACAACTTGAACATCTTTAAAGAAGCTCTTCACCCTATCCGCTGCCTTCCCGGTCAATAGGCCATTCCTCCCACCGCAAACTAGAACCGGTGTATTGCTCTTCTTCGCCACATCCGTCACGACAGTCTTGACCTCCGACCCCACAATACCACCTATGCTAATCACACCTCCAAATTCACTCGTCATACCGGTCCACTCGACTCCCTCACGGCACAAGTAATCAAACACACAGATAGCACCTTGTCCCCATCCGAAGAAGAATATTTCCCTAGTCTTCCACCCCTCAGCTAGTAGCTTCTCGACCACTATTTTTAAAGTCTTAAACCCAGCTTTTGCAAATTTGACATCAAGGCTGAGATCCTGGCCTTGAAAGACAACGTCTTCACCCCATTGGTAACCTGGTAGGTTGAATGGTAAAGTATTTGGCGCGCATAGTGAGATGCAAGTGGTCTCTGGGAGGTTTAGATTCCGTGCAAGATTTGCAAAGTTTTCTGGCCCGTCACCGATGGAGTGAAGGAGGAGAAGAATGTTGGCTGGCGAATCTGTTTTAGGCGGAATCACAGTGTGGGATTTGAAGGTGGCGGATGTTGGTGGGGTTCCAGGCATCGTGGGCAGCTTATAACTCCCTGTCTTTTTGAGGCGGAAATGAATAGAGTGCGAGATCTTGGGTATGAATTCTATGAAGTTCGATATAAAGCTCTAGATGCCTAAATTTGATAGAGAAAAGCTTTGTTTGTGAAGCTGTGAGGTTGTTCGAGTAAGATGTCAAGTAAGCTACCCTGGTAAGCCGCACCTAACTAAATGGTAAGCAGGCAACACCACCACGTCCAAACACCATCTTCAAACCACCTCGACCTCCACGTTCCATCCGCGCGACCATGGCGGCCAAAGCAGTGCGCCGGCTCCTTTCCGAGTATCGCGAACTCATCAACAATGAAACCGACGGCATCTATGCTGGCCCCATCTCGGAGGACAATTTCATGCTCTGGGAATGCCTCATCGCCGGTCCACCCGACACTCCTTTCGAAGGCGGCATGTACAGCGCCACACTCACGTTTCCAGATGTAAAAACCCCTCCACGCCGTCCTTATGGCTTTCTTCAGACGATATAGCTAATATATTTGTATTCTAGGACTACCCTCTTTCTCCCCCGACTCTAAAATTTACCTGCGATATCCTCCACCCGAACGTTTACCCTGACGGCACGGTCTGCATCTCCATTTTACACCCTCCAGGCGACGATCCGAATATGTATGAGTCAGCGAGTGAGCGGTGGTCACCAATACAGTCTGTGGAGAAGGTTCTGTTGAGCGTCATGAGCATGTTGGCAGAACCAAATGACGAGAGCGGTGCCAACGTCGACGCGAGTAAGATGTTTCGGGAAGATAGAGAGCAGTACGAGAAAATCGTACGGCGATGTGCGAGGAAGACCGTGGGGTTATAGTGTTCGTTGAAGCATTATATGAGACTATGGGAGGGAAGATTGATATTAAGTAGTCACCAGTCAGTGAGTTTTCGACTGGTGATACGCGAGGATTTCATTGGCGCTGGTGTACCGGAGCAAGTTCTTCATAATAGCAATTAGTTGTATTTTTGGGCTTTCTACTGTACAATATAATAAATTGGTATATACACAGCTTGTATACGGCGAAGCTCGACTCCGAGACCGTATTAAGCATTTTGAGATGAACTCCTTCGCCATTGCGGGAACTTGAGTTCAAGGGAGGGGGCTATTTTCAGAAGCAACTCCCTCGCTTCCCTAACCTCCTTCTTTACCAACTCCAATTCCTTCTTCCTGTTGCTGTATTCCCTCAAATCTCTCTCCTTATTTATGTCAAGGAGACCTTCAAAAAATTTATCTACATCTTGTATACATTTAAGACCCAGGTCCACCAATGATTGTCTGTAGGAGTTCACTAAACCAAGCGCTTGAGAGACGAACTTCCTCCGAGAAATTTCGAAGATGAGGGCGAAAATGGAGAGCGTAATGATCGGGTCGACCCCGGTGGCGAACAACAGTCCAGTAGCGCCCGCTCCTAGCCCGCATGAAGAGTAGAAGCCTAGCCTAGTATCGCGCACGCATGAATCGAGTGATGCTCCCAGCTCGAGAGACTTAGACCTCAGATCGCCGAATGCCGGAATTATTATTTTGTCGCCTGTCGGAGTACCCGGGATTGCCCCGTCGCCATTTAAAGGCTCACTGCCTCGCTTCGCCAACCAGGCATGGAGCCACATAGCTTCATGTTCTGCCGTGGCCAGGATTGAAGTCTCTACCTGAAAGAGCTTCCTCCGTAGCCTAGAACGCGCCGTGAATGGATTAATACTTAGTAGCAGTAAAGCCAGTTGTTGGTGTTGAAGCTCATCGACGGCACGGCTAAGCAGAATCTTGACGCAATTAACTGCAGTCTCTCTGTGCGTTTTGACGAAGGCCTCGAAATCAGGGAGAGCATCGGGGATCTTCTTAGCAAGGAGCGCTGCTATGGAGTCCCGTACATGGACAGGTATCTGGTCAGCGCCCATATCCAGTTTGCTAGAGGATTTCAAAACCATGGGCGTAAGATCAGAAATCTTCGATTTAGCCCATAGATTTGCGATTCGATGACGGTCAGGAGGCTTTTCTCTTGCCAATTCCAACGCTAACGTTGCACACTCATTGCTAATACGAAGTTTTTGATCGTCTTTTAGAGATTTCTTCTCAATGACCTCGACGGGAACATCCATAACAGTTCGGACTAGTGAACTTTCCGCTGCATTTTCGAGCTTCAGTTTGGATTTTATATCACCAGGGTCGTTGTGAATCACGAAGGCCCGGTGAACCGAGTATGGGTGATATCCACCAGCTTGACCTTCCAATTTTGAGAGGGGTACAAGTGGATGCACTTCGTCTTTGAATCCCTCAGGCTGCAGATCACCAATGAAGATTTGAAGGGCGTAGTCGGTGGGGCTGGCTGGTTGTACCCTGGAATATTAAAACGTCGAGTTAGACGATACACCAGCTCTGGATTGACAAAGGAGTAGTAATACATACGGTAAGATCCCACTCATATCAAATCCTTTCTTTTCTCCCATTTCCTCCACCATGGTGTCTAATTGCAGAATCGCTTCAAGATATCGATATCCATCGTCGCTTTTTATTTGTTCTCCACCAACAATAGAGTACAGCATGATTCTCGCGATATTCGGCATACCCTTCGAAGCCAAAACTACCCGTTCCAGTACAAAATTGTATCTTAGCAAAATGTTACGTGTTTCCCGTTAACGAATCTCTCATTCTGAAGCGGGAAGACTAACCCGCGACTCTGACGACGGGTTCTTCAGACTCGAGGTCCTGCTTGGCCAGCAAGATCCGCTGCTGCATAAAATACCGGTCGGATCCATCGGATTTCTCACCCAAGCTGTGGAGGATCTTGGAGAGTTTCCGACGGTCTGGGAATCGCTCGAGGATGCTGGCTTGAATTGTAGTTGGTTGGTGCTCTTCAGCGACAGCATGCGCATTATCTGAAGGCTTTACATTGCCCGCCTGTATGCGGAGAAGCCGGTGGGTGGTCGTGTGAATTGGGCGGCGGGATTGGATGAAGTTCTTGCGAACATATTGTACCATACGATGGAGACTGGGCTCTCGCATTGTGATCCGTGTTCCGCCGCATCGGTTGTTCACGAGGAGCGGTGGATTTAAACCGGTTTGAATATTGATAACATCAACCTTGTCACTGTATATATGGTCCCGATAATCACGTGCGAGTACTTATTACGAGTTGGATAATACAACGGAGTCAACGCAGTCTCGACCTTTTTTTGTGAATGACAAGAGGCTAGCATGTTGGATTTATGTAGACGGGTAGGAATATCCCATGCCAGAACTGAACGTCACAATATACATACTGAATCCTCTAATATAGAATTATATATGTAGTAATATCAAACACTAGCTAGTCCTTTCTCCGACTTCTCTTGGTCGGTAGGTGCTGTCTCCACATCCTGAGTATCCCCTCCATCCGATGGAAGGCCCCGTTTACCAAATTTCTCGCTATCTCTTAAATAGTTGACAAGACTTTCGTGAAAAAGTCTAAACCCCGATTCGGCGATGGAACCACCTTGATCATAGTTCTGGTTCCGGTTCCGGTTTCGCATTTCTTCGGTCTCATAAAGCCAGTAAGGCGGTTCCCCAGGCGCAGCAATATTCGTCCGAGGGACAGCAGGATCGCCTGGCCGTAGTATTTGGTCTGCGGATGTTGCAAACTCAGGGGGGACTCTCCAGCCCCATCCTTGATTCACGTCCGCGTTGACCACGGTCGTCGGTATCTCGTTGATAGCATGCTGGAAATCCTCAAAAAGAAAAAGAAAGTCTAGATCCCCCGCAACTGGTTGACCTAGTTCTGCCCAGCACCAGCAACCTACGTGATAGTTTCAGCTTTCACACTCCATAAGACCTCCTTCCAGTTCTCCCACACGTAACTTACCCAATATGAAAGAGCATCTAGCTACTTGCCAATCATTGGAGCACTTCGAGTGGCGATTTGTGAGTCCGTGTATAATCCTTCCCGTGTCTGGTTCGCAAGAGCACGCACTAGTGCAATGATTCTGCCATAGAATAACCCTGTCAAGCATGAATACACGCTGGTTATCTAATCCTTGAGCGTCCTTCCATGTATTTTTTATCGGTGTCATTGCTTTCTCCCATTGCATCGGTGAGAATGCGTCGTATTTGACTGTATCTGGATCTTGAAGAATTGGAGCGACAAGATTATCATATACCCAAGCCCTAGAATTACATCGAACCTTCATCGGACCTTTATAGAAAAAGCTGGGTCTCAGGGTTCGTGGGTCAGCCTTCGTGGTATCTACCGCGGCGGAAGTTGGCGCACCGACAATATCCTCGTATTCAGCTGTGGTAGGAGTACTAATATGATGCATGTTCGTCGAACTGATGTTAGTTACTGGAGTAGTAAGGTTGGCTGAGACACTGAGACTTGGGAACGTGGGTGACGTAGATAACGACGTGTTCGAGTTTGGTACATACTCCATCGGCGAAATTGGAGTTGAGGTTACATTTAACGCCAAATTTGAGAGACAGGCCAGTAGGATCAGATTGACGAAAAATTGCCGGGTGCTAGGTGAATTGGCTTGGGGACTGTGGAGCAGTTTTAACCCCAACAGACAGCGGTCAAACTGATCAAGTAAATGAGCCATTACGTTCTGAAGCCGAAGTGTAAACGTTCACCAGTCTTCCGGTAGAGTGTATAGCAAGGATACTGATACAGTATGTTCTTGACTCTTGGGGGCTGAGAGGCTGTAGTTGTTTAAAATTGCGTGGAACTAGTATAAAACGGACGTTGCTGAGGCTGGTTTACGACTAGATGTGACCTGAAATATACCATGGAAATATCCCTGAGAACATTATTGCATGCGGTGATCACATTTTTAATCATATAACCATTGCTAGGCCTTTGCGTCTAGCGCCTGGATTCGAGGCTATTGCTCTATGTTTAGATACTGAATCACGATCCTTTGGCAGGAGATATTCCTTTGCAAACATAAAAGGTTTCGGAAGGGGCAAGTTTCGGGCAGTGATGCCGGGGATGTGTAGAACTGTCGACTAGCACAGATGGTGTTTCTTTGTGGAGGTTGGTTTATGGAACCGGCACAGATCCGTACACACATACAGACCAGCCTCTTCTAGAACCGTTTACTTTGGAGTTATTGGCACAGGGGCAGCTAGGTACCACGAGAATAGGTAGAACCTTCCAAAAGATCCACGCCGTGGTAGTTGGGGCACAGGACTGCTTGATACAAAGCTCCTTTCAATCTCGAGTGGCAAGCAACTTCTAGCCCTTAGACCATGCGCG
This sequence comes from Arthrobotrys sinensis, assembly GCA_036971225.1. Taxonomy (NCBI): domain Eukaryota; kingdom Fungi; phylum Ascomycota; class Orbiliomycetes; order Orbiliales; family Orbiliaceae; genus Arthrobotrys; species Arthrobotrys sinensis. The sequence continues at coordinate 3,014,693 of JAJTTV010000002.1, read as the reverse complement.
AATAAAGAATGTTAGGAAACAAATACGATTGTCCTAGGTGTGTATTACAAACGGGTGAAATAGTCAAATAAAAAAACCAATAGATCTATAATCGAGGGTATCTCCGACTTGTATGCTCCTCCCAATGCAGATGATGATCTCTTCAACCTTCTCGTATTTCCCCGTCTAAACATTACATATCGGGCATCAAGTGCTAGAAAACTCCCTGTCCACCTCTTCATAATGTTCAAAGAAGCCGGCAAAGATCTTGACACCTAGACCCGGATCTAGGCTGCCAACCGTAGCTCGGATCGAATGCATAGATAATTGTGCAATACCCTGTAATTTAATGGTGTTAGTCGCTGCGATTAGGTTGTGATAGTGATAGATTATACGTGCCGCATCGATAGCTCGGACTCCCATAGCAGCTGACAGCATGGGGCCTACGGTTCCTCCTGACCGTGAGTCGTTTCTGATCTGGAACATCTGCAGCGCTGAGTCTGATTTTTCGGCGATGGATTTGAGGATAGACGTAGACACGGCGCTGTAATAAAATATTAGCGGAATAGAATATGCACTCCAAGGATAAATGCTTACTCGGTGGTCATGTGCCCATTGCTGTCGGCAGCGATAGCCAAACCAACATTAAGATGAGGTTTGTGGTTATCTAGATACACGTATTCAAACTACGTTATAGTTAGTATTAGTGATCCCCACCAATTATGGTTACCTCAGGGACTTACGTTAGGGTTGACGGCGTGCGTGACATCTGCACTTAGTAAAAAGCTATTCGCATATGTCATGCCCATTGCATTCCTTCCTGCGTTGCCGAAGCACTCCACGATTCGCTCAACCGTAATAGGCATGTAGTTTCCTGCAGCGCCCTGTCGCAATTTGCTACCAATTTCTTCGTCATCGAAGAAGCCGGCGAGAGAGATGGTACTTCCCTCAGCAACAGCTTCGGCGGCATAAATCAAACCTTCCAAAGCAGTCCAAGAGCAGATCTTGTCGTCAATTCGGCAGGCGGAGAGTAGTTCTTGGTCCATACCGATGAGAGCTGCTGGTTGGCTGTCAAATAGCTCAAGCTCCCAGTCTACGATGTCGCTGGCATCTTTGATGGATAGCTGTCTTGCAATCAATTCCACCAGCCTGGGTGGCTGAGTAGAAGCGAAGGATCCGGTATGAGGAGCAAGGATATGTCCTTCTTTGGAGCCCATCTTGCTCGCATCCTTTGTCAATTTTCGGGGTGCTCCCTCTAAACCGATGATTGGTACCATCTGAGTTTCTTTGTTAAAAGGCCCGATCGATGGGGTGCCAAAGTGAGGCGCAAGAGTTGGGATCTTTGCGATAGGCCAGTCGAGTTTTACCAGCTGGCTAGTAGATTTTCCGGAGTCGGAGTTCCTAACGATGACTCTGCCGCCGATACTGAGATCCCGATCCCACCATGTATTGTTCAAAGCGCCAGCGTACGGTGCGACGCCAAGTTGGACGTACCCGTCCCTGCCAGGTTTGGTAGAGACTGGTTTTACTGAATTTTCCCCTTAATTAGCAGATGTCCGGCTGAACCTAGCGAACTGATAGTACCTACATCTTGTAGTCAGAGCATCAATGTGGCCAGCGCACATTGCGAACCCGTTCCCAGCTTTGTAGTCCTTGCCGACCACAAAGGCCATCATACTGCTGCCATTTCTCGTTGTGAAGTACCGTCCACCGGCTTTAACCTTCTTACTCCAATCTTCGCGTTCGCTGAGTTCGGTAAATCCGTTACCCTTCAGGCGTGAAGCAAATGCCTCCACGACATGAAATACGGTTGGATTATCGGTGATGAATTCCAAAAAGGGGTTTGTGTAATCTTCTGGACTAATGTCGGATGCAGTTGGCGCTTTGGCAGCTACCGGTGGTGGTGTGTACATGACCGTTGTATACCCGGCCTGTGGAGGAGTATTGTATGAGCCAGACGCCGTGTGAACCGTGATGCCGGGACCGAAGGGTGGCCGCCCCGAATAGCTAGAAGTACAGAACGTGCATTCTGGGGCTTCAAAGGCGCTCGAAGAGGCCGACATGTACCGAGAGCAAGTAGGGCAGCGCATCTGACTGGTTTCAAGGGATTCGAAGGCTCCGTGATCGAGGTTTAAGCGATATTGTCGGCCGGCGATGACACGAATGCTGCCGTTGTTGATATCCTTCATGGTCTTGTGCCGATGACGGTGGAGATGAGAAGATGGGATGGGTTATGATGTAGGGGAGGGCGGCCTTACATAGGTCGGGATGGTGGTGTGGAGCAGGATGGGACCAGCCCAGCCATCGCCTTTTTAGGCCGATGAACCGCCATTGGGCGGACAAACACCACTCACTTTAGGGCCAACCAAGCGGGAAGATGCATTGCAGAAAGCAAGGAAACCACGATCAAGCTAATATTTGAGTGGGTGTGCCCGAGAATGGGCTCTTGAGCTGTAAGGGAACCTGTGATCTCGTGCAGCTTTATAATTAATTGCTACCATATAAATATGGTAATCGACGACCGTGAGAAGAAGGTGTACCCGTTAACCCCTTGGTTTGCTGATGCAGATGACCTTGTCGACGCTTCTGGTCCCGTCTTCCATCACATGTCGTTCGAACTTAAGGAGGTATATATAAAGAACCTCCATTAGACTTTCTAATTTAGTAATCCAGCCTTCACGGGCTGATAATATAAGGTTTACAATAGAGAACCGTTGACGGATACAGGACCTTAGCTTAGTAGTGAAACTGGTACAAGGACTCTGTCACACCGTACATACTTCGGCCATGCATGGATATGATAAAATGTGGCTTCTTTGGTCTAGAATATATACTATCTACAGTGTGGTAACACCAGCGCCGACAGTAACTCCGTAGATATATCCTTCCTCACAAACGTATTCCAGATTAAGCTTAAGGGCAGCAGTATCCACTACAGTCAAGTTAGCCGGGACGTATTTCCTCCAGCTTATCGTTAGTAACTTACCCGTCGACAATAATATCGGAGCCCGTCATGTAGCTACCAGCGTCGGAAGCAAGCAGCAAGTAAGCACCTTTTAACTCATGTGTGTATCCTTCCCGTCTGTGGATTTCGATATGTTAACATAACCCTGAGTACTTTGCATTATCGGCAGTCTATAGGCATACCTCATGGGAGTCTTTTCATGCCACTGTTTCTTCTGCTCCAATGGAACGAAGTTACCGATTTCTGTGATGATATAACCTGGGGATATAGTGTTCACCCGCGCGAACTCAACCCATTCAACAGCCAAACTTCTGCAAAAGTGAACCACGGCTGTAGATATTACCACCAGCATCAGTTTCTTGAATTGGCCAGCACATTTTTTGTTGTTTGGCATCTTAAGCTTACCTGCCTTGGACATATTATAAACAGACTGGAGCTGCGGGAGGTTAACAATATGCCCGCTCATGGATGCTGTAGCAATAAACGATCCTCGGAACGAAGGGTCCTCGAGGCCTTGACGTCTAAAGTGAGTACCGGCTGCCCTGGCACTATAAAAGACTCCATCGACATTGGTCTTGATGATTTTTTCATAACTGGCTACATCCGGTCTCGCATCGGGGTTCGAAGGGTCGGTCTACCAAAAAAATATTCCTGTGAGTCGACATCGGGGCAATATTCAATGCAGTCATACGTTAGGAAACTTACACCCAAAATCGGACCCTATCATGTCACAATACGTATCAGCTTTGATGACTTACCTGCAATCACAATCAATTGATCACTTACATGGGTCCATGCTACACCCGCATTTGCAACAAAGATATCGAGCTTGCCGCCGAACTCTTTGACTTGTGCATCAACTGCCTTTATCACCTCTTGCTCATCCGTGACCCCAACTTTATAAGCCTTGCATATCACCCCATACTTGCTGGTGATTTCGGCAGCTCTATCGACAGCTGCGGCATTGGAATTGTACCAAATTGCAACATTCGCACCCTGTTCTGCAAAAGCGTGAGCAACGTCCAAGCCAATTCCCTGGCCAGCACCCGTGATGATTGCAAAACGACCTTTTAGGTCAAAAAGCTCCTTGACAGAAGTGCGGGAGGGTGGATTAGACATGATGTTGGGTTCGGTTGCTGTTTTGTCAGAAAACCTGCAGCGGATCTCGACTAACTGGTTCAATCTATCGACAAGGCAGAGAATTCAACTTTTTTTCTGTGTGCGTGTTTCTGATGCAGCTAATTATAAAACCACTAGGATGGCGGGATGATGCAGTTTCGAGTTCAAAGAAGGATCAGACGAAATAGTTTGGGGATCGAGCGGCCTTTATGCAGGGTCAAGCATTCGAAGCAACCTTCGCGGTCTGCTACTTCACCAGCGGGGTAAACCTGGAACTCACGAATCTAACCCCTCAGCGGGGCGAATCTCGGGCCCAAAGTGACAACTCAGCACCCGTTTGTTCCAGACTTAAAATTCAAACCTTCCCAAGGATTCAATCCGACCATGCCGAAAAGTCCTGCAGGGTATATGAAGTTACTCCCCTGCAACTCGATCCTCCACTCCGATATATTGGTAAAGTTTGCGGTTGGTATCTGCGACCTGCCGAAGTGGATGCAAAGTTCCGCCGACTGAACCGGTTTGGCTGCCCAATCATGAAACTGGTTCGTCAGCGAGAAGCGGCTACCCGCCAGGCCTGGTGACGGCCAGGGGTGATAGTATGTAGTTTCGCTTTTGGTCCCGCCTAGGCAGGCCTAAAACCGAAGACTTCTGCTCACATGAGATGGGCGGAGGGCATATCACAATGCACCTGCAGCGAGGCTGTTGAAAGTCGACGGCACCCAACATCACATCGAATTCAGGCATCAAATGTAGGCCCGCTGATTCGACACTCCCTATGTTGTACTCAGGAGTCGGATAGCCAAGATGTAGCCGGGTTTCAACAATCGAGATGAGAACGCCGCCCTTCTCGAGGATGAATACAACAGCCTTCCCTCCGTCAGATCTATTTAATGAAGCTCTAAAGACCCGTCTAGCCGTCAGTCTCCAGCAAGCTCCATTGCATTGACTTCCGCACGACCCCCACCAGTGGTCGAGTCGCCCTTACTTGCCCTAGTCCCGAACAAGGCCAACCGCTGCCGTCCCGTTTCCGCGTGTGCTTAGCACGGACCTTAGCGGCGTGGGCCTGGTCCCAATCGCAGCCTTCTCATTGACCGTCGCCCCGCCAACCCACCACGCCCAATCTGTGAGCCCAAAACATCCAAAACACAGGAGGGCCTAACTTCAGGCACCGTAAGTGACCGTCTTCAGGCCTCTGTTGATGCTTTGGTATTTTAAAGAGGGGCAGGCGTCAGCTGATTTCGAGAGCTCAATTAACACGCCTCTTTCCCCCTGTCCTGCCTGTTTCTGTTCTCCTTTTCATCATCATCGCGTCGTCTTTCGAAGCTGTCTCCTTCTATTGCCCTGTCTGCGCTTTTGTCTTTCGCCTAAGCTTGCAAGTTCAAGATCAGTTAGTTTTTGCTGTTCTTGCCGATTCGCGAAGGAGAACAACCCTCACAAAAGTGCATTCCGGCCTGGCATTGGCGAGGACATCATACCTGGCTCCGAGTCACCAGATCAAGCTAGTTACCCGTTAGTTCTTCCTGGAGGCATATCATGTTCGGACGAAGATATAACTGATACATGTGTGCGTGTATGTGAAGACGACGGTGTTGGCCTGAACCTTGTCATCACTCAGGATTGCGGAATAGAACTGTCGTCTATTCATCTTCATGTTTTTCAGCTGTGAGGAGCAATTGGTGCGCTTCTGTTCTTCAATCCCGATACAGCATCCACTACTTCTCCTCCTCGCTCCAATATATCTTCCTTCTCCTTCTCCAATACCACACTCGTGGATCCGAACCGATCCCTTTCTCTCAGCTTGGCTTTGACTTGCTCTTCACCTTCTCTCAAAGACATGGCATCGTCGTCTGACTTCACCATCCGAGATGATATGACCTTCACAGACGTTTTCCATACTTTAAAATCAAAATTTGGACTCCCCTTGCCCCCAGAAGAGATTACACTGGCTGCTGTGGGCAAAGACGCTTTCAGTTTTTTCACACAAACCAAATTCTTATTAACATACTCCAGACGCAACTTCGCAGCTGCTGTTAGAGAATTCGAACAGTTCGCAAACCTCGACAACTTGGCTGAAGAGACACTCTCCAAAGCCTCCGGCGTCCTTTCGACCGAAAGAAGGCAGGCGGCCATCCAGAAGAGACGAGTCCGGGCCTTCAATCAAGAGCTTAAGAAGCAATTGCAACTCTTCCACCGTGACGGAGGCAGCATTGCAACCCAAGGTAACCAGAGACAGTCTGTTATCGGTGCCGGCCCCGCTGGAAGACAAACCGTCACCGAGCGATCTAGTAGCGTTATGAAAGCTACGGAAAAGAATAGACAGAGGATTCTTGAGTGGCAGCACCAAAACATGGCTGCAAGCACCAGCGAGAGCAGCAATCAAGCATCAAGGTCTGGCCTACGTACGAGAGAGTTTCATGATGACGAGATGAATGATGCCTTCTTGGGGTTTGAAGAAGAACCGACAGAAATTGATATTGAGGTCGACGAGTCCGGCATGGTCAGTATCCGCCCTAATATTCTCTATCCCATTATAGATTATTGGTGACTGACATATACGCTTATTTTGTGGTTATTTATCACGTAGATTCCTGCACGATCTTTTCCTGCAGAACACCTGCCAGGAACCCTCCCTGAGATCCTCCCTGGTAAAAGAAACCATAAAACTCACCAGCAGTCCCGTCCTGCTCCTTCATCTCCACAACCTCTGAAGACTTCTATCCATTCACCTCCAGCAAAGCCTATTTCTTCTCAGAATCACAACTGGGGGCGCTACGTTCCACCAGAAGATTCTTTAACACAACAACCTACCTCTATTCAGGTACCCAAACTTTCCAATAAGCACATCACCTCAAGCTCCTCCATTATCACTGCATCTAAACCAAACCCCTTTGCTCCGTCGGCTTCTTCTGACCTCTCTGCCCGACGCCTCCACCTGGAGGACGCGAAGAAACGGAAGCAGAACCATTCTCGCAACGTTATGGAACGTCCCTTTAAACGTCAGTCTGCCGGTCCTCAGGACATACCACAGCCCATGAATATACCACCTCCAAGATTGGGTGCAGGTGCTTCATCATCACGGGCCCAAATGCAACCCTCGTGGACTGAGAATGAGATACCGAACCCTCTAAATAGATCCAACGCTCGGCATAGCTTTGCAACGGATACTACAGAGGACTCGGTCTCCGATTCCATGCTGCAATCTAGGAATGATTACCCAGGTACTCAGCCTACTTCCTTCAATAGTACTATGGAAGGGAAGGTCGCCACTGTTGAGGAGAAGCCTGGGCGATACAACGACCCCCCACAAGAGCTCGTACCACCGGCTCAGGTGCCTCGGGCTGAAAGCCATATCGGCCCCGTCCACTCTACCCGTTGCCCTAGTAGAACAAGCTCAAGATCAGTTATGCGTCGTGGGAATAGGCCTGGTAAGTTAGCTTCTGTAGTCTAACCTTCAAATCGTTTGGTCTAATTGAGGTTTTCTAGCTTCTCCTTCCACCCAGCTTCAATCTGAACAGGAACAAGCTTCTTCTAGAGGTTCATATAGTGTCGGCGAGTCAACTATTGGAGAACTACGTAGTAAGTTGCCGTACAGCTCAAATAAAGCGGTCTCGTATTCTAATTTACGTTTTAGTGCTCGGCCTTTCGGAGTCAACTATCAATAACAATCCACTACCTTCGACTGGATCAAGAAAGCAACCGCCACCTGCGGCGAAGACCGTCTCCCGTACACCTGCACAAAGCCGCGCTCCTTCTGCACCACCTGCCGGGGAATCTCCGTCAAAACCTCACAATTCTGCTCCAGAGGTAGCAGATAGTACTGCTCAAGCTCGAGGTCCCATATCTCGTTCATTTTCGAGCAGAGATCCTAAATTCGCGTTCTACAAAACTCTTGAAGGGGAGCAATTCCCCGGCGATAGTTACCAAAAATTGTTCCATGACTTGAAAACCCCGTTCTGGCTTCAATGGGAAGTTCAACGGTTCATCCTTGCGTCAAATGCAAGGAATACTGAAGCAACTGCAGTCCTAGAACCTTTGATGAAACTCCTCGAGGCATTCGCGGCTGAGCCAGAACAAGCCCCTGAAGAAGCCAAGGAGCGGCTTAAGGAATTTGCATATTTGTTCAAAAGGGACGAAAAGGAGATCCACAATCTCAAGCGGGACTCCTATATCGCCATCCTTCAAAGCAAACAGGCATGGGACGATAGGATCCAGCTTTCTGTAGATTTCAAACTTGAAAAAGTTCTGGATCCAAATGGAACGGGTCGCCAAATATGCAAGCCTACACTCCGGCCACGTCCTCTCAGTTTGCGGTCAACGAGTTCTCGGTTCGACATGAAATTTGGCTCCGACCGCTTTATGGTACTCCGTATTCCGAAAATAGAGGCAAAGTCTAGTACATCGAACATAGATATCAGCTACGAAGCTATCGCGACGTATCTGTGTTACGAGGGATTTCAGTATCTAGGCCGCCGATGGCATCCGATCTATCATCGGCCTGCCTCGAAAGACGAGAATGGAAATCGGGTCAGTCAATCCAAAGACCCAGGTCTCCAGGTTAGCATCATCATGTTTGCGGAATCAGGGCCGGGTCTCAACCCGTGTGACCAACTAAACTCGGTGGATGTTCGGTCAGTCATGGAATGGCTAATTCCCATCAAACCTAATCTCGACATGACACAATGCAAATTCTACGCTCGTAATGCACTCGGTATGCTATTATCCGAAATATTGTGTCCTTTCCTCATCTAGCTAACCAATACACTCTCAACACCAGGCTTTTCAACTACCTCCCCTACTGTTGTATTTACGCAAGAACAGATTCACTATATTGACGATATACGGACCCTAGGCGTCGACGGGCGTGGCAAAAAGACTGAATACTCATTAACGGATGGTTGTGGTCTTGTTAGCCCGGCCGTGCTCCGCGAAATCGCTCGGACACTCGGCCTCTTATACCCGCCTACCGCAGTGCAAGGCCGCATTGCCGGTGCAAAAGGTCTTTGGATAGCAGACCCCAATGCTCCCCCTGAATCAGATGACCTTTGGATTAAAATCCGATGTATGTGCCCCGCCCATCGCCAATCTATATTGTTCTAATTAAGTATCTATATTTTAGCGGATCAGAACAAGTTCAAAGGAATTTCGGACGATGAAGAGCATCGTACACTTCACGTTTGCGGTCGATCAAAGTCACTTAGTCGATCCGCTTTGAATCTCCAATTTATCGTGATTCTGCTGCACAACGGAGTCACATCCAATACCCTCGAGGAACTATTGTGTGAGGATATTCAAAGTGAATTCGAGGAGCTGTTCACCAATGGGAAACTCAGTGAAGACCCAGCCTCTCTTAGAAAATACGTGGAGAAGGTTAAATTAAGCGGTTCCCGACGCGGCTGCAAGGCGACACCAATGAAAGGGAGAATTCCAGCGGAGACTGAGAGGCAAGTAATCGACATGTTCAACGCCGGTTATACCTTGCAGAATGACGTTCTGAGGGAATGGTTCAAGGGAATTTTGGAACAACACTGCAACAAAATCCGAGAAAAAATGCGCATCCGGATAACGCAAAGTTGTATGCCCTACTGCGTCCCTGACCCATCCAGGAAACTTCAAAAAGGGCAGGTGTACCTCAGATTCGGTCCGGAATCTAAATTTTTCAATCCAAAAACAATGATGCCGATAGATTGCCTACAAGGGGATATATTGATTGGACGGAACCCGGCCCACTTTGGATCGGATATCCAGAAGGTGACGGCGGTGGATATTCCAGAATTGCGATACCTGACTGATGTTATTGTCTTTCCCGCGGACGAGGAAAGCCACGACAGGAGCTTAGCAGACTACCTTTCTGGTGGAGACTACGACGGCGATCGTGTTTGGACATGCTGGGACCAAAGACTCGTAAGAGAGTTTGTGGGTGAACTACAGCATGGACCGAGTACTGTCTTTCTCGAGCAGTATTTTGAAACGGATCGTAGGACAATGCGGCAGAATTTTGAACATGAATCCCCTGATGCATTTGCGAATTTCATGGAGGAGCAACTGCAGATCGCGATGAAAGACGTACTTCTCGGCCAGTGCACCTCGTACTTCGAACGTTATGTCTACCATAAATACGACGCAAAGGAAGGCGTGCTTAATTTAAAAGACGCGAAAATACTGGGCGTAGTTTGCGGGAAACTGGTGGACGCTCCGAAGCAGGGCAGCCGGCCGAAACCTGATTATTGGAATATCCTCAAAGACAGGCATGGGAAATTGCCATCACCTTGGTACAAGAAGAAAAATAAAGAGATGAATGCCGAGGACCGTCGGAATGCCAGGAAGAGCAAGCATCCTATCGACGTTTTGAGATTCCAAGTCGCAGAGAAGGAGATCTTATATCTGCTCCAGAGCTTCGAGGATTCGTGCACTTCGGCGGTGTACAGGGATCAGGATCTGGTTGCGTATAATCAAAATTCCTTTGGCCGTTACGAAGCTTTTATGGAAAGCAATGATGGGGTTTTGAAGCAAAAGGCGGAGGTATATCACAGGCAAAAAGTTCATCTGAACAACGAGATTGATCGCCTTCAGGCGAGGTGGAAAAGCCATTGGGAGCTTAACAGCCACAAGAAGCAGCAGAACGGTTTCGGGACCAAACGTGAATACCAATCGAACAGCTGGGAGGAAAGTGAGGAATCGAAGGCAGTCATCGAAGCCTGCATGGATCAATTCGATAACATTATGCCCTGCGAAGATGGTTCGGCGGTGGGGAGAATTCTTGTTGACGAATGGCTACTTCACGCGCGGGATCCTTACTCGGACTGGTATCGGTTGAAAGTCTCTCGCCTCTACGAAAAATGTCCACCTCAATCTAAGCTTCCATGGTACGTAGCAGGTGATGTATTATGCTTCGAAAAATGGAAAGCTGTATCAGAGGAAAGGCGAAGCGGTTTTGTCATTCAACCAGTGGCGAGGGCGTCTCGCATAAAGGCCTCCGCACTTAAAGCGGCCGCAGATGATGGGGATTGGATTTACGGGGGCGCCGAGGGCGAGGACGAGGACCTGGGTGATTCCGATGGGGAAGACGACGACTAGTCAGGCCCAGCGACTCTGTCACTCTTGCGCTACGACTCCAGACTTGCCCTCCTCATAAAATTTACGATATTCGGTTTTAATGAGACAAATATTCGGCTTCTAAAACGCTGAATTGGCGTGACGGCTTGTTTCCCTCTTACAATTTCTTCGAACACCTTTCCCGATTCGTTAGCGCTGACTTTACGATTTTTTTTTTCTCCTTTGCAAGGTTTTTTTCTCTGCTTACTAAATTTTCAGATTTGTTTGTACCCCTCCGAAGCATGTTTCACTGTCAGGTTTTCTTTTGGCGTTCTTATTCTGGCGTTTTGGCGTCTAGATGAGAGGGAACTTAATGTGGGATCACGTTGATTTGTTATTCTGGCCTGTCTTGAAACATCCTCTATCATGCTGTTCTATTCTAATGACTGTCATTATTTTACGTATACGCCCCATGTTGTGCTTTGATAATGCCGGTTAATTGTGTTAAGCCATAGTATCCTTTCAAGAGACATGAATCCACTTTTTTGATAGAATTGCATATTTACATGATGAAGGTACTTCGCACTGAATATAAACCGTGAGTATTTACAATTTTGCCCTTCAGAATGTAGGGAAGCTTGGTAGTCTAAAGGCACTGGGAATACCAGTCATTGGAATATTTACAGGTGCTGCCCGAAGCACAAACTGTGCATCCGGTGTACCCTTGTCCACCGCACTATTAGACTTGTTAGATATTTGCTTCCACGGGCAGTTAATATGGGTATGAGCTTACCTGGCCGTAAAGAGCTTGAGTACATCCACTTCCGCCAGCAGTTGTCGTCCTCGTAGCAGCAGTGGTAGTAGCAGGTGTGGTGGTCCGTGTAGTGGTGGTAGTGGTACCACTGCTAACGTTGTTCCAATAATTCATATCAATCCAGGAAGTGCTACCAATGATACCGCTAAGGGTGAGAGCGGAAGATAGCTTCTTAGACCAACTGACACGAGTACCCTGTGCACCGTCGCCGGTGTTTCCGTATTCTGCATAGAAAACGTTATCGAGTGCCACGCTCCAAGTCGACCAACCTTCTGGACGAACAACGGATGAGAGAGCGGTATTTTGAAAGACAGTTCTGGCATATGCGCGCCATGGACGGCCGAGGTACGTCTTGACGCTGGAGCTGACACCGGATTTGAGGGAAACGCTGGAGGAGTTGATGACGTAATAGGAAGGGTTTGAGTCGCTGTCGCGGCCGTTGGCGGTGATGTATCCGTTACCGGAGATGGCGATTGTGCATTTTTCGAACCAGGCGACTGCTTGTTGGCCGAAGATGAAATCGGTGGCGCCTTCGATGTAGCATTTGTTGAAGACGTTCTGCAGAAGAGGGAAATATTATGGTTAGGAAAAACTTTTTTCTTTAGTGTACTAGAACCCTCTATAGTTAGAGGAACTTTTTGAGGGTAATTTTCCTAAGGGTGATTTTTTGCTGGATAAAAATCCTCTAAAGAGGATGTCGTAAGTGCAAGCTTCCAAACTTACCGTTCCCTTATTAACCAAGACTGTATCTTGATATCCCAATAGTTTACACCCGTAGTAGCCCTGCTGGTTACCCTGAGCGCTGAGCGCAATAGCCTGAACACCGGAACCTCTTGAGTTTTCAATGTTAACATTGTAAACTTTGAAATCGGTAGTGTGCGCTCTCAGTGTTCCTGAAGCATCGTTGCTACCCGCAACATCAGCACCCAGGGAGTTTACGAGTGTGACTTGGTTTTGGTTGTAGTCCTGGTCGTTGGTGGTATAGCCATAGATTGTGATTTTGGCTTTGATAGTGTTTGGGATATAGACTTGGCCGCTGTAGCTGCCCGGTTGGATAAAAATTACAACGTTCCCTGTGTTGCTTGTACTGATTGAATTGATGGCGGCTTGGAGCTGTTTGTAGCGTAGTTACGGTTAGAATTTTGTATCGAAGGTATGCAATTGATATAGACGTACCCCAGTGTACTGTCCGCCGGACTTTGCGACCACGATGGCTCCGGATGGTGGCGATGTTCGGGATGCCGCCTGCACGAATGCAATGAACGCGGAGAAGCAAAGTATGCTAATCTTCATCTTGAGTATGTTGGGGAGGTCTACTCTGTTACAATCGATATGGACAGCACTTGGAAAACTTTTTTAATCCATTTCGAGGTGGATCAGGGCATTCTTTTATACATGGCCCAAGCGCGAGCTTTGAGAAGCTGTAGCAGATTCAATGGAGCCGAATATCCATCCCTTAGACCGAAACATTAAAGTTCAGTAACATTTTGACGGCTAGATACATCTCGATTGTGTTCCCTCGTCTGATGTTTAGCGATTCGACCAGGCTGCTGAAGGGTTCTAGGCTAGTTCGCCGAAGCATAGCGAGACTAGCGGACCGAAATCACCGTTGTAACCATGGATGAACTAAGTGGAGTGCAGGGTTCGCGTGCGGCCAAGAGCCACAATCCAGGGTTCAGTTCCCCACAATGACATCCAAAACACGTGCCAAGACGCCCACGATTTCTCCGTTTAGAGGTTCGCGGGGAAATTCTGGGTCGCTCGAGGGGTGGTTCGGGTGGTCGTAGCCGTGTTTAAACCGCGGATATCACATTTGAACATAAAGGCTGTTGAATCTCAACGAGTCCATGATTTTTGCCTAAATTTATAAAATCTGGGCAACTCGAAGCTTTGCCAATTTTACCAATAACTTACTTAGCTGAGCTGCGTGTTTGGTTCTTGAGATCTTTGTGCATCCGCATGAGCGGATGAGTGGTCTTGGAGAGCTATACTGACTCGATCATATAGATGCGTATATGCAACATTTTTTCCCAGTTCTACAGTTATAGTTTAGGCGACATTGCGTTGGAAATTTAGCTATGGCTTCATTATACGTCACCAGAGGCCAAGAAAACCTGGGAATATATCCCCATTAGCCTTGTTGAGTGAACCATGGAACGATTATCTTTTTGCTCCGATACCCACGTTTCTGACTCAGGCTATCCTCAGCCCGATTGATATATTGATCACCAACCTAAGGAAACTCTTGGGGCTTACGTATACGTATCCTTGCAATTTGGCCCGGGCCTCTTCGTATTTCATGGAACATGGAGCGAAGTATACTAGTATATCTCGCCGATAAATACACTTTTTAAGACCGCGGAGATACGAAGTCGGCGCCTGTAGGAGTAAGAGCCGTCTTCCTTGTTTTATACCTGTGCTTTTCTATCAATTTTGTGTGACCGGAACAGAACTATGTAATAAGGATGCTAATATATCAACCTTAAGAATGGGGCCTCGGTCGGTTATCTTTCTAGAACTGGCAAGCCTGATGCATATGCATGATTGGTTTTTTAGATCTTCCTTTATCTTAGATTGGTGGAAGGGGTATGGATACGGGCGGCCAAGAAATATACTATTTAACAGGATGTTTACGGAATGGGCCTTCCGTCTCTGATTGCCTTTGCTGCTTCTGACTGAGCAACATTATCGGCGTATCGTTGGTAGAGCGGCAGGTAGTGCTCCTTATCCGATGTCGTATCTTTCAATGCCTGCAAATCCATGATCGCGCTCACATACCGCTCCCACCGTGCCCAGATCTCTCCGTCCTTCGCGGTTGGCCAATTGCCACCATTGCCCTTGAATTCATCAAACACCCATCCTCTTTCTACCCACGGCCCGATGATAACGTCGGGTAATGATGGTTCCTTTCCAAGCCAGAACGGGCCAACAGGGTCAAGCTGCTCTGCGAATTTCTTGAGATTTCCAATATATTCGTCTCTCACCTTCTGGGCATTGTCACCTTGAAATTGTAGCCATCGATGGAAAGATGGAATTATATTGCTACCCACGAACTGAATCCAAATTCTTGCTCTTGCTCTTTCGTAAGGGTCCTCTGGGAGCAAGCGGGGACCATATTTTGTGGGGTCCGAGTAAACTTCATCGAGATACTCGCAGATGACTGAAGATTCAATCAAGGGCTTAGGGGTGCCATCTGCCGCGGGTACCACGAGCGTCGGAACTAAACCGCGTGGGTTGAGGTCGAGCAAACTCTTTGGTTTGTGGTACGGGTTGACTTCGATGTATTGGAATGGTATGTTCTTCAGATGCAAAACGAGGAGTGTTCGTTGGACGAATCTGTGATCAAAATGTGAGGATTTTTCTCGTTGTACTACCATCTGCATGCATCTAGCGATTATTTTGTACATACGGACAAAACCACCCGGCATAGATCTTGAGTGGCTCTTCAACTGTGTGCTTTGCAAAGTACTTAGCGGCTGGCCCCGTGGCTTCGGGGTAGATTTCCGCATCTGGAATCGGCATGGTTGTGATTGGTTGGATATCTGCTTAATGCAAGGCAATTGTCTCGAGTTCGATGGTTGATTGGAAGCTTGTATCGTCAATGCATGAAGCAAAGATACGGTAGGTTTCATGAGGGTGAATATTTATAGGCACCGAAGAATCGACTAGTCTCTGCCCCCGCAAGCTTGTAACATTATCATCCCCTCGGTCCGCAATTCTGATTTGTAATAAACCGCCTAAAACTGGCGACCTGACGTCACGGGTATTGCGTGATGTGGAGCAGAGGAAATGTGTTGGCGACGATGTTGCATTTTTTGCGTTGCGGTCCCTTGTGTCACCTCAGACCCTCGTTTGATCTTTGACGTCAAGTCTGTCGCGGCCCTCATTTTCTTGCCTGCTACAATCAACCTTGGCCTTCGCGTCTTCAAATCCTTCAAATCCTTCTCCAACAGCTATCATCACATCCTACATCGGCATCGCTAACTCGCAACAGGTTTCGCGCATACCGCTTTTATCATCATCGGCCTGTTTTAACCGGTCTTTTGTTCACAATCGACAATGTCCCAGTCATCCTTAACGCTAATACAAGCTCCACCCGACGTGAGCGAGCTTCCCACCCTCGCCGACCACCAATCATCGACTCCAGCGTCATTTACACAGGAAGTCCTACACTTCCGAACCATTGGGGCCAAAATCACCCTCTCCTCTGACCAGAAGTTCCTATTACCGGCTTGGTTTCCGGATGCGACTAGCAATGATATATCGGTGGATGTTGAAGAACCAGTACCGACGAAAGGCAAAGCAGAAGAAGAGGGCGAAGATGACGAGGATTGGGAAGACGAAGATGCGATAGTCGAGGATGTGCATGTTGAGGATGTGACTGTTATTGTTACCACCAAGTATGTTGCGTCTATTAGGACTTCATTCAGGAATTGTATGCTGACTGGCCACAGGCAACTCACACTGTACTCGAATGCGCACTCGGCCGGCTACCAGATTCCCTATCCTTCCATTTCGTTACATGCAATAACCTCGACACCTACAACTTCGGGTATTTACATGCAGATAAACACACATACCACAACGTTCGATGACCACGACTATTCCTCGCTTGAGATCACGGTCTACCCACCGCAAACGACATTGACAACAAGTGCAGAGGGTGGGAATGTAACGGGAAGCACCAAGGAACTGTTTGAAGCGTTAGCGCAGTGCAGTGATTTACACCCAGATGTCAAGCCTGGGTTCTTTGGTGGTGGCGAGGACGAGGAAGGGGCCGGAGACGGCGACGATACTGGCGTTATCTATTTCGACCACAATGCTATGAGTGATGTGGCGGGCAGCGGTGGGATAACATTCTTGGGTGGTGCTGACGAAGTAGGTGGAATACCTGCTTTGGCACCTGGAGGGTGGATTACAGCAGAAAACGTAGATAGGATCCAGTGGACTATTGATGGACAGTCCGGAGTAGGTGATCCTAATAGCGCAAATTTAGGGCCTGGGGCGGGGAATGTTAGGAGGAGGGATGATGATGACACGGGTGGCGTTGAACTTGAAGGGGTCGAGTCAAATGGGGCGGAAGCAAAGTGGCGACGAACGGAGTCGTGAATTCCGAGTTTACCGAGCGAGACTCGTAAACTGAGACATGTATCCTTAACAGCACCATACTTCCCTAATTAATCAGTTACACAAAGCAGTCTGGCTAATATTAGGTTTCTAGCTGTGGGCATATGTACGCATATAATGAAGATTATTTATCGGCGTCTATCGGTCCCGTCTAGTTCCGAGACTATCGGTCCTTAAGGATCCATACTTGGAAATTTCCTTTCTCTCTCTTCTTTTTTTCCGCCCTAAAGAGTCTAGAATGAATTGGAGGCTATGAATTTTGGGTTATTGGATGGGACGAAATTAACATATCGCATGTTATTGTTTTACTGCGGATACACACCAACCTGCCAGTGTATGTACATACATGTAGGACCCAGTCCGCCCGTCTGTATCTCACTTCTTACGCGACTATGTACGTATACCGCCTGCTCCTTGCCACCACAAAACCTCGAGGATCTAAAAACCTCTAATCGTAATGTTCACGATTGTCCTAAGATTAACACGTGTATACCGCGCAGAACGTAACGGAGGCCACTGATAGACATCTGCCATGAATTAAGCCACCGCATACCCCGCCACCTACTAAGGAGAAGGATATACGTTCCCGGGGAGATACAGATATGTAAGGTGAAGTAGAACCTCAAGGGACTGAATAATTTGGGAGGTTATGAGTCAAATAGACTGGTGCAGAGCTTTGTATTATTTTATAAAAGGGTGGAGAGAGCTTCGAATCTTTCTTCCAGGCTATCAGCATCAGCATCACCATCATAATCATCACCTCATTCCATAATCGCAAATAATACTTTACTAGTCTCGAGCGTACTTCACTAGGTTCGTCGCTGTCACTAGGCTCATTTTTGTCATGACCATGGTCCGGACCCTCATAGCTGACTTGACTAGATCCTCCCTTATCTAGATATCCCTGGTCGTCATTCGTCCCAGAGTCGACGTATCTTCACCGTCGTCATTCCTAGCTCCTCGCTTTATCTCTTTCCAATCATAATTCATCAGCAGGTTAGTCGCTGCTCTCCACCACAATCAGGTTCATTGTTAACTTTTCATTCCCCACCAGTAAGAGCGATGTCAGGCTGCAACTGCACCAGAGGGAACGTGGATTGGTGTGAAAGGTGTAGGCAAAATTGTTCCGATTGGGACAAATGCGAATGCTGTGGTTCATCAGGAAGAGTGGACACCAGTGGAGACCAACCAGCAGAAAAGCAAACATGCAGATACTGCAGAAAGACCTGGTGGTCTGGAACTATTTTCTGTCCAAGATGTGGACGAAATGTCTGAAGTTGGGCACCGGGGTGCAAATAAGACCCTAAATCGCAATGTGATCTTTAAAGTTGGAAGTTAGAAGGGCGCAGGAACGGAAGTGATATTTCTATTTGTATGCTTTTAATTTTCAATGGGATAGTTATAGTGTTTAAATTAGGGAGAAAGTTTTTCAAATAGATGCTGGCTCTTCTTTATGACCAGCCCTTCAATAGGATTATTCTATAAAGACTGGCCCCAGGGCCAGGTATGATAACGCCCTCTTTAGTTATGGTACTCTTCAAAGCCTCTAAGGTACTTAAGTATGTGCTTAGTAACCGAGCAGGTAATACTAATCCGTCTGATCTGAGGGTTTTAGTGATAACTAGTATATATAGAGATGTGTAATCGTCTAAGCTACTTTATCTATCTGCCTCGCCTTGGCTCTGCACCCAGCTTAAATAAGTTTCATGGGCCTTCTTTTGGGCTGCCCATTGCTTCTTCAGAGTTTTGCCTCTGCTTTTTGCTATTGGTTCTCCATCCTTGTCCTTTGTTGGAAGACCCTCTTCATCCCATTCACTAAACTCCGCACTGCTTTCTCCTTCTTTAAACATCACAAACGGACTAAGTTTTCCTTTCTCTAACTTTTCACGATCAGCCTTTTCCTTCTGTCGCCTGAGTTCCTCCTTATTCCGTTCCCTTTCCGCCGCCTTCTCCTCTTTCTCACGCTTCTCAGCCAGAAGTTGTTCAGCGGAGACAAACTTGACAAGAGCAGCACCTCCTTCTCTATCATCGAGCGAGACTCCAAGAACGGGCAAATCATCATTTCTGACCTTGTCGCAGAGTTGGAGTAGTGCTTTGCCTGCTGGAGTGGCTTTTTCTTGCATAGCAACAGCGCGAACGCTATCACGGAAAGATGAAAGAACTCTCACGTAGGGCATCGCGACAGTCTCTTTATCGGCCTCGCCAGTGGCCACGGACTCATCACTCCACCCGATACGAGTCGGAGAGAGCGGCTGGCTGTCTAGACCAAAGATGTGAACTTGTTTGGTAACCCAGCGAGCAATAGTAGACAGTGTGGCGACGGAGAGGTAACCCTCACTGCTGCCGATATAGATATTCGCCTTGGAGACGATATCAAGGATAGCTACAATAGCATTTGCAGTGTTTATGCTGTCACAGAGGGCAAGGTGGAAATTTAATTTAGCGTTGTCGAAGCTGTGTGTTCGAGTTAGCTGTATGAAACGGCACAAACGTTTGACAAATGACTTACTCCTTGTACAGTGCCCTTTCTCGCGCTGTAAAGAGCTGCTCAACATTCTCACCCTTCTTCTCCCTCTCTTGCTCCTCAGCTGCTAGCGATCTCACATTTGTGAAGAATTTGTTGAGAGTAGCCTCAAAGCCCTTTGCTTCACTGATGTTACCCTCGCGGATTTCGATACCGTCCTTCCAGCTACCCATTAGGAACACGATACGCAGTCTCCTGCTTGTCCATCCACCTCCTCTACCCAGAGCCTCTCGTATGCTGACGAAATTCTTCAAACTCTTGGACATCTTCGCACCAGCAATCGAGAGATGGCCCATATGGAGGAAGTAATTAACCCATTGATGCTTCTCGCCTCCTGCTACACCATCCGAAGCGGTGCATGGATCCCAGTACGCCTCGCTCTGTGCGATTTCGTTGTCATGATGTGGGAATGCCAGATCAATACCACCGGAGTGGATATCAACATTTGGACCGAGGACCTCAGAGCACATCACTGAGCACTCAATGTGCCACCCTGGCCGGCCCTTTCCCCAGGGACTATCCCAACCAGGCTCACCAGGCTTCGATGATTTCCAGAGAGCGAAGTCGCCAGAATTCTTTTTACCAGTCTGGCTGGTCAGGGCTCCTTCGCCATCTTCCAGTAACGAAGTAGAGGAAGCATCCCACGGCTTCAGCTTGGCGTAGTGGTGGCCAGATGATCTATACGCCTGGACATCGAAATATACAGAGCCGTCTGTAGTTGGGTAAGCGAATCCCTTCCTAACAAGCTTGTCGACAAAATCTACATTTTCGGGAACAAACTCGGACACACGGGTGGTAACCGTGGGCGGGAGAACGTTCAGTCGGGCCATGTCTTCGTTGAAATGACGTTCCCAATAGGCGGCCGTTTCACGGAAGATCTTGGGATCGGTAACAGAGGCGCCATGTAGAGAGTCGAGGTAAGGCGCCAGAATGTCTTTTACAGCAGCGTAGAAAAGCTCTGGGGTTGATGCTGGTGTTGTCAGGGATACTGAAGCGGTGAAGAGAGTCTTAAGGTGCATCTTGACTTTAGCCTCTTTCTCTAGGTCATCACCGGAGAGCTCCTCTAGGCTGTCATTGGAGATTATTGTGCCATCTGGTGCAATCAACTTGGGATATGTTGTGGAGGCCCAGGCCACAAAGGTGCTTGGGGTAGCTTCGGAGTCTGGGAAGTTCTTGAGCAGGTATTTCTGCCAGGCCTTTGTGACTTCTTCGAGGACTTCTGGTTCAATCGAGGGATTCTCCTTCTGGTAGATACTGAAGAGATGCGACTGACGAGCTCTCAGGATAATCTATATGTATTCAAATATCAATAAAGCCTCCTCCTCATAACACTTTTTAATATATCAACCAACCTTATCATCGATATCCGTAACATTCTGCACAAACTGTACGTCGTACCCGAAATATCCTTCCAAGACTCTTCGAAGAACGTCGGTGGTAACGTAGTTCCTGGCATGACCCAGATGACCAGCATCGTAAACGGTTGGACCACAGCAGTACCAGGTGACTTTCTTTCCAACACCATCAATTGGATAAAACGGAGTCTTCGTCCGGGTGAGAGAATTATAAAGCTTCAACTCAGCTTCAGGAGAGGCTATGCGCATGGAGTTTGCAGCAGGAGCCCTCCATGGCGGCTGCTCGACCTTCTGCTTGCCAGTGATTGTGGTCGACATTTTGCGGGGAAGTGGCGTTGTGTATGGTGGGGCTCGACGCGAAAGGCAGCGGGTGCCAGAGAAAGCAATTCGAGAGGAGGCTCTGCCAGTACCAATTGCAGTGTAGACGGCGGTAGGGAGGCCAGAGAATAGCGTCGATGGGAGGAGGAAGAGGAAGGAGCTGGACATTCAGCCGTCGGTTTTATACACGGTTGTCAAAGAAGACAGCTTGGTGTTGACTCTTACTTTCCATTGCGTCTTCGCCTACGAAAATTTCAAACCTGCCCCAAACACCATCCCCGAAGACTCACCTCTCGCGCCGCCGACGATTGCCGCCGTTCTGGCTATCCGATCACGACAAAAATAGCATAACGAGCTTCGCTAGGTCCTCGCGATCACAAGAGTCTAATTTTCATCACCAGTCATGGCTGCGGTCGCTCCGCAAGCCGGCCCTCAATCGGCGTCATCCGCGTCGACCTCGTCGACAGGAACGATTGTCACGTTTGCCGATAGTTCCTTTCTTCCTGGGCCGAACTCCCTGTCGACAATTGCTCCAAACTCTCGAGCGATTGCTCATCTTACCCGTGATGTCCTACAATCAGTTCTGGTACAGCCATCCACCTCGTCATCCACATCTACCCCCGAGCCGGTTGCCAATCTAAAGCGAAAACAGCCGTCCGGTTCAGGCAGTACATCTCTCAATACCCGTTTCGGCTCATTTCCTCACTCTTCCCTCTTGGTTCCTGCTGGAAGCCAGGTACGGAGTGCTTCTGGTACCGGCTTTATCCATATCCTCCGCCCGACGCCTGAACTGTGGACATTGAGTCTACCGCATCGCACCCAGGTCGTTTATACACCTGATTCATCCTATATATTGCATAGACTGCGGGTTCGGCCGGGCAGCCGTATTATAGAGGCCGGTGCCGGGAGTGGGAGCTTTACACATGCATCAGCTAGGGCGGTTTACAACGGTGTTCACGAACGTCCTCCAGCCGGGGACGTTGCAACGGGACAGACAGATGGGATCAAGGAGGGGGAAGACGGTGCCAATAGTGCATCGGACCCTGCGCCTTCAGGTGGAAGTGCTCGAACCCCTGCCAATTTGACGGATTCACAGGGTCGCGTGCTCTCATTCGAATTCCACGCTGATAGAGCCTCCATATTACGCCATGAACTCCGTCAACATGGCCTCCACCAAATAGTCACCGTTACAAACCGAGATGTCTGCGCTTCTGGATTCTCTCTTCCTGACCCTGGGCTAGATATTGGTGGTAATACGTACGCTACAGCCGTCTTTCTGGATTTACCGGCACCTTGGTTGGCGATACCCCATCTTACACGAGAGAACGGAAGTCTTTCTCAAACGAAAGCCGTGAGAATATGTTGTTTTAGTCCTTGCTTGGAACAAGCTCTGAGGACGATTGCAGTACTCAGGGAGCAAGGATGGGTTGAGGAAGACTTGGTAGAAGTCGCGCATAAGCGGTTAGAGGTTAGAAGAATGGGCCCAAATGGAAGAGAGATCGGCGCCAAATCTCGATCACAGGGCGATGATGAGATTAAAGTGGCCAGCGTCGAAGACTCCGTCGGCAGGCTTAAGAAACAGCTTTGGCACCGTAAGGCAAAACAAGCTAGACAAAGGGAAAAGCTGGCGAAAAGACGGAAGTTAGATGAAGATGGCAATGAAGAAGTGCAGGATGATGACAGTGATGTGGACATGGACGCGAACGATGATGAGGAAACGGAAGAAGTTCCAGAGGTTGCGGAGGAAGAAAACGGCAATGGCAGGTTGCATCTATTCAACCAAGGCCGCGTGCTAGTACGAACGGAACCTGAGTTGAAAACCCACACTTCATACCTAGTCTTTGCTGTTCTCCCGCTGCCGTGGACGGAGGATGATGAGATAGCGGCGAAAGCGAAGTATACGCTACCACCGCGACCCGCTCCTCAGGTCAATCCGAAGACCGGCAAGGATTACACGAGTGGAGGCAAGGCCCCAAAACCGTCGGTCGATGGTAAGCTGAGCAAGAACCAAGAAAAGAAACTTAAGAAGGCTCAAGAAAAGGCTGCTAGGTTAGCATCGGAGTCAAACAAGGATACGGAGGACACAGATGTTTAAGGAAGGCTGTATCAAGAGGCTAGCTATTGAGCCACAGTATGTGTAAGATAGGGCGTTTGTCGGTCTAGATTGGATTGGATTGTACTATCACTGAAAATATTTGGAATGAGATAGAGCATATCATGAAGGGCGATATGCCCATATACTACCCCTCGTGAATCGAAAGGGTTGTCCGTCTAATACAACAGGCTTTTGGTGTTGAGGAGCTAGGTGGGTGTACTTCGGAAGGATCCAATTAGGTCGCAGGCAGGAACATTTAACGGAAACCACCCAGGGGGGGCCAGAACTGCTATCTCAGTGTACAGGCTTGTGACTACTGCTAGACCACTCGCGAGTATCATCGAATCCAGAACAATTGAGTACTACCACCTTTATTTCTGGAAGAACTGCAATGGCTGAACGCGACCAACCTCGTATCTTCGAGGCTATAACCCCGCCTCACGATTCCACAATTATATTCCTTCACGGCCGTGGTGATTCCGGTCCCAACGTCGCCCGGTCCCTTCTCTTCAGGCCAGTCAAATCCGATCATTCACAAGCTTCGCGCGCAAATTCAAGCATAACCTTTCGCCACCTCCTCCCGCGCACGAAATTCGTGTTCCCAACTGCATTGAAGCGTAGGATTCAGAATCTACAGAGAGACACCAGTATCAACCAGTGGTTCGATATAGAGAGTCTAGAAATTACCGATTACAATGAAGAAATACAGGTTGAAGGGATTAAAGACAGTACAGACTACATTCATCAGCTGATAAAGGAGGAAGTTGACGCGGGAACCCCCCTAGAGAAGATTGTGATCATGGGGATTAGCCAAGGTTGTGCAACAGGTGCTATTGCAACCATGAGATATCCCGGAAGACTAGGAGGGTTTGTGGGGATAAGCGGTTGGCTGCCTTTCATCTCACAAGTCGAGAATATGTTCAGGGAAGAGGCTGATGCTATTACGGTCGTCAAGCATATTGAGAAGGCACTGGGGAGTGATAAGGAAGTAACGCAGGAGAACATCACAGAAATGCTCAAGACTCCTGTATTTATCGGACACGGTGTTCATGATACTGTGATTGACCCTAGATGTGGAGAGAGATTACGAGACGCCCTTAAGAGTGCCAAGTTCGAGAAGGTCGCATGGGTAACCTATATAGTTGGGCATTGGTGGTGCGATGAAGAGCTTATACAGATAGCTGTTTGGCTCGGCATGAAGGGGTTCTCTGTAAACGGGATAGAGACTTTTATAGGGAAGGATATCGAATCTCTCAGGAAGCAAGCTGTTTCTTACACAGGCAACTAAGACGGAAAGAGTCCAGAGTAGCCTGTATTAGTGTAACCGAGTTTTGATTGAATAGTATGTTATTTGGAGTTACGCTCGAGTTTTGTCAACTGATATCATTTTCATGTTTAAATTTAGCAAGCTGTAGGCATTGAACGTGCTAAAATTCTGGAAACCAACCGGAGAACACTATGCGACCCCAAAAATCTCGAATAGCTTTGGAAGCGTAATAGTTCCCAGCCCTGTTACGGGATCCCACCCTACATTGAGATAATCAGATAAATGTTTGAACTTTCAAATTCTACGAAACAAAATAGGTAGATAGATTGGCGATGCTAACTTACCAGTGGCCGTTGGGAATCCCGTCTTACTACACCCTCCAGGATTACTACCTACCGTGATATCGCTATAGAAAAATATATTTGTTAAGATCAGCCCTTCTTGGGAAGTACATACGTCCAATATATTAATATTAAAGACAGGGTAAACTTACGTAAACTTATCAGCATTTTGGTACTATTTTAAAGATTCAGATCAGTAACGCATAGCCATTGATCAATAATTGACAAGCCAATGGTTTAAAGAGGCTAGCTTGCGGTACTATAGCTAGTATACTCACCAATGCAGGATGAACGAATCCAACCGTAGGCATGTTTCGCTTGAGTCGCTCTTCGTTTACTCGAGTCAACATAGCTGCCCATATTGGAGCTGATACGGATGTCCCCCCGACTAACGCTGGGAGCCCCCTCGTCTAAATAGATATAGTTCGGTTAGATGGTATTCTATACTTGAATATTCGACAGGATAAAATATAGTACTCACAATAATGAACAAGTTATATCCAATCTATCAAGGTAAGAACACGAATCTCATTAGAAACATTGCTGTGGGTACAGCGTTCATATAGCGGCAGATTACTTACCGCTGCTACATCGGGGTATCCTCTTCCGCCACGGTTAAAGACACCTCCCCCACTACCAATCCTCTGGTTCGGATCAGTTAAGTCATAGCTATTGAAAGGTAAAGTTGTCGACCTAAGATAGTTCGCTACAGCGGCGCTCTGATACAAGGGCTGCGTATGAACATTGGAAAATC
This sequence comes from Arthrobotrys sinensis, assembly GCA_036971225.1. Taxonomy (NCBI): domain Eukaryota; kingdom Fungi; phylum Ascomycota; class Orbiliomycetes; order Orbiliales; family Orbiliaceae; genus Arthrobotrys; species Arthrobotrys sinensis. Next base: position 2,989,003 of record JAJTTV010000002.1, on the reverse strand, counting down.
CGCCGCCAGACCCAAAGGCTTGGGTTGCTCGTTCCTTACCACCACTAACATATTCCGTGCTGCCAACCGCAAGGATATATGGACAATCTATCCTTTGTTAGCTTCAGAGCTATGAATATTCGAATGCCATTATACATGATTCCCTCTTTAGATCTTGGGGTTAGCCTACTTGATGGGAAATCAGGATTGAAGACTGTGCCTGGACCTGTTGTCTGTCCCGCTGGCCGAAGGCAAGCATTTGGATTGTCATTATCCTCACCACCAGCGGCGACTCCGGAGTCCCCAGATGCAACCACGTGAGTATAACCTCGGAGCGCCAATTTCATAAACTCTGCACATTGCCTGTTTAAGATTAAACAATCCGTAAGTATTAATACATACTAGTATACTCATATGAAAGCGATAGTTCTATGAGTTGCAACATTGCCACGAGAGGCTCATACCTTAGTTGGTAGTTTGCCGGTAAGCTCAATGTATTTTCTGATCCACCATATGATATAGAAGTAACATAAGCAGGGCTTTGGGTTCCACAATCTAAAGGACCTGGATAAGCTCCCGGCTTACCCACATTCTTCGGATTGGGGTAGGGAGGGTCCAGTGGAGGATCCGTATCGTTGGAATTCCCGGTGATGCCGAATGCGCTAAAGCTGCAATACGATCCGTCTATACCGTCAAGGTAGTTGTTTAGGAATCCCGAATAGTTATACTTCGTCTGCGTCGGCATGTCGTCCGTGGAAAACAACGCTTGTCCCTGCGGGTAAATAATATGATGAGACGATTGAATGTCAAGGTTCGACTCGTCTCCAACTTCACCTGTCAAGGAACTCGTTGAACCTCTGCCCCCATCGATACTTCGAAGTTCTGGGTTCCCTCGGCCAGTAGGAATTCTTGTAAACAGCATGTTGAAGGTGGCAACATCTGTCTTAGAGTATAATTGACCAAGACCCTGGAAGATACCCATCTTATTCCCCGCATTGACCTGTGTATTTGCAGGAAGCTCCGTAATATTATACAACTCCCGAACACATTTAGGCGTTATCGCGAAAGAGTTAACAACGTTGCAGGGAAAGAGTGAGCTAAGTCCTTGGAAGATAGTAAGGGAAAGGCTGTCAAAAAGACTTATGATTGGGTCAAGTCCAAATCCTGGTGGTGGTTCCTGTCGTTTTACTTTTTCGACGCTTGGGCCGGTGTTCCTTTTAGCTCGCCTTGACCGTAGTTCTCTTTTCCTTAATTCCTCTCTTTCCGGGGACAGGGGCCCTGAGGGTGGAAATAGCTTCACACCCGGCGTGATGTAGTCAATATGCTCTTGAACATGATATGGTACGTGGTATCTTGAAGATTTTAGATACCCGTCAGTCAATAGGCATCCGGATTCGGCCATGGGGAAACCTACTTGTCGCAAGCAATATTTAGATGTCCACTCTTCCTATGCTCATAGATGTGATAGTTTGTATGTAAGAGGGTTTCAGCCTCTGATACCTGGGCATCAAATTGAACCCACTGTCGATTCCTCGAAATTGATATGCGATCCGGATGAAATCCAGCACTGTGGAGCCATTCGAGAACAGTACGCTCACTTTCCGCAGCTGGTGCAAACATTTCGATAACCTCCGCCTCCGAGAGGTGGTTACCATACTTCGGTGATCCCGGGGTAGAGCTGAACAGCAATTATAGAAGTTAGTAAGACCTATGTGTATCTATGTGGTCATGCTCTAAAATATTTAAAGCCTAGAATAGATCCTTACATTTCCATAAGCAAATCGTGCCCTCGGTCCAGATTTCTTTGTTTCAATCCAATACGCATCGGCAAGAGAGAAGAATGATCTGCGGGGCTTCTTTTGAACCAGGCATGATTTCCTAATTCTCGCTTCTCATGTATAACATGATTTGTCGCTATCGGGTTTGCAAAAGTTGGAATAAATATTCCTAAAAGTAGGATAAATAGAGGCCACATCTCATAATTTTATTCAACTAGTAGCTAGAGCTACCAGCAGGTATAGCTATGGCGATAGTTCCAAAACCGTATTTTGAACGTTGATGTTTTACCTGTTGACACGGATATCTTAAAGGTGCTGGAACTATTGAGACGGGCTTGAGTTAAATGTTACGAGGTCCTTTTATGAACATATAAATACACTATAACGGTCTAGAAATCGAGGATAAAGATATCTCGATGTTGGGTTCACCCTTTGCCACTTTTGATTCAGGCAGAAGTTCCGGATATGTCCAAGGTGACGGCGAATATTATACCTTTGACTATCGTGAAGCTAACCACCGCATTATTCTTACAACCTTATATATCTAACTACCATAAGAATCTGTTTGATACTAGTGTACATATGGTAACTTCATAGGGTGTATTGGTATCCTATAGCTAGGTACAATTTCATCCAGTGGGGTGGTACAAGATTCCCGAGGATCCAATCGTACAGACTTACTAGAGACAGTCAACTACATTCCGGATTCGAATACGGTAGGTAGGGGAAGTGGCGACTCGGAATATCGGGGACAAAAATGAAAAAGAGGCCGGGTTTCGTAAGTCAGCCAAGTTGCAACGTTGGTCTCGGTGTAACCCAAAGCAAGAAAAGCGTCCTCAGGAACCATTATAAAGCCTAGTCGATGCATCTATGAGCTTCACGTCGATTCAGGCAATGTGCGTATTGCTACCGTATCATGTCATTGACAACCTTTCGGGTGTGGTATTGCTCTGGTTCCGATTGGAAGGTCGATATTGAGCCCACTAAGACTACTACTAAAATAACTTCGCCTTGTGAAACAAGCTTAATTTTTTGTGTAATACTAAAAGCCTAGACTACAAACGACTGGGGTCGTCGTAAATGATTGTTGCAGATGATTAAAACTTGAACATACCGTTGAAGAGCCAAACTCGGGCTAACTCCACCGTTTGTTGGTTTGTTGGAGTCGCACAAAAGAAAGCGAACGGGGCATCCGATTCGATTTTATAGATCGATTAGTAAGTTCGATCGAGCGAATAAAAACATCCATATGGCCATTTGATGTTCGTGCTGCATAATCGATTGTCTGTTGGTGACATGTCAGACGGGAAGGCCCAGACTCGGGGAATTCGTATATCTAGCCGTATGATCCTAGAAAGCCTAGAGACACAACTCGAAACTGATGCATGCATCTCGATCCACTGGAATTTCAAGTTCTCAACAGTTTGGAGGCATGACAACAAAATAAAGATCAGAATTAAAACTAGCCCAACAGAACCGAAGATTCCTATCATAAAATATGAAAGCGAAGAGTAGCAACCGCATAACCGGTCAGAAACGCCAACCCTAACCTAACCCTCAAAAATCCAACATAAAAACTGTGTTGCTACCGCATGAATCCTTCCAGAAAATTGACAGCTTTTGATATCACAGCGACTGGCCCATATATGATATAAAATACAAATTAACGCATCTTTCAGTATTTTCTCCGAGTTCTCTTTCTCGGCCTCAATTTTATTTTTGGCGTTGAAACCCTCGCTGTAGAATTTTCTGCTCTTGGGTATGCGTTCTGGACTCCCACGACGAGAGCCTTCAATATTGTGGGGTTTAGTATCATGCCAGAAAGATTGTCTTTCATCTTGATTCTGAGATTCCAAAGTGCCGGCTCATCTTCTATTTTAAAGGGGATTTGAGCTGTCCAAGGGTCTACATCGGCAGCCATTCCTGCAGTACTGCTAGGATCCATGCTTCCACTGATAAACCTTCTTGCGAGCAAAACCCCTGCCATAAGACCGAGAAACTGAGCTCCCTTCATAGAAAACGTGTCTCGAGCGTATTCCCACAGTCTACGAGTCCGGTCCATCATGTTGGCGTTGTAGAATGCGAAGTTATCTTCTCGGGTATCCTTAATCTCTTGCATTCTGGCATCCTTCCTCTGTAGGAATATCTGCGCTTCTCCGATATAGTGAGAGTCGCTCCCAGCGGAAGATACAAGGCAATCTTCAACGAGGTGGTATTTGAATTTGTTAGGGTCGCTGGGGCTGTAGTATGGCGCCATGTCGTCCTCGAACCACTTGTCGACTTCATCTTGATTCCTACATTCGCAAAGGGCTCGCGCTGTACGTTTACACAGTACTCACAAAGTAAGCCTATATGCTGAATTGATTTTATGGTTGATGTAAGTAAATATTTCCCCTTACCTCGGTCTATAGCGATACTCTTTACAAAATTATCCATCTGCTCTATCCTTACGACCTCAGATGTGCTGTATCCGCTCCGAAAAAGACTTTGCATGAATACAATCTCTGGCCAAGTCAATTTCTGTCTTAGATGTTCCATTTGATAAACTCGGACGTCCTGAAAGCTTGTTCCATTTTCTCCCTGCACATGGTCCCTAAATATCACCGCCTGGGGTCCGGAGTATACCATGATATCTGGATTGTTCGTCCAAATAGCATCTACCACACCAGTAGCCTGCATATGCGCGCACTCTACGACGGGATTGGTTGCAGCATGAAACCTGATCCCTAAGTCGCCCAGAATTCTAAACCACATATGCATCTTCCCATTCGCATGTTTATACCTATCCCCAAATTCGCCCACTTCATCACGAGACAAAGGCGAGGGGACAATAACATAAAATTCGATACCGAGAGCAATGTAACTCATCAAACGAACCAAGACGTTGATTTCTCGATGAAATAGTCGCAGTTTTTCGGAAGGGTTGTACTTTTTGCACCATATTCGCTCTTGTTCCTTCTTTTTCCGCTTATTAAAGGCCGCCCGTTGGGATTTTTGGATTTCTCGTTCTTTTTGTCGGGTTATACCGTAGTCCCAGGAGTCTTGGTCTATGGCGATACGGAGGGGCCGACGGTGATGTTGGTAATGAATCGTTGCGAGATGAGAGAGCGAGGTGATTTCCCCTTGGTCTTCGTTTTCGAATAGGTTCCAGAATTCAAGTTCGGAATTGTAATCGCGGGTGCTCCAGCTTTGGGGGACTGGAGCCATACTTTGTGGTATTTTTGTGCATCGACTTTATTGGGTTTAGTGGGGCTATCCGTGCGGTCTTGGGTTTGAAATGGAGGTTTGAAAGTTGGATCATGAGCTATGAGGCTACAGTTCAGAATCCAGATTACGAAGTAGAGACAGGAATGTTCGATTTTTTTCTATTGGGGATGTGCTAGCTAAATAAGAATGCTGTTAATGAGTCCGTGATGTTGGAAAGGGGTTCGTGATGAATAAATAATGGGATTTCAGAGTGCCTCAGGTCCAAGAGAGGCGGTACCCCAGACCCACTCAAAGCGGCATCTTATCAATTTCCCAAAATCCACTAGCGGGCTCAAATAGAGAAGATATTAGGATAGATCTGGTAGACGGGAAGTCGTGCCACATTCATTACTTTTGTAAGGGGTCTTAAAGCCCGTACGCAGCTATATACAAAACCTAAGAGGTATCAAGAGGGGCGTTCAATTTTTGCGACCAGAAATCAGCCGCTTTCCGAAATGACGCCGATGCACCGAATCCAGTTCCCAACTCAAAACGCCATCAAACAAATAGAATAGAATAGAAAGACGTAGTGAGATGCCGAAGAAACATCACTCTCTATTCCTCCCAGGAATCCATCGTCTAAGCGCCACTTCTCTGATCTTATACTTCCCAAGAACTCTTTTCAGCCCGTCTGCCTCACTATCCCAGCCTTTCACCTCGTCAACCGTCGGAACATCAACATACACCAGTACAACCGTCTTTTTGACTTGACTGTTGACCCGAGTAATACTATGTAGCCAATACCACTCCTTGCCCTCATTCTCTTCTCGCCCTTCCCAGCGGCTATAGCTGGGAATTATCAGAATCGCGAACTCAGCGTGCGAAAACACAGGCCCACGTTTATAGAGGAGATAATCAACGGAGAATTTTACCCCAGATTTGACTACCCAACCCAAGGAGCGGAAGTGATGGTAGACCACATAATTGATCAGGAATGAGCTATCGGGATTGAGGTTGGTCAGAGAGACAGAAGACTCAGGAAGGGGTGGGAATGTCGAGTGACGGAGGAATAGTTTGAAGACTTCTGGGAGGGGTAGGGGCTCCGTAGAATCTGCCGCAGTCACCGAGAGTACGCCCAAAGCGTAGACGAGGAAGAAGGCTTCCGAGAGTGTTAATTGAAGGTGTTCCTGATTTTTAACGGTAACCTTCTTTTCGATTGGGATTTCCTTTGTGGAGGTGTTGGAATCGAAGCGGACGACCTTGGCCGGCGGAGTAGGAGGGGATTCAGAGCTGGGCGGGACCGAAACAGGCAAAGTGCTAGATCCAACATCGACCATCGCCGTTTTCGACTCAGCATCAGAAGTATTGAGCTCGTCAGATGAAGGTGGAGGTGTGGGTAACCCCGGCTCTTCTGCGGGAGCGTTTGGTTGGGTAGACTCCGTGGCAGCCTCATCAAGGCCATTGATCTCTGCCTCAAGTTCCACAACAACTTTGGAATCCGCAATGATAGGTTTCCCATTCGTTGCGGATTCGTTCTCTTCTTTACTCTTCGCCTCTGCCTCCTTAATCTTTTGCAACTCTTCTTTCTCTTTCCTAGCCCTCTCTTTCTTCATCTCTTTTCGCTGATCCCGTCTCCGTCTGGTGATTTCCTCAGAGGTCTCTCCGACTTGTGTGTCACCCAGTCTTCGCATCTCCCGGTTAAGCCATGTGGGCTCACTCCTGCTCAGACTGCCTTTACCCCAGAATCCCTTGTTCCATAAGTCCAAGACCGCTGTAGGATCTCTCACTTCGACGGACATTGTAACTGGGGAGAATATACCAATGTATAGGACCTTGTGTGATTGAACCGGAGGAAAGAAGTAGAGGTAGAGATGATGCAGTAGTGATAACGGATTATGAGGTATCAGCGGTGGAGAGTGGTATAGCACGACCGGTAAAGGGTCTGCATGGATAAGATTATAATTAGGCCGCTTCGGTTTCGTCGAATGTGGTGGTTTATTCGACGGAGACGCAGCGGTCGCCGCACCATTGGCAACTGTATCGGCCATGGCGCACCGGAAAATGTCGGATTAGTATCCTAAGGTTCTATAAAACTTTACAATTGATCAGTCGGATGCTTTTGGTTATGATATAAACGAATATGTCTCCGAATAAAGAATCAATAAGTGTCCTTGCAATCAGATACCGTTGTAGTCTATCTTGTAAAAGATGTAAGTCAAGCCAGCATGGTACATGACGGAGAAGCTCGCGTCAATCATCTAGGCATTGAGAAAAAGACTGTCATCATAGCAGGAAGGAATGCGATGTTTCGGAGCAATGGGAGGATGAATCACAGCGGAGTGGTGCGACATACCTATAAGCAGACCATTGTGGCTGCAGTCACACCGAAAGAGCCTCGGCGGGACAATATGGCAAACCGCCCTGGAAAGTGGGCAAAATGGCTAACTCTTCTTCGCGAAGACGAGATGGAGGACTGCGATATGACGTCTACAGCGATGAGGGGTATCTCTCTTGCAGACTGGTGGTGAGTGGAGGAAACTTTTGTGCAATTGTGTGTGGGTTGAAGGAAAGAAAAATTTGGCGAGCCGCCATTGAAAGCGCTTGGATTACAATCACACTAACCCGCTCTGGCATTGCAGGGAATCCTCAAGCCCAGACCAAGCATCTTGAAAGCAGCAGATAGCATATTAAATTACTACTTCTTGTTAAATGCATATCGCCAGAATATATCAGTATCGTACATACAATACAATTGCCTCCGCAGAACTCCTCTCCGAGATGCATAGGACCAGCCTTTAGGTCCGCCATCTATATGCAGTAACCATATTGAATATTAAGGAATCCCCGTATTAACTGCTTCCACCGTATCAAAGTCGCACAAGGACGTTTACAACAGTCCCTTGCGAGCCAGTTCAATCTTCTTTGAGACGCTGTTCGGCTTTCCGGTCTTGCTGACACAGATCGCAGAACCATCCGAGAGCTCAAACTTGACTTCGTTATTTGGAAAGGCGCAGGGGCAATGGGTCGCTCTGTCGACGCATGAGAGGGTGCCTGGGCAAAGATACTTGCTGCAGTGAGCTATACGCGAAAGGCGTGGTTAGCTATGTCCTTTGGGATTGGATACGTGCAGCGGTGGTAAATACCTTGGGCATGCACCTGTTGGTACCATGAGCTATCCGACCCTACATCCTGATGTCTTTGCTGGTGGTGTCCATCATGGCCGCCGCCGCCTTGGAACAGATGTTCAAAGAATCCTCCACCGAATTGGGCAGCGACGAGGAGGGGTGCTATGAGAAGCAGCAGTATCGATAGAACTGGCGACCGAGTCATACTTGTGGTTGTGTAATTGAACCAATGTCGTCCGTATACGTAGAGCCGAATCGTATAAGCGTGTATTCCGTCGCGAATCGGGTAACTTTTATTAGTTTCTGTCGTAGAGAACGGATTACAAAGTGGTCAATGGGATGATATAATGGCGAAGCTTGAGGCCAGCTATCTCGAAGGGCCAACCGTTGTTGGTGCTGAAAGATGCCCGTATCCCTGCGTATTATCCATCCCTCTGCGCTTGAGGCTCGTGCAACACCAAAAACTTTCGATATTCAACGAGAACTTCGAGACAGAAAAGACGACGACGACGAATTTAAAACGACGACGACGACAGCCGGCATTTACTATTCTCCACAATGCCGCCCTCGCCCGTCACACCCGTTGTGGCGCGGTCGATATCATCACTCCGATATTCTTTAACACCGAAGCCGTCGTCCTCTATCCTTAATCCAACATGCACTCGATACCAGTCGCCCATCCTCACATTTATCAGATATGCTACTCACAAGTCATCCGGTGCTGCGAACGGTCCCGGTGACTCTGCTGGTCGAAGATTGGGTGCTAAGAAGGCAGGAGGTATGTCAATTGGCCTTACCGCTTAGTCAATGGCCTATAACTTATGTTTGGATTCACTATCCTATAGGCGAACGAGTCCGTAAAGGCATGATTCTATTCCGTCAACGAGGCACACAGTGGTATCCTGGAGAAAATGTCGGCATGGGTCGTGACCACACTCTTTACGCGCTATGCCCCGGCTTCGTTCGCCACTATCTCGATCCTAAACAGCCAAAACGGAAGTTCATCGGTGTGGCAGTCGAGAAGGACCAGAAACTTCCTAAACCACCAAATGCTGCGAGAACTAGATTGCTCGGTTTAGTCCAAGTTAAGATGTCACCGGATGAAGTTGCACATTTGGAGAGAAGAGCTGCTGGAGAAGTAAACTTGGATTTCACGACAGTGGAGAAGCGTCCGGGAAGCTACTTTGTTAAACCTTCTGGCTGGCGTATCGGAAAGTATATTGAGGAAAATCCTGTCTCGATACCGAAGAGGAATAAGATGAGATGGAGACGGTTGACAAGATCATACGAGAGGAAGGTCGAGGCTAGATTCAAGAGACTAGCGGGTAGGACGGCTAAGGCAGCGAAGAAGCAGAAGAGAAAGTAAAGAATAGGCCCACAACTGTGGCACGTTCATGTATATATTGCATTTGTGAAAAGGATATCTGTAAAAAGAATAACGGAATAATATACCAGCAACTCACATGTCCCACAAGAACAAGGAGCCACCTAAAACAATTGCAAACAGGGGGGTAGCGCAGAACTCTACCAGAGAAGCGGCTTGCTAACTATAGCTGTCGTAATATCATTATCCATATCCATGCAGTCATTAAGGTCATTAAGGAAATAGCAGAAAGCAGGTGCTAAGGCTCGCAAAAAAGAGGAAAAGGATAGGAAAAAATAGAATCAAGCAGACGAAGAAGCAAGGAGTCGTTAACGAAGAAATCACAAATAGATGGAAAGATTCAAGAGTGCTTTAATAAGCCTTCTTCTTACGGCGGCGCCGTCTTGCTTGTTCTTCTTCAGCCGCCAGAACCGCTTCATCTTCTTCTTCCTCTCTATACCGCGTTGGATCAAGACCAGGTGAGCCTTGGAAACTATACAGGCCAATATTATCAGCCTCGTGTCCCTCGTAATACCTTCCCTCATTATCTGATCTATAGCCGGATGGAACGTAGTTGTACCCGTGAGGACTTCCCAAAGTGCTCTCGTCAACACTCCCTTCCTCCTCCTCTGGGTGGTGAGAGTAGTGAGATCGTCGACGGCCCGGGTGGTCTCTATGGCTTCTTGGAAAACCCCGACGTTCACCATGAGCGTCATGGTGTACATTTTTGCGATATGCATCGCTATCCGGGTACGCGTATTCAACGTCCTCGAACTCTTCGCTCGCATTGGGGACTATAGGGAGGTCGCTTCGGGGACCGCGGTATCTTGGGCGGTCATCATCGGAATACTCGTCTTCAGGATATTGCATATCTCCCGAGTCCATCCTATCATCTTCATTCTCATCTTCATATTTGGGATAAAGATTGCGCGAGTAGTACTCCCGCCCCATCATTTCCGGCGGTAGCGGCGCCTCTTCGACAGAAGATGAGAGGTTACTCTCAAGATCGAGCCCAGTTCCACGGCGTACCAGGTGCTTCTGAGCTTTGTCTGTCTGTTCCAAGAAAAGATCCGGTCCGAGTCGTTGTCTGCTGATGTATAGCTCTTCGAATTTCAGGTTGTCCGGGATCGATGGTGGACTTGAGATTCCCTTGGAACGGTCATGCGTGGTACGTCTACGTGGGGGAGCTGGCATATACCCTTCGTGAGACGGAGGCGACATCATCATGACATCGGGTTGTTGTGGGGACCCGTAGAACCCATGACCTGTGTGGCGTCTCGATGGCCGCGAAGCCCTCGGGCTACGTCCATATGAGAAGCTCTGTTCTTCGTGTGATCGAGTCCCGTACATTACGAGCTCGCCACCTTGTACCTCTATTGGTTCGCCTCCACGACCCGATCCAAAATCAGGATGGTCGTCATTATCGCTCTCTCCTTGGGCCGACTCTTCAGCGTCAGAGTCCTCCGCCGGGTCGTCAATCACGATCTCGCCGCGCGGTGCAAATCGAAAGTAGCAGTGCCGGAGTGTTGGCCTATTAACTAGAACTCCTATCCGGATCTTTAGGTAGACTCCACGGGGAAGGGTTGCTAAAGAAATATTAAGTCAGTAGGTATTAATTAATACGAGAGGCCGATAAACAATGCGTACCATTTACTGGACGATACGAAGCAGGATCATCATGCGTGCTAAACCAATCCCCATCCTCCACCAGTTTGGGGACAACCCACCAGCGATTAAGAGTCCTCAGCCCTATTAATCCCCAAAAAATCCCAACTGGTATGTCGAAATAACACAGCTCGTGAGGGAATGGGGCCGGGTCATCATCTGAATCCCTAAGCAGATCTGTTCGGTGCAGGAGATATCGTATGGGCGTCATGGGGCAATCCCGACCTGGTTTCCGAACCTGAGTTGGGGGAGGGGTCCCAAATCGCATCAAGATATGATGTGGTACCTGGCCCCTGCGAGATTCTGGATGCCAATGAAGGTAGGACCAGGGAGTCGAATCATCCATCGGCGAAGATTTGCCTTTAAACCGAAGGGTGGTCCTCCCATCCGGCGTGTGCCGCGACACCATCTTCATGATGGTAGAAGACACAAACATCATATCCCCATAAGACTGGAGTTCCTCTTTTTTGAGGAAACGCAATTTGTAGTCTCGCCACCACATGTCGAGTCCCAACGGGTAGCCATACTGCGGATGGTCGAGGGTTTCACCGGCGCTATCCGTAAGCCTCCATGATATAAGATAATCGTCCTATACTTGGTTAGCCAGTCCTGTTTCCCCAGGCGCCTGCCAATATATGGAATAAAAAGGAGGCAATACCATTCTGAGGGATGATAGTTGCGGTATCCTCAAGGAGCGAAGACAAAAAATAACACGAAGCTGAAGAGGCGGAACGAAGATGATCCGGAAAGTAAGGCTGAATGGTTTCAAGACCTCTATCTTTATAGATCTCAGAACCCGGTCTGCCCAAGTGTCCAATTCTACAACTGTCGACGACCCCCTCTCCCGCGCTGTAGCAGAGCCGCAATAAAAAGCAACTGCTTAAAGATGATATTCAATATGCCTGCAGGGAGGTCCACATTCCCCATGCTGTGACACCACTAGAACGCCGAAGGAAGTGACGAGGCAAAAGCTAGGGTTTTGGACTTGTACAGACGACAATTATAAGCAACTTTGCCGATGCCATGCAGATAGAGAGGACCGGGAATACTCCAGCAGCTACCGCCCGTTACTCCCACACCTCTTCGGAGCTGCCAAAGACATGTTCATCCCGTACCGCTGCAAGGCTTTCCGGTGATATTGAAGGCCCGTTGGCAGCCGACTACATGCAGACGGCTACGAAATCTCCCGAGATTGGAATAGTCTCACGATACTAATGCTGGTATGAGAACATGTTTTCTCTTCATTCGTCGAGAATTGCAGCATGTGATCATAGTCAAAAGTACGCCGACGCCCAAACTGCGGAGAACTAAAAAGATTAGCAAACTGCAATCGATAAAGATGGGCAGTTCAAAGTGGGGGAAACAGCGCGAGGGGCAGCCCGTGCGTTCCAACAGAGTGAGAGAGAATCTAACGAACCTCGCTCGAATGGAGTGGCTCCATGCACATGGCGAATGGAATAAGAAAGCTTGCATTTTTCTAGGCGTACGGTACAATGTATGTACACCCCCAGAAATTCGAAGCTAGGGTACAGTAACTACCCCGCCTACTGCAACTGGTGGTTTGTTGCAGGTGGCAGCTATTGATTGCTGTACTCTCTGGACGCATGAGACGGGAATTCGGCCCGGTAATTCAGAAATCGTTCCATGTATATATGTCTCTTTCTCTTTCAAAAGCAAGAGCGCCTGCAAGTTTGTGCCATATCCTTGTTGGATATGTATGTATTGAATGTTGTACCTCGGGAGTGTTTGCTGAGGTATGGGCGAAAGGGTGTGCAGTCCGGCAGAGTATTGAGCTAAAGCTTTTTAGCGGAACTCTTGATAACGCCTTTCAGATAGGCCCGCTATGGAACATGGTTTCGGGTTCCGCATGATCCACCCCTTCTCTGGTCGTTCGACGTCATATGGTAGCTGTGCTGGCTCGGAATGTTGGAATGGCAAGTTCAGCCGGACAGCAGAGCCTCATCCTGCCTTTGGGATAAAACAAACGAAGGGATTTAGCCCTTTGGAATGTTTGGGCATTGTCGACAACGCTAACATGCGCAACTATCCCAAACGTTAGCAGTTATCAGTCCGAGGTCTTCCTCAGAGAGTTGCAGATTTCCAGAATCAATCATTTATGGACCGGAGTGTTACCTGTTTATATATCCTTCTAAGCTTATTAAAATCGATTCCTGGTCCAATACCAGCTGCAGCCCATACTTTCCTCATGTGCTAGGTCGAGGCCAGCACACAAACTAGAGGCTGAGGTTGGTTGGGTGTACGGAGCATTAGGCTGGCCTGACGGTTCAAGTTCGTGGTTGTCTTGGGACAAATCTGCGAAAGAATTCGCCTGGCCTGGCCGCCCACCCAGAGGGGAAAGCCCATATTTAAATACTTTGGTAGGTCACCTCCAGCCAAACTAGTGAGGGGTAAGAATAATAATAGCAAGGAAGATTTAACCTGGTCCACGTCACTAACCTTAGCTTTAACTTAGGTTGGGTATTAAGGGTTAGAGTCTTTGCGGTTTTCGCGGGATCATGAGGTTCGCGGAGGCTGTAATTCCAGGCGGCACCGCACCTGCATAATTAATAAAACGCGAGAAAAAGCTTCACGGGCCAGCAGGACAAGGATTCCTCTCCCTACGAACCGGCCTGCATCTCCGTCTACTGAAGCCTTCGGAGAGATAGATTCCATCCATCCCACAGGCATTTCGGAGGCATAAGATTGGTATCAGCGGTGCAGAGACGGTTGTTCAGGTGGTACGGTAGATTGACAACCCGATTCGCAGGGCCACGATGTCTGATGCTAGAAACCTTTTCTTGCGACCGAAACGCAAACTGATAGCCGGCATCGCAATGCCTACGCCGGGGTGCAGCCTATGATAGTTGCCAAATAACTATCGATTGGGGCATTCGCTGAGTGTCCGATCCTAGATCGTATGTACTCAGTACCATACTGGATCCCGGAACATTGCACAGCACCAGCGTCGGGATACCGCTTTTTAACCCAGAAAGACAGAACGGGAGGTTCCATGGAACAACTGTGGACCCGTGGTATCCTTGCTCAGATAGTCCCGTCCGAAAGAGCCCCACCACACTCGCATTTCGGACCTACCGGGAGCGGGAGATATTTGGCTCCCCGAGCGACCCCCATCCAAGGGCGGACTGTCTCCGTACTAGTCGCTACTGTGCATGACCGGAACTTTAATTTGTAGTATCAGTCTACAAAATATGGTCGGGTTTCCTTGTTAACTTCGCAGGCTCTAAGGAGTGGTGTTACATCTGAAGGGGATGTTTTGGATGCTCAGTTCTTCTACCGGACTGGACTAGAATCGTCTTGGACTTGTTGATAGTAGTTTGGCCTTAGTCTTGTAGCTGCTCTGTAAATCTGGGTAGTGGCGAACTCACTACTTTAAAGTCTGCAGTTTGAACAGGCGATTCTGGACCAAGCTGTAGCATTGGCAATACTGTTGGAATCCTGACCATGACTAACTCTGAACAAGGCCACCACCCTACTAGTACTGGGGATCTTGAAGTGGTAAGCCTGAGGTTTCTTCGGATGGCCAGGCCAGGGAGTGAATATGTGTGGTGATTAATGTGTTGGTGTAGTGAAAGCTAAACCAAGCTATATGTCTACCACTACACAAAAATTTCTGCATCGATATCTTCATCGCTTTCTTTCACCACTATAGTATCCGACATATATAATCCAACATGACCACAGACACTCCAAACCAAACCTCCTCATACGAGGAAGCTACCAAACATGAGATCGACACTTTGATTCTTGATACCGGCCCAATCATCAAGAACGTCTGCTCTCCCCAGTCCCTTCTCGCCAAAGCTGGCACCCTCGTCACTCTCCCATCCGTCGTTTCTGAAATCCGCGATGCAACTACCCGCTCTCGATTTGAGACGCTCTGGGCGCCATTTCTACAATACCGTTCTCCGAGACCAGAGAGTCTAAAATATGTGTCTCAGTTTGCGAAGAAAACAGGCGACTATGGTGTTCTTGGTGCGACGGATTTACAGGTGCTGGCACTGACATACGAGGTTGAATGTGAGAAGGTTGGTGGTGTTGAAGAGTTTGAAAAGCGGCTTCGAAAGAAGGAACAAGAGAAGAATACCAATAAAGAGGGAGGAACGAAGAAAGGCAAACGAAGAAGTGGTAGAGGAAAGACACCAGGTAGCGGTGGCCAAACAGAGGGACAAGCCGAGAGTCAGACCGGGAACCAGACCGGAGAAGCACAAGAGGGCGATGATGAAGGATGGACGACAATACCTACATCCCGGAAGAATAAGAAGCCAGCCCGTCCTGCTCCAAAAGCAGAAGTAGAGAAGGTCGCCATTGTGCCAGAGGCTCAACCTGTTACCTCAGAAGCCACCTCAGAACTACCTACCGTTACCCAATCTTTGGAAGGCCTATCTATAACACCGCAACCTTCACCTGACACTGTCGAAGAGATTGAGCCAGAGGTTACAAGTGAGTCTGAAGATGACTGGATTACTCCTGATAATCTTGCTATTCACCTTATTTCCGATGGCACGATCTCGAAGCCTGCCACAACGTCTACCCAAATCATGGCCGCCTGTTGTACCACCGACTTTGCAATGCAGAATGTTCTGTTGCAGCTTCACATTCATCTCTTCTCTCCGACAACGATGAGCAGAATTACTTCAGTTAAATCGCACGTTCTTCGCTGTCATGCCTGTTTCAAAATTTCTAGAGATATGACACGGCAATTCTGCTCATCGTGCGGGCAGCCTGCACTGGCCAAGGTCACTTGTTCAACTAACTCTCGAGGGGTCTTCAGGGTCCATCTCAAGAAGAACTGGCAGTGGAATAACCGCGGAAATGTTTTCAGTCTGGCCAAACCACAGCATGGCACAGCGAGTATGAAGGGCGTGCGCGAGAATATTGTCCTCTCCGAGGATCAGAAGGAGTATG
Organism: Arthrobotrys sinensis; assembly: GCA_036971225.1. Classification (NCBI taxonomy): domain Eukaryota; kingdom Fungi; phylum Ascomycota; class Orbiliomycetes; order Orbiliales; family Orbiliaceae; genus Arthrobotrys; species Arthrobotrys sinensis. Next base: position 2,972,981 of record JAJTTV010000002.1, on the reverse strand, counting down.
AGAAGGCACTAAAGGATAGTAAAAGGTATAAAGAAAGAGACTTAATGGATATGGATTATCTGCCAGGCCTGCTTACTGGCGAGCGACTTGGGCACGGTGGGAACCCAAAAGTTGGAGCTGGAAAGAATGTTAATGTTTCAAAGAGGCGCGGGAAGTAGAGGTTGGCTTGAATCTGTTGGCTTTTATGCGGCAGACGTTGCAATATCTAATGACGATACGATTGATACCCAGTCTTGAGTAACAAAAGTTTTTGATTTTAAGATGGCAGGTATTATATACCTATAGTATTCTAGGAACTGAATGCAAGATATAAGGAAGCCGAATTACATTCCCAGTAGACAAATCTTCTCCTCAAACGCCGTTGCGTGCGATCGTAAATTGCAAGATTGAGAACCTGGTAGAAAAACAAGAGTGCCGTCTCCACAAATCCGCTGTTCCTAAGTAGCCCTAGGTGGTGCTCCTGCTAGGAAACCTGCGAGTATCGTACATCGAATTGAGCGTTAATGCTCTATCGTCCAAACGGAATTACATTGCCTTCCAGTTTTCTATTCGAGGAGGCCGTTAGTATAGATAGCCCCTAAATTCTTGCATTGACCTTCCGTCGGCGTACCTTGCTGGGTCAGCAGCATTCCGAACCGTTTCTTTAAAGTCACACGGTGTCTAAAATAACTCCCTGTTAGCTACTACTAGAGTAAATATCGTCCTTGCATCATTCATACCTTGAGTATTTGTCATCTGGCGAGAACCTTGCTGGGTGTGCGCTCTTTGTAACTTCGCCATGCGCAACCTTCCTGAGTGTATAGACGCGATTGCCTTTCGAGTCGAGAGTGTACATAAGATGCATTTTATCGATAGTAATGAAGGTGATGCCGTATGTATGGCGAGTAGGGAGTATTGTGTGAACTGGGCGAGATCGCGATGATGATGATGGCAGTTGTGGTTGAAGTTGCGAATGGAGTCTTCGAGATGGTCAATTTTTTTGTCCAGAAATTTTTTGGGCAGCGCAAAACCACGATTCAAGGTCACGTGATGTTCATTCTGGCACCAACCACGCCGCGGGAAACAAAGCATCTCTTCCCATCGCCATCGAACCACAATCATCAATTCCTGCATCACAAGCACCTATAGCCATGACGACGGGCACGACTGCATCTCTTTCTTTGCCGGACGAACAGAATGGCCCCGAGGGCCCTAAATCCCCTTCCAAACCTCTAGCTCGGACTCGATCCCCAACACCGCCCATCGAGGAGCCATCACGAAAGAGACGGCGTCCTGAATCACCATCGTCGAAGGAGCCACATGACGGAACTACAGAAACTACTCACGATGCTTTAGGATCCAATGAAGATGTCCCTACAACGAAGGACTCTCCTCATCCGGTTACTGGGCAATCAACAGGGGAAGCCTCTAAGGAGGAGCCGGTCAAGGATCCAGCATCGGATCAAGATGACGAAGAAGCAGAAGAAGGCGAACTTCCTCCTTTACCCCCAGGCCCTCCACCGGAAGAGCCACCGTCAGATGGTTGGGAGGCTATATGGGAACCCAGTGTCGGACAATACTACTTCTACAACCATCATACGGGTGAAACTACGTGGACGAATCCTCGCGTGCCACCAACAGAAGCCGAACCGGCCCCAGCAGTAGATGCAGAACCAGAAAGGACTCCATATACAGGTTACGATCCAGCTATTCATGGGGACTACGATCCAACGGCATCATATGCTCAGCAGCCAGAGAGAACTCCTTCACCAACGATAGATCCGTATGTCGCTCACGCTGCATTTAATCGGTTTACCGGCAAGTTCCAAAACGGCCCAGGTGCCGAGCGATACACCGACGAAAGTAGAGCAAAGAGACAGATGGAAATCTATTTTGACGTAGATGCTGCAGCCAATTGTCACGACGGTAGAAGTTTGAAGGCAGAGCGACAGGCGAAGAAGCTTACAAAGAAGGAGGTTAAAGCTTTCAGGGAGAAAACAAGACTGAAAAAGGAAGAAAAGAAGCGAGCGTGGTTGAGAGATTGAGCAAGGCCCGTTTACGAGGCTTGTTTCTGCCAGACATCGGTCATGAGACAGAGATTGTGCGAGAATAGCGATAGAGAATGGGAACGGAGTTTTTTGGGAGATGTATCATTACTGCGACAGACGACTTTGTTTCCGCCATGCTTCTGCGCTCTAGTAAGCTGGAATCTGCGGCAGGACAAGTTGGTTGGTCGAGGGTTCTTTCATTCTTCTGCATACTGAGGCGTTTTTAGATAGGATTCTGCTGGACAACATTGCATTGTGCATCGCTTGCACCTCACATTTTAATATTCCTTGTCGTTCGTTATTTACATGTATAGTACGATATAAACCCTTTCCTATTATGTCTTCTCTCCCCATCTTCTCATTTGTCTTCTGCTTCTGTCTTTGCGGTCCCACAGCATAATCTCGAGACCAGGCCACGACTCAAGGCAGTCGTCTGTGTGTTGGCAAACATCTGTGGCGACAAGTGCTTAGCTGGCTGGAATGCTCTTGCAACCACCGTTCCATCTTTCACTTCATCCGCTTCATTCACTCTCTTCGATCATCGCGACATCGTCTGGGAACCAATTTGCGGCCTCTGCCATCTCCTGCTAGAACCGCTTTGAGCGCTACCATACACCAGTCCTTCCAACAGCGGGATCCGCGGCAATGGATGACCTTGCTGGGCTTAACTGGACCTCGTCCGCCAACCCTGCCACAAAGCCATCTCCGTTCTCTGCCACGCCATCACTTACACCTGGAAACTACACCTCGTTCCGCTCGTCGCCCGCCCTTACACCCCAATCAACGACTCCTAGCAGACCAGCGTCTACCAAGCCCTTCGCAAGTGGGAATCTCCGAGATGACGCTTCTCGAACCTCGCCGCCCGTCGCAGGTGGCACCAATGGCATGGACAGCTTCTCTTCCCTGGTCAGCTTTGGAGCTAAAAAGTCTGGTAATATGGGAAATATGAGCATGCTTGAGCAACAGAAGAAGCTCCAGGAGGATCGGCTGAAGGCGGACTATCTAAACAAGCAGAAGTTGGACCAACAGTTTAGTGGATTAGATTCTCTTGGATCACTAGGTGGTGGTATTCAAGGACGGTCTGGTACTTCAACCCCAGCGCGAATTGACCCCGAGGAAGCCGATCTGCTTGCTGGATTCTCAGCGGACACAAAGGTCAACAGGGCTAGCCATTTCCCTCCTCCTTCTGGTACGCCACCAGCGCAGACACCTTCACCAATGCCGAGCAGGCTCACACCCAGCCCTCAACCCTATCGAAGTCAGCTGAACAATTCCGCTACCTTACCGGTCAATGATGACGATCCCTTCAACCTAGATAGCTTCAGTAATAATCTACCACCTCAGCGATCCCAAGCGCCTACCACCAATGATGACGACGACATTCTCGGGCTACTTGGTAAGCCTGTATCCGAAGTTAGACGCAAATCTCCATCACCCCCTCCGAAACCCGCACGCCCGTCGCGGCGACCTGAGAATATCGAAGAGCTTCATAGTGTCGCTCGCACACCCCCTCCTGGCAAAGACCCTCGTGACCCAGCAATAGCTGAACTTGCAGATATGGGATTTTCGGTCGAAGATGCAAAACGAGCGCTAGCACAGACTGATACTGGTCTTGATGTCCGTGGCGCGATTGACTTTCTGTTGAACGAGGCGCACGGGAAGGCAAAACCTAAGAACCACGGCCATAATCATAGAAGGATGGACGAAGATGAATTTGCGGGCTCTAATCGCCGACAGGGCAGAGAGAAGGCGGGGAATGCACGGCCAGCGTGGCAAGGCCAGGGAGAAATGCAGGATGTGGCGGCTTTCGCACAGGAAATTGGTGGGAACTTGCTGAAAACTGCAGGGAGTTTATGGGCGACCAGTAAGAAGAAGGTTACACAAGCGATAAACGATTTCCAAGAAGATGGCAATGCCAATGACGGCACGCCTAAATGGATGAGAGACGCCCAGAGGGAACAGCAAAGAGGCGGCGCTACTGGGAGACAGCAGCCACGTCAAACCGACGAAGCCATGATGCTTGATATGGGGGATCCGAGGAAAGGCAAACCCTCTGCTCGCTCACATAGAGAACGTATGCCAATGTCCAAAGAGGAAGAGGAGTTTGCGGAAGAGCAGCGTCGAAGACAGCAAGCAAGGGAAGAGAGAGAAAGACGTCTCGAGGCCGAGCAAAAACCTGCCCCGCCAATCGATTCCAGAAGATCTAAAATCACCCGAGAATCCGTCGAAAGCGAGCAGGTGTATATTAGCCCTGCTCGGCGTCGAAAGCCTGCGGCCGCTCCAGCCCCTCCGCCAAAACCGCAGGTTGCTGAGGGTGATTTATTATTTGGAGGTTCAGTGTCACAACCTACGGCTGCATCTCAAGCTCCCTCAACTTCGTCACCATCACGCTCTAGCAATCCCTTTTCTCAACCAAAGCCACAGCCAAAGCCTCAATCCAGACCGGCTCCTACCCCAGCACCTCGCGTCAACCGACAGATTCCACCGTTATCTCAAGTGGCACTTACAAACTCAACCAACTCGAGAACCGCTGGTACAGAAGCTTTTAAGCGTGGGGATTACCCCTCAGCTCTCACACACTACAGCTCATCTTTATCACCTGTTCCATCATCCCACCCTCTCCACTATCTACTCCTTACAAATCGCGCCATTGTACATATAAAGCTCGGAGATTCGAAAGCGGCCCTAGAGGATTGCGATGCTGCCATAACAGGAATAGGCAGTGGTAAAGGTGTTGGTGAGTCGTTTGATCTTGGTGACGGGACAACAAAGGACCTCAAGGAAATCTGGGGAAAGGCTGTGACCCGAAAAGCCGAAGCACTAGAACATTTGGAGCGGTGGTCGGATGCGGGTGCCGTCTGGGGCCTTGCACTTGAGAACGGAGTTGGTGGAGCATCTGCTAGTGCCGGGAAAGCGAGATGTGAAAAGGCCCTTGCTCCGAAGGCCCCTCCGAAACCTCGAGTCACTCCAGCGAAGAAACCGCCAGCGAGACCTCCAACATCGAAACCAGTGGCTGCACAGGTTACGCAAGCTGTAAAACGCCTAAAAGATGCAAATGAAGCTGCGGAACGAGCCGATGCAGAGAAATTGGCACTTCACGATTCAGTCGAAGCTCGACTTCTAGCATGGAAGGGCGGTAAAGAAACAAATCTCCGTGCTCTGATTGCAAGCTTGGATACTGTGCTGTGGGAAGGAAGTGGATGGAAGAAAGTGGGAATGCATGAGCTTGTGATGCCGAACAAAGTTAAGATTGCATACATGAAGGGCATTGCCAAAGTACACCCAGACAAGGTAGGGCCCTTTCCCGTCAAGCCAACTTTTTGCAAGAAACAGGGCTGACTCGCTCAATATAGATCTCACAAGATGCCACGGTGGAGCAGACCATGCTTGCTGCAGCGGTATTTAGCACACTGAACGAAGCGTGGGATGAATTTAAGAAGCAAAATAATCTGTGATCACAATCTAAGGTAAGGTCGATTGGACGGAACTATTTGTCGTATTATAGCGGTATGGTTGAGCTTGGTTGTATATAGCCGGGGACGTTACCTAGGGGGTGATTGCGAAGCAATTTTCCATAACTCGCACTCAAGCAAATTAGGTATGACACAATAAAAAAGCTAGTCGGTTTTGGGACCGTTGATATAGTTCTATCCTGTGCAGAACTTCCAACATCTTTCTGAGCCTCTGATCGACCGGTCTTGGAACTTGGCTCCAAAACCTCGAATCAGAACCAATCACGCCAGAGGGGAGCTTCTGCATTACTTCACACATGAGAACAGCCTTTCCTTGCTACATCGCGGTTGACTTATTGACATAATGGTTGATATACTTCCACGAATCCGTGTTCTTCTGCTCCAGTTGGTTTGGTAGAGCTATCCCTTGGTGGAACTGACTGGTTTCTCAACAGGAGTTCGCCCATACCGTTGTTCGAGGTATGAAACAATTCTCCACTTCTTTTTCTCGATTGCAGCCTCAACTGCCGTCCCTCGCCGTCCCTTTATGTTTGGATCCGCCCCGTGCTCTAGGAGCCATTTGACACCTTCAAGATTGTCCGTCTTTGCTGCCATCTGAAGCGCATTCCCGTTGTTTCCGCCGATGGTGTGAATTGAGGCCCCACGGCTATGCAACAACTGCATTGCCCGAACACTCTTCTGACCAGATAGCCAATCCCCCCTCTCGATCGTATAGTGTTTTGCAGCCGCTTGAATAACGCCACCGTACTTTGGGGACAAGAGATCCAACTTAGCCCCGTGGTTTAAAAGAATGGCGATCCGTTGGCCATCGTGAGTATAGGCTGCTACATGGAGAGCAGTGCCGAATTTTCCGCCGACTGCATTTACATCCGCCCCGGCTTCTATTAGCGGCTCAATCAAAGAAGGTTCGTATCTTACTGCCGCTTGGAGCGGATTGTCATATTCATCGTCACCTTTACCGTTTGGATCTGCCCCGGCCTCTAATAACCCCAATGCAAAGGCGGGGCTGCGGGTTTTCAAGGCAGATACCAACACCGATGGGTGGCCTTCGACCTCTCTCGGTTTTGCACCTTTCTCGATTAGTAGTTTAAATATGGCCTTCTGATTGTTGGAAATGCTCGGGTCGTACCCATGTGCGTTTGAAACGACAGCATGGAGAGGACTCCCATAGAACCCGCCCACGAAGTCTGCATTGGCCCTCATACCGAGAACTAGCTCGCAGAGATCTAATTTCGCCCAATACGCGGATTGCTGGAGTGCTGAGTCTAACGCTTTCTCCCGATGCTCGGATGGTACTCTTTCCAACAAATGGAGAAGCATTTTTTCACCTCCCCGGAAAGCATTCCGAAATACAGACCCGTTGCGGAGCATAATATCTGCCCCATTATCCAGCAGCAAGTCTATAAGTTCGAAGTTTCCATTCGATACAGCGCTGCCAAGTGGCCAGCTTGACCTTCCACTCTCTTCGTTGGGGTCTGCTCCCATTTGGATTAAGTATTCCACCATAGGTTGGTCGTCGGTCTCTACAGCTTTTGTGAGAGCATCATAATGAACATCCGGAAAACCTTTGAGACTTGCTCCATAGGAAATCAGGAGCTCCACCATGTTTTTATGGCCTCCCTCAATAGCTTCCTTTTCCCAATCTGTCAATCTTCCGTCACATCGGGGCTAAAGGGCTGGTAATCTCTGCACTTACATTTATTAGACTCTGGTAGAACCTTCTGAGATTCGGGTCGACGCCGTCAGCCAATAGTTGCTCTAAACCTTCGATGTTTCCATCCCTTATCAGCTTTTTAGCAGCATCTGCACCAGTATTCTTCAAATGAGCCCCGTTTTTCCGCAGCAGCTGCTCCATTTCGGTGTCCCCCTTTTGGATTGCCATTGCCAAAGGTGTCCACCCTCTGCGAGCCTTATTGACGTCTGCTCCAAGTGCTATCAGCTCCGGGATTAACCCGCGTAGTTGAGGTGTGAAGCAGCTGCAAATGATTCCACAATCAGGTCCGGAGTCATTTATGATGGCTCCCTTGGCTAAAAGGCGCCGAATTACGGCTTCTGGGTCCCCATAACTAAACGTGGCATAGTGGAGTGCCGTTCCATATTGCCCGGGAGGTCCGTTAACGTCTGCACCACAGTCTAGCAATGCCTCTATCACATCCATTTCTCCTCTCATTGCTGCATGCTGCAATGGGGTGCAGCCATCGAACTCCATGATCGAGTTCAAATCGGCACCCCGCTCTCCAAGGTATCGGATAGAGGCAGTGCGGGATGCGTCAATAGCAAACCCAATCCTATACATTGTGGTTATTAGCAGTGCCATAGGGAGGTATGAGTGCATGTTATGGCTTACGATCTTCTGCTAGCACAGTGGATATCAACGCCCAATCGTAGGAATGTATCTGCTATATCGAAGTCCGGAACGGCTTTTTCATCACCTTGGATCATAGCTAGTGCGAAAGGACAATAGTACTGTGGTATTTCTCGATGGACATCTGCGCCCTTTTGAATGAGTTCCTTTGCAATGCTAATCATTCCTTGAGCGATTGCACGCGTTAGCACACTGCCATAATTCGACACTGCATCTATATATGGTTTTTCGGCAAGGATAAGACGAACTACTTCTTCGTCTCCTGTATCGATAGCGATATGCAATGCGCTTCCCTTATCGCCTAGGTGGGCGTTGACATTCGGCTTTCTCTTCAGAATAGTTCTGAGGAACCATGGGTCTTGACGCCATCGACTAATAGCCTCGAGGAACGTCCCGTCTGTAATTTCAGCATTTCGTTCAAGCAGTATTCGGGCCATCTTAAGTTCTCCGGTCCATAGCGCGGCGTAAAGGGCGTTGGGATACAAGTGGCCCTGTACGTTCGGGTCCCCTCCCGCGTCGAGTATGACTTGGAACATGGCTAAGTTCCTACTTTCGATTGCCGCTTCTAAAGCGGAGACGCCCCGTGATCGTGAGGATTCCGATTGTGCATTTACGTCTGCGCCAGCCCGAAGGAGGGCGCGAACGAGATTCACATTACCTCCTTGTGCTGCAGCGATCAATGGGTATCCCCATTCGCCTTTACCACCCTTGTTCACATTAGCACCTCGATTAAGGAGCGTCTGTACCAAATTTATGGAGCCTTTCAGAGCGGCGGCGTAAAGGGGCGTTCCATGTGGTCCCAACTCGTTAATATCAGCGCCTGCGCCTAGAAGTCGGACAGTGGTTTTTACATCCCCTGCGAGGGCTGCTTGATAAAGTGCAGAGCCATGAGAGGATGATTGAACCGTGATATCTGGCTGAGATTTAAGCAAAAGGGACACCACTTCATGATGGCCATATGTGGCCGCTGCAATTAGTGCAGTGTTCCATGCTCCGCCAGTCTTGTCGGTATCCGCTCCAGCTTTGATCAGGATCTCGACTACTTTTCGAGATCCCCCAGCAGCGGCAGCTTGTAGGACGCTTCCAAAATAACCTCCTTTCCCGTTGGGATCCGCGCCGCTTTCGAGAAGTGTTTTCACCAATTCGTCAAATCCATAGTAGGATGCTACACCCAATGGGGACCCGAAGAATCCTATTCCCGATCCGTTCACCTCTGCACCATTGTCAATTAGTCCGGTCACTATATCGATATTCCCAAGTTGCGCGGCCCAATATAGAGGGGGTGTTAGGTGCCCCACACTCTTGACCATCGGCCTCATCCAGGAGCTTCTACCATCTGGGTTTCCTGGTGCGCCCAAGTCTGGATCGTATGAGTTCATCCAATTGATATATGCTGCCGGCTCCGACAAGTCAAAGAACCCGATCAATAAATCTTTGAGATGGGAATCGATTTCCCCTTTGCCGAAATGATTCATCCAGTTCACGGCGCAGTATTCGAGCAATGGATATTCATCAAATACTCTTTGGGATAGTACTTGTCCTTGTCCTAAACCTTGAAGATACAGGATTGAGCATTCGGTCAAGAAACGATGTGTTAGTCCTGCTGTCATGAAATATCCTGAGAGGGGTCCGTTTTGGAGCCTTTCAGATGTCAGATACTCTTTGACGGAGTAATGGCTAAGGCTGACAGTTGTATAAATTCCATCGGTTTTCTCTATGGGGACCATGCTGCGAGCAGCTTCATTGCGAAGTTTGAGATGTAGCCAATCATCAGTGCCATAGAGCTTATTGTCATATTTCTTAGTCCCTAAAACGATTAGAGAACCACATAGTTCCAATATTTTTCCCGGGTCAAGAAATCGACTCTCATCGGCGTTGAAGGAGCCGAAGCTGGGATCGATAACGGCGGCCTCTCCGAGCTCACCGAGAAGAAGAGGTCTCTCCGAGAACGCTAACCATCGAAGAGCAGATTCGACGAATGTTTTGTGCATATCTGGCACAGCCTGCAGGATTCTGTCGTACGTTTGATCAAGCGTCTTGGGCATCCTCCCCAGTTCTGCGCGCACCATCCTCGGAGTGAAGCACTGCTTCATAACGTCAAGCTGACAAACTGCCCACCGAAACCTACACTTTGTTAGTGAAAGGGCTTTCCCCGTAAATATTATATCGACATTATTCAAATAGCTTACATTCCACGAGACCCAGCCACAATAACATCCAATACCTCCTTCTTTACTGCTGCGGATGTCCAGCTCTGGAATGCCGGGTGAGTCGCCATAGCACTTGTAACATGTATACGGACATCCTCATCCACTTTCGAATCCTCTATCGATGCGATATGTGTAAAGGTATCTCCGAGTGCCTTTTCAATGTCGGGTTCTCGTCGACTTGTCATAAGCAGGTTGACCTTCGACTGCAATTTGTCAACGAAAACTCGAAAGAAATCAGACCTCTCTTGTTTTGGGCATTCGTCAATTGCATCGACGATAACGAACACTTTTCCGTTGGAAACGAGGTCTGAAAAGACATCGAACAACTCTTCCACCCCTGATTGCTGGAGGCCAAGGTGTTTTTCGTATAGATTGGTGGCAACCTGGGGGATTTCAGGACTGACGACAAGAAGTTGGTAGATCGCGGACTGAAGGAAACTAATAAATGTCTGTTTCCTAGCGTCTGAGAAGTCGAAGTAGTAGTAAACAAGCCTCGACGGGTTGTTTAGTCCCTTCACATGCTCGATGATTGTTGAGCATATGATGGTTTTGCCAGCCCCTGGAATCCCATGAAGCCAGAGGGATTCACCATCTTGACAAACCCAAGATTTGAAGCTTTCCAGTTCGAAAACCCAGCTGCAAGTTTGAGGTTCATGGTGGCCTCGAGAAATTTTATGATTTTGCTCCGGGTCGCTGGTTTTGTACCAGTTTAGAATCTTAGCCCGGCGAGCCTCTTCAGCTCGACTAACCAAGTCGGCTGTATCATTTGACTGGTCGGCAAGGAGCTTTCTCTGCTGAAGCGTAAAAAATAACTGGAAAGTTGCCTTCTGCTTTTGCAATTTATCTAGCTTCTCTTGGATAACTTTCCCTTCAAACGGCCATTTTAGACGACTTTTAAACCCTCCCCTCAGGAGAGGACCTAACCGTTCAGATATATCAACGAGGATGATATTGCTCGTCTCCAGAGCGGTGTATAGCCCTGCGACCTCCGCATTTTCCGGCCGGTCGTCGTCTGGTAGAACCGCACGAACTTCGGTTAACAAGCCCTGCAAATCCTTGAGCTCTGAGATCACTTCAGAAATTTCTTGGTCGGCGCCTTTGACTTGTAAATTAAATCCGATACAGTAGGATATAACAGCGCTCGAAAGTTGAACGACAGCTATTATGCTGGCGGCGACACTGAGGGGGTCCATGTCGCAGGTTGCATTTGTTGTAATGGCGTTCACTTGCACAACCTAAGCTTTCTCCAAGAAAATTGGTTTGCGGAGAAGCGTATCTTATATCAGCCTCAAATTCAGCTCCGTGTATCTCTCGAGCGATACAGGAGCGACGCTAGAGATGCAGGGTTTGACTTTGCAGGCCCCACGAGCCCGTGCACTTTGGTCCCATGTCTGTAACACAACTTTAGAGTTTCTCACGGAAAGTCGAAGCTATTCATCGACGAAAGACGCTCTGCACTTTTGGAATCAGCTAACTTCATTCTATTCGGTCTATTTTCATTAAAATCTGCTAAGAAATAAATAATACGTATTACATGAACATATATCAATGTGAAATCGCATTGGAAAACAAAATTTAGGCAATTTAGTTAATGGAAAGTTTAACCAATAATTATTAAGCTACTTTTCTACTCCAAACCAGCCGCAACAAGTGCATCTTGATCATCCAATCCATTCAAGTAATGTACAATACCACCTGCAGCGCTGACACCTGATAACATCGCAGTTGTCACATGCGTTAGTTGAACCCCACTATCTCCAACCGCATAAATTCCGGGGACGTTTGTGACTTGAAATGGCGCAGTGACTTTGATCACGTCTCCGTGTCCTCCTTTCTCAGTCTCCAACCCCAGTTCTTTGATTAACTGTTGACCATTGAGTTCGGTTTGAGGTTTATGCACTATGAATCCAAAGTGCACTTTCTCCTCTTGTCCGTTTTCGTCTCGCAGCCGCACGTCGACGCCTTCCGCTGGTTCTGAGTTTTCAAGTGATATGATTTTGCGCTGGTCGATTTTTACACCGCGGGCCATGACAGCCTTGAGCTGTTTTAAAACAGATGGCTCAAGGTCTGATTTTTCGAGGTCGAAGGGGCCGTTGGATAAGATGGTAACTTTCGCTGATCCGTCTTCGTTCTTCTCTTTGTTCATTCCCAGGGACATGCTGGCCATCATAGATACGACCATTCCCATAGGTGCCCCTAAGATTGCTTTCTGGGTATTCCTCCTCTCCCATCCGTCGCAGAAGAGGCACTGATATATATTTCTTGGCCAGTTCTCCTTATAGCCTTCAATTGCTGGGAAGATGTCTTTGACACCCATAGCGAGCACCAAGGTTTTCCCTAGCCAGCTCTGGCCGGTCTTACTCTTCACCAGGAAACCTTTGTGACCACTCCACTCCGGTAGTTCCTGCTGTTTAGCGGAGACGATTTCGTCTTCGGCATACGATGTTGTTCCATAACGATCAATCTGTTGACGGGCTTTGGCCCATATTTCTTGGGGATGGGTGTGATCATGTCCGAGGACGGCATGTGATGCTTCTATACCGTCATTGCGGAAAACTTTGTGACTGATAACAAGGGATGTACGAGACTGGCGGCAGAGCCCGAGTGCTGTGCTTAAGCCACTGGGACCACCACCGATTATGATGGCGTCAAAAATGGTTTTGGAAGCCATAACTATATAGAGAGGTATGGTTGAATATTTAAAGGCCTTCTTTTTATGATATGCGGATGATTTTCGGGGTGATTTTGGGTTATTGATGCTACGTATTCGATTTTACACTCTACGGGACCTGTATTTATAGGTTAATCTATCCACGCGTGTAGACGATGTTTGTCGACGCGGTTGTTCTGGCCTAGGAACTTAATTTCCGAGGAAGTCTCCGAGGTGACGAATCCGGCTTACTGAAGTGGATTTGGCTGACAAATTCATGCATACGACGAAGAAGATCTTACGGCGTCTAGAATAATGGAAGATGCGATATTCATGGGGAGGTAGACGTGGTTTCTGACTCAGACATCCGAAGTGCGAAGGGGTTTCGGGAGATTAGAATATAGAGTTGTCAGCTGAAGATGACGTAACTTCACCAGCTGTGGTAGAAGCAACTCGAATTATTAGAGAATGGAATGACGCCGAAAGTTTTAAAGCATTCATAAGCTAGATTCGAGACTCATCATAGGAAGTCTACAGTCGCTGTAGGTTAGCTTTGTGATTTAGTTCCGACCCTCTTATGGGCTCATGCGCTGTCGCTAGCGTAGATATCACCCAAATTTCGTATGTGGTGCTATATTAACTGTGAATAATCAGCTCATGCCAAGGACGGCGTCTGCAGCTCGGTGTCCGCTACACGGTCTTTTTAGGCTTCCGTGCCGATGTTAAGGTAGTGGTTGAGGGAGGTTTCCTCCTGGGATGTGATACTTTTCATCCAATACCATGGCCACGAGGCCATCAAAGACCTATCCAGAACTTCAAAATTTTTTACTACGTCAGCAATGTAGGCCAATATTAAGAAGTACGAAGTCGAAGTGGTCATTGTCAGTAGTATTAGTTACTCGATTTCTATGGGGTCTCCCTCAGTTCCTTCTGTCCCCCCTACACCTTCAAGCTCCCCAATTCTTCCCTCCAGCCAAGCAATCATTGGTCTCCATCCTAAGGATAAATCTCTATCAACCATTTTACCACAAAACCCCTTCATTCTGTTGCACCACTCTAGTTCCCATTGCTCTTTTGATAATTTCCCAATGCTCTCATCTTTGCCCGCCAACGCCTCCTTCACCTTCGCTTGCTCGACAGGGCACATATAGAACGGTTGCCTGGTATCTTCCAAAATACTCGTGGTACCCTGCATCATGCACGCATAATACGTACAATGATCGATTCCAAAGCAGTGCAGCAGCTCATGGGAAGCTGTTTTACATATCCGTGATAACCAGACGCTTCGCAGATGTTCACGGTGTTTAACTCCTCCAGGTTGTTCTGAGATATGTGCCGCGACGGCCCTATGCATTGGTGTTCGCTCTAGACGACCGATTGCTGACTCGCCCGCCTCGGCAGTTGTGACTTTCCGCTTTTTCTTCTTCCTAGACACTTCCTCCTCTGCTTCCTGGCACATCTGATGAACAAATTCTGCACAGTGGCTAGCAGGCCAATCGTGTCCTTTACCACCTGCTTCATCACTACCAACTCCCGCTAGCCCTTCGGAGAAAGGGTGATATCGTGCTGAGCTGACAACGCATACTCTGCTGCCTCCAAATGCCCGGCCGATACAGAAATCGTCATCGTCACCTTCGTATAAATCGTGATGTGTAAAGATGATTAAAGTATACGCATCCTCCGGAAGAATCTCGATCGCAAAATCAAGAATATCTAGTAAACTTAGCTGGTGGGTGTAGCATGAAGTCTCAGGCCCTTCCGGTGAAGGCCTTGTTCGGAGTTGAACCGCACTACGGGAGGAAGATGTTGATAAAGCTAGAAATTTGGATTTTGAAGACCATTTTGATATTGTGGTTATGGATGGATACTCCACGAGTTCTAATGGGTGGAAGAAGGCTGAGAGGTAGTCTACGACGTCTTCCCATACGGGGCCCGGGGTTCCCCGGATTTGTGATTTAGTTTCTGGGTCGACGGGGATCGCCCAGGATTGGAAGTCAGACGCATCTGATGAACGGACCGGGAGAGTTAGATGATATATTTTGTTGCGAGTTGAAGTAATAGGATTTCGTTCCTTCAGACGTTTCCAGCTTAAAAGGGACTGTGGTGGGTATTTTGGATCACAAGAGAGGTCATCGTAGGGAAGAACAAGGGGTGCTGGGAATGTTGTGGGTGGAGGTAGGGGAGTGGTAATCTTGCGAGCGGTTGTTGTGGCCTTGGAAAGAACCGAACCTGCTGGGTGGGTGTAGCCTGCGTCGGCTGCGTGAGGCGAAACTGTGAGGTGGAGTTTTGAGTGTGGGCAAGTTTTGGGTGGCATTGTTGTATTTTGTGTGTTGACGGAAAGAACGTAACACAAGGATTGCGCGCGCTAGCCAGATACGTCGGCCGAAAACAATCTCGATATCTGGGGAAAACAATAAGAGGTTTCTAGACTAAACAATGGGGATTAGAAACAATCTTTCTTTCCCAATGCTCAGTTAGCAATGGGTGGGATCTATGTGCGGTAAGGCCAAAGAATTGCTCGTCAGAGATACGTTGAAGATTCAAAATATCAAAATACTGCAAGGGAAAGCCTAGAAATGAAGCCTTCAACAAAAGGATAACTCCGTCCAGGCTGGAAGTTGCTAGAGAAAAGCGAGATTAAGCTGAAACAACTGCAGGAACAGACCGCCACCATTGGAATGATGCCAGAATGAGGCCGAGGCTTACCTGTTATATCCACGGATAGTCCGTTTCCCATATCACTGTCCTGCAGCTGGGATCCTTTCCTAGCGCCCAGCCGAGATCGAGCCTGTGTTGTGGGGCGCAACACAGCCTAGTTACATATGCAACCCAATGCGGGCGCACAGCGGTTGTTTCTGTGCCAACTACCACACCCCAAACAACAGCGTCGTAATGCGGTCGCCGATGGCGAGGCCGACGACTGTAAACAATGCGCCCAGGGCAATATAGACCGGCGAGCAGGCAGTCCCATGCTGGCTGATGCATCTGTCCTCTGCAGACCGTTCCGAAACTTGCGAGGTTAGTATCCGTCTGCTGCAAAGAATTTGGCTATACACTAACTTCGACATCTATCGACACCAGTTGCCTTTCTCGTTCTATATCTTATCGCATTAAGACTCCGAAGCTGCATCCGGACTTCGCTATCTGAGTAGAGTCACAGTCGATACATTTAATTGTATTTCGACTGCTGCCGCAGTATATATATTGCGACAATGGGGTCCGACCCTCAGCCTCGTCACTCTTTCTACAGCCCGCCGAAGAACATTCCAGGCTTCACATCTAATTTCAATCCGAAGGCGGTGCAGGAAGCCGCTCAAAATCCACCACCAAAGAAGAGGCCGCTCAGTGGACAATTCATCGAATCCGTACCTGCCGGGAGGTATCATGTTTCAGCCGGCATGTCTATGGAAACACATCTCAAACGACAGGCAAATATCCAGATGGCAAGGCGTACAATCATTGCTTTGAAGGCCTCAAGATGGGTGATGCTGGTTGCAAGATTGCTGCAACTCGTAGCTGCTATTGGCTTGGTTGTGCTTCTGATAACTCTAAGGGGAATGGATACGATCAATGGGTGGATTATGAGAGTGCCGGTAAGTCTTTTATTGAGGGATCATATATGACATTGTCCAGTCTAACGTTGATATTAGCCTGGTGTGGCCATTCTACATGTTGTCTACTCCATCTACCATAATGCAAGAGATCCAAAGGAGCGACCTCCAACTTCATCTGCTGGCTATGCCCTTTTTGCCGTTGGCTCCGACTGTTGCCTCATCCCTTTTTACGTCTTCATCGCTATGTGGACCTGGCAGCAGCGCGCGCAGATGATCGCAACTCCAGATAATCCAGATAACTGGGTCAGCGTCTTTAACAAGGGCAATCCGGAATTCAATCAGCTCATGGTTTTCATTTCCTTCTGTACAGCGTGTGGTGGAGGGTAAGTTTCTCAACTCTGGAATCTAGGTGTCTTAACTTCAGACGACTAATTTTTCAATCAGCGGCTTAATGGTTCTTACTGTTCTTTTGGGACTTTTCATTGCCGTTACCTTCCGCCGTATTTCTCGCCTCCCTCCAGATATGAATCCACTTGACGACTCCACCTATACATCATTGACGACGAGACCATCTAGCAAACGTTTCTCTAAATCTTCCAACTCATCCAGCGACTCCTTCGAGAAACCAGCATCTCGCGATGTTTCCCCAAAGCGTGCTGTTCCATTCCTTGAAGTTCGTACTAAGAATGGTTCTCTCAACTGGGAATTCACGAAGGACTCCGATGTCTACACAAAGAGCGCTCTCGACCTTTCTGGTGCCCCGAACATTACAAGCGATGCCCCCCTTCTACCGCCACCTCACAAGTTTGGAGATTTCGGAGATGCACGTCGAAGGTCGCAGGATCAGTCAAGATCGGCTCCAAACTCGCCTGGCCACCGCAAAAATAAGAGCATGGGATATTACTCTGATAGGGAAACTGACAACGGTCCAAGCACTCCTCCCCGCCCGCCACGTCAAACGTATAAGCAACGACCAGCTGAATGGTGGACAGCCGCCAACCTCCAGTCAAACCTTGGTTCCGCATTCCCTAACTTTGGTAACAATGGTCAGAATTCCCGGTACAGCGCTGTTTCACAAAGCGATAACGATGCCCATAGCACATCGACCTTTGGCGGCGATCCCCGTGTCTCTCGTAACACTTTTGGCCGTGCACCATCCCATAGGACTGGGGAACCAGATCAGCCTCCTCAAATTTCCTCCTATGCTGGCAGCATCTCAACCGCAACAGCGCCTTCCGTCGTATCTAGTATGCCACAATCCAATTCTAACCGAAACAGCTTTGGCTTTCATCCCAATCATATGTCTACTCCTCCCGGTGTCATCCCAACGTTGCCTACACTCGGGAGCTTCGCCACAGATCTAGCCCCTCGACCGTTGTCTTTCCCTAACAATCGTTCTGCGCCTGGCTCCCCGACAAAGAATAGTCCCAACCACCAACACAGAAACTCTGTAGGCCGTATCCCCTACGCCCGGCCAAACGCCGGTGGCTCGCCTTCCCACTCCCCAACAAAGTCGCTTAACTCGCCTGTGAACGTTGTCCTTGGAAGCTACGCTCGTCCTCCACCCCAGACTAGCCTGACGCCGCCACAAATGAGTCCTACAAAGACGACCGTATCTGGAACAAGAGTGGCCGATAATTTCGGTGTCAATGCGTATACCAAATCTGGAAGTCCTCAACATAATGGAACTGGGTTGATGACACCCATTAACTCTGCGCCTTCGTCGCCCACAAAGCAAGGTACATCTCCCAACTCGAACGCTGTGAGGGATAAGAAGAAGAAGTATGATACCCTTGCACAACAATCTCCTGGTAGAAGTACCAGTTGGGAAAAGAAGCAACAGCAGATCCAAGCACAATTGGCTAGGAGTCAACAGGGTGGATACAGCTCCGGTGAGGATCGATCCAGAATTAAGAAGATGGACAAGGCGAGAAGAAAGAGTTTGAGGGAGTTGCACGATGAGAAGGAGAAGGAGAGAGAGCGGGAGAAGGAAGGTAAGACCAGGGTAGTCAGTAATTCCGGTGCCGATTTCGGACACATGTTTGGAAATGTCAACGGAATGAGGGGACGAGTTATCAGCGGTAGTCAAGTAGTTTAAGTGTGATTGAGGAAAAGTAGGGCATCTCTTTAAACATCTTCCGTTTTCCTTTATTCCAATCCATTTAGCTATACAAGGGAGGATATCCGATGTGCGTTTGGTTTTTTTTGAAAATCTTTGGTATTCTTGGATTGATTCAGCGAATTTAGGGGGATCTGATACCAGTTGTACTGTCTGCTGTTATGTTCATGTATATTTATGTCCTTTTGCGTGTTTCCTTTGTTTTAACGCCTTACCTTACCCTCACATGTATAATGTATATCTATGTCTCTATGTTTGGAATGGATTAATGTATATTTTACCCGATTTGAAAGTTTGATTGAAGTGATATCGTGATGTGTGCTCCTATCGTCGCATTATATTAGCGTTTTCATTCTATCGGCTCCTGTTGACATATACCGTCACTCCGTATCTTGTAAATAATGCCGTGCATGGCACTCTCGGTAGCCTTAATTAAATGCAGGTAGACTTTATACTGTAGTAAGATTCCCAAATATACGCAAGTAGAAAAATGTACATGACTGGTGACGAACAAAAGAAAGAACCGATATTATAAGGGTTTTGAGGAAGGAATGGAATACGCTGTGACCCACACAAAGCAAAGTATACTGGCTAAATATCAAATGTAAAAATGTAAGGATATGCCTTTGTTGCCTCTAACCCCCCCGCCCCGCCCCGAAGTAAAGAACGATATATACTGCGCGCTGATTGTATGTAAGGATTTAGAGATCTCCCAGGATAAGTACGAACACTCTCTCAATGATGTCACCGAACATCTGAAGGATATGCCAGATTTCAAGCAAAAGACCATCTTCACGTTCGTTCTCTTCTTCTTCTTCTTCGTCATCCTTTTCTTTACCACCGTCGTCAGCGATCCTCTCGATACCTTCAGTCTCCTGTCCCTTTTCGTCAGTGTGAGCCTTGCCTTCCCGTCCGCTTCCTGCTAGCTACCGAGTTGATGGTGGTTTATCCACCAGCTCGACATCGTCGAGATTGAATGTGGCTTTTGTGACGCCGGTGGTACAGCTTGCTTGTATACCGATAGAAGCGGTGGTGCTAGTTGCAGTGAATTGGAAAGAAACTTCAGAGTAACTTCCTGCGGTGCTGCCTTGTTCCGCAACCGCGGCGCCGTTGATGAGGATGTAAAGCGAGCAGCTCGTTGAGTCGCCAGTGATAGCGAGGTCGAGCCAGACGGCGCCGGTGTATGTGCGGCCTTGGCAGGTTGGTACGGTTTGGGTTAGAGTTACTGAACTATCGGGGGACGTGAGTTCGATTAGAACTGAGCGGCCGCCCTTGTTGGGATGGGCGGTAGAGATTGAGAATTCGGGATTTGTGCCTTCTGTGGACGGGGACCATGGGGAGAAAGCGCCGGATTCAAAGCCAGGGTTTTGGATTTGGTTTACAGATGAAGAAATTGGAGTGCACTGTGGGGCAGAGCTAGAACTATCTGGAGCAGCTGATGATGTTGCCGATCCAAGAGAACGTTCTGCAGATGGTAGCGAAGAAGTAGCTGGCCCTTCTGTTATACTGGCGGAAGGTGGTATTTCCGATGTAGATGCGGAAGAAGGAATTTCCTGACTTGATGTAGTCGTATCTATTGACGAACTGCCTATGGAATTAGGCGCAGATGTCGAAGAAGCAGAGTCACTAGAACTTTGTGGGAAGCTAGAAGTGGAAGCGGCGGGCAGGGGCTCCGTTGACGATGGGACTGAACTTGTACTGGATTGTGAAAGAGGACCGTCTAACACGGATTCTGTTGTGCTGGAACTACCACTCGCCGATGTCACGCTATTCGACAAGCTTGACGTAGATATTGGCGCGGAGGTCGTTATACTACTGCTTGAAGTAGCAGGACTATCTGTAAATTCTGTTATAGGGATTAGTTAATTCCTTCTCACAAATAAGAGCGATAAGAGAGGACTTACCAACTACCAGCTCGACTGCATCACAGAAGGCATCCACTTCACCAGCATACACGCCGTTGACTTCATAGTCATCGTCGACACAGTATGTTGCAGTGCCCTTCTTGAACTCTCCGTTGGTCCAGAGTAGGCGATTAGTTCCTGGCTCGATCGAAAACACGGTACTGGGGCCACTTGAGGTGCTCGCAATAAGAATTGGCCCACGGGCGACTAAATCGTCGGAATTGGCGAATGCAAAATCTGAATTAGGGGCTCTCAATTGCTGGTTTGAGATGGAAAATATGGCGATATCTGAAGGTAAAGTGACTACAGCCATCGTATTATCTACGATACCAACATACCAAGGCGCGGATTGGCGACGACGGAGCCGCTTGGTTGGACCAGGATCACGGATTCTGATTCGAAATGGAGACGAAGTCCCCCCGGTTGATGGAGCTTCAGTCGATGTAGAGGCTGTTGTTGGCTGGGACGAGGACGAAGGACCACCACTGGATGGGAGGGATTGCGACTCTGAAGTTGCCATTGATTCGGAGTTAGAGGAGTGAGGTCCAGAACCAGCAGATAATGACGAAGAATTAGGCTGAGTGTTTTCGGGGACAGGTGAGGGGGATGTCTCTGCTGAAGAGCTTGCACGACTATTGGACTGGTCACTAGGATTCGTAGTTCTTGTCTGCGTGGTTGTAGTGTGAACCGTAGTATTGATGGTTCTAGTCCTTGTAATCGTCTTGGTCACCGTTTCCTCTGTTGTAATTCGAGTAGAGATTGTGCAAGGCCCAGGCGTATGGACTTTGGTAGTAATCGTGATCTTCCCACGCCCTCGTACGTCCGCACAAAGCTTACACGGCTTCTTTCCATCACACCAACCAGAAAATTTAGCGACAATTACCTGCTTTTTGACTTGGGCCCTGTAACCGACGGACCAATTTTGGACCTCAGTGGTACAAACTTCACTACGACAGCGAACATAGTCGACGACAAGATGTCGAGGGGGTGTTGCATGCTTCTCGTGAGGTCCGTTTGCAGCAGCGTGACTTCGCAATCCACCGTATCCCAAATCGATATTATTCCCACCAATGTGTTTTTTCGAGCCTAGTCTGGATGCGCGTTCGTCGTTCTGCTGAGTCCATTGGAAGTAGTCCTGTGCCTTGCAGGTCCCGAAGCTCCGGCTGACTTCTTTCGCATATTGAATCTTGGTGGGTACTTTCTCAACATGATATATCTTCTTTCCTACTCTTATGGTACCAGTCGTAGTAACTGTGACAGTGCGGACGGCATATTGTGGAAGCTCTTTCGGTGGAAGCGTGAGGACTTGGTCGCCGCGGGAGATGAATTGCGGTTTTCCACGCGGGTAGCCGGGGACATAAGTCGAATACCAAATATATGTCGACGTTAAATATTTGGTAACAGAAACGGCGGAACCTTCTCCACGCGCGATGGCTGTAGGTATGTAAGTGGTAACTGGCTGTCCCTGTACGGTGATCGGTATGGGTACCGCGCCATGAGAGGGTGTTACGTATCCGAGGGGTTTGCGGGCATGGCAGTCACTATCGGCACGATGGCCATGATGCGGTTGACGGTACGGGGTTGGGTTAGGTCCTACAAAGGCTGAAGTAAGTGAGAAGATGCTACACAAGAGTGTTAATATAAAGAGCGGACAAGCCATCTTGTATCAACAGCACAGCTGGAACGACGGCTTATAATTCGATAGACGATATATCGATAATGAATGAATGAACTAAGCAATACAACGAAAACGTATGGAACTCAGAAACGGCAGCAGCAGAACTGTCAAAGTATCTGAAGCCTGATAGACGCAAGGAAATGTATGGAAGAGAAGTACTCACGCCGTGCCCCTGTTGGCTTTTGTAACTATGGCGGTTGACCTGGTGCCTGGCATATCTGATATGAACGTCACATTCGAATTCCTGCTCGTCCGCGGAATGTCGGCAGCGAAGAATGGTAAATTGAATATTTGGCAAGACGTGACGTTGTGCGGATTCGAAGGGTGCCTTGGGGACCCTATCTTGATTTGTGTTACCGAGAGAGGAGTAATCTAGAAATGTGCCCCTTGCATTGCATTAACTGCACATCATCCGAAACCATTAAATTCCTCACCACACATAAAATGAAGTCGACTTTTCATTTCATGTCTATCACTTGGGAAGATCAATACACACACCGGGTTACCTACAACTGCAGCGAGCCTGGTGGGGCAGTAGCAGGCCGACTGCACGTTTGCTAAAGTGGTAATTATCCCTGCCACGACTAATGGTGGGCCTAGAGTTCTCTCTCGGCTACGCCATCTTACATATAACCCGTTTTAAACTCTTAGATTCCACCTTTCCCCACAGGCAGGCGTTATAACGTTACGGCAAAGTCGCTGCAATTCTACAATTCTCGTGAGAATATATATTCGAATACATCTTAGCACGTGCGCACTTTGGTTAAGCGTGCGATTATAAATGTCTTCATACCACACCAGATGCGATAAGAGCGTAACACTCTAGTACTACCTATTAACATAGGGACGTAATATAAACTATTCTCTGCGAGTATAAAGGTGTGAACATTGATCTCACAATGCGTCAGTGGTTTTCAAATATCTAGATCTTGAATATAAACCCATTCCGGATTTCCCTTCGCCTCTGCCTCATTAGACCCCCATCAAGTCCCTTCCCCTCCCTCCTCTTCCATATTCATGGGTAGTGCGCTACTGCTGGGACCTGGCGGGCGCGGCTCCGGATCTAAGCCAATGTAACCAACCCTGGTGTCATAAGGCTCCTCCCACATCGGCGTTGTGGATATATCGCTTGCAGTACTCGCTCCAAGTTGTATATTTTGATTGAGGCCAGGGAAGGCATCGGTACCTTGTTCCCACTCCCAACCTTCTGGCTCACCCGTTAGAATATTTCCTTCCGGTCTACTCTCCAATTCAAGATCGGGTTGAACTTCAGGTGGTGGAACCAGTTTATGAAGAGCCCATAGCATACTCTCAACAGGTTTAAGCCAGCATTGGAAAAAATTTCCGATCTCGAGCATCACTGATACTAGATCGTTAGTGCTCCAGGGACCGTTGGGAATCAACGCTGCGCTTGTCGCCGGGGGTAATGCCAGTGAACCACACCATGCTATTGCCTCATCGGGAACATTGTATCCTGCGTTCCGAAGAAACCGTGCCGCTTCCTCGAACTTTGCCACAAACGCATCCTTTGCTTCGGTCTTAAGTTCTACAGCAGGAGTATTCTCATTTATTCCTGGAATCATTCCTGGTAGCGCGGTGATCAGTTTAGCACTATAAATCAGCTTTAGAAGCGCAGTTTCTCCGTTTGTTCTCATGGGCTTCCTTGCCCACTGTAAGAATTGTTGAATCCCTCGCCCTCCTTCAAGGAATAACTGACTATATATCCTCAATCTTTCGCTGGCCGTCAGCACGTCAACGATAGAAGCAAACCCCCACTCTTGGATCGACTCTAGTACCGGGCCGTTATTATGAATAGGGTTCATAGCTATTGCAAGGGTCGCATCATTGCCGAATTGCCGAAGCGTAGCCGATGCCTGATCAAGGACCGAAAGCATATACCCCAACGAATTCTCGTCCGGTCCTTCGGCTGATTGGCGGGCATATCCAGGCAGATGTAGGGGACATTTTGTCTCTTCGTTCTCAGCGAGGTAAGCCAGCTGTGAACTTATTGATTCAAGGTACGGTTTATTATCCTCCAGAAAGATTCTCCAATAGGCCTTAAGTGGTAGTATAATCCTTTCCGAGTTGACCCTAAAATATAAAGGAGAAATATTAGTACCGATCTTACTTTTCCCAATTGGCCAAGCTCCGCTCCATCCATATAAATAGTGGTAAATTCACCAAACTAGAAGTTGGCAATGAGTTCCACCGAAGTAGAGCAGTAACTGACAGTCTAAAATTGACGTGTAGAATGATTATCAAAATGGAGAGCTGGAACTGGCGCGCCCTCATCTTCGGATGTTTAAGCTGGATAGTACCACGTGCAGAAAGATAAGTATCGTAAAATAAAGTCAATAGCAACGCTATCTTTCTATTGCATGGCTAAGGTTACGCCCGTGCGACGCTCGGTTGCGAGAGTTAATTTGAGTAGGACGCTCCGCCTCTACGTCCTTGGACTTCCGGGGCCCAATGGTAATACGCGCAATTACTCCAGCCAACCTTCACAAAGTGACCGAAATGATGTCGTCTAAAGTTTGAGCTTCCCAAGTCCTGTGGGTTCGCCTCAGAGACTGAACTCCAGGCCTACAACACACTTCGCGCACCGGACATGTTGTATTTTACTTGTAACCGATTTAGGAAAATACCAAATTAGGCCTAGTTCGAGGTCTTGGCAGAGTTCGAAGCTCTCGCCTCACTTGAAGTTCAAACTTCATTTAATACGTGAGCTCGAGGGGCTAAATGAAATTGGCAAGGCCGAAGCTGTTAGTTGTATGTCCGGTACGAAATTCAGTCGTTCTACGCCATCCAAATCTCTCCCTTGATGGCCGACCCTTGTTCTGGGACACGAAGCGTTTGGCCGGGCCCTCCTGTTAACATGTTGGATCCCTAGAGCTCGCATTCCGTAGGCTGTGCAAGATATATCCCACTCTGCTTTTACTTCGTTGGTTCTGTGATATTGCCCGCATGAGAAAGTGTTCAAGGCGCTTACTGTATTGTTGGTGGGAAGATCAAAATTGTAGGTAGTACCTATAGTTTGCAATGATGCACCTAGCACCGATACCAAACCTAAGACTGTGCATCTAAATCTAAAAGTATTCATATGCACATACATCAAACCAACAAGATTGAGACAGTGAAACTGAGGCGTTGGGGCACGGAATCTATCATATGTTTTCTATCAGCTTTAAGCCATGTTATGTCAATATGTTGGATTTGCGGCGGAGTATCAGAACGGTATAGATAGCCTCATGGACGCCATCCCCCCCCCATATATTTAGGGCCTTTACGCACACCGCTGGTCTCTACCGAATCCGAGTTCAGGTTCGTATCTGGTTTCCGCTATCGTATCACTTCTAGAGGTTGTCAACGGCTTTTGCAAGGAATCCCCACAATCTTTTTATTCATATATTGTGCGATAAATCGAAACATCTCTAGCTATACTAGAGATCATTGTTACCTCTGCGAGGTTACTAGGTTAAACGGTTCTGTTATCAGTGAACGCCTAAGCTTCTCCCACTTCTCGGCACAAGCGTACATTGCTATAAGACTTAGAAGTCGTCATGAAGCTTCAACTGCATTGGATTTCGGGTCTACTTATTTTGGCAGAGTCTGCTAGATCGCAAACCAACCATGTGAGTACTATGATATTACTGTGATTAAAATCTCTTGGATATAGCTATATAGTTCTAATTGAAAGCAAAAACTAGACCTCTACTGGTCTCGTAAACCAGCCTCAACGGGGCAAAACAACCTCTACTATCTCCGGTAGTCCGCCGAACGCCACAAACGCCGTCGGTGACTATAATAGAGCCTTGGATGGCGAACCCGACGCAACCAGGCCGCACAACCCCTGGGAAACTGCAGCCGACCCGAATAAAGGGAATCATCGGAAGTTTGATTTCTGGAAACGAGGGAAGGTTGCCCCTCGCCAGGATGATGATCCTGATCCACCAAAAGACTTCAACCCGACTTTACCCGAGTATCGTCGCTGGCTTGCCCCGCCAGATGGACCCCGCCAACTATATGGGTGCATAAACAAGAGAATCTCAACAGAAGGGCTGTCACCCATGGAAATCAAGAAAACGGGCCGTTATATGATGTGGCAGTTGGAGGATAGTAGCCTGATTTTTAAATCCCAGTCGACTGATCCTCAGAATCCATGCTTCCCGGTGTTCTGCTACGAAGAGTTTAACGCTGTCGTCGGTATTTGTAACAAACGACCGGATATCTCGAACACGGTCACTATATATGGTTCCGAAGTCGGCAGAATGGTGTGGGAGACGGGCGTCTCGGTAGATTTAGATGCAAAATACCTTGAAAAGCCCTGGCAGGGCGGACAACGGACATGTCAAAATCCAGAATCGGATGAGAATGCAAAGTTGCAGTCCGAGAGTTATATCGCTTGGACCAGCTGGTCAGATGATCAGTGGGAGGTTACAATTTCCAGGGAACCGGATGGATGTGGAAACTGGCGTGGGTCACCCAACTGGGTGACAATCGGGAAAGGATCGATTCCGAATAACTACCCTCTGGATGTTTTTTAGTTACAGACTTTGGCCCACCCTAACGTTCGAAAGGATCTTGAAGTCCAACGTTAACAGATATGCGTAACATATGTATAATTTTGAGTGTTCATGTATAGTAGCTGTTCTAGTAAAATCGTGCGTACTGTACCTGGGTCCCTGGTTCTAATTCTGACGTACATGGTTGTGCATGTAGGCTTGCATGGTAAAACGTCTGATATTTTTAGTTGTATTCAATGAGTTTAATATGGTGCATGTGAGTGCATATTTCTAAGATGTCGTTGTTGCACTGAGAATAAAGTAAAAATAAGGCATACAGAGGGGCTATGAAGGCACGAATGCAGTGCTTTATGCTATATGAAGTGTCTTCTGAAACTTATATGCGTTGACGTTGGAATATTGGTTCGGGTTGGCGTGAAAAATATTGAGCCTCAAATAATTTTTTGGCGAGCTCCCTCATCCTGAAAGTCCGATATTCTGGCCGGCGGGGGATGGAAGTGTCTCCTCGAATCCGAGAGTGTCGAGTGTCGTGCGTCAAAACTGGTTGGAGGGGTAATTTTATGCATATGACAAGCTGCTTTCTACGTCGTGCAACGTCTAGTTGCGATTGACAACTGTCACCGGATGAACTGGCCAACTGTTAAGTTGTTATATCAAATTCCGGATTTGCCCGGCGTCGGCATCACGGTCTTGCTTCTAGACCAGTCTGACCTTAGTTTCAGGATAGCCCGTTTTCGTTATCCATGCTTCAGATTGTTCTCTTTCTTTTCTCTCTATAGACGATTTATCAAAATTTTTGAATATCCACTACCTAGGAAGGCGGGACTAGTCTTGGTTTTAGCGCTAGCCTTGTACTCGGAATTCCCGAGCCTCTCTGCCAGCTGCAAGCCCGGCAGGAGAACGCTTCCATGCGCTCACGGCTGCCGTGGGGCATTTTTCAAACTGGTTCCGATTGTCCAATTTAATCACGAGATTGTGGTGTGCAAAACATGATTGGTTGGGGTATCGTTGTTTTTCCGATGCCCCACGCCCAGGAAGGAGAGGGATTGTTAACTATGAGGCAAATTCAAAGCTGAGATTTGGGAGGTGCTGAGTCGGCAGCCTCGAATTTTTTTTTCTTTTAGCGAAGGGGTGTAGGGCAGTTGAGTTTATCTGCAGAAGAATTAAGAAATGTGCGATAGACATGCAGGTTTGCTGATTGCAGAAACAAACCGACTGGAATTTTGTGCCGAATGATCAGTCACTGAATAAGATGGCGTCGTTCAGGTGTGGGAGAATGCTATAGCCGCATGGAAACCTTAGTTGGGTACCTTTGATCGAATATCAATCTGGTTCCTGGTACGGAATTTGAGGAGTGGGGAACTTCGATCCCGTTTAGATGCGGCCTGGACAATCAATGCCTGTCACATAAAGTTCTTTGCAACCTTGAAGACGAATTTGCCATCTGATTGTACAGTGACCCGAGCTGAAGGATTGGTTCCGATACCCGATCGATAAGCCGGCCAGTGGGCAGATCGCGAGTCCCAGCATCATAATTGCCTTGGAATACCTGTTTCTGCAGGAGAACAGGCTTCCGTCCCTCCCGCGCGCACTGAGGAATAGCTGGATTATTATAATAGCAGTGCGCAAGCGGAATTGATCAGCCACAAAGTTGTAATGAGATGCCGTCGACATTCAGAATTCAGCGAGATTGGGAAACAATGTCGCTTGTCCCGAGCTGAGAAAGCCCCGAACTTCGACTGGGCGTCACTTAATTTCGACCAGGGTCGAGCCAGCAAGGTGGAGGGTGTATCACCCGATTGCACACACTTTTCCCTGTGCGGGATCGTGGGGACTGCGATTGAGATTGCAAGGCAGGAGAGAGAGGAAGCGAGAGAGATTTTCTTAAATTCTCGTCTCTCCGAGCCCTGTTCACGCCATCTCTTAGTATCAAAATGCGTCCGTCGGATGTGAGCTCTCTAACCGTCCTTTTCTCCGTTGTCGTCCCGTCTTTCCTGTGGTCCGTGCTGGTAATCACCGTTTTATACTGGTCGTTGATGCTTCTCCCTCCCTTCGCTGGGCTGGAGAGCAACTTGACGTTGAACCACGCCGACACTCGCAAGGACGAGAAGAACGACGGCACAATGACGACAGTTCAACACAACAACACTTTTGTTCCAGAGTCAGTCAGCCACTGCGCTGCCCCTTCATCCTCTTCTTTCAAATCAAATTCCCATAAGTCTTCATCGAATACCCTTCAAGTGCCATCCCCTTCAAACGGCACTCGTAGCAATGCTGCAGCAACTGACAGTCCAAGAAACGCCTCCTTTCGGTCGAACGGGGACAATGTGGAGGTGTTCTTTAAGATGATCCCGCTGGGTGGGAAGGACCGACAGACCTTTTCGAAATATAGGCGGACTTCTTCGATCATAGACTGGACTCAAGCGTCTCTTGGGAAGGCATATGGTAAACGACCATCGGTGTATTCTCTTGTTGGCCGGGACGATAATGCCGATAACGACACAGCAAGCACTTCATCCCGTCCGAGATACGCCAAATCAGAAACACTCTCCGCTGTATTCGGATCGTCAAACTATGCACGGAGCGACGTCGGATCAGACTCTGAGTCCGAGAGGAGCTATGATCTTGGCCAAAGACTTGGTCAGATCTATGCTGCCTTGGAAAATAGCGAGCACGCAGCGGCCGGCGAGGAGATTCGAAACCAACAGATCCAGTTGATTGAGCAACTACGACAAGAAATTGCGAGTCTACGTTCGGAAATGGAGGAAACCCGGCAGTCCGTGTCGCAGAAGGAACATGAGTGCGCTAGGTATTTGATTGAGCACTACAATTTGGTCCGAGGGGATCTTGGAGAACAAGACGTCGAGGGAGTAGAGGAGCTCAAGGATGAAGAAGACACCAATCATTCAGCCTTGTCCCAAAAACTACAACCTCTCTACGAAATCCTCAGACGCCAACTTCTCGATCTTAGGGAGAAACATGAGAGTTACGATTCTTTAATACATACCCTTAAAGCTAGGGAGCAGTCACAGGATACATCGATCTCCAATTTAGAAGCCCTTATTACCGAGCTCAAAGAAAAGCATCAAGTCGAAATCGATAAACTCCAGGAGGCGGCGGATGAATTCGCGGAAGACCTTGAAAGGCAGATTGGTAGCGGCATTGAAGAGCAGGACAAATTGAAGGCGAGCATTACCCAACTTAACGGATTACACTCGGCCGATTCCAAAAAAGCCCAATCCGAGATATCCGAAAGAGATGAACTTATCAGGGCCCTCCGAGAGGCTACAAAGCATGAAGTCGAATCACTCAAGTCAGAATTTGAGCAAAGCAAAATTGAAGCGGACCGACTCTACAAGTCCCTACGCGCTGAATCCGAGGCCGAAATTAGCAGCCTCAAGGCTAGCCTCGAGGATAGCCGAGGGCAAACAGAAGATCTCAGAGACAGACTTCAGGCAGCTGCAACAATCGCTGACACCTTGAAGGCACAATATCAGCAAGCCCAAGATGACTTGGAGAGTCAGATAAGCAACGCCGAAGCCAACACCCTCAGCCTGAAGACTGAAAGCCAGCAACGCATTGACGATCTAACAAAGCAGGTACAGAAGCATTCAGATAACATCAACGAGTTGACTGCACAACGTCAAAAGGATGCCGAATCTCATGAAGAACAACTGCGGGACAAGGATGCGGTTATTGCTAAGCTGCGAGATGAAATCCAGGAGGAGACCTCGAAACTCAGGCAACTTGAAGGGGAGTTGAGGAAAAAGGCGGACGAACTCGAAGTTAGAGAACGACGTCTTAAGGAGGAGCTCGAAGCGTTACTTCAAAGAGAGTCAAAGGATCAGGAAGAAGCTGGGTCGCTTCAATCCCTCAGGCAATCTTTGCTAGATAGAGAGACAGCTTTGGTTGAACGCGAAACCTCCTGTCGAACACAAGAATCGGACCTAGAGGGTCGTCGGCACAATATCGATGAGCGCGAGGAGGAGGTTACTAAATCGCTAGCTGCTGCCTCCGAGCGTGAGAAGTCCTTGGATGAACGGGACGCAGCCTTGGCCGAGAGCTTAGTCGCTCTCTCCGCCCGCGAAGTCCAAGCCCAACAAAAAGAGTCCGAACTTGAGGAACAACTGAACTCCCTGACTGTCAAGGAACAGGAATTGCACCAACAGGACGTGAAGATCCAAGAGACTTCTGCTTTATTGCAGAAACGAGGAGAGTCTTTGACGACCCTTGAGGCGACGATTACCAAACGGTCTGAGGAGATCTCGTCGCTGGAGAAGGAGATAGAGTCTAAACAGACGTCGCTCAGTACGAGAGAAAAGGAACTTACTCAACAACAAGACACCCTCTCCAACCGTGAAGAACGCCTGGCCGTGGATGAGTCAAAGGTTAACGAAAGAGAGTCCATGTTGGCATCTCAGGAAGAATCTCTGGCTTCTCGAGCTGATGAGCTAAAAATTAAAGAAGGTGCTCTCTTGACGACCGAATCAGATTTCGCTTCTCGCGTCGCAGAGTTTGAGCAACTCAAGCAAAAGTTAGAGTCAGATCAGTCAGAATTGGAAGCCGCTACCGCCAATTTGGGCTCATCACGAGAGGACCTTTCGAAGAGGCTGATTCTTCTCTCGAGCCAAGAAGAAGAATTCAAATCCCAGCAAAGAAAACTCGCCGAAGGGGCTGAGCAACTGGGGAAGCGCAGCGATGAGCTCAAGAGCCAAGAAACCCAACTAACGGAACGGATGATTGCTGAGACTAAAGATCTGGAGTCGCGACAGCATGACATTGATCAGCAATCCCAGGACATCGCTCAGCAGCAGAAGACTCTCAATGAGGAAAAGCAAGGTTTGCAAGAAGAAAGAGAAACCCTTGACCGGCAGAAACAAGAGGTTGATGAGGCCAAACGGAGTATCACACAAGAGCAGGGAAGCGTTGCTACAGAGAAGGAAGCACTTAAGGAACTAAGGCGAGAGCTCGAGCAACAACTTCAGTCCTTAGAAACCCGGAAGCAGGAGCTCGAACAACAGGAAAAGGCTCTCTCCCAAGGAAAGCAGGATCTCAACCAGGACAAGCATGATCTCGCTGCCCAAAAGGAAGCCTTTGAGCAAGAGCGGAAGGACTTCGAAAACCTCAAGCAGGATATCGATGGACAAAAGGGTCGCCTCGAGGAACAAAAACAAGATCTTGAACAAAGGATTGCTGCAACCGAATCGAAGAACCAAGAACTTATTGAAAAAGAGCGGATGCTTGAAGAAAAGATCACTTTCGAGACTTCTCAGCTAAAGCTGCAAAACAAGGCATTAAACGAGCAGCAGGCTTTAGTTGAGCAGCTGCAACAGACTCTCTCTACTAAGGAGATCGATCTCGAAGCCAGGAGACAAGCACTGGAGTCGGAAAACCGGGATGTGACTTCTCAGAAAGCAGAGATTGAGTCCCAGAAGCAGACCCTACATTCAACGGAGGAAGAACTCAAGAACCGCATTTCAGGGCACGAGAAGCACGTACAAGAACAACAAACAGCTCTCGACTCTAAGCAGGCGGACTTGAAGGGACTTGAGGATACCTTAGCTAGCCGCCAATCAGAACTCGATCAACAAAGGTCTGAGCAGGAGTCAAACTTCACCGAGAGGAGTTTGTCTTTGAGCAAGCTTGAGGAAAGTCTCAACATCCGGATTCGTGAAAATGACGACGGGGCTGCTAAATTGAATGCACGGGAGCAAGACCTGGACGCCCTGGAGAGCACGCTCCGCACAAGACAGAACGATGTTGCGACCAAGGAACATCAACTCAAAGGGCTTGATGATACCCTCAACAAACGTGCTGCTGACCACGAAGCCGTTTTCAAAGAGCGAGATGATAGCCTTCGACAACAACAGCAAGATATCACCGCCAAAGGGGCTCAGCTTCAGGACCTTGAAGACGATCTTAAGAAGCGTGTCTTGGCCCACGAAGCCACCTCAAACTCGCAATCTAGAGAGCTTGATGCGAAGGAGAAAGACATTCTCGGCAGATCTCAAGAACTCGATGCTAAGGCCACCCAGCTTGAAGAACGGGATGCTGAGCTCAAGGCCCTGACTACAGAACTTAGCACTCGAGGCGAGAGCTTGAGACTTCAAGAAAGCCAGCTCGAAAACCAGAAGCAGGAGCTTGATACCAAGGAAAAGGAGTTCCGTGGTGAATCCGAGGTATTGAAGTCGCAGAAGAACGATGTTGAAGCCAAAGCCAAGGAGCTCGGTGACCGGGAAGACGAACTAAACGCCCGCAACCGCAAACTTGAGGAGTCTGAGAAGGCATATGAAGAAAAGGTCGCCAGAATCTCAAAGAAGAATGAGGACGAAGCCGCCGAGCAAGAAGCTAGGCTAAAGGAGTTAAATCATCTCCAAGGTTGTCTCGATAAGCAAAAACAGGACCAGGAGTCAGTACAGGAAGATATATCTACAAAACAGAAGGAGTTGGCCGAATGGGAAGCCGAAATGAAACGGAAACAAGTCGAGCTTGATGACCTCAAAGCCAAACTCATCCAAGCCGTGGAGGAGTTGCGAAAGGCAGAAAGCCGTCCTTCTACAGCTGGCTACAGCTCGAGTGAGGTGCCAGATACCGCGACAAGCGGGGTAAGTCGATCCACGACTAATTGACCTATCAAAGTAGGCGTGGTGATACTAACGAAGTCGTAGAACCTCACCGCCAGAAGCTCGAGATCCAATATTCGGGAAGATCGAACACCTTTGGCAAACAAGGATACACCGGATCCGCTTAGCACAGCGCAGAGCGCCGTCCCAGCAATATCTGTGAACGAACCAAAAGTTCATTACGAAAACCAGAGCGCAACAAGCAGCTCGGCTGGCGATATGACGCGACCTTCTACTGGTGCATCCCACCTCTCTTACTCTCAGACATCTGTGACGTCCTCCCGAAACGACCAAACCACGGCATCTGGATCCATTCGTCCTCCTTCCGCTTATAGCGCTGTGGGTTCTATAGTAGAAGATCCTCGATACTGCCATGTGTGCCACATGATCCATGAAACGCCACCAACAAAGGGGAAGCACAGCTACCGGCATAGTAAGCTTCACAAAGCCCAGCCCGTGAAGCGATCTGTCTTTGAGGCTTTCAAAGAAACAAATAAGAGTCTGGGTATTAATGTTCAGAATGCCGAAGAGAAGAAGAAGAGAAAGCATAGGAGTTTCCCAGTCTGGGTGGATCAAGAGGTGTTTAAGCACAATCACGAAAGTTCCCCGAAGAACAAAACGAAGTAAAAAAAGTCCTTGAAATTTAATTTTTTTTCCTTTTGTGGCCGGAGTTTTGTTTATCTGCTACGGCATGTCAGCCCTCTCATTCATTCGTTGAGTATTTCAGGCGTTTTTGGCGGATTTGCATTTGGTATACCAATTAAGCGTAGTAATTCAATAATATGCAAGATTTGAAATTCCAATCACATTCAAGAGCCAACTTGGGCACTTGCCCATTGCATTTGACAAAGTTATAGTTCACTATCCAACCGCTTCAGCAGGAGCGTATATTTCTTGCTTGTGCTTGTAAATGGAATATACGGGCGCGGACTATCCGAGAATCCGGCTACCTTTCCACGATAAGATCTGCTCGCACGAGGCCGTAAACTTGCCCTACGATATCGGAGACTGGGTTTGGACAAGGAGGAGCACTCCGACTAGCCCGCAAGATGTCGAAACCACCTTCTAGAAATTAGTTCTGCAAACCAATGAAGTTTACCCGTTTCTCCAGATTTCTTGGCAGGCAACCATCCTCATGGGCACCTGGCTTACCCCTTCGGTCACCAATGACAGGCCTCTACTATGGTATTATGGGTAAGTTTTGCCTGTGGGGCGGGTACTCTCACTAATGAGTGTGGCTCAAGAGGTACCTGACAGGGGTTTTACTTTCGCTTGATACCATAGTATACAGTTTCCTATCCAGGCACTGCCAGGCACCCGGTGCAGGCCAGCCGCCAGCTTGAAACTCGCTTGCTTCAGAACGTCTAACAACGCAATCGATCCCACCAGAAGCCCAAGCTTCTGTTCTGAGCAGCATCTGGAAATCTTTCCTGCTATAACGAGTTTCTACGCCTCGGTGTTGACGTAGACGGGATAAGCCACCTGGAAGCCGAAACTTCAGACGTATCGGTGTGCCGGCGGAAACCCTGGCTCTAGTCCACCGCCCGTACGTATTTATGCAATCCATAGAATACTCAAACAATTTACGATTCGGACTGCAACTCACGAGAGCTTGTCTACGTATACAAGGAGAAAAAAACGACGACAGGTAGCTGAGTACTATCAAAAATGCACAGGCTTATTAAAAACTCTCGGGTAGTCGTGGCGGCAGAGAGATATCCTAGCTTAGGTAAATCGGGTTTACTTTCTAGGTCTATTAACGATCAACGAATGGATTCAGGATACTTGGCCTCTTGCCCACTATAAGCTTTTGCCAATCAGCTCGGGCCAATGAGTTATAAAATATATAAAATGCCCGATACCCATGAAGTCCCACCTTGTGGCTGCCGTCTAAAAGCTTACCACCTCGTTAGCTGCCTGGGCAAGACACACGCATGCGTCCTTGCAGGATTAGGAAGGATGACGTGAGACTTTAGGTTCGTGGATCACAGTTAGTTGTATATACCGCCCGTCGTATACTACACCGCGCTAGCATACCCCGAGCTCAAGATCTTTCAACTTCCAACCACCTCGACCACGAGTATGCCAGATGACGTGCGACAAGCCTTCGACTTACTCCACATAGAAAGCTTGTCGCCCAACCCACCCGGATTTAGCAATCTACGAATCAACTTCCAAGCATCTTGGCCATGGTCGCTTTTCGGTGCTGTTTCATGACGTTGGAGAGCGGCATGCGCCACCATGCCTCGGGAAGCTGGCATCTTGCTCGTGATTTCTTACCAGCTGATGGCACTATCACGAATATGTCATCCTATCATTGGCTTACTGCGGTCTCGGAACCTACGTTGCCGTTCAGAGGCTACCAGTGATCGAGGGGTTATACAGACTCACTCCAAGAAACAGCGAGGAAGAAGTATATAAAGGACGAGATGAAGGTCTTTCTATCTCAATCCCATCTCATGATCAGTGCATAACAGTTCAGTCTTCAAGCAATCTTGGTCTAGCAATTGCTAATACCTACCAAACAGCCGATACTATCTCTTTGATCCTTTCTAATTCCGTTAAGCCAAACTTTTCCCCTTTGCCCTGACTGGCAATTGAGACTTAAAAGTCCGCATCATCAATCATCCGGATCCTCCATCTAGGGAAGCCCTTAAGTGCACTTTATCATCATCAAAATGGTTGCTATAAAGCCACTTATTATTGCTATCTCTGCTCTCGGAGCAATGGCCATCCCGATTCTCCCACCACTCAACGTTTCTCCTGGTATTGATCTCAAAAACGGACCTGGAAGGTTCGGCCAACGAAAGGGAGGGAATGACTTCAATGTCAAAGCAATTCCAAACCCAACCTACAAACCGAATGGCAAACGTGCTCTTTACAGGGCCCTCTCTAAATATAACTTGGAGATTCCCTATGGTCTCCGTGATATTGTTCGGCGAGCCGATGGAACTGTCGAAGCTAAGCCCGGTAAATTTGACAGTGAATATGTCTGCCCTGTCACAATTGGTGGGAGCCAGAAGCTGAACTTGAACTTCGACACTGGCAGTTCAGACTTGTGGGTCTTTTCAAACCTTATGCCAAAGGCTCAGCAGAACAGGCATGAAGTCTACACTCCTGGCTCGTCCGCAAAGCAAATCAAGGGCGCCACTTGGAAAATCCAGTATGGTGATGGATCAAGTGCTAGTGGAATTGTCGTTAAGGATTCAGTTGCGATCGGAAAGACCGTTGTCAAGAACCAAGCTGTCGAACTTGCTAAGACTGTCTCTGAGAGCTTTTCTTCTGATTCTTTCTCCGACGGCCTTGTTGGTCTCGCATTTGGATCGATCAATACTGTCGAGCCCCAGAAGCAGAAGACGTTCTTCGAGAGTGCCATGGACGGATTGAGCAAGGGCGTTTTGACCGCAGACCTTCGTCACCAAGAAACCGGCTCTTATGACTTTGGAACCATCGATAGCAAAAAGTTCACTGGCGAGATACAATACACCGCAATTGATAGCTCCAAGGGATTCTGGGAATTTGATGCCAACTCATACACTATCGGCAACTCCACCCGCAAGGACAAGGCTACTGCCATTGCCGACACCGGCACTACTCTCCTCATGGTGTCCAACAAGATCACAAAGGAATATTATGCTAAAGTTAAAGGGGCCAAATTGGATGAACAACAGGGTGGATACACAATCCCGTGCGACACTCATCTCCCGGATATCACCCTTGCTGTTGGTGATAAGAAAGCAACAGTCCCTGGATCCCTGATTAACTACGCCCCGATCGAAGAAGGATCTAAGACTTGCTTTGGTGGGCTCCAAGGATATGACGGTGACATGTATATCTACGGAGATATTTTCTTCAAGTCCTTTTTCTCAGTATTCGACTATGAGAACAAGCAGTTCGGCTTCGCTGCCAAGCCTAACTGAGGCTTCCCAAGATTCCGCAGATTTTTAGCATCTGTCACAGATACCCAGGCTTTCATTACATTGCGATGTTTACCCAAGATAACACTGATTTCGTTCTTCTTCTTCTTCTCTCATTTCTTCTTAACCTACACCTCTCGGCACGTTGTAGAAAGTATTCCCAGATTCAAGATACCTAAGAACCGATGTACCCATGTACAAATCTTCGAATTTCTGTTGTTTACTATCATACTATCAACTTCATTGTATCGTTCTATTCTGTATCACCGTACCTCGGCTTGTAAACATTGATACATTGTATGTACGCTAAGTAAAATTTGACAAAAATACCCCAGCATTTCCATATAAGGATCGATTTGTCTCCAGCCGAACCGTCAAGAGCAGATTCTGCCCAATACGTACGTACAAGAAAACTTGGCGTTCACCGCATTAAACAGTCGTAGATCCAGCCAGAGAAAAGAACGACATAAATCCATTCGCTTTCGCGGTAGCCCCCGCATCAAACCATCCTAAATGCACAAGGTTCTTCTCGCACTTCTTTAAAACTCCAACCGCGCTAACCAAGATAGTCTCCTGCGTTAACCCGCTGCCCTTGTCTAACACTACATCCGTAATCGAGATGACAATTATCCTTCTATCTGCCTTTGATGCAGCAATCCTTGCAACAACGGCGTCCTTGGCAACGGAGTCCTTCGACTCATCAATAAGCTCGAAAACACCGTCACCAGCAGACCACCAGCGGTAGAGTTTCCCACCAGGAAGTTTCATGTCGTAAAGCTTTGGTTGGGAATAGGTGCTGTACCACTCCACTGGAATATTCTCTAGCACTTTGCTTCCAGCTGCTAGCTCGGGGGCGTCACGAGCTTCGATTTTTTGTTTCTTGAGGTATGCCATGATCGTGTGGGTGGTTTCCTTTGGATTTGTGGAGGTGAGTTGGAGTTTGTCGTTTACTCGAGCGACTTCATAGGCTGAGGTCTCAAGAGATGGGTCGGCAGGATATCCTGTGGACTCATTGTATTTGAAGATAGGTATGCTGGGGGCTTGGAACCCGAATCCAGTGTATTTGAGGGCGTACTGGCTGATGAATTCATCGTCATCGCCATTGGATAACTGAGTATCTTTATTTGATGACATTGAATAGGACGCAATAAAATGTTAGTCCTGCAATCCTGATAGTCGTCCCTATGAATTCGAAAGCGAATGATAGTTGGATTGATCTGGTGAATGGTGAAGGGAATACGGTAGCTAGATGGTAAAAGTCGGAGGATTATATAATAGTCAAGTCTATTTTTGACCTACCTACATGCAGTCTCATGCCAAGATCTACTGCCCGTCTGACCTGGTACGTGCGCTCTTGGCCCTGGCTATATCACATGGGCCTCTTCAATACTGATGAAACCGTAATTCTTGGAATATGGTGGTTTGCAAGTATTGTAGTCTAGGCAATTGAGGTTTTTCTACATCTCGACGTATCATGATGTAAACCCTCGGATTTTGGTGGTGGGGTATTGGTGTCTGTGGAGGCTTAGCAGCTTGCCAGGGGGTATGCACAAGGGAAGCTAAATCCAGAGGACAGCGTGATATCCGGCAGATTGTTGCATTTTTTGCGTTGTTAACGTTCGCTCTATACGAGATTGGCAGATGCGACGATTTAGGCTATTTTATAGAGCAAATCAGCTTCCAACGCCTAGATTGCACAGCCCAGTGATAACGTCGACAGATCCATAGTCTTGTCGGAATATCGATGCAATCCATCTCTAAGTAGCACGAGACTACCCGATCGGTGTCCGTACATCTGGCGAGTTCGGGATCGACCCTTGTCGCAAATCTACCGGCATTCACAGCCACGAATCGAACGACTGTCAAGAAACGGGTCGTACAAGCTCGATGTTTGATGGAGATTCGAGGATTGCTTAATATGATATTTTCATTCCCAAGATTTCGAGAGTTCCCAACGGCACGCATGCCGAACCCTGCAGTTGCTGAGCCGTAAGCTCACACGATACTATC
This sequence comes from Arthrobotrys sinensis, assembly GCA_036971225.1. Classification (NCBI taxonomy): domain Eukaryota; kingdom Fungi; phylum Ascomycota; class Orbiliomycetes; order Orbiliales; family Orbiliaceae; genus Arthrobotrys; species Arthrobotrys sinensis. The sequence continues at coordinate 2,933,928 of JAJTTV010000002.1, read as the reverse complement.
CTAGCTAACCAGCCAATCCCTTCACAAGACCGTACATACAAATAAGTGCAAAAGAGTTTGACTAAATCATTAACATATTTATTCAGTACTCCGGACCACAGGACCAAACAAACTACCAACAATCATTCAGTAGATTCTTTCCACAGTCTAGCGTTTAAGAATCTAGGTAGTTTAGATTTTATAGCGTCTTCGAGGTCCTGGCGCGCTTTCTGCATAGCGTTCTGCATGCTAGGATGGGCGAGCGCGGGCGGAGCCATGGGATTCCCAAATGGTTGCATGAACGACGCTGCTTGGAGATCTGCTATTGCGTAAGGAGCGGGAGCATCGCTACTCCCTTTGCTGGCGAAGTTACGGGTGGTTGAGAGGATCTCGGGGGTATGAGCGAGGAAGTGAGCTTGGATGACGTCCTGTAAAATTGTACGTTAGTGTAAATTGTTAAATATCCCGGGAACCTTGGTTCCCATGGGTGGTGTGTCGACCTACATCCCACAACCCAGAGTATGACAACCAATCGTTCATTGCGAGGCGGATGCTGTTGAGTTGAACGTTTTCATTATAGGCTCTCGAGGCTCTAGCGTCAGGGTGCTGTTCGTAACCTGGTTCGTTGTAGTATGGTTCTGCACAAAGGATCATGCTTTGGATTGAGACAAGGACTTGAAGAAGGGTAGAGGTCTTGGGTTGCCATTGTTCGGAAGCAGAGCCACTCCAAGTTCCAAGGATCGACAGACAAACTGTTTGAATACGTTAATTAGTGATCCTCTATAGCCGGAGTTCACATGGATTCTGGATACCTTTGCCAGCTTCATAAAGATTGGGGTTGAATCGGACGCGGCCTCCTCCTGTTGTCCGAAACGTGACTAAAGGGGGAACATTTGGGTAGTTATTCGGGATAGTGAAGTCGAACTCATAAAGGCCAAGGTGATATGGTGATGACTCAGGGCCCACGATGATGGCTTTGAAGGTATCGGGGCGGTCTTCTTGTACCCTTACATAAATGCCAGGAGGCAAGGTGGTAGATAGGACTGTTAACTCTTTAATAAGCCGTTTCATGCGTCCAGGCGCAGCACTGGAGTTGCCGGCACGGTCGACATTGGAACCGCCATGCAAGTTGGCACTGCTATGGGTGGCTATGACTGCGGTCGAAAACTTGAATTGCAGGTGACCTAACAACGCCTGCTTGCATTCTTGTCTTACATCTAGAGGGATATCGAGAGGGTTATGAGGGGTAGCCGAAATTGAAGAGCCACGAGTTGAGGAGAAGATGGGATGCGCTAGGATGTTTGGTGGTAGGGATGCGAGATGCGAGTTTTTAAGACCCGTTGATGGCCTTGCCTTATCTTTCTTCTTTTGTAATTCCTCGGCTTGCCGATTTAGCTCGATTGCTGTTGCGTCGACGTCGATGCAAAAGGCCAAGAGTCTGTTAGTTTCCTCGTCTTCGTCATCAGTGGCGACCCGGGACGCATTGTTCATAAATGCCCGACACTGTTTAACTAGCCGTTGGAGGGAATGGATTATAGGTTGACCAATCCCGTCAAATCCCTCGACAAGTACGAACTCCACAGGATCTAGTGTCGCCAGCACGCCTGCCCGTTTCTTGTTTGGGATGAAACCTTTCAATGGACTGAATTCGGGCAGTTTGACCAAGCTGGCAATTCCGGGCGAAGACTTCTTCTCCTGGAGGGCAGTGACTAGAACTTCTAACAGAGGTTCATGGGTTGAGAAAATTCGAAGTAACTCCAAGCATCCTGCATACATATCCCACGTATTACAAGCATCGATATCCATGATAGAATCGTTGCGTACCAAGCTTCCTATGAGGTCAGGCAGGTAGCTAACCCTTATGATAGAGGTCAACAAATCCGCCCTTTCCGCAAGCAAGCTGATCATCGAGAATTCATCTTCCTCATCCTTCGTAAGCGTCACTAAATGAGCTAAAAGCTCTGTGAAGCATCTGTTGTCCTCAGATTCTTGCTTGAGCTTTGTTGCAGTTTTAGCAACCTTTCGCCCACCTGACGCCGCTTTTTTGCCCCCGCTTACGTGACCAGTTCCGTATCCGACTCCGGCCCTAGAACTCGCGAGCGTAGTAGAGCTACCAGATACAGACCGAGGGGATGGTAACGCCGTCTGTTGAATAGAGGATGCTGTAGCTGTAGTTGAGACAGAGGCGCCGGGTTTTCTCTGAGTAACGAGACTAGAAGAACCGAATTCTTTCAAATGCCATCTGGCATCTATCTTTGCCAAAACAAGGATGATAGATAGAAAGTGAGAGTCGATACAGTTGTGTAACAGATTGTTGAAAGGGGCTTTAACCTTCCCGACCTTCTCGCCACAGCCAGCACAAACTGTCATCTTACAATCGGAACATCTGAAAAAGCATGTCTTTCCATCATGATTGTAAGGCAAGCTCCCTCTTTTCTTCCTATCGTCGGATTTTATGGCTAAGAATATTGATGAGAGAGCCGAGAACCCGTGTGGGCACGGCAACCCGGCCGACCTCCGTTCGTCTAGAAATTCCGCGAAGAATGCCTGTACCTTTGCTAGGTCTTCAGGAACCGCGGGTGATAGAAACTCTAATACATTTCGTTTGTTTCCTAACAAATGTAACGTATTTAATTAATTCGCCCACAATTTATTTCGAGGGCTTTCGAACTTACTCGAGTAACTGGGCGCCGGATTGGAATGCATGGGTTCGTACGTCGGATTAACCGAGTTAGCTAGAGATCCCTCCCCTGCCCCTGCACCTGATGACGCCTGTATAGTCGATTTATCAAGGCTAGTGATGTCTCCGAATGTGGTGGCTAGTATAGAATCCGAGGTATTATTTGTTGATTGAATTTGGGATGAATCGAGAAAGCTCTTGTTCCAGACACTAGTTTGAGGGTCGACTGTATCGACAAGTTTCGACGTTATACTATCGTGAGACCCTAGCGTGGTGAGATCGCTAATATACGCTCCCCTAGACTCCTGATAGTAGTTACTGGCAGGTACAGCCCGCCCCCCTAGAGCTGGGCTGGTGAAGAACCCGCCTTCAGCTTCCTCCACGGCTTCCAATTTTCTCTTGCGGCAGCGCGGCTTTCGCTCATTGTAGGTATATATAGGACCTGACGTCCAGATATTATTATGCGCGGCCAAGGGCGCTTCTCCTTGGTAAATTACATCGCTGTCGTCGGACCCGAGTACAATTGGATTTGATTGGCTCCCCAATCCAAGGTCCGGAGGTTGGTTGTTGGTGGGGGTTTCAGGAGGCATAAGATACTGGTTTTGATGCGAATATAAAGGGTAGACACCGGTAGAGACTCTTTCTCCTAGATTAGGGTTGTTTCCTGCTGCTGGGTCGAAGAGCAGAGGTCTCGATTGCCAATATTGTGTCTGTTGTGGCCAGTAATTAAAGGACTGTTCGGGAAGCGAGTCATCCTGGTAGATGCCAGATCCGAATGTCGACGACATCTGGAAGGTCGTTTTATATTCGACTCTAATGATAATTTGCGAGGAAATCGCTAGAAAGCTAGGCTTGCAATTTCTGGAGATTCAGCCGTAGAATTCGAGGTCTCATCTGAGTTGTAGCCGCTGAGCAGGACTCGATAAATTATATTTAGGATCTGAATGTGCGGCCAACGTGGCGAAAGGATGAAAGAAATCTTCCAGCTTAATAGTTTTGAAAATTAAATTTAGAGACCACTGTAGTTCCCGCTCTACGCATAAGCTTTGGTTTGAATACCGGTAACGTAGCCACGATGCAGACGCGGTAGACTCTGGTACCAATGTGATACTTCAAACTCTCGTGGCAAATATTCTCGCGTCCGTGAGTTGGCTTGCCTGGGCAGTGTGTGCAAAAACAATGGATGAGCCACCAGGGATGAAAGAAGATCGATCGCGGGGTAGGAATGACTAGTTTGCTCTCTTCGTTGGCGGAAAGTTGGATCCTGATCGAGTCGAATCATCCTCCGGCGGGTGCTCTTTCTTAGCTTAGTTGACCCGACTGAAAATTAATATTCTGATCTGACAATAAAGGGCTAAAACTAGCTCCGCAACCTCCGCGAAGGTTGGCTAGCAGTATACATGTAGCCTCTCGCATCCCACCCAGCCATAGGAGGCGAATCTCAAATACTCTCGCGGAGAACTCGCAGCCTTTCGTTCATGCTCGGATGCAAGGATTCTGCAGAATCCAGGCTTGTTGGATTTGGGCCCCAAACGCACCGATGCGTTGTCGTTCTCTGCATTCGATCCGTTTCCATTTCATATTAAAGCTTCTTTGGGGGACCGCCAGAAGTCTAGTGCTAGCGGGTTTATCGTCAAGGACAAAGATGGTATTATTATTATTATGGAAATCGATGCATTGGTGACTTGGAAGAGCAGGCCAGAAGGACGACATGCTTTTGCTTTGCTCTCTCCTAGCTCCTCGTAAAAGGTCATAGCTTCTGCACTATTATGGCGTCCTTGAGAGATACATTGCATTGGACCCAATTGGGACCCGGATGCAGTGAGGCAGCATCCGACGACAAACCTCGCATTGAAGGGGCTAGGCCTTTGCCGTGTCTGGTTTAGAGCTTCTGCATGCATTGTCTCGCCATCCCTGCGTCTCCCACGTTGTGGTTAGTGAAGTCTAGAAATACACATACAAAGATATCGATCTCCCCACAAAGACCGCAAAAAGATTCGAGAGTTCACCTCACGGCGCATATCGCGGGATGGATTGAATGGACTAACTAACGCACCTCGTTACCCAAACACATACTTGGCTTTATAGATGATGCTAAGCGGTCCAATAATGGAAACTCAAGGTCAGATTGATCACAAAAGATCCAGTTCGAGACCATATCAATCCAACAGTTCGAAGCGAAACAACGCAAAACATCCAACACCGCGAGTCAGGACATCGGCATGTATGCATGTGCCAAAACTGTTAATTTTCTATCCGACTTTGTACGTTCCCACTAGCCTACTAGGGCCTACCCGGCTAGATTTTAAATTACCTTCAGACCCCAGAGAACTTTGCGGTTTCGGTAGTGAAAACCTCTTACATACGGCGAATTCATGAAGCTGACATTCTCTCGTGTAGAATAATATAAGACTAGCGCTATAGCATAAACATTCGTGTGATAATATGACATCTCCAACGACTAGGCTTACTGCGTAGCTTTGCCGGGAACATGTTCTTCATGTTCTGCCACTCCCTTAATTTCGGCAATCTGCCTGTCAAGTCGGCTCGATGTATCTTTTTTCTTCCATGCCTTCCACCAGCTACCGGCAAAGACATCGTCCATTTCCTCCAATGTTTTTCCTTTTGTCTCCTCGGCAGTAAAGAACATGTGGATCAAGGCGGCACCATTGAAAGATGCGAAAATGAAGTACATTTTCCAGTTAATCGATCGTAGGAGTGGTGGGACTGCGAATGCCAACACACAATTCCACAACCAGTTGGACATCGTGGAAAGAGAGACAGCCTTTGCACGAACTCGCATAGGAAAGATTTCAGCCGGATAAGTCCAACTGCATGGGCCCCAAGTTGTAGCAAATGTTGCTACAAAGAGATAAGAACAGGCAATGACAACGCGAGCCTGTGTCTCGTGGTTTACCATGACCCAAGTTGTCGGTGATTCCGGGTCATTGTTTGGTTGGCCATACACTGCTTGGACAGAGCCCGTGATGAACAAAAAGGACATCATAAAGAATGATCCCGCTAGGAGAAGCGGGCGACGACCAATCTTATCGATGAAAAGGATTGCCGGTAGGGTAAGGAGCACATTGATGACGTATTGAATGGACGCCGGTAAAAGAGGGTCAGTAACGCCCGCCCCCCGGAAAACATAGACGATGTAATACCTATGATCATATGCGTTAGCTTTGTGACTCTTCTAAGAATTGATCAATTAAGAGCCATGTTGGAAGCATCTTACATTAAAACGTTCATTCCGGTAAGCTGCGACCATGCCTGGATAGCAATTCCTAGGAACACCCGTTTACGAATTTTCGGTGCCATGAGATCCTGCCATGAAGTGGTTTGTTGTTCTCGCTCAAAACGAATCGCTTCCTCAATCTCGATATATTCGGCAGCGACCTTCGCGTTGTTGATGTCCCCGTTCCCATGTAAATCAGCCAGAACCTGCTTTGCTTCTTCCCACCGATCTTGAGAGGCTAACCAGCGAGGAGAAAATGGACAGAAGAATAGCAGTACAAAGCTGTAACATTATATATCAGCCCGGCGTTTTCATATATTTCTACGAAATTTACTTACAGCACGACGGCAGGGAAAATTTGAACTGCCCATGGGATCCTGAAAGCAGATGTGCATTGGTCTGGGTTTTGTGCCCCACCACAGACGAAGGACGCCCCGTATTGAATAAAGTATTGAATCAATATTCCCCATGTGATAGCCCACTGTTGGAGTGATACGACGCGGCCACGAATTTCTTTTGGTGCGATCTCAGATTGGTAAACTGGAACCATGGAAGATGCCATGCCGACGGAGAAGCCAGCAATCACACGTCCAGCAACCAACATTCCAACATTGATGGACGCCGCCTGGATACTAAACACAGTGTGATATATCAGTACCCTACCTTAGCGATTCGATGACAGTCGGAGAGGGGCGTACATTGCGCCAATGGTCCAAATTATACACGCGATCTGAAGACAGGTCCTCCGTGAGAACCTATCGGCGATAAACGACGAACTAGCTGATCCTGCAAAAGACCCAGCTGGCATTGCCGCGCTAATCCCTCCTTGCTAAAACATAGTTAATATTAGTAGGTTCATTTTACAAAACCAAGGCTTGGTGACCACCTTATAACCGAGTGGGTTGTCGAAATATCTAATGTAGGCTTGCGTTCCTAGTACTCCAGACAGAGAGCTATAAATGCCGTTAGAGCGTACTCGGACGCCATAAGACCAAGGAGAAGAAGCTCTATACCTGATATCGAAGCCGAAAAGGCCACCCCCTATGGAGGCGATCAAGCAGATCCCGTATACTAAAACACACCGGCCCAGCTATTAGATATCTACAACATTTCGTTTCCCGCCTAATATTCGATCAAGTTGTCGTGGTGACAGCCTACCATTGCTAATTCTCCACATCGCGCCGGAATTCGAGGCTTTACGCCAATATTTTGTAACTCTAGGATGGTAGAATTTCGGCGGAACAGACCCGAGACAGGATTTTTACCACCATGGGGACACTCAAAGGGCGGCACAGCTTGTATTTATACCGATTCCCACGTAAAATCCAGTATAGCTATCGTAATTGCCACTACCCGATATTCCTCGTCCGAAAGAACGGCACAGATCCCCACTAACAAACCTAGATATTGCGATACGCAAAATGCGCTTCCATGTCTTCGGTACAATTGCACAAGCTTTCCTGGATTTTCTCTCTGCGACCAGCGCTCACATGCGATGTTCATCTACTGCGCAAGTTCTAGTAAATCCCTACAGTTTCTAGGTTTAACCTTGTAAATTTTGATCGACAGGTTCGAGGAGGGCGTAGAAAGAAACGGTGCCATTGCTGCCTTAGACCCCCGAGCCAAACATATGCACAGGCGGGGCCCAATATGTATGTCGGAGGAAGCTTCTCCACGACCTTATCCCAATTTGTGATGTAACACTGGTGGAGAAATAGTCCTACACAGCAACGGTACCGAAGGGATCGGAGGCTTGGGGTGTATAATTTTCTGGGGTAGCGCTACGTAGCGAAGTTGAAAACGGGGTACCCACGTCATAGGCCCTGGAATATTGCCATAGCGAAGCTTGTTTTCAAGCCACACCCGTCAGGAAGCAGGGTAGGACCTGCAGCTGTCTCGGCTTCTCTACTGGGAATGGTTAGGCTTGGGTGTTAATTGGCGGGAGTTCTGGCTCCGAGCAGATACAATCAGAACTCTAGTATAGCCTTGATATATGTCGGCATCGAGTTTCGCTCTGGTTCCTTCTGTCGCGGCGCATGTCATCGTGGTGACGGCTTGTACATGTATGTAATCATTAACCAAGGTTTGGTCTCAAGACCTTCCGTAACCTCGTAACGATGCCCACTTGAAAAACTTGCTGTTATCTCGTCCGGGTGTCAAACATTAGCTACATCCATCTTATGATATGTGAGGGGCTTTCCTGCGGCTCAACCACATGACCACACGCAGAACGATCTGCATGCCATGTTCTCATCCATCCATCCACCCGAGATACATAGATTTTCTTGTAGCGTATTGTGACATAATTGTAGAAGACTAGACCGAGCTCGCGATGTTCTAATATGTGACCACCATTTGGTGTTGTTACAGCGCCGTATCCCTGGCCTACCAGTATCTACACCGCGCACCAACATATTAGAATCCGATTCCTGGCCTGGCCGACATGGTCCACCGGTTCGGGACGACTGTATACCATGTCCTCGTGGAAGTAGTGGCTCCGAGTCAATCAAACAATAATATCTGAGCCCCCCTTTATGCATATCTACGATAATTCTTGTTATCCTCGAATTCGCTCATGGACATCCGAGTTCAAAAAAATTTGATTAGAATTTCAGGTTCACGCGTAGACTTGATAAGCGAAAGCAATCGCTCTTAGCTTGCCCTCTAATCATTTCGAACTGGTAGCTAACCAATGCAATAGCACAATAGTTTGCCTATCCGATACTGATAGCATTGCGCTATTGTTTATCATCTACTGAGCAGCCGAGGTCTTAATTCTCACAGTGAACAGCTAACTACATACTGCTAGTACCGGTACTTTGAATTGATGAACACATATATCCCTAATTTACTATGTTTAAATAACCTTATTAGAATAAACTATTGGTCTGGGAAATCACAATAAACTCTTCTCCTTCAATCTTTTCCTCTAATCCCGCGCCTGCGACTTACGAGACTACAACCAGTTCTCAGATATCGCTTCCCACAGGTGTCACCCTAAACGACAAACACTTCCAGTTTCGGTTAGGCTTAGAAGGGCAAACACTCGAGTGAGATGCGCCGCCCTCTAAAAGTGCAACACGAAAGCGCGTTGGAGTCAATGGCAGGAGCCCATCTAAGGCTCGGAATACCTAGACCAAACCGTCTGAGGAATATGGCGACCAGAGTAGTCTTCTAATAGCGGGGCTAGATATTTTCTGCAAGCCTCTCTTTCGGTACTTGGCCACCCGAAATCTCAAATACAAAACGTGGACCACATAAAATTGCAACACTTTGGATGGATACATCTCACCGATGCCTAAATCTATAGACCGGTATCAAAGGTTCAAATCATGGTTAGAAACCAAAAGGCATACCACTTAACCGTCACAGTTGCGGTTCAGGAGAGTGGCAGAGAAGTTTTATGGTTATCTTTCGCTGATATAATTGCGGGATTTAGATACCTTGATAGCACGAGACTATCGAATCAGGGTCAGGACGACAGTCCAACACGGGACGTCCTTTCCCACCTCCCTTTATGGGCAGGAGTTCATCAGTCACACCTTGAAGAGTTAGGAAGTCGCATATCAAACCAACCAAGACAACCACTAAATCATGCTAAGCCTAGCCAAGGACGATCAAGCTTTAACAGTAGGTCTTGACTGTTTGCTAACCGGGGTTAGTTATTGGATTTTCGTCATTCCGCGATAGTAACCTCCGATAACGAATATCAATGCCCCCTCAGGAACGCCGGATAGTTAACCATAGAAACCCTATACCGTTTACGTATTGAAATTGAATGTACAATAGGCTCCAAATATTGGTCCACGCGCTATGCCGACACTGTCAGTATTAGGTAGGTCCATTCCGATGCTACTACGCCCAAAGTGCGGATGAGGGGTTGACTTGGGATCAGTGTAACAACTTTGCCAATTCGATTGAGACATCGTCAATTCCAACTATGTCGATCATCGAGCCCCGAGCTTTTGGCCTATGGAGGAAGAAATATTCCATTGCAGTTCCCTAATCTGGGACTAGGCTCGCACGATCAGGCAGTCCACATGCGGCCGGCCATAGACAAGCTCCCGGAGACAGAAATACTAGGAGATGTATAAATGGGATGCCTTTCTCTCTCTCTTTTCTGCATCTAGATATCTTTATTGCAGGCTCCTCTGGCGTAGAAGATCAAGTCAGCTTGTCCTTGTACTACATTAGCCAAAATGCATATCTCTAAACTCCTCCTCCTTTTACCGGCGTTCCTAGCCAGCATCTCCGATGCCCATCCCCTCGCTCCATATAGAACCTTTGAAACAATTTCCTCCGCTCCTCGTGGATGGGAAGTTTCTGACCAACCTGTGGACCCCTCGACTCCGATCAAGCTTCGTATTCACCTAGTACAGCAAAATGTCCCACAATTTGAAAAAGCTTTGATCGATATGAGCACCCCGGGGCATCCTTTGTACGGTAACCACATGAGTCAAGCACAGATCGATGACATGTTGCGCCCACACGAAGACACAACAGCAGCCGTTAAAAACTGGCTCGAGTCGAAAGGATTCGTAAACAATCTCAGTTTCAAAAACGACTGGATCGTCGTTTCTACTACCCTCGGGCAGGCTGAATCGCTTCTTCAAACGAAGTACAAAGTTTTCCGAAATTCAGAAAATGGGAAGAAGGTTGTCCGTACACTTTCTTACAGCGTTCCGCGAAATCTGCACTCAAGTGTCGCCTTGATCCAGCCAACTACACTATTCGGTAGCACAAGTGCTATGAAGAGTACAATCCTGAAGGTCGAGGATCCTAGCGTCCTCAAATCGATTGCTCTCTCGAAGGCAAAGCTCAATAGTATTGATGCAGCTTGTCAAAGCAGCATTACCCCAGATTGCCTGTCGAGCCTCTATAAATACAATACCTATAAACCGACCTTGACAAACAATAAACTCGGAGTAAATGGATTCTTAGAGCAGTACGCTCAGAATGACGACTTGTCTAAATTCATGAAAAAATACATCCCAGATGCGAGGAATGTCACGTTTATGTGCACTCCGATCAATGGCGGTAAATGCACTCAGCATCCAAGTGAAGACTTCACGGAAGCGAATCTGGATATTCAATACACTGTCAGCGCGAGCAACCCAATCCCCAACATCTACTACTCAACCGCTGGAAGACCACCAGTCGTTGACCTCGACCCTAACACTAACGAACCCTATCTTGAGTGGCTGGAGTATATGCAAAAGCTCCCCGACAAAGATATGCCCCAAACAATCACCACATCCTATGGCGATAACGAGCATACTGTTCCCCAGTCTTATGCCATCAAAGTTTGCAACATGATCGCTCAACTCGGAGCTCGAGGCGTTAGTGTCCTGTTCAGTTCTGGAGACTCTGGGCCAGGTGACGACTGTACATCAAAGGACGGGAAGAAGAGATTTGTCCCTACGTTCCCAGCTACTTGCCCTTATGTTACCTCCGTCGGCGGAACTGTCGGTGTTCAGCCCGAGAAAGCTGTATCCTTCAGCTCCGGTGGCTTTTCAAACTATTTCTCACGTCCGGATTACCAAGATTCCGCTGTCAGTAGCTACTTGTCTTCTCAGGCTGACGCGACAACCTTCAAGAACTACTATAATGCTTCTGGAAGAGCCTTTCCAGACATCTCAGCTCAAGGGTCTCGGTTCCATGTCTTCGTTGGTGGCTATGACCAACTGGTTTCGGGTACCTCAGCCAGCTCTCCAGCTTTTGCAGCCGTCATTTCTCTCGTTAATAACTACAGAATCAGCAACGGCGTGAAGCCATTGGGTTTCCTCAACCCTTGGCTGTACACAGTTGCGACTGAAAAGAAGGGAATTGTTGATATTACGTCCGGGACGAGTAGAGGATGCACGGGAAGCATTCCCGGCGCTGGTTGGAAGGCGACTACGGGATGGGACCCAGTTACAGGTCTCGGTACCCCAGATTTCAGCATTCTTCAGAATCTGTGAAATCTTATATTCCTGCTATACCCATTATGTAGATCGATGTATAATTTAGATACCCAATTTTACTCCTATTTTCTGTCCAGCCTACCGACTCCAGGCAAAACTCTTCTGAGGGAAGTTGAAATTTAATTTCTAATCGAAATAGTACCCCTCCAAGGTCGACTCTGTAACCATGAATCTCAATGCTAGGCAACCAAGTATTTAAATTAATACACTACTATTCTTTTACATAGCCTTGAACTGTTCTACCGGTACCCGTCGAAGGCATTATAACTGGGTCCGTACGTACTAGCCATATGACTTTGGCCAGTGTAGGGATATCCAAACCCGTACCCCAACCCATCTAGACTGTTTGACATTTGTGCATACTCTTCATCTTCAGCTTGACTATTTGTATTAGTTTCGGGAGATTGTGCTGCTTCTTCATCCCTTCGGACCTGAGATTGATCTCCGCGTTTGTTTCGCTTCTTTTCTAACCTCTTCTCTCTTTTCTTCGCCTTTTGCTCCGATCTTTGCTCGGCCATCTTTTCGAGATGGTCATCAAGCAAGTTCCTATGCTTCTTGTCAAAAAGATACTGCGCCATATTTATCGTGATGTCCCGTGTTTCGTCGAACCACATTGAAATCACTACGGCAAATAAGAGGAGGAATCCTATATGGAGAAGGAAGTATCCCCACTTCATGTGAAGGAAACCTAGAGGGGTCGTGTATTCTAAAACTTGAATTAGCTTATAGAACCCATACAACCAGAGATATACTCGATATTTGCCATCGAGAGGTAGAGGTGATATTACGTTGACAGATTCCAAATGCCATAACTGCCGTCCAGTTCAGCGCAACTCCAGCCGAACGCAGTCGATATGGCAAAATCTCTTGAACATATCCAACCTGTAATGGGGTATAGGCAACATCGTAGATCGCCCAAAACATTAAAACAGAAACCATTGCGGCGTAGCCTGCAGCTGGAGTAGCCGCGCCCGTTTTGCTGACCTTGGCTACTTGGGACATAATTACCGCCATGGCGAGAAGAGGTATCATCATACCTACGGTAGTGGCTAACCAAAGCATCCGACGACCTACTCTCGTACTTACAATTGCGCCAACAGTAGCCCAAGCTAAATTCCACGCTTGAAGGCCAATATTGAAGCCCGCGGCCTGCGTTTGATTTCTAAATTCAAGGGTGTTTAAAGTTGGGTAAAGATACCAGCTGATTATGCCTATTGCCCTTTTGTTAGTTATATTACGTTGACGAGCGAGAGAAGGCCGTAGAAGTCTTTCATCCATACCGTTACCAGCGAATTGGATCATGATACCAACCGCAATGCATATAAAAAACCGATGCCTATTCGCCGGACTGCTAAAGAATTCAATAAAGCGGGGTGGCGCGGCTTTCCCCTGAAATTCGTATGAGTCTAACTCGAGTTTCTCTGAGCCCTTGCGCAGCTTCATCATAGCAAACTCTTCGCTTCGGAGAGTTTCTTTGATGGTGCGGATCTCTGCTTTTACCAGTTCAAGATCCTCCGGATGCCCAGTGCATCTGTGATATTTATTGATTATTTGTTCTGCCTTTTCGTCTTCCTTTATTGCGAAAAGGTATCTTGGGCTTTCTGGGATGAGGCGATAGGAAGCTAGCTGGATTAACGGGAAGATCGCCTGGACGAAGCAAGGGATTTTCCATCCCCAATCGCTCTCTGCTTGATATTTGGTGGCAACAAACGTCGTTATGGCAGATATCACCGACCCCAAGTACCAAAAGACGTTATAAAAAATACCAACAACGTCTCGTTGCCGAGGGTGGGCAATTTCCACTGCTAACGTGGGCGCAGAGGTTTGATTTAATCCTAGGCCCATTCCAATGACCACACGGGTTGCTATGAACGGGATAACGTCTTTGGTACATCCTTGGGCGATTGCTCCCCCCGCCATTAGAACCGATCCCGTCATTAGGACCGGGTGCCGACCATACCTGTCCCCAAGCCACGCTCCCACCATCAGCGTTAAGAGTGCCCCTAGAGGTAATGCAGTAGTCATGATAAAAACACGCATTGGAAAGTGATTGGCTATCCCGAACATATTTCGAACTAGCAATTTTCGTTAAAAATGGCTTAAGGGATATTTTAGCCCCTTCGATCTGGCTAGATGTAGAAGAAATAAACTCCATCAGACAAATACTTACAAACATCGAGAGTTAGAAGTCCACCAACAACGCTGCTATCGTAGCCGTTGGCTGCCGCCGACATATACAGAGTTCCGATGGCATAGTTTAGTTCACGTAGGCCAGGTTGTCTCATCCAAAACTTGTGTTTCTGCTTGTCTGTCCCCACAAGAACGGCCAAATTTTGCGCTTCCTGAATTTGGGTAGTCTCCGCAAGGGGCCAATTTCTGGCTTCTGAAACTTCTAAGGTAGCTTCATCTGATGACATCGTTGTCGGAAGAGTAACTGCAGGGAGCACTCTTGAAGTCGATATTGACCGAATTTTAGGGGGCGAAATTTTCAGAAAGGGGGGCTCTGCAACTACACACAAACTCGAGGTAGTTTAAATCTATAGATATATAGAGAGCTAATAGTAAAATCTCTAAACTATGACTACCAGAGGGATGTGCGGACTAGAGGCGAAAGATCCTTAGGATGATCCCGCAACAATGAAACCAGGATATACAACTTCGAAAACTAGAGACGACAGCTTCACAATACCCCAGGCTTTAGATAGTTTCTTGTGATGCTATATTTGAAAACCTTTGATGCTCACAGAGCGCAATTATTTGTTGATTGGCCTCGCGTGGTGTACATGTGATCGTCACAGCTATACCTATAAAACCTACCAGCCGTGATTCGTATACAAGTGGGTGGTATGCCCATCTACACATGCCCGTACGCATACAATGAGTTCAGTTCCATCCGCAAGGCTGAAAGTTTAAACGCACTACCAGCTTAACGACCGCTAGAATTACTAAAGCGTAGCAATCCACAGGACCGCGTCTATCTTACTGTTCGAATGCTGGCTTGTTGGATTTTATGTGTTGCCCGAGTTGTGAACGTCGTGCAGACTTGACCAATGACAGTACCAACCTTGACGATGCCAATAGTATCTCTACCTAGTAAAATAGTGTACAATATTGTGTCATATAGTAGGAGAACCCCCCGGAGAGGATTTCCGGAATCCTCTGTCTTGGATTTCAAAACAATGTGTGGTCACAACCAAGACATTCGAAGGCATCTGATGTTCGATACTTAGTTTCGAGAAGCTGTAATGCTGGACAGCTACGCTACATGTACCTGGGTCTAAAGCGTACTGCAGACTCCCCTAGCGAATCGTAGTACGAAAATGAGCAAATTTATAATTATTATTATTATCGTCTATATAATTATATGCGTTCACTATATTGTAGACTACACTCGCTTTTGAGAAAGACGAAAAAAGAAATAACTCCACCCAGCCCAGGTATATAATACATAGATGATGCGAAATAATGTCATTACGTTTCCATAAGTCACCGGATGGGGTGATAAAAATATTAGTGTGGTAAAGAAGCTGGAGATTAACGCCGTCGTAAAATACGAATCCACAAGCTTGCAAGTAAATTACTCCGGTTAAGCCTATGGGAAGTAAACAAAACCGAGCCCATCTCTTCACACAGTGGTTCGGTTTATCTCTCCTCCGAGGTTAGGTTTCCTCGCAATTCTTCCACGTGGCTAGAGAACCCTGTTAAAGATAGGATGCTTGTAAAACAAATCATTGATAAATCGTAAAAATCATATCCACTGGGGCCATTTCGTGGTTCTTCGACTGTTCAGGTAACGAGGAGAATCCGAGAGTTTCACATCTTTCCAATTCTCGCTACCTGAGGTGAGTGGGGTCACAGAATCTGCGTCCCTTTCTTTGAAAGCCGTTGTTACGAACTCAAGCGGTGCTAGTGCTTCAGTTCCCGTGCGACGTTTTTTCCGTGCTGCAGACCTCCTTTTTTGGTTCAAATCGGATTCGAGATCACCAACGGTCCTGACTGTTGTTCTAGTAAATAATGGCCGAAGTGCTGGGACTGATGCACAGACTATTCCGAGTGTGCATTCTAACGCGCTAGCGATGTATAATCCAATGCTATCCCCTACATCGATCATTTTATATATTAGTTTTGAGCAAAGATCGAAGCTTGAAAACTGAACAATACGTACAGGTCCAATCATATGGGCTGTCATGGAACACAAGCTTTGTGAAATAGATTCTGATAACCCCAGCAAAACACACACTGCGTACCATGGTTAGTAGCGGCCAAGAATTTGTAGAGCTTATGGATGTACTTACATTGCACCCAAAGCAAAACATGAAACTGCTATCCATTTGCCCCTCTTGTCGACCTTTGTTAACCCGCACATCTCGCCCAGAGGCACAATAACACAGTAAAAATCTGTAACGCTGTTGATTATTGCTGTGGCGAGATGAGCTGGGTATGTCGGATAACAATGGCCCTCCATGTTATAGATCCAAAAATGTTCGATAGGGTGACACTGAAATATCGCCGCACCTAGTGTGCCCAGCATTGCAAGAACTGTGATTGTCATGCCGGCATATATCAAACGATGAAGGTGGACCGATACGACGCCGAGAGGAAATAATCGTAGGTAAAACGTCAGAATTGAGAGCTTCGTTAGGTTAATGCTGACGGTAAATACAATCTCCATCGAGAATGCGAGCTAATGTTTGGTTAGCCTTTTTGCGCAGATAACTAAGCAGTATCCCAGACATACCTTGCGGGCAGGCTCAAGAAACTTGCCAGCTAGAGGGGCAAAATCCCATAGATGGATACCCTAGAAGCGGAAATTGAAGTTAGACAGCTGTTGACAGAATAATTTAATATTCGGTTGAAGAAAACTATTTCGTACCCATCCGTATCTGGTCGATAGACACTGTAACGCAATCAATACCGCTGTGAGGAACTATAAATACATGTCAGCTCATGAATCCTTCCACCAACGCGGGCATCAACTGTCTCGAGGTTTCTAACCGTTGAAACTATTATCAACCAATCCTCCCTTCCAAGACCATGCTTGGTATACATCCTCTTGGCATATAGTCGTAGACCAACAATGAAAACAGTAACCGATATAAGCGGTATCTCCCATGCTAACAGCTTCCATCCTTGACTTTCTGGATTTGTTGTATTTGCCGGGGGCCATGCCTGCATGACCGCCGGTGGAGCGAGAATTATCGTCGAATATGATCCTAACATTTATGCCGAGTAGTTTTCACGACTTCAAGAAAAGTCGTAAATTCGCCTTTGTCGAAAGTTGAAATGCTTAATTATCGTCCATCGCAAGTTCGGAACAAAACCACCAGGTGCTTCGCAAGACAAGTGGGAATCACAACGGTTTTAAGCAGCAGGAAAATCATTGTGCCAAGGCAGATTCATGCGCCGGTTGCCTATCAATTGTGAGCACTTAAACTAGAATGAATAAGGGTCTTGTTCGCCAAAGACATGCCGAGACGGCGCTGTTCTATCATGATTCAGCCGCCATGGGAATGTTTTCGACTCCCCACGCTAGATATGCATTTATTGGTTTAGCGATCAGCATATCTCTTCCCACAGAGTAATGGGACAGCCATGAGTGTATCTAGACAGCGACGTAACACTATGTCTATGCTCCTAACGTTGGGGCTGCAGCAGATTGTAAGCCCTTTGTGTCGCGATACTACACAGGGTTTTCGCCACGCTGCGGTTCAGGTAACAGGTTGGGAGAAGGTCTGCACTCGGAACCTGCTTGGCTATTTTTGGTCTGGCTTCGGGCAACCAAACCTTCCAAAAAGCGCCTAGGCGGGGATGGCCGCGACCACAGGTTTCAGCTGCAAGGGCCTCCAGCCTAGCAGGATTCTGGCTGTTCGCCTGGACTATGCCTTTTAATGCACAACAGGAAATTATTCGACATCATGCGCAACACACAGTGGGGCTTGGAGGAGTTCCCAGGATATTCCATTCTAGAATTGTTTATCATTGTTTTAAATTCTTCTACAGTGAAAGGAAACATAGGCGGGTAGCCATTTGCGAAATTCCAAGCCTGGTTGTTTCCCGATGTTTAAGCTTCCTCTCCCGGATGCTATCAGCATTAGGAACTGTAGCTCTATGCCAATAATAAGCTATTCCAGCATATCATAAACTACGGCTGTATCTTATATTATTAGAAAATGACCATTGGCTTTCCGATCGAACCAGCGTAGCATTGCGACCGTAAAAGACGACTTGGAGAACTAATTCTAGAACGTTCACCGATTTTTATATAAACATGAAATTAGCACTTAACATACATAGTATTCTAGCAACTTTAGAGCTACCATAGATATATGTATCGCTTCATCGATCCCCTTAACATAACCAACCAGCCGGCCAGCAATTCACCTCAAGGCAAATTTATCAATATGCTTTTGTAACGGTACCTGCATTACTGTTCGCCCAAAAAGTGAAGTGATGCCAAGCACGGTTTCATACAGGAGCATTCTGCAGACATACCCACAAAGATCTCGAGATGTCTGGCTACTGAAGGTACATGTCGACCCACTATCAGTTCACCAAGGAACATTTATGCCAGCATGAAGTGATAATCATGCCAAACGATTGCCTACGATTTATACTTTACTAACCTGATCTGGATAAAAATTCGTGCAACGTTTCAGTTGATCCTCGCTGGATTGGGGACGTGGTATTCTGGAGTCGCAACGCAGAAGAGCCCCTAAACCTCCCACTAATGTGATGGGACTGGATCCTGACAACACTACACGGCCGTATCCGCAAAGTCACCTCGTGGAGGCTGGTTTACGAGGCCAGGCTACATATGCATCATATGCGGACTAGGCATGGATGCAAAACTTCTCTTTCTCCGATCATGGGAGCATAGAGCTATCTAGCTTTTTGAAGATTACCTAATTTAAACCATGTAATATGTAATATTTTGTAAGGATAGGTATAAGTAATAATATTTCTCTAACCAAGACGGTGGGGTATCATATATTTAAAGAAATTAAAGTATGTACATGAAGTTTAATGGCACTTGGCCGCTCATCTTAGAAAGTATGAGACCTAGCTCTGAGGTTATAAGAAGTTTGAAAGAATTTAATGACCACCGCGGCAAGCATTAGGAGCAAGAGTCCAGCCCGTCAAACGATTTGCAATGTCACTGACATAGCAAGGGGTAGCACCATTTCCATCGCTCAAGTCACCGCTTGAGGCAATGCTACCAGAGTTATATGCTCGGAAGGCTTTGTAGTAGTTGCCGTACTGGTTGATCAACTGAACAAGGCCATCTCCGTAGGCTGTGCCCATGGTTCCATCGATGATCATCTGTTTGATGGTTGTAACCGGGCGCAGAGGGTCGAAGGAGACACCATTATGTGATTGCATGAGGCCGGGGTTGGTGACGCCGTTGCTTGTGGTAGGGGCTCGGAGGCAGCCAGCTGACTGAAGGGGATAGTTAGCATCTTTGGAACATTCCTCGGAGATATCGAGTGATCTGGGACATACCTCCTGCATAATAACGGCAAGGATGGCTCGCTGATCAACCCGTGACGCGCGTGCAACCTGTTGGATATAGGTTTTCATGTACCCAATTTGACGGTCGGTGTTATCGGGTCCCCAGTTGTTCCAGCCGCAACTTTGCTTCATAAGCGGCATGTTGGCCTGGAACATAGCCTCAAAAGACATCCAGTTCTTTGAGCTTGGGAAGTTTTCCGGTCCACCAGAGTAGTAAGTGTATGAATCGGTGCCGTAGGCGACGCCGTCGTTGGTGTTGACGTTGTTCCAGTAGGAATAGGCTTTCGCAACTTTGATGCCCATACCATAGGCGACTACGGTTTGTCGGGACTTGAGCTCCTCAGCCTTCTTATGGAGATGTAAATGAGAGAACCTCCTAGCAAGATGCGAGTATTTGTGGAGAGGAAGAGCATTGCAGGTACACAACAGCATCAAGCTGATGAGAAGAAATCGGAATGTTGGAAACTACGTCTCGACTATCAGCATCAAATCCGAGGTCCTCCATATAAGAATACTACCGAGCTTATTCTACGTACGGTCGAGGACAACATATTGTCTTTTGTCAAAGGTGTATATAGTTATACGAATATTTACTGGCTAGATATCAAATCTAGACGTGTATCAAATACTGTAAGTAAAAAAAAAAAGGAATGTGGTCGCTACAGAGCGAAAATAACAAAAAGCTATGAAATTGTAAAGGAGTGTGGTCGGAGAAATCTCCTGCTTTGACAGTGGTATGTTGAACGGTCCCTCGGAGGGTCTAGGGAAGGCATCGTGACTTCTTATATATATATTCAGCCTCCAAAAAGGGAGAGATTCTGCCTGACCGATGGAACCGGGTTTGCCGTTAGCAAACGAGCCTTGCACCCACACCGTTCACAGCTGGAAAAAGAGTTGCGCCGTCCTGAGCACCAGCTCAACCGATTCTGGGCTGCTTATTGGAAGACGGGTGAGATTGTAGTGGGTCCGCTGGCCCAGAACGCAAACAGACGAACCAATGGCATAACTAGTCTCAGCTCTTGCCACACCCCGCGGGAGAGGGACATTCCACCTCCCTCGCGATCGGAGACGAGGGGTCAAGCCTTCAGATCAGCTTCGGGACTGTTTCGATAGTTCATTCGAGGCCCTTCCTTATTTCGGCAAAGCAACAAAATTTAAGAGAAATCTCCTGCTTTTGTTGAAGTTGCGAAGGGGGAGGTTCATTTTAGATCCGGTCAGTTAGAGGCTCCAGAAGGGACCAAAGGTGACCCGGATGCGGCTCTCTCTCAAAGGGGTGAATCGCCGTAGCTTGACCTGGAATCAGTCCGGATTGGGTGCCGGCCTCGAGGCTGCAGCTTGCGCATTCACTGTCCAACAACAGCAAACTTTTCCGTGCCGTTAGAGCAAGGTATCGATGCGTCAGGAGTCACATCACATCTGCTTGTCAGCGCCGTTCTATCCGCTAATGGAAAATTCCATTCTTGTCTTCTTTCGCAGGCAATGGCGCCTAGCCACGATGGAACCCTTTTTCGCAGGGCTCGAGCGACTGCAGCGGGCAACACAATCAGTATAGTCTCCATGCAGACATAGATGCATTATTAAATCAGATGACAATTGCTCCTTGGGATCGATCTGGTTGATATTGTGAAAGCCAGCTCCAGCTGGGCATGCGATTGTTATCGAATTCGCCGAATAGTAGCATGCTTGGTATCGATATCAATGTTTGACCGTGCACGATTAAGTTAACTTTGCAGATGCGAGCTGTGCTTACGTCAGACGAAACAGTCCGATGTTTTATACGGAATGTGCCCAAATCTACCACCAGAAGTAAGAAGCTAATGCAGGGGAATTTCATCAAGTCCTGAATAGATGGAGTAATGTGGATACAAAGTACTTGTGGAGAAGACAAAAAAAAAGCTAGAGAGGTAATCGAGTGAAACATAGAAACAAATGACGTGCGATATGTCAAGGGTATATTTCTGGGTGGCATTTTCGACCTTAAGCTGCACAAGTATACATATGCATAGCCGCTGAGATTACTTCTAGTAGCTGGGGAAGTATATAAATGGTATTTAGAGTCGAGCTCTGGGTAAGCAGGCCGGTGGTAAGTATAGTAATTACCCGCTAGAAAGCAGTGTCTGGGTGATCTGACAGCTGCAGCTGTTGCTAAATAAGCGCTCCGGCTACGGGATCGAGAGCTCAGTGCAACCAGGGGCCGAAAAAGTTCGTGATAGCTAGGGATTGAGACATCTATGTGCGGAGTACACACCAATCCTCCATTGATTTACAATGCGTACGTAATGGGAGTTAACGTTTCTGCCGACCGAGCTTAGCTAATTAGCACTGAGATTCAAAGCTGCACAACTTCGGATTCTATATATCTGCCCCTACTTCTAGAATCTATGAGCCGGCGTGCGCACAAATACAAATGAACCATTGGCCTTGCGCAATTAATCGGTTGTAGACTTTTAGTGCCTATAAGGAATCCGAATAACCGTTTCAGGAATCTGATAACTCAGCAGAAACTGTGGTATGCCTCGGTTCAAAAAGGGTCAACTTCCCATGGGCCAAGCGATACGCAATTTTTGGACGCCGTTTAGATAAATCTTGCGTTACCGCTGGAAAACCTTGAAAGATCGGACGAAAGGGGTTGATAATTGGAGGATTTATTTATCTTTTCAATCATCAACCCTGCCCTTGAATTCATCAACTCCGAGCGACTCATGTCCCAAAAAGTGCTACTTCCTCGTGTCGGTGGGAAAACCGGTCCGGTACGCGAGTAAGTCGCAAGTTTCCAAGCGAACCGTTTGTGGCAGAAGCCGAACCAAACTTCCAACACCCCAGAAACGCACAGATCAAGTTCCCTACTGTTTTGATATATCCCGCCAAATCTACTGGGCAGTATCGGCAAAAGCTTAAAGATTTCTTTGGGGTTATCCCTTCTCCGCATCCTAATCGGGCAAATTACCTCTTTTAGTGAGTATTGGCGTCGGATCTATGGTCCCGAGGATGCAGGTAAAGTACGGCACACTGGGTTCAAGGGAATTGGGAAGCTTCAACTGGCCCCGAGTTCCGTCTATACGCCTTGCCAATCCGGCACAACCTCGTCAATGTTCCCGCGATGTTGGGAGTTTTCGGCTTAATGAATTTGAGGAACCATGGTTCAACTTCTATCTTCAAATGACAAAAAAACTATAATAACCCACCCGTTTCCACCGTTGTGATCCAAGTAAGACATTTGATATCGATTCCATCTTGACTCGAGATCCAACTCTAGTTTCTAGCCATGTATGCTAAAGAAATAATCTCAGGGGCTATCCTCATCGGTGCAGTAGCTGCCCAACAGGCAGCCTGGGGGCAATGTGGTGGAAGCGGGTGGACTGGTAGGTATATCTCTAGAGATGTGAACTCATAGAACGACTACCAACATCCGAGCATTTGATAGGCCCGACGACATGTGTCAGTGGATACACTTGTACCTATTCTAACGGTAAGGCGCCTGGAACCTCTGTAAATTACGTTCGATATCTGGAACTTGTAACTAATCATATTCGATTGACAGAGTGGTACTCCCAGTGTATACCGGGAACCGCTGCAACCACGGCGAGGACTACGACTACCACGACGAGGGCGGCAACCACAACCCCCGGTGCATCGAACCCGACACCTACATTATACCTCTGCGGTGACTCTACAATGGCTAAGAATGGGGCTAACGACGGTTCCACTGATGGTATGTCTGCTTCTGTGAATGCATATTCTAAAATCTAATATCTTAATTAATGTTATTCTAGGCTGGGGAAACCAAGTTGCCAAATACTTTACCGGAATCGTAGTAAACAACCAAGCCATCGGTGGGCGCAGTGCAAGAAGTTATACCCGCGAGGGCCGCTTTAATACCGTCATCGGCCTTGCCAAAGCTGGAGACTTTGTGGTTATTGAATTCGGTCACAATGACGGTGGTAGCTTGAGCACAGACAACGGAAGGACAGATTGCCCCGGAACAGGCTCGGAAACCTGCCCGGTCACCTACAAGTAAGTCCCGCTCAGTGCACCATGACCTGACCTATCCAACATACTAATATACGAACGCTATAAAAGTGGCGTCGCCGAAACCGTTCTCACTTTCTCCGCATACCTCGAAAACGCAGCCAATGCCCTCAAAGCTAAAGGTGCTATCGTCATCTTGTCTTCCCAAACCCCCAATAACCCATGGGAGGGCGTTACAACTTTCCCAAGTACTAGCAACCCAGTTCGATTTGTTCCATATACCGAAACTTCAGCGTCGAGAACCGGTACCACGTACATTAACCATTGGCTCTACTCTATGGATCTCTACAAGAGACTCGGCGCTTCCGCTACCAACGCTGTTTACCCGAAGGATCACACACACACTAGCCCTACTGGAGCTGACCATATGGCGAGATCCTTTATTAAAGGATTGCAGTGCTCTTCGAATGCCTTGAAGAACAAGATCAATACTAGCGCTGCTAGTGTTGTTACTGGCAGCTGCCTTTAAAATATATATGCTGAGATGCATTGAAATTTGCATTTTTGAGAGCGTTCGAGGGAGTGCAGACTCATCAATGATGAATCATGGGGCTCTAGCTAGAAAGACCTTAAACTTGTAAATATTCTTAAATTACTATTAACTAGACATATATTCACATTTATCCTAACAGGTGATTATCCGATCAAGGCCGCGAAAGCACTAGACACCCTCCATCGTATCCCCCGGCACATCATTTACAAAAATTTGGTTCAAAGCTAACGAGGGCCCGTTGTAATCTCGAAAACATCTCGCGATATATGGATACTCCTCCTCCTGTATCTCATTGTGGTAATCGCTATGATAAATTTGAACGTACTCCAGATTACCCGTCAACTCTGCGATTGCATCGTAGTCCTCTAGCTTTAATCTTCCATCCGCAAGCTGTAGCCGCCTAACTTTCGACTTTAAACCCCTGTAGGGCTCAAAGGAAACGGAAAGTGGGTAATGCATTTTATCCTTCTTGCCGCCAATGGTAGCATGGCCTTCAATTTCCAGGTTTTCGAGGTTTGGAAGGAATAGAAGGGGTGCGATATATTTTGCTGACCAGCCACTGAGGGATAGGAGAAAAAATTCGTAGCCGTTATTTCTATTTTCAAGGCGTACAACCCGCCTTAGTCCCGGAAGATAGTCGCCCGGCGTGCCCATGTTGAGGTGGAACCAGAGAGCGCCCTCCTCCTCAGCTTCTGGTGGCATATGCTTCAGAAGGAAAGCTTCCTTGTCATATATTTCAGGGTCGGAGTCATAGTCGCTATCGTTGTCCCCGTCTTCGGTTTCATCGTCAACTTCAACTTCGTCTTCGATATATTTGAATCCTTCGTCTTTCGGCCCTGGCCCAAGCATCTTACGTATGCTATAATATCCGCTTCCATGGTTATACCAAGCTCGGGCAATGAGCAAGGCTTCCGTAAACCCGAGATCTAGATCCTCTAACTGAGTTGTATAATAGCAAATGAATGGAAGAAGCGATTCTGAGTTCACTCCCTCGAGGATCGCATCGAAAGTTTCCGATGATATGTACGGTGCTAGAGCTTTGCGGTGCAATTCAATTTGCGCTCGGTCCTCTTTTGTCCATTTCCATCGTGTAGTGAAAGTAGCTGGGGTATCAGCTCTACGACGGGCCCAAACTACAATGAGTTCTTTGATCTGGGTGGCGAATGAAGCATCGTAGAGAAGACTGCGGGCAAATTTCCAAATCTGCCTCTCTACTTGATCAATCGTAATGCTAAAGTAGCGAATCGGCACATCCTGGCCAAGAATCCTCCACCTCTTGCAGACCTGTCTAACGCGGATTATATCTGCGTTGGCGCCATTCCATGTTCCATAGAGCGACCCAAGTCGGTGGAATATGTTGAGAAGGATCTCGGAAGGGAAGCTGGTAATCGGTGCCATTATGCGATCACCAACGTTTTCTTGCTTTGTGTATGATAATATTTAAAGTACGTATGTCAATCAAACGAAACCGAAACAAAATACGAGGCAACTGGCGAAGGGAATCTAAGAGGGATATCGCCCCCGTTTTATACAACGAACTAGCTTTTACTTGAAATTGTCCAACAACTTGGGGTGTTGAATCACCAGCTTGATTAAGTTAGAATATCGCCCTCGGCGAACTTTCAGCGAATACTGACTAAAACTATGCCTCGAGTACGCCTTGGGGCTTGCTTTGATTACTAACATACATACAAATGTTCGCAGAATGCAGATATTAAAGTGTGGTCATAACATCGCCTCATACTCAATCTCGACAACAAGAATCAATACAAGGCTAATTCGCTCCTTGGTTCGACTCCTTCAAGCACCGAGCCAAGTGCCAGTTTTGTTATTTTCCAACCATTCGGAGATCGGGGTGAGTTCAACGCCATACTTTTCAGCGTTCCCAATTTCTGGGTCGAAGCCCATCTTAGAGACAATGTCGCAGGTAATGTGAAATGGATTTGTTGCCAATGCCTCCTTCAGCTCTTCCTCAGGCCACTGATAAAGAGTTATAGGCTTTCCACTTGCTTTGGATAACTTGTCCACCACCTGCTGGGCAGTCAACGCTTCGACGCCGAATTTGACTTCCTTTCGGTGCAGACCCTCTGGGTCGTTCACGGCCGCTGCTGCGAATTTCCCTGCTTCTGCCCCGTCGGCGTACCATTGTGGAACATTATGGTCCCATGTCGACTTGAATTGGTGCTTGGTAGCGAGATCTGGATAGATGAAGGCGATTGACTCAGGGAGCACGTGATTCTGAATGAATGATGGAGGACGAATGATGGTCCAATATTGGACCCCGGAGTCTTTGACGAGTTGGTCAAGCTCAAGCTTGCGATCGAAGTAGAGCTTAACCCAGTTCGTTGGCTCAAGGGTGTCATAGACGGCTTTGAACCCTTCTTCGGT
Source organism: Arthrobotrys sinensis (assembly GCA_036971225.1). Lineage (NCBI taxonomy): Eukaryota > Fungi > Ascomycota > Orbiliomycetes > Orbiliales > Orbiliaceae > Arthrobotrys > Arthrobotrys sinensis. The sequence continues at coordinate 2,907,649 of JAJTTV010000002.1, read as the reverse complement.
GCCTGGGTACATCAAACTGCCATAGATGAGCTGCTTGACGCCTGTAGCTCGAACCGCAGCTACGATGTTCTGAGCTTGCTTGAGGTCGCTATCACCACCCTGGAGATCTGGGAAGATGGTGAAAAAGACGGAGTCGATGCCAACTGCCAGGGCTCTATCGAGAGATTCCCGGTCATTAAAGTCGCCTTGAAATACGGTGACCCCGTTGGATTTGAGAGCCTCCGCTTTGGCAGAGGTAGGATCGCGGGCCACAGCATAGAGCTCATGTGGACCACCCACGAGAGCCTTTGCCATACCGCCACCCATCTTGCCAGTGGCTCCGAGGATAAGAACCTTCATTTTAGATGAAGTTTCCGTATAAGTTTTCTTGTATATGAGGGTATAGATTGTATATGAGAGTATAGAGTAGATCTGGGGGCTGCTGCTTGTTGAGGACGACTATCTTTTTGGTCTATCACAATGACAGAAGTCGCGGACTTTATAGACATGACCGGATACCCGTTGTGATGGCGAAGAATACGGCTGTGCGCTTTCAAAACGTTGTCCTGGTCATCTGGTGGTAGGCGAAATTTCCGATGTCATCAACAGTCATCATGTTGCAGAACGGCCGAAGCAATGCACCCATACCTACGTAAGCGAGTTTGGATCATTTCATGATATTCACTTGGGACGCCAATACAAATCCAATGAGGTTTTACCTAATACCGTAGCCACGAGGGGTGTAACCACGATTCCCGTGCAGCTGTGATACTGTATGTACTATGTACACTCAAGGTGTAGTTTGTAGTTATTGTTGACCTCAGCGGTTAGAATAAATGTTATCAACGTTATAGGCATTGCACTGCATTGCATCGTTTGTCTACGCAAGCTGCTGTAACCATCCAGACAACGCGTAAATGCCCAGAGTCCAAGAATGTGCGATGGAAAGAGATGGTGTCTCGACGAGGTTAGATATCGCCTCGTGGGTTAAAAAAGGCGAAGCTAGGTCTGCTTGGACCCTCGTTTGATTGCGAGTCCCTTTGCTGGGCCGAAACTGATGCTCGCACCTGAACCTTGAAATTTCATGAAATGACAGGGGATAGCGATGCCTCGGAATGTTGTTATCAGGGATATGCCTGCAGGGAGCCAATAAAAGAAGACTCCTGTATCATGATGTATTGGATCGCTCCGCTGTCTGGCGGTCCTGTACGAGCGGGGTAGCCGCGCAAAAAATGCAATGCCAGTGAGTTCTCGGAGTCCGTAAGAATTTTCCTCGTCAATATTGTGAACCATGTCAACTATCAAGCAATTAACAGTATCGATTGTGAATCTATTAGAATCAATTCGAAAATTTATCAGGAATGCCAAAGATGAAGCCAAGTAATGAAGAATCGGTATCGATGCTGGGTGCATGCAGCTCCCTGGCCTGGGCAGCTCGGTCTGTTCAGGGCTGATGTGGGGAGCTTCAGCTCGCATCCAACCGAACCACTTGCACTTGATGTAGCTGCCGCCCCTCACATGTCACAACCCTTGGACAGAGCATAACATCCCCCACTCGATTTATCTTCCACCACACACTTGAGCTCTTCCCAAACTCCTTTCTTCCAGGCTTCATCATTACCACTATCTACGAATCTGAAGAATCCTACCAAAATGTTCTCCCTGTCGCCAAACGTCGGCCTCTTGGCGTTGGTTATTCTCCTTGTTTACACCCGCCCAACTCTTGCATTTGGTGCCGGCAATATCGCTGAAATCAGCAAGGCCGAAGGTGCTCGCTGTAAGTGCTTAGTTTCAGTTATCTCTCCAAATTTGAGCAGCTACTGATGGTTTACTTGCAGGGCGCCATGGCGATATCGAAGATGTCCTGCTTACCATCCTTATGGCCCGGGGCGTGGGTGGAAAGAAATTCAACAAACTGAACGTCTCTCGTGTTTACTTTGGTAACTGGCTTAGAGACTACTCTCAAGCTATCGACGTTGGAACTGTCAAGTCTGTTTCCGCTGAAGCTATCCGTCTCCTCCTCTCCGTCCTCGGCTTTATGACCTTCGGTTACGGTTCTCAAGAGTTTGAGGTCACTGCTGCACGGCTTGGCTGCTACCGCCCTGAAGACCACATCGATAATCCCAAAAACTATGCCGACAATGTCGATGCCCGTCAGTACGATAGGAGACTACGCGGCCCGATTAATGAGCGGGTCGAGCTGGCTGTCGACCCAGAGACCGGTATGAAGAACTATATTGCCAACGAGGGAGTCAGAATCATGACCTCTGCCAAGCATGTTCGAGCTCTATTCTCCAAGTGCATTGAGCTCGGCCGTAGGAGTGGCGGCGATGATGCCGATCTCCATGAAGCTCTCCGACTACTTGGAACCGGTCTCCACTGCCTCGAAGACTACTTGGCCCACAGCAACTACACTGAGCTGGTTCTCATTGAGTTGGGTGAGACCGACGTTTTCCCACACGTTGGCCGTGACACGAAACTGTCTATTCCGGGCGCCCGCGATGAGGTTTACCCAATCGTTACCGGCACATTTGGTGGTGTCGACTTCCTTCACTCGGTTACTGGCGAGGTTTCAGACAAGCTTACTCAGAATGAAATCGAAGAGCTCGAGGGCGCTCTTTCGCACGCAGAATCCGGCGGCGACGACAGCGTCCTCCAAGACGTCTTCAATATGATCCCCAATGGTGGTGATAAGAAGAACAAGATGGACGAAATCCAAGAAAATGCCCACAACTCTCAGATGGAAAACACCTCTATTTCCCCGCGTGACCCTGAAGAATTTACCCTGTACGCCCAGAACGTCTTCAAACAGATCATGCCCGCCATTGAATTCCACGACAATCTTATGAAAGATCTCAGCAAGTTTGTTGAAAGCATCCCTCTTCTTAGTAAGATCCTGGAGAGGTTCGAGCAGAGGATGTCGATGTGGGTTTTCACTATTATTGCACCTTTCGTTGTCCCAATCATTGGACAGGTCAAGAATGAACTACATGCTGGTTCAAACGAAATTATTGAGAGCAGCAAGAGAGAACAACATATCGTCTTTGAGGACGATAACTCCACAGACCCAACTCACTCGATGTTGTCCAAGGATCATTTCTCTAACGTAAGTGTTGTTAGTGTCCAGAGTTCCCAAGCTATGCGTTAACAAATATGACTACAGATTCTCAACGGTATCGCAGGCAAGACTGCCCAAGCAGTTGTTGCCTGGGTTGTTCCTCAAATCATGGAAGCTTGGGATGATGAAGGTGTCGATGTTGACCGCCTGATGACCCGCATCGTCAATGGTGTCCTTCACCACCCCGCTCAACGCGATCAAGGTGAGGACGGTGCCGAAGAAGGTCGCCGAGTCATGTTCAGCTCAATTGAGGAGTGGTGGAACACCATGCCTGATGATGTTAAGGAGGAACACCGCCGCCAACTCTCCCGAGAAGGTGTCGAGAATGGTGAAAATCACCAAGGTGAACTTGATACCGGTCACGGATGCGGAGGACCATTGAGCATGCACAATAACTTCGCCAAGGGTGGCTCTCTTGAAGACCGTATCGCAGGACACGTCGCCGACGCTATAGTCGACAACCTCACTGGCGGAATCTCGAGATACGTCAAGCAACAGACAGGCGCCGATATCCCAGAAACCGGTGGTGGAGGCGGCGGCGACGAGTACTCTGGCGGTAGTGGGTTTGGTGGGTTTATTAGCTCCTTCCTCGGAGGCGGCTCCTCAGGCAACCAAGAATCATCATCCTACAGCCGTAATGAAGAGTCATACGAAAGCCGCAACGAAGAATCAGGATCATATAACAGGTACGAGCGTCATGAGGAAAGTCGTGAGGACTACGGCGGGTATGAACAACGTACTGAGCGCTACGAAAGTCGAGAGGAGAGTTATGGAGGTGGGTATAGTAGCCGCCGTGATGAGGGTGAGGACGAAGGATACGGCCGTCGTCGCAACGAAGAAGAGGAGGAGGAGGAAGAAAGTAGCTATAGCCGCCGTCGTCGTAACGAAGAGGAAGAAGAGGAAGACAGCTATAGTCACCGTCGTCGTGACGATGAAGAGGAAGAAGACAACAGCTACGGAAGGCGCCGCAGGGACGAAGATGAGGGAGGTTGGGGCTATTAGGTGAACACGTCAGATGGCGGCCATTCTGCTTCCGATACAAAAATTTCGGAACTGGTCGCGTTACTAGTGCAGAATTGCGTCGCACAGAACAAGTACACGATATGAACCGTTTGTTCAAATGGCAAGCGTAATAGCCGTATTATCTTAGCCTTAGAAACAAAAAAATACAAGTTTACAAGGGTCGAGTCACCCCACTGTCATGATATTGCTCACTCCGTGTTGTATTTTTCGCGTTGTCGACGAGGGATTAATTGATAAGGCGGGGACGAGATGTGGGGGAGGGCATTGATTACGAGACTTTGCGGGGAGGTCCGGGGGGCTTTTGGCAAATATAAAAGCGGGGCCGCTCAGACCTGGCCTGAAGGATGGAGATTCGAAATCCCATGAACAAAGGTCGTTCAGAAGCTTGAGCACGAGACCTGTTCCCTCAAGCGGATATCGCGAATCGGGTATCTACGACGCCAATTCTTCGAAATTTTCGACTACATACTTAAACAATTGCCTGTTTGTGGTTATTGAAAGGGCGCACAGAATGCCGTTCGAAGCCAGAGACGATAACGTCGACCCTGACGGTATGCATATATGTTGTGTCGTGATATCGTCGACATCCTGAACTCTCTATCATTAGAGGGACTGATTTGGAGCAATATATCTAGCAATTGGTACCCACTACAACGATGATGGTCTCTTATGGCAAACCAATTATGCTGCGGTGGAGGTCTTCGATTATCCGCATGCGACGATGCATATGGTATATCTCGTCCCTAGCTTTAGCCACAAGCTAACTCCAAGAGGCCGATCACTAAACCATTCTATCCATTCTCCAGAAAGTATTCTGCCAAAGCTACTGGGGCGAACTCCACGACCTGACATTCTCATACAAACGCGGTAGTACCCGAGAACCGGAGGAGGAGAATGCATGGGAGACCAAACCCCGCCAGTCTCTCGCTAGACCCGGTACCGATGAAGCTGCAATGATGCATACGCCTCTTGCAGCGGTTGTACGATACGATACTGGTAATCCGACGACGCATTTGTTTTATATCAGTACGGGATTCAAGATCCGAGAGGTAATATGGCATAATGGGAGTCAGACAAATGACTGCTTGGGGATTACGGTTTGTCCGACTAGCAGCCTTGCTGTGACGAAGTGGGGAGCAGGGAGTCAGACTCACTTTAGGTATCGTGCCTCCTTTTTTTTTTTTTTTTTTTTTTTTTTTATAAAATACCTTTGCGAAATGAGCTATAGTGTTCTAGTGCTGACGTTGAAGATTTGTAGACTATACTACCAATCTAGAGCCGGTACAATCGAAGAACACTGCCTTGACTGTAATTCCGGCGCTTGGACCAAAGGCGCAACCCTCAGCGGCCCAGCAACAGGCCACGACGACGAATCCCCGCTCCGCGGAACCTCCCTCACGTTCACCAATCTTTCACAGGACAAACCTGAACTTCGCGGCTTTTTCCAAACAGCTAAAGGTTCCATTCGAGAGTTCGGACACAAGAATGGGAGATGGTCGATAGGCGAGACAGGAATCGATGCTGCACCTTATAGAACCCCACTTGCAGCCATTACTGTCGAAAGGAATAAGAAGATCGCACTATATTACGTCGATGCTTTTGACCGAGTGAAAGAAACGGTCTGGGAAGGCGATTGGGAAGGTTCAGATAGTGTCGACGGCGATTCCGTGGCGCCCGGAGCAAGGCTTGCTGTTGCGTCGCTCAAGTACATTGGTCATGATAAGATTCACTTATTTTCCTCAGGGTTGGTGAATGTGATTACACAGAGGGTTTGGACTAGGGAGAAAGGGACTTGGGGGGATAAGCAGACGATTATTGATTTTGAGACTACCACGCCGGTAGAGGTTCGACCGGGCGTTAACCCCGCGATTCATTTGACTAAGCCGACGAGAGATGGGAGGAGGGTCTAATTTGAAAAGGTCACACGAATAGATTCTTCCCGTCTTTGCGCGTTTTTGACTCCGGCTTCTAGGGTACCCTTGTATGAGCGGTGTCAACTGGAGCACAGTTTGAGATGTAATGTACGTACCTTGCAATGTGGGAACGGTTTCCTTTAATCGGCAATCGATTGTTAAATTGATTATTCCTTCGATCGATTGAATTTATGAATATTCGAATGCGGTTGATATGGAAAACTCTGGTTCCGACAGCTACATGCTGCAGCTGCTAAGCCCGAGGAACTGGAGGTTTAAATTCCCGGTCTGACGAATCGCCCTCAAGATCTTGATCTCGTCAATCGACGAGCTAAACTATTTTGCGTTAAGCGACGGATCCAAGCATTCCTCAGACCCACTCCGACGTCACTGAGAACAAAGCAATTGGGCGTGTGGGCATCGGCATCCTCGCGACCTCTTGGCGCCTAGCCAATCGTGTCCCCAGCCCCGTCGACTAACCTGGCAGTTGGTGTCGTAGTTTAAATCTGTGCTTCCCTTGTGAAAGGTTCTCTGTACAATCTCAAAGTTCTTTCCTCAACCCAATTGAATATCACGATGACGTCCAATCACCACAATGGTGTCGGTTCGCATATCGGGGAGTCAGAGCCTCTGCTCCCTACAGCCTCCCGCCGAGGAACGATTGAAATAAACCCAGAAGGCGAAAGCGGCCGTAGTGGCTTCCACCCCGTTCACTTCTTTAGAGTCCTCTGGCGGAGCTCAAACAAAGTCTCTAGTGCAGTGAATTGGCTCTGGCCGCTCGTGCCAGTTGCCATTTTGCTCCGATATGCTTTCCCTGCCTCACCTCTTGTGGTGTTTGCCACGACCTATATCGCCATGGTCCCTGTCGCCAATCTACTCGGATTTGCAGGGCAGGAATTTGCAAGAAAGATGCCAAAGGTCTCCGGCATATTGATCGAGACAACCTTTGGGTCAATTGTAGAGATTATCCTATTTTTAACGCTTCTTGCAAAACACAAGGTCGAGAAGGGACATGCAGGACATGCGAATATGATACCTGTTATCCAGGCCGCCATTCTGGGGTCAATTATTACTAATCTACTCCTTTGCTTGGGTTTGTGTTTCTTTGTGGGCGGCATCAGGATGCAGGTCCAGACTTTCCATTCTGCCGTCAGCGAGGTTGGCAATGGTCTGCTCCTGGTAGCTGGGTTTGGTCTCCTCATCCCCAGTGCATTTTACTCTGCTCTTAAGGGGTCGGCGGTACCGGATCTAGAGTTCTTCAGAGAGCCCAAATACACCAACGGCAAGCTACAGCATGATGTTCTCAAAATAAGCCAAGCAACTTCAATCCTCCTAATCATTGCATTCATTGTCTACATCTGGTTCAATGCCCGAACCCACCACAGCATCTTCGATGAAGTCATCGAATCCGACGAGCATAGAGATCTCGATCGTCACAATGATGCCGATAAGCCAAAGTTTACGTTTACGGAGTGTATAATCGCTCTAACGGTTTCCATTGCCTTGGTCACGCTTTTCGCAATTATTCTTGTGGAGAAGATTGAGGATGTAGTTGAGGCTGGAGTTCCGGATCAATTCTTGGGCTTGATACTGCTGCCGCTGGTTGAGAAAGCAGCTGAACACTTAACGGCCGTAGATGAGGCTTGGGATGGACAAATGGTAAGTACTCGTAGCATCGATAACTTGAGCCACATAACTAATAGCCTCGATTTTAGAATCTCGCGCTGTTCCACTGTCTCGCTCCATCGATCCAAACTGCGTTGTTTAATGCACCATTGGTTGTCATCGTCGGCTGGGTTATCAACAAACCTATTGATCTCAATTTCGAAATCTTTATGATTGCACTGCTGGTTCTATCGATTTTGGTGACAGGGAACTTCCTCAGGGATAATGAATGCAATTACTTGGAAGGAGCTTTATTGGTGGTAAGTTATCTACTTCAACCTTTCCATTCTAGGCCCTACACTCGGGATATTCGTTCGATTCGGTACTGACGGAATTGATAGATCATCTACCTCATTATGGCAGTGGCAGCTTGGTATTATCCTAACCCGGACGTTGCATCATCGAATGGAAATGAGCTTGTGAGGTTTTTTGAAGCTGCAAAAGAGGCTGGTCTGATGAATCGGGTCGAACTCTAGCGTCCTACTTGACCTGCAAACGCAACTATGAAAGTTATTGTGGCTAGCGTGGCGAGTGTGCATTTTACAATTGAATTCCGGGTTTTAGCTACCTTTGAGCTTTCATGATCATGGATGCTAGTGATGTATCGCGAATCAGCCTCATGCATATGATCGTCTGAGCTATAACACTACCGGATCGGGTATTATACTCGCTAAAGCAAGCGCAATATCATAAAGACTGCAAATTTTCAGAAACGTCGGGTTATGATTGTGGTGAAGGAGAATTGAATGGTCCTGAATTCAGCCGAATCATTCTGATAAAGTCGTTGGGTCAAGTGTTCAGAGCCCAACTGATTCAGACCTGGTTCGGTAAGGTGAAGTAAGGACCAGGCGACACAACATAGGTTAACTTGGCCGAGCCATGTCTGTGCTGCTGCTGGGCCTAGGCCTTGGCTACAAATTGGCTGTGTGACCAACGCACGGCCACAAACTCGCTCCACTCTGCTCCAACCCAACGCGGCAAGAGACCACGACCTGCTGGATGGAGCAGGTATCAGCGATAAGTAGGGTTGCAATGGGAAGCTGCTGCTCTGAGTACGTCATCTATCGATGATACCAAAGCTTCTATCGTCAAGTTCCAAGGTTACAGAACTTATAGTATGGCATTGTGCCTGTGGCGTTGTCGGACCCGTCGCCCGGAACTTCCTTGTTGAAATTGAGTCGTTCCAATCGCAATTAACTGATTATCCCGAACCGCGGCAGCATGCAGCAAGGGCCACAAGCTGAAATGAACACCAGCTGAAATGTTGAACAGCATCGTCTTGGCTAGCCTCAATATACTCCCGGCCAATCAGTATGGTCCATGAGGCTGCAGGGTCTTCGTCACAGTTTTCCAGCCTTCTTTGCACTTGACATGGGGCAGGTTATCTATGATAAATCGATCGCCTGCCGCCAGTGATAAAAGGGAAGGAGCCCATTCCTCACCCCCAGCCTGCCAGCTGCCCAGAATGCTTGATCCTGTTCAAGCTTTCTGACTCCCCGCTCCGTCCGCTTTCAGGCACCGAAGATGTCGACGGTTCATGCTTGACATTTCCCGGATACGACGGATAAGGCGTTACCTTCCCGAACGGGCTGCTCACCGCGTCCGTCGCGCACGATAGTAACTGGCGATCCTCACGTTCTGCAGCTGCCCGACATATAAATATACGGGCGCAATGCGGTATATAGCCATTTATAACTCCATACCTGAGTAGCTTTTTATAGGCGCCCGTTCGCTGATTGCAGCTGCATTGTTTCCGCATTGCATATTGGCATTTCTAGTCCTGAGGTTCTTCATACATCGTCGTCCAAAGGGACTCGGTTTGTCACCATGAAGGTCGCTTTTTTCACACTCCTTGGATTTATTTTCGCTACGGCGGCTCTCGCCTCTTCAAGCTGGAACCGGTCTCCCCAAGCTATCAGAAAGCTCTACGATGAATTGAGGGCAGAGGAGATAAATCGGAATCAGGAACGTCTCGCTCCCATTAAAGATCGTCTGCTTCGGAAAAAATCGAAGTTCTACAACAGGAAAACAAAAGGTACCTCATATCTTTGGGAATTCCTCAATATACTTACTACAGATCTAATAAACTATGCTTAAACGTTAAAGATTTCTGGGTCAATGGTACCCGCGGCGCAATCCCTGACGTTCATTTCGATATCCCAGAGTCTTATGCCGGCCTTCTCCCAATCTCTGTCGCCAAAAAAGAGCCTAGGAAGCTTTGGTTCTGGTTCTTCCCAAGCACTGGTGGTCCAGAGACTCAAGATGATCTCGTTGTTTGGCTCAACGGTGGCCCCGGGTGCAGTTCCCTCGAAGGATTGTTACAGGAAAACGGCCCGTTTACATGGAAATATGGAACCTATCTACCGGTCCCGAACCCATACACTTGGGTCAACCTGACGAACATGGTCTGGATTGAGCAGCCTGTTGGTAGGTTTAATTTTGAATCTCGGGGTATAATTGATTGGGTCTAACAGAACGTTATATAGGTACCGGCTTCTCTCAGGGAGATCCCAATATCACAAACCAGGAAGAGCTTGCAGAGCAATTCCTTGGCTTCATGAAGAACTTTGTTGACAAGTTCGGCCTCCATGGCAAGCGTATTTGGCTTACTGGCGAGTCCTATGCAGGGTAAGCTCTTAACCCTATATTTCTCCCTCGAGTTTAGTTACTGATGAGAAAAATAGAAAATACATCCCTTATATCGCCGACGCAATGTTAAACCGCAATGACCCGAAAACCTTCAACTTCAAGGGTTCTATGCTCTACGACCCAAGTATTGACGAGGATCTCTATTTGGAAGAAGTCCCCGTAGTCCCTTACCTCATACGCAACAATGCGATCTTCAACTTCCCCGAAGAGGAGGTTGCCAGTCTCAAAGAAAGAGCCGATAGGTGCGGCTTCACGGACATTTACAATCAGGGTTTGACCTTCCCACCATCTGGGCCGCTCAACACCACTGTAGTCCCGTCTAAATGTCAACTCTGGAATGGTAAATTCGATCCACATGTAAACTTCCTTCCACCATCTCGAAAGATTGCTAATATTCATAATCTATAGAAATCTTCAGCCGCGCCCTGAAAATCAACCCTTGTTTCAACATCTACCACATAATGACAACCTGTCCAAACCTCTGGGACGTCCTCGGTTTCCCGGGTTCATTCGGCTACCTCCCCGAGGGTGCCAAAATCTACTTCGCCCGCCCAGAAGTTCAAAAGGCGATCAATGCACCCCCCACCAAATGGGAAGAATGTAGTTCGCGAGACGTATTCGTTGGAGGCGATAAGTCAGAATACCCGGTTCCCGGCGGCGTGCTCGCCCGTGTTATCGAGAAGAGTGAACGGACCGTTGTCGCGCACGGATTGTTGGATTTTATATTAATCGCCGATGGAACTTTGATATCTTTGAACAACATGGTTTGGGGCGGTAAGCGTGGCTTTTCGAAGAAGCCGAGTAAGAAATTCGTGGTGCCCTATGAGGGGCAAGGAGAGTTAGGGATTTGGCACGAGGAACGGGGGTTGACGTATATTGAAGTGAAGTTGGCAGGGCATATGGTGCCACAATACCAGCCGGCGGCGGGATATAGGCACTTAGAATACCTTTTGGGTCGGGTTAAGGATCTGTCGCGATAATTACGTAAAGGGTTATATGTTTTACTTTCTAGTGCCGCATGGCCCTGGATTACCTGGATTTGTCTTGTCTTGCATTGGTGTATAGCTATGCTGTGGCACAACTATCGACTTTTTGATACCCGGAGGATAGATAGTTAGGTTCAATCGCAAGGAAATGAAAAGTATTCTCGCTTTTGTGTATTACGTCATTATATCAGAAGGCCATGATACCCGTTGACTACACGCAAGTACACGTACGTCATTCATCATTCGTTCATGATCGTCGTTAAAACAAGATATGTTCATAGAATATTCCTGGAGACGGTGGGCTATGATGACGGATTTGGGGCTTGGTTATCGTACAGGTTAACCCACGAAGAGACGCTCATTCTTTTCAATACATGGAAACCGTCAGTGAAAAGAACCGGAGAGGGGTTATCTTGGAAAACTCAATTAATCAAGCCGGTGTTCGAGAATTGGTGAATGATTTTCATTTTTCTATACCATATAATCAAAGCAAAACAAGTGCAACCAAAATACACGACGCATTACGCTCTTCTTTTAAGGCAAGATGTACATAAGGCAAGATGTACAATTAGAAACGAACAAGAGACAAAGGAGAAACATAGTTTCGATAACAAAAGAAATAAATGATGTAGGGCAAAAACGGAGGGTTGATATGTAGACGAAGAAGTAGGGGTGAATAGAAGAAGATAGCTCGAGCTAAGAGTGGTTCTATGCGAGTTCTCTGTAGGTACTAGCATCATCCACTGTTGCATGACGCTGAGGAACCAAGTATGAGGATCTATAGAACGAACCGGAAACGACATCCAGAAAACATTAACAATGAACCGAAAAACAACGAAGCAAGAGCTTGAGAGTAGACTAAAAGGGAAATTTGTGACATGAATCGTGAGACATAATAGTCCCACTATACGAATAAACGTATAGTGATATCTATGGTGTATATATGGATATAGTATCTCGTGGATGTAGTCAGCTATCTAGTGAGCGGCTTCTGTTCTGCGAAGCTTCTGCTGGATAGTGCGGACTCGATATCGCCGCCGGAAGCCGTAGCTTCTCTATCTTGGGGTCGGTCTCTGGAAGTGCCAGGAAATGTTATGTTGGCTATATGCTCCTAATTCCAAAGGGGTTGAAAAAGAAAAAGAAAAAGTTATCCTGCTTACCTCCTTGTCAGTTCCAAGTCTCCCAAATCCTTCCTTCGCTTCCACTCATCGAAGAGATCTCCGTAAGGCTTAACAACCAGGTAGACAGCGACAACGATAAACATCAAGAGTGCGTCGAAAATATAAAGGTACGCTTCATTCTTCATGAGAGGTCCGTCGTGTGGCATAATATATTCGATAACTCTGAAGAGGGATCGAATGAGGATGAGGCCGTTGGCGAAGTACATCGTGAGGATGTATTTGCGGCCTGAGACCCTTTCGGCGGTATGGGATGGTGAACGATTCAGGCGTCTGTGGAAGATAGTTGCGATAATGATGAAACCACAGAAGAAGAAGATTTGGATGAACAAGCCGCCCATAATGATTTTCTGACCACGGTCGGCAGACGCGGCGTCGCCCTGGGCCATCATGCCACCTCCTGTTTCCATGAAAACATTAGATTAGAATAAGTTGCCATAAACCTCTCGAATCCTAGAGAGAAGCTTGAAATCTCAATTTATTAGTCAAGGGGTGAGCGTACCTGCACTCTGTGCTAAGAAAGAAAGCACATCACCAGTGACGAAGAAAGTGGTCAACCATTTAGCACGGATGATTAAAAGATTTTCGGCATGCAAGGCGATCGCGATACGACTGAGAGTCATGTAGATAGAAGCGGCGAAAAGAGCTGGGGCGAGCAAGATGAGAAGAGATTGCATGATGAACCATGTCAGTGAATAAAAGTCGTAGTGAGAACCGATACGTCCAGCATAACCAACTGCCTGGACTGTGATATGATTAAGAAGGCTGGGTTAGTAGAGTTCTTAAGAAAATAGCAGTGTTTTCAAACCATACGTACAGATTACGCCAATGATAAAGGGGATGAAGTACCATCCCTTATATTTAAAGAGACGATAGACGTGAATGACGCCGCATACTGAGAAGAGAACAACGAAGATCGCTGCTGCAGGTACGCTGGGCGAATAGTAGTATGGGACCCAACCGCCGCGGCCATTATCGGGTGAGGTATCGATTTCGACCATTGTATGTAAATTTGTTCTCGGACCGAATAAAGTATATACTGGGGGAGCTAGAGTTGACTAGGGGCCAACTTGGAGTAAGGCCAAGGAGCTATAAAGCTCAGTATAGAATATGTAATTTTGGAGTAATGGTATAGTAAGAGCTTTGAGGTTTTTGATAACAAGAAATATAGACGCAGTGAATTCGAAAGTAGTCGCAAAGTTGCCAGCTGGCTAGCAATATATAGTGGTGGTAGGAATGTTGTTGTAGGTGATGATTCTAGCCCGGTAAATATAATCAGGAGAATTCAAAGACTTGATACTTATAGAATCTAAGATTCGATAAAAGCTATCGATGCAAGTCCTAAACGGGAAATCACCTTATACGCGTATACGAAGACCGAAATTCGACATAAAACAAAATAAAACGAAAGCCTACCCGCCGCAGGGGATTCGTAAGCTTTTCAAGGAAACGGGCTTTGAGACTTGTCGGAGAATGCAGAGGCGAGAAGACCGACCATTTTATGTATGTGAGATAAGCCTTTCCGGATGCCTAATGGTCCGGTCGACTCATGAATGGGGGGGCTACGGGGCACGTTTTGCGTCGGGTCCGCAACGAACAAATTGACGTTGAATGCGGCTTGGCCACTGGCTTGATCCACCTTAATTTCTATCAATGGACAAGAATAGGTACAGATGTAACTGAGACCCGGAAAATTAATTTCAGAGAAAATCCGGCGCCATGCTTCTTCTTGTGCTTCTCGAAGAGGGAACGAGTAATGGGAGCGTCTGTACGCGTATCGGGGTGTGTTGCAGCCTCTATACGGTCCCAAAGAGGAAATTCGAAACTTCGAGGTTATACGAGACAGGGATCTGGGCCAAAGCTTAGAGATTAGCATAACCTTCAACGGCAAAGCTTAAGGCTGAGCTTAAACGACCCGCCGAGACGAATTATCTAATCGACACGGCTTATTCCGTTCTTCGAATGGTATCTCCTGGACGTAAGCAGTTGCGTAGTCAGAGCTTGGCTATTCTGGTATCCTTTACGAGCCCAATGCGGATGTCGTTGCGGCAACATTTATTCCAGCCTAGTCCACCAAATCCTGTCGAGGACTACCGCATTGTCAGCAAAGAATATCCGCGTCCAAGAAACTCTTGCATTGCATCATTGCCATTCGATAACTCTCTCGTATACCGCATAGCGTTTTCTATACCACCCCAAGCTTTTCTTGTCTAACGCAGGAACACAAATTGTGATTCCTGGTTCGGTTTCACTCAGGCAGTCACAATCCGGCCGTCTCGCCCGGAAGGTGCCAGACGGTAGTTGTACGATATACGAGCCAGGAAGCATGCCGCCGGCAAGCCCTGCCGATAGCACCGGATCAGCTGTACCCAGAACACGGCGCTTCCACAACAAGAGCCGCACCGGCTGCAGGGGCTGCAAAGAGCGGCGCATCAAGGTAGCTAATTCCGATCTAGTCTTTTCAAAATTTTCGCTTTATATTTGCCCCATGGGCCCGCTCTCGCTCAGGGGCAATCACAACAACGCAAAAAATACAACATAACCCAACATATGAATCGACAAGATGCTGCATTTCGGTGGATCAGACGAGGAAAAAAAATATTGGAATGGCGGATTCTACGCTGTATCGGGTGATTAGAAGTACGACTGACATATTTTAAAATTTCGGAATTGGTAGTGCGACGAGGGGCAACCGGTATGTTCGAATTGTATCCGTCGAAGCACTATCTGCGAGTATAGGCCTGCGGAAGAAACGCACGAGACGTCAACTCCATCGCCGGCAGAAAGTTCTAGCACGCAAAACTCAAGGCACCTAAGAAAATCTCGAAGGCGAAAAGAGCTTAACGCTCCTTCAAAGTTTACGTTTGTGGATGTAAACCAGTCAGTTGCTCGAAAAAGGAAGCGTGATGGCTCTGACGATGCTACCGTCGCGCCAAATGAAACGAGTCAAGTTGATAGTCCAGCAACATCTGCAGTATCAGAAGATACTGAACTCGTTGTTGGATCATTGCCCGTCCTCACCAATGCCATTGACCAAGCTCTAGAAAGAGGGCAGCGACTTGCTCAGATTATTGTTGTGTCGAAACCATCGCCTATATTACGCAGCGAGAACGAGTATATCCCGACTCCAACTTGGTCTCCTATTGTTTCTGGAGGGATTTCGGGCGCGAGTGGCATTGGCTATGGTGGATTTATGCCTCACCATACACGAGTATCTCCGGTAGAATCGTCTACTGGATCGATTTCCTTGTGGCAGTCCTCGCCGTCCACAGGACTAGGGCAAGGGGGCGTGGGTGTCAAAATAAGCCTGCAGGATTATAACCTTATCAATACGTACCGGACGTTCACCTGCCAGACTTTCCCCTACGTTACACCAAATCGTAATCCTTGGAAGGCACTGACTTTTGATCTACAATTCCGGGTGTGTATACATATCCTACCATTGTTGTGCCAAGTAGGGTGCACTTAGGATATATTTGCTGATAGCTAATATTTGATTACTCTCTGGAGTTCTATAGAACCCGTATCTCTATCATACGACAATCGCGATAACCGCTGCCCATGTTAGATACCTACAAGGTGTCACCACCCCTTCGCTGTTAGAAGTTTCACACTATGTAAAAGGGCTCACATCGTACCGGGAATGCTTGGCGACACATCCTATGATCTCCCTTACAGTTGGTGTTGCTAAAACCGGCGAGGTTCCTGTCGAATCGCAAGGGCTATTCGCTACTTCTGCTTTGCTCAGTGCATACATGTGGGCGGCAGAATTAACAGATTTGCATTCTTGGTTAATTGCGAAATTTTCGATGACGGTCGGAACACGAGAGATCATCCACGGTATTTGGGATGCCAATCTATTTACGGAGTTCAGAGAAGCAGTGGGCGATTCATTACAGCAGGTGACGGAAAAGCTGTATGAAGTAGTAAAGGTCGGCATAGAAAGCGGCATCCGACTTCCAGCACTCGAGGCTTTGGCGACAGGTCAGGCAACATCCAAGTTATTACTTCCAGGCGCAGCGAAGGAAATTGAGGATATCGATGCGCCGGCCGAGAACGATGAGGAGATAGAAGGTGCTTCAGGTTCAGAAATATACAACCCTGAAAATGCTTGGATGGATCGAGACAATTGTCCATTCTACAAGCCTTCAAATGGCGCCATGGCGACAGATATTGGCACTCTTCATCGCTTAGTTTGCATCATCACTACCTTAGAATCGCCGCAAACGGTATCGGAGGAGACTATGACGGCGGTGGTGAGGCTAATCTTCATGTGGCCTGGGATATCTTGCTATGTTATCCTAGAAAAGTTGCAACAGAAGGATAAACGAGTATATCTACTGCTAGCGTACTATTACGCCGCGGTGGTGAAAATGAAGCAGCTTAATTCGCCATTTCTAGAGGCTGTATTAGATAAGGATAAGTGGAAGCCACCCCCGGAAGAGGTCATGAGGTCATGGTGGTTGATGAAGAACCCCAGACTTCTGCTTAGGGGAATTGTGGATTGGTTAGGGAAGGACTGGATTCAATGGTTGGATTGGCCTCTAAAGATTCTAAGGGACGAGGAGGAATTAGAAAGAGAGAGAATTCAGGGGCTCTGGGAGCCAGCAATGGCGGGTATGGGTTCTGCTTAGCAACGTCGACACGACGCTAGTCTACAGTTTGGATTCTTGGATTTAGAATCCGCTGTTTCTGTTCCTGATAGTATTGTTTTATTTTTATTTTTATTTTTATTTTTATTTATTCTTTTGTTGCTTTCGTGTACATAATTTGAGCAACTAGGCAGGATGCGTCGACGCCTCCACATCTAACAACTATTTCCATTGGAGAATAATACTTTATTAAAAAGTATCGCTAGGGAATCTTGCCCCACCTTGCCTTCGAATTTCGTCCAAGATACCCATAATCCTCTCTGTTTCTGCCAGCGGTAGAGTCTCGTTTTCCTTTCTGCCATTCGCAATATCCACTGCCACGGCATCGGCCTCCCAATAGAAACCCCTTCCTGGTTTCTCAAATTCATAGAGTTTTCCTTCACCCTCTTCATTGTGCAGCTTCAGGGTAAAGCTCTCGGGCGATGAAGTAGGGCCGTGAATAGTGATGACACCTTTACTACCCTCAACCCTCGCGAAAGTCTTGTCTGACCTGACATTCGTCGTTGACGTCAATATCCCATGCTTTCCTGTTGATGGATAGCTCAAGATCCAGCTGCTCAGTGTCTCAACGCCACCTTGCAAGGTTTGAGCCGCCAGAACCTTTGGATGTTCGCCCTTGCCCACGTCTTCTTCTAGAGTGAGAACACCCCACGTAAGGCTGTAAATGCCAATATCGAGAAGCGATCCAGCTCCCATACTCAAATCTTTCAGTCTACTGCTATCGGGTAAACTCGCCACATCGTAAGATAATCCAAAATCGGCAAATGTACGCCAGACTTGACCAATAGCCTTTTCTTCGTACAGTAATCGCCTCAGTTCTTTGACTAGAGGGTAGAATCTCGTCCACATCGCCTCCATTAGAAATACACCCTTCTGTCGCGCTAGCTCCGTAACCTCCTTAGCATCTGCTTGGGTCAACGTAAATGCCTTCTCGCAGAGAACATGTTTCCCAGCGCTAATTGCATCGATACAATTTTGTTTATGGAAGCTATGGGGTGTCCCGATGTAGATCACATCCACGTCAGGATCATTATAAACTTCTGCGTATGATCCATATATCTTGGGGGTAACACCGGAGTTGTTGGCGAGACTTGGATGAACGTATTCGTCGTAGAACTTTTGGCCCTTGGGAATGGATGAGGACCCGATGGATTGGATTATGTGGTTCGCACGCTTGCCTGGCCAGGATGGGAGAAGAAGGTCGCTGACGAACCAGTTCGAGATCATGCCAGTCGCTTGTGATATCTATCAGTACACTACGGACTTTGGAAGATGGGAGGACTGTATTGGAATTTACCGACGATGCCCCAACGGACAGTGGGAAGTTCTTCGGCCATGATTTAGGTAAAGGATATACGTATGATATTTTACTGTAGGCGTGTAGGTTTGAATTCTATGGATTTGGCTAGTTGGTAATATACCTTAGAGGCGGCGAGGGAGTGAGAGGTTGACCGTGTGAGGAGGCTCTAGATATTGACCATGGCACCTCTATATATATTAACCATGGTACCCCGCGCGAGGTTAGCATTATTAGCAAGCATGCCTTGAATTCGGCCTCGTTCACCCGAAGCTTAAAACGTTACCTGGTTCGAACTGGTCTAGTCGGATGCGCGACACTCCGCGACCGGATAAATTTCGGCTAAATAGTTTAAATACCAAGCATGGTATCATCGATGCTGTGGCCGGGTTGGTGCCGATATTTTGCCTGATACCAACTTAAATGGGTGCTTTATCCTCCCATAGATCCATCGTGCAATCCTTTGGAGATCAGTGCCGATCGCGTCGCCGCGCTGGTCTACATCTAAGACGTTCGCTTTACAACCGTCGAACTGTGTAACCTGGTTCACGCACAACACAAATGTCCTTGGCTTGAGTCGTGCTGTAAGGGCTTGTAAGCTTAAGGGAACTCCATGTGCATGTGGTATAGACGCTGGTTGACAGGCATTTTTCATTACTCATGAGGTTCGAAACTAATATTCAATCAATAGAATGAAACCTATAATCGCAGCTGTTTCGGTTCCTTTTATTGCTTCGAGTCTAATCTCTTTGGCATTTTCTCAATGTAAGCTGAGTCCAGCGCCGGGTTGTCCATGCTCGAGGTAACCTCTTTCGTTCCAGGATATTATCTTCCGGTATGAAACAATTATTCAGTAGTCCCACTCGTCACAGTTTATTCTCTTGTTTAATCACTACGCTTGTCAACTATCCCGTTGTTCGATTCTAACATGCAACATCTTCAACAAAGAAAAGGCAATCGTTGCATAGGTTATTCTTTTTCGTTTCGTAGAGGTAGTGCTTGGGTTGGTGCTCTATATATCTATTATGCCTATTTTACTGTGAAGTCAGCGTCTGTTTATATATTGGGGACCCGAGCGCAGCATCGATCAACCCAGAACTATCCACATGAGTCGGCTTTCAAAATATCTTCTAGAAGAAAAATATATTCTTAGTTATCTCATAAATCCAGCTTCAACGCTTCCCTAAACATTATTGTACATTTCATCCAAACCAGCGGCAAGTCCTAAACACAAAGCGACGTACTGGAGTGCATAAGGTCGAGATATTGTCAACATTATCCCTACCTGCCTGACCTACACACCGAGCACTTCGAGGCCTTAGACTCCCCATTCAACTAGATCCACAAAAACAGATCAAAAAATGGACTGGCTGATACATATCATCAATCTTTTCTTTGTCGCCGTTTTACTACTCTTCATCGCGAATCTTCTGCTGGCATTTGACGCTTTCAAGGCTCGTCACTAGGATTCTGGCCCTGCTATTTGAACTGACTATTCAATTCGGGTGTATATCTCTGTGAGTTTCTACTTACGGATATGAGTTCTTTAAATCTACTAATCTTAGCTTGTTATTAGGTTTTTCGGGATCAATATATATTCCCAAACCAACATATTCGGGGCAAATATCTTAAGGGTATAATAGCAACGTCCACGATGGATCTAGCGGAGGAAGGCGCGTGGGCGCCCAGGGATTAATTTGCCCAATACTTTTTCCGCCATGAAACTTAAAATAGAATCGATTTATTGAACGAAGGAATTGCCAATTGAGAACCACGAATCACGTATGAATTTGGAGGATATTTGTGTTTAATATACCGTCTAGATCGTCCTAATAGAATACTAGTTTGGGCTGTAGCTTTTATCCCTCTAGACAAGCCAATATACTTTTCTAAACATCCCATCAAGGCCTTACCGCAGTGATACTGAGGTATTCCATTGATTGACTTCTTCACTTGAATATCAAAAGCCAACCCAGACTTGTTACCTGTTGCTCTTCGAGGGATATTTCAACATTCTAAGTCCACTACGTATTCCTAGCCCTGCTAATTTCAATTCAATACCTCTCTTAAAGTGTACTAGCTTCTAGTCGATTGTCTGGACATCGGGTCTACTTGCACGCTCGTCATTCCATTTTTTGAGACAGAAATGACAAGAGGGTGCGGGCTCTCCTTCACGTACGACCTCGGTAGAAATGACTGTATTACAGATACATCTCTTTTGAGGATGGTAAATAGGGAAACTTTCGCGACAGTAATCGTGGATGAAGACGTGGAAGCACATGGTAGGTATTGATAGCGTGATATCGAATGGATCTATCAACGGTGTTGTTTGGATTTAATTCGCCCTTCTGCTTGACAACCCAGTTTCTTTCAGAACTCCAAGTTGTAGTTAATTGTGTGAATGTAGGGGGAGAAAGCCTTTTGCTAATGTGGTTGAGAGTTCATTCCAGGTAGGGAGAATAGAGGAATTATCAAAGTCATCTTTCTAGAGGGTGAGAGAGAGAGTTTTGTTTCAATCTGGTTAAGAAATTGATTCGAAACCAAATTTATCGATACGAGAACAAGCAGTAGATTCAAATTTCGATGCTGGAGTTATGCTGCTGTGGGGATATTTGTAACGAATACTAGCGCGTAGTCTGTTAGTTTCTTGAGATGTTGCAATTGTTGACTCCTTGAACTTGGAGACTACACTGTACGTACCATTTTGTATTGTGATTCTGGGCTTGTGAATCCGGGAAGTGTGATATTTGCCTCAGGAGCGAGGCAAGATTTTATTTTCCCAACCGCTCCAAGAATGTCTTGACGAGGTCTGTCGGTCGAATTTTGCCGTCTTTGTATTGTTGAACCGCGTCCCTGAGATATTTTCGCTGGTCACAAAAGATACCATCTTTCTGAGAATAATCTTTCGCAGCTCCGGAAGTATAGCCTTTAGTGAGAACGCAAGATGGCAGACAAGATTTGACCTCAATTGTTTCAACCGCCTCGTCGCATTGACAGTCTCCGAGGGGGCTCTGGCTCTGTTTCTCCCATTTATTAGCCGTTTTTTCGCAATTGTGGAAGTACTTCCAGTGGCACATATTCGATTTTCGGAAAGTGTTCTCGATAATGTGGTCGAAACGGATCCCTTAGCTTGGATTAGTCGAAGTGTCACTCCCTTCTTTGGTATGGGAGTGAGAGAGATTAAAAATCAGTCCTCAGCGTTGAAGCATACTATACTATAACACTCATTCCCAACCAGAAGTTTATAGCTTCAAAAGGTAGTGTACGCCATTGTTATGAACTACTATATGCATATCGAGTTGTTACCCTGTGGCCAACACTGGCGAGTTTTAATTTGTGAGACGAAAAACTTAGCACCGACCAAAAACTATCGATACTTCTTAGAATCGCCAAAAGTCGATTTGCTAGATCTAGGGTACCATAAGAGCGCTCTTTTATGGACGTAGTCCTATTTCGGTATTCAAAATATAAATTTATCTCTGGAGAATTGTAGTAATTTCAATCCATAGAGCGTCGCTATAGCGCTAACTTCAAAACCCAACGATACAGAGCATACAGATCCGTGTTCCGTATAATCTACATGTATGTCAGCTTCAGCCAGCTGTAGTCTAGGACACGTTTGACTTGGTAAACCTGAATTACATTATTGTGCTTATAGGCCTATCAGTCTTTCCTGCTCATTCCCAGATACAGGCCGTTGTGGACATCTAGCTCCACAGCTGTATATCCTAAGTCCTTTCGAACCTGCCTTATCGCTGATTCGGGAAATAATGGTTTAGTATACTTTCCAGGGAGGGAGCCTGACTCCTCGCCTCTGCTAAACCTTCGTACGCGTTGATATCAAGGTTCCTCTGTCCCTCAGCCTTTCGGAGCAGCTTCTCATTTCGTTCCTTTTCAAAGAACTGTTTAGTTTCGAACGCCTCTTTACTTAACTCAACGAGGTAATCGCTTCGTGGTTTTGTATCCGGTGTGAAACAATGTGGGCAGCTGGTCTTTTCGATCTTTTCGAGGACCTTAGGGCAGCTACAAGTTTTGCCATCCGGTGCCATGACCATATGGCTCCAGTTGCATGCGTTATGTGTATACTTCCAGAAACACATGATGTGAAATTGAATATATAATGAGAAGCTCGCAATTACTAGTTAGAAGGGCACAAATGGCAGTTTCAAGGATCAAAAGTGACGAGATGCTGATGTGGAGCTGAACTGGTAGCCGATAATAATTTACGTACTCCGTGGAATGCAAAGTTAAATGACATGTTCTCGGGCCATCTTATGGGCACAAATACGAACCGCAAGTACGTGGACTTGAAGCGGTTTTAAGATATCATGTATGCGGTGTCAGCACATAAAGTTTTGAGTATAGCACCGATAGTAGCAGCGACTAACTTTTACCTCATATCCAATTCCATTTGTCCTACTTCAGTCATATTAAAATATCGAGGTGATATAGACAATGTTCACTTGTATCAGTAATCTTAGTGATCTAGCCCAGTTAGATAGGAGAAACTAAGGGGCGAATTGAACTTATAGGCTAAAGAATTCTAGACCACCATGGCTAGCGCCTTGCTCTGTTTGACTCTATGTATTGTACGATGGCATACGGCTGTACACCTGTGCACTGTAAGTGTGGAGTTAAAGAAATACATATTCGTCTACACGGGAAAAATGAACGTTTTCACCTTGGCCCCTTATTGTCGATATCCCATGGCCACCCACCGGGAGGCTTCCTCATGAGACTCGTTCCTTGATTGGTAGGCAAATATGTCTCTATAGGGGTTATAGCGTTAACTAGCTCGACAAGAGTATCCAGCGCTGCCCCGTTCTTCCAACACAAGATCCATTCACGAATCGCATCGATGACAGATTGGATGGAATCGGCGTGAAGTTGGGTCCACCATTCGGGAAGCAGACTTGAGAAGTTGAACCTCTCATCACCTATATTCGTCCGAAGCCAGGTCAAGAGCTCCTCATTAGTCTCTTGCTGGCCGTCTAACAGATCTTCGAAATTTCTGATACTCGTTTTAAACATATCCCTCCCTGTTGTCTCAACGTCTACAGTAGTTAGCGTGGCCTTATCGGCCGCAATTACATCCGCGAGTGACGTCCCCGGAAACGGAACTTCCACTACTTTATCGTCATAGAAGGTGCATCTCCATATAACGCAGAGGAAGGGCGACAGATTCTTTGACGAATCCGGATAAGGCCGAAAGTAATCGGGCATCTCGTAGAACCACAAGAAAAAGGGGGCAATATTTCCTTGAAAAGTTATAATAGCTGTGAGGTATTGCCAAAGACGGTCTCTTAAAGCCGAAGCCAATGCAAGATCTTCTGGGCCCGCCGTTGTAATGCCAAGTTCCGACCATTCTGAGCTCGAGTCATGTAGAGGAGCCACCTCGTTGCTAACCAAGGTCACTATCTCGTCCAGCTTTTCTGTAGCTTCGCCGACGATGGAGATTAGGGCACTGAAAGGTGGTGCGTCCAACCCAGGATCCTTTTCGCCCCAAAGTGGACATGTGTCGGTTTGCATTCCATGGATAACCGTTGTATTTCGCAGTAGATAGCTTAATGGGTTCTTATTCGCTTCGACCATGGACTTCCAAGTTGGTTGGTACAAAATTGTCTTTTTCGACGCATTTCCTCTGAGAGAATTTCGAAAATAATATCGATTTAGCTATAGCGGCCGACAAACCGGAGATACGGTGGCTTGTGTTTGGAAAACTTACGAAGAGAGGCATATTACTAGGATATTCACCACGAGGGCGAAGTACCCACCTAGACTCGGTACTGTACGCATCTTAGAATAAACTAAATATGATAAGTTGGGGCTGTTGGGGCACTGTGATTTAATGCTGAAGCGTAATGCGGGCCATAGTGCGAGCCGTGTGACTCGCTGATACGAGTGTAGGCGTGGGTTAATCGTGGGAGCTGTTTGCTTGTTCCACGACCAAAATTCTCCACGCCAAAAACCACGGTGTTGGAGGCTTTAAGCTAATTAAGAGCTATTTTCAGAATTCTGACGGGACAGTTGCTATGTAAACCAACTCATATTTCCGTTAGATATGACTTTGGCGGCAGCGCATTGAGTTCCTGAAATTTAGCCCGACCTTGATTGTAACTCATGAACCGTAAGATTCCCCGAATCTCCATCCTTTAAACAGCTTAACAACATGTATTCGGGGAAACCAAAATGAAGTGGAAATTCCCAGCATCTCAAACATGTGGAACAAAAAGCAAAAGTGCGATAAATGTGCCAGCAATCGACATTCTATAACCTGGCTCCAACTCTCTGAGTCCTCATGTGGCGATATTTATAAGAGACCTTTATTCTGGAGATTTTGGTCTGCTATATCACATATGTAGACTAATGGTCGTCTGGTGCGTGTATTTCTTGAAGCGTTCTTGTTCTTGTTACCTCCCTCAAGCAAAAGGTAAACACCAAAGAAGCTGATTCTATTTATATTTCTCGAAGGATATTCTAGAAATGGCATCATACAAACAGTGAACACTTTCTGACTCCTAAAACCACCATCATAAACATCTCCACTCAGGATTCCCCACCCCACCCAGTGTAGAATGCCTTGATTAAGTATGTGAATGAAGGAGCTGATCGAATGTTTCGACATCACTATAGTTCTTCCGAGCTTGCCTACGGAGAGAATACTTCGTTACCAAGGTCGTGCTTTCGTCGTCCGGGAATTTAGTGCTAATCAGCTGAGGATCTTCCGCCGGTGAAGATGTAATTTCGGTGTAGGAGCCCGGACTTGGTGTTTCAGTCCACGAAAGGCTTGTGTCAGCCGGCTGACATTGAGGTAGCGCTCCTTTTTCTACGCAAGGACTGTCCGCCTGCATGTCGACTTCGAGCGTCGAACCTTCCGCCTTAGCGTTTCCAAAACTTTGTATCTCCAGTTCCCTTGTAGTGGTCATGGGCTGTTTCTTTTGCCTGCGGGTATTTTTGGACAAGATAAGTCTGCTTTTACGTGGTGCCCGTAAAAATGGTTTTTGGTTGGGATTTTTATGCGTGGTGTCTGTCCCTTGGCCAAATCGCTGGATGGAGCGTCCATCTTCTGGTGAGCCGTCGGATTCATAACCTAGGGCTCTGCTATCTGCGTCATCTTCACTGTCACTTATAACAGTAATTTTTCTCTTCTGTCCTCTCTGGTTATTAACTTGGAAAGTATCATCTTCTGAAGCTTCAGCCGGAGGGGACGTGGGACTGTGAATAGTAGAAAATGGTAAATCCGTTTTGTTTTGTTCCGCGGATTCTAATGGCGGGGATCGACCATACTGAGACGGATTTTTCATAGTAACCGATTGTCCGTCGTCCGATACTTCCTCCCATTGTTTTTGGCAAACTGTATTATCATCTCTATTGGATTGCATCGACTGTGGGGTTTGAGGAGATAGTGTTATTCCGATGCTCTTCCGTACAACGTTCTTGACAGTCATTTCCAATAGGTAGTTGAGGCATTTGCGCAGCATAAGAGTGACATCCTCGTCCGCGGTGTATTCGCTGTCAATCTGACGACGGAGTTGACTCAGAGCAAGATGATTGGTGGCGAAGCCTTTTAGCTCTGGAGTAATCGCATTGGGTGCTTTCCGAAGGCGCGCAATGGAGGCCTGGGATACATGGCAACCAGACATGGAAACTTCCATACATAGTGATCTATAACCGACCACTGCAAGTAGTCGTAGATTTCGCGTCCAATATCTTCTCTGAACCGAAGGAATTCATTGTGACGGTGTTCATAGAAGCCCAGAATATGCTTCGCACGGGGAATACTGTTGGCGTCTTCCCACTTCCTAGTCATCTTGAGGGTATCTATATAATCACAGCCCTGGTCTCGAGGATACGATATTCTATCGTGTTCCTGGGCTGTGGAATGGGTGGGTATTAGTAAAGTATACGGTCTTGTAGTGGGCGCGAGGATTCTGAATCTCCTACGATACTATGTAGTGTGTGCTGAAGATGTTTTTTTGAGGGGAAATGGGGAGGGGGGTTATTCTATCCTCTGGCGGGCCTGGCCGTTTGCCCCCACAATAGCGGTCTGGCGGAAATAAAACCGCAACAAAGGATGATATTCGGCAGAGCGCATGATACTGAGATTCGGGGCATTCATCGAGCCCCACGATAGTATAGGATAGGGGCATGATCCCTACTAGATCAGAAAATGCGGTGTACAGCATGTTAACAGGGGCAGTCATTGTCCTCTAGACATACCAACGCGCAGCTGCAGAGCTGTATCCCTTCACGAATCCGTCGCGGGAACCTACCTGCTTGATTAGTCTGGAGTTGGAACGTTTTGAATCAATTGCATTAATTGAAACGGAAAGACAAAGAAAAAGGGTAGAGGCATGCAAGAAAACCTCTGAAATGCCATGAAGGTAGATGCACACGCACACAAATATTGGATTAGACAGCCTTGAGATATTCAAATCACAATCCTCATAAAAGTATCGATCACAAATCGGTGTGGTTTGGTTACGAGATTGTGGTATTCATTTCGAAAATTGTGTTGTCGGTTTTTCCTTCAAGTTACACACATTTTAACGTTTTCAACAGGGTTGAATTGACTGCGTGGTTAACGTACGGGATTATATGAAGCTTTATGCCGTCCGGCTCGGGCTTGGAATATTCGAATGTCTTGCTGCGTCTACTATTACTTCAGATCATTTCTTATTTTCTGAATTTTATTTATTTTATTGCTGGGGGAATTCCCTTCCCAGCTTGTGATCTTCGCGCTAAGTCTCCACCCTTCAAAACCGTTCCAAGATCGGCCACAAGCCGGCAAATCAGGACCATTTTTGACAAGGGTCGTGTCTTGACGTCAGTAGATTAGGTCAACGGCCGCTAGTTAATGTGCCCTTGAATCGGAACGAAATCCGAAGGGTTTTAAATTTACCCTTCTGCCTTTGAGTAGTTTGGTATTATAAATGGTCATACAGGCATGCTAATTGATCCATTGTATGGATCATGTAATCACCTTGACCCTCTTGCCTATAAATCACTCCTCTCCAATATTAAGGCAAAGGTAGATCCTGGGTACGAGACCAAATAGATCCATAGAACCTCGGGGCTGCCATATTTCAAACATTCCATTCCATGCTTTAACAGTCACAATGAAGTTATCCCGCAAGCTTATCATCTAAACGTGTCCTTACACAAATAAATACATGAAAATGAAATTCCTCTCTTCGTTTTCGCTACTATCGCCAGACAGTCGGGCCATACGAGAGTTCCTTGCGGTAAGTGTAGACATGGCCCGAAATTACGCTTATATACATAAGACAGGACTATTTGACGGCTTTTGCTGAATCCCTCTTCTTCTTCGTCTGATTAGTACATACCGTCCATAAACGCCGATCTCAGCACATTATCTGCGCCTACCCCTCTACTGCTACCTAAATCTGTGGTAGAATACCCTGCGGTGGTAGCTCTTCATAATAAACTCTTCCTTCTTCCTACATTTCAAGAATCGGACCTTGATAGGGCGGTATCTATTTTCAAAAATTATATTTGCACTTTGAGGGTCCAGGCAAATGGGTGTCAGTCCCCCAAATTGGAGGTTACTAGGAGCGGTGATAATACAAAACACCCGCTCAAGAAACCACTGAACCCTTTTCTTGGGGAGATTTTTGTTGCATCTGTAGAGGATGAAGGCGGTGACGGCGAGACTAGGATTATTTGTGAACAAGTTAGCCATCATCCGCCTATTACTGCTAGCTACCTATCAAATCAGAAGAGAGGAATCAAGGTGAGGCTACCACTCATACTCTAAAGAATGGCTTCACTTAAATACCTTTAACTGACTTCATATAAGATCCAAGCCTACCTTGGTCAACGTACCAATTTCACTCCTATGACCGGTGGTATCACAATAACCCAAGACGGACATGCACTAACAAACATTCAAGAGTACGATGAATATCACCTGACCACTTTTCCAACTTTAAACATAAAGGGCCTCTTAAGCTTTGGCGGCAGGAACAGACATCTAGAATACTCAGGGAGGTCTTGGATTATCAGTTCATCAGGGTTAATAACCGAGATCGTTTTTGAAGATGAGAGTGGTGGAGGAAGCCTCAAAGACGTTTTCGGACTTGGAAGGGCACCTAGCGGGAGGAATGATTTGAGACGAAGGGTATCCGCCAAGATATCACGATGGCAGGAAACCATGGGCGGCGAACGCAAAATCGACGAAAAGCCTTTGGTCACCGTACGGGGAAGCTGGGACGGAAGGTTGGTCATTCGATATATAGATAGTGGAAAAGAGGAGGTCTTCGAAGTTGCACAAATTCCAGTGGCTGCGATGCACACACCACCAGCAGAAAATCAGTCCGAATGGCATTCGCAGAAAGCGTGGGGTGCGACGAAGGATGCGCTCGCAGAGAATGATTGGAAGAAAGCGGCTGAAGAGAAGAGGAAGGTTGAAGAATGGCAGAGAGAGCTACGACGGCAAGAAGAACGAGAAGGGAAGAAATGGATACCCAGATATTTTAGATCTGTTAACTTTTGCGAAAGGGCTGGACATCTCGCCGGGATACCTAGCGGTACTTTTACTCCTACTCTCAGATTAGGAGAGCCTATCTGGAGGTTTGATCAGAGTCGAGAGGAGATATAGGGCCTCATTAGTGGCGGATGAGGTAACTAAGTTAGAAGAAGTTACATTGTTTTAACTAAGATGGATTATTGTTTGAATAAAGAATCTCGTTTCATTGCTGAACTGCAGCCTATCGCGACAGAAGCCCATTAGAGCCACCACAACCAGCCGGCTACTCCTTGCACTGTTAGAATGTAGCAACATGTGTAATTCCACCATCTGCATCGAGGGTGAGAGAACCCTAAATAATTTAGGTTAAAACTGTAGTTCTAAAATTTGAGAAAGGGGAAACCAGAAGGTAAGGGGAACTGTTAAGCGGTGGGCGACAACGGGAGGATCCTTTGTCTATATGGCCCCTCCCATGAATAGGATAGGGTTGCGTCGTAAAAACTGATAGTTGGAAGTGGTTAGTTGTAATCCCAAAGGTCGGAAGGGTCTGACATGATAGAATCCTCCCTATCTTGTTCTGAAGGGCGGGCTTGTGTGATAGTATCGCTAGTCATTGACGTTGTGACGGCAGCAGTGGCACTGAAGTTGTCGTTTTCATGGTTCCTCGACGGATCCGCGCCCGTAACAGGAACGTTTCGCGTCTCTTCTACCCCCATCGACTTTAATTCTTCTTCCCGTTCCATCTCTAACTGCAGACTTTCAACTTCGGAAAGCGTCATACCGGCATCATCGGAATTGTCACTCTCGCTGACGGGTTCAAAGAGCGGGCTATCGGGTGGAATTCCGTCCCAGACATCGACTAATCGTGCAGGAGCATCGTCGCGCGATCGGCCACCCTCTTCCGATTGAAACGATTCCCAAGCACGAATAAAGAACGAGAAGATCTGACGGATATAGGTGGTGTCGTCGGTAGCAACGTGCTTGTGTAGTACCGGAGCTTTGGGATCGTCGAAAGTATTAAGATCGACGAGGTGATAGAAAAATTCGTAAAGGTTGAGCGGCATGCCAGGAAGAACCACTTTAATGATCTTATAGCTGCTCATAGTGATCAAACGAGGGGGCATAGTAGCTTCGGGGAGGAGCTTTCGAAGAAGGTCGTAAGGCCGAAGATTGCCGTCGTGGGTGAATAGGATCTTGTGACGAAAGTTGAAGGCCTTAAGGTCATTTTTAATCTGATGGATCGTGCGGCGAGGGATTTCTGTTGACCAAAAGTACCCTCGCATGTTAGATATAGCTGCCTCCATACGTGTAACATCATACCAGCGACGCGACATGGCGCCGGAGCACTGGTAATCCAGGAGAAGATCGAGCCATTGAATCATAGAGAGTACTTCTCTTCCGTTACGCGGGTCGAACATTGCGAGGTTTGCCTGGTAGATGATTTCGCCACTGTATTTCATGATACATATCTGTACCGGGGTTCGAGCGAAACCAATCTCGAGGTAGTCGCCGATGTGGGTGTATTTAATGTCGAAGAAGATGAACTCGCTCGTATCCTGGACTATGAGGGAGTCAAGAACACCATTGTCGATTTTTTCCTTGTAGGCGTGCTTCATCCTAGCCCTCAAGATCTCCCAATCCACCTGTGGTCCGTAGTGCGAGTCGGAGGAAAAAACATCTGGGGGTGGGAGGGGTGGCGTCGAACCCCTGATACCTTCTGGAAAGGGTTCAGTCCGACGGCGAAAACCACTGTCAGAAGTCTCTGTGCTCAGAAACTCGAAACCGTCGGTGTCGTCAATGGGTGGTGAGTTAATCTGTCGTAGGTATAACTGCTCCAGCCTGTTGGCCAAATCCTGAGCGGTCGGGTCTGGGCCCGAGGATTGGCTGTTATCCGAGAATTCTTCTCCAAAAGCCTCGGTGGAACCCCGGGTCGACTCCTGAAACTGTTGGGTGATACGCTCCGGAAATACTTGACTGATTAGTCCTGAGGAAGCACGACTAGATGGCGACCCGTGGATGCGTCCATATCCATGGATTCCTTCGTGAACGTCTTCATACTGGCCGAGAAACCCTGCAACCTCAAATCCATGGCCACTGACCAAGGCCGTCGATGTTGGAGACTCCGCTTCTTCGATTGGAGAAGGCATTAGAAAGGGTGACGGTGATCGAATCCCCTCGGGACTATGCAGTGGTGGCGGGGAGAAGGAGATCAAATCCTCGGAACCGATAGACGGGATAACTGCAATTGCTTCTTGATCAGACATTGTGGTGGTGGTGTAATTCGATTGGCTATGACAGAGCACTTTGTCGCCCCGTGTCTCCTAGACTAAACTCTAGGAAGGGGAAATATGGATTGTCAAGACAATGATATCCTACTTGAGGGCCGTTGGTGAATACGAGAGGAGTAGTACAAAACCTATGATAGAGAGCGATAAGTTGATAATGGAGAAGAAGCGTCGATGCCGAGGATTGATGTTGACGTGGTCAGTGGTTTGCAGGTGCTGAATGGACTGTGTTTCCACTTCTGCAAAATTACTCGACACTGCTCGCTCACCATCTTTAATAGTAGTAATAGTAGTACCTACGAATAAGGCCATCCACAATCCAGCCTTACTACCATTACAAAGATCAGATGACCACTTGAACCTCCAAGCCTTTTACTACCAAAATCTGTGAAGCCATTTGCCAATCCAAGACTAATCCAAGGTTGATACTCTCGAATTACCTAGCAGCTTCCAAGCCCGTGTGGTATTTTGCGTGTTGACCAATCCTCATAGCCTCGATCTTCAACGCCGTGTAACGTGATGGTAACGCCGACGCCGGTGGCCATCTCAATTACTCCTTCAAAAAAATTCTTGGAACGACAATTGCGATGCCATTTCCCATGGACCCGTGACGGATAAGTGGTCAACTGACCGAGTCTGCGCCCGCTATCAGATGGAAGATAAATACCGCCGTTGTCGATTTCGGACCAAACAACTACAAGCCGTCGTCAAGCTTCAAAATGCCACAATATGTGCGTATAATTGCGGTCGGCTTCTGGTTGGATAGTTTTGGATATGTCCATCCTCAGATGATTAGCCGCTGGATATAAGCTATCGAAATCCAGAGAGAGGCCGAACGGGAGCCCGGGAGCTCGTTGCCCATGCTTGAAAGGGCTCGTCTTGTAAATTTAACCAACTCTACTGCCAATAGGTTGTGTAGCAGTGTATCGGTATCTCGAATGTAATCTGTTACCTTGGGCTTACGTACTACCACTTGGGATTCGAGAGGTTTCTATTACATCACTCTGACTGCCTCGAAACGAATATCCAGGTTTTCCTATGGTTCTGGTGAAGCAGGTTAGAAGCTACACCATGTAACAAACATATATCCTAAGGGTAATATCTTGGGAATGAAGAATCGTATATTCACTATTGATATTAGAATCATGCAGAAAAGGATACCATGTTCCCTCGTTGATCCAGGCTAATCATGAGAGGATTTGGAGTTCTTGTGATAAGGACATGCGAATCGGCATTGATTTTTAGTGTGTCTTTGAAGGGCGATCCAAAGACAAGGCTAGGGCGATTGGTAGCTAACGGTATACCAGAAACGTGAGTATGTGTGGGGGGACTCGGCTATGCTGTTTATAAAGCCTTCGTCCCGCCGCCCCGGCTATGCCTTTAACTTATGCGAGATACGTACCTGAACTGGATCAGAGGCTCTAGCGAGACATGCGGTGTAGATTGAGTTGCCCTAACTCGGACTAGTAAATATGAGCGTTATCTAGATCCAGTTTCTATAACATCGACTACTAACTTCACCATCTACTTCATTTTGTCTTCTGGATTTGACAGAACTTGAATTATTATCATTAATTATGTACTAAAATATATTATAGGAAATTCGTGACCAAGCCAACTAAGGAAAGTTTAAACCTCCAAAGCCAACAGAAATAGCACATACACCAAACAACTACATGACTCGTGGACGAGAACATAAGGAAAGGCTATATACGGCTATGAGTCTTGTAAAGTGAAAAGCGGTCGACATTTATTAATGCGGGACGTGTACCTGTAAGAATTCGTCTAACAAGCGTGATCAGGACAACCAACGTTGGTTCCGAGGGTATTACCAGAGATGTTGACGACTTGGAAGAGAGCGTTAATGACACCTCCAATACCCTCGCCAGCAATCAGACCAGCTGCAATGCTGAAACAGTAAATCTCAAAGCCAAGAGGCCACTTCTTTTGCCAGAGGTAGGCAATGGTAGCACCAATGCACATGGCGGTGGAGTACTGTGTCTGTGGCAACAAGAAGCCGAGACCAAGGACCATCATGTTCGGCATGAATTTCGCGGCCTTAGTGTGGCCAGTCGAGTTGAGGTAGTGTCGGCCGATAACTACAAGGACACCAACAATGGAAATGACGATGGCGAAAATTCCAGAGGATGTAGGAATTGGGAAGGTTGGGTCGGTCATGGCGACGGCGACAGCACGCCAAGCAGAGACTGAGGGAGCAAGGAAATCGCAGGTGTCTGAGAGTTCAAGGTCGACAATGCATGGATAGGCTATAGGGAGATGTTAGTAATATTCTAGCAAAACCGATAGGAGGGATAGTATCTTACCCTTGGTGAAAAGGACGAAAATCGAGGGAGCAAGCCAGATGCTAACGAAAGAGCCAACACCTTGAGCGTACCACTGAACACGTGGAGGGGTTCTGAGCAAGAAGCCAACTTTGAAGTCGTTGACAAGGTCGGTAGACTGAGAGGCGGCACCAGCGGCGACTGCGCCAGACATCAAATTGTACAGCTGGGCAGTGTGCATGGCAGTACCTTGACCCTTGGTAACACCACCCATGATGAGTTGGGAAGCCTTGGAAACGGTAGTAATAGGGGTGATATCCGTGGCTCCAGTGCACTGGATGGCAAGCAGAGCGAAGAATAGACCAAGAATAAGAGATAAGATGGAATATCCAACAGGGAATTGGTATTGAAGGCCAAGAACGACACAGGTTAGGATAACGACACCGATGCAGCCGAGACCCCACATCCATGCGGGCACCTGGTCTTCCTTTGGCGAAGGGTCTTCCATAGTATCGGAGGAGATTGGCTTAGCTGCCAACTTGGCGATGAATTTGTTGGACTTTCCACGTCGTTCGATAAACTCATTCAAGCGCTTGGCACCCATAGTAGTAGCAGCACCGAAAGCTTTTCCAATGATCTTGTAGTTGACTGCGAGTTCGGCAAAGCTGACTGCCATCATGAGAAGGACACCAGGCCAAATCATCCAGTAACGTGGAGAAGGAGCATTCTTAGGATCGGCAAGACGGAGTCCATTGCAGTTCCACATATCAGGGTAGTTCTCAGATGCCCGTTGGCAGAAGGCAGCGTCGTATGCGACGAGAGTTGGTCCAATGATACCCCAAGCAATGATAGAGCCAGCAAGGAAAGAGTAGGCGGCGTTGAGACCGACGAGCATACCGCTACCAATGAAGGCCGGAGTCCATTCCAGGTACCAACCCCAGTTGACCAAAGCAATGGCGCCCTTGCCACCCCAGGTATAGACCCACCAAAAGATGTGCCAGTCCCACAAGATACCAATGGCATACTGAGAGACGACTCTCTGGATAAATGCAAAGATAAATGCAATGGACAAACCCTTGATTCTCTTCTTAGCGCTTTCCAGACCACCAGTGCTCAAGTGCATGCTTCGAATAGTCAAAGCAGTGGCAGAGGCAGTCGGGTAGACCAAGTTGAGTTCACGGGCGATGTGGATGATAAAGAACTTTCGCACTGCGTATAAACGTTAGAAATTATCTAGAAACGCTAATTATGACCGTGTTCTTACATGGCACAGCAAAAGTAAATCCGAAGTAGGCGGAGACGGCAGTAAAGGAGATGAGCTTCCAGTAGTCGTCGGCAGGGTTCTTAGAAAGAAGGTTCATCTGATACAAGGCAGGGACAGCGGAAACGAAGATAGTTCCGAGACCACCTGCGGCTGTGGCGGCTGTCTGAACGATATTGTTTTCCATAGGTCCAAAGTAGCCACCGATCCATGGGATCTTGGTAAGAGAGATGAGCTTGATAATGGCAAAACCACCCAACGCCCCCAACATGTTTGCAGTGAACGTCCATCCTATAACGATGTTGTCAGTAACCTATCGACTAAAATATTCTCGACATCGTTTTCGGCAGTGTCGAAGGAGAGCACTGGGGTCATCCGTACCCGTCTTAAGACCTGTTCATTTTCAACGACATGTTGTTAGTTTAGCTGTGTTGTGTGGTGTTGGGATAACGTCGGGATCAAACTCACCAAGATAGACATTGCTAGCATTGACCAAAGCACCCAAAACACATCCCACAAACAGTGCTCGGATGGTTAGGATATTTCCTTCTTCTTTGGCATTCTCGTCGATTGGAAAGGGAGCATAGACGTCGATGTGAGTCTGTTCCAATTCTTGCTTGAGGTCTTCCGGTACGCCCTCTGACGGTACGATCGAGTCACGCTTCTCATTTGGCTCGTTGACGGTGCCGTCGATGGCTGGACCTGAATAGGTGGCTGGCAGGCGGCTAGCCTCGATATCTTCAACCTGCTTTTCCGACATTGCGGTGAATTCGGTACGCAACTATGCAATGCACAAGCTGCTCAGGAATTTCGATGTCCTACACGGAGGAATTGGAAAGGGAGAGCACAATTGTCAGTCAGGACAAGAGAACCAGAAATTTTCTCACACGGCGAACGGCATCATTTTATGTGTCTACCCTTCCCTCTTGTCTTCCCAAAAGACCAGTGGCAGGATTCCTCGCGTGGAACAAGGTTCAAGAAGAGGTGTATTGCTTTGCCTATCTTCCATCGCAAAGAGGATGGTGGACAGTGACACCAGGCAGTCGGACATACCTCCAAATCCCACCCCTGCATACATCAGTGAAGGTGCTGTGACGAGTGCGCGGATCGAGTGGTCGAGCTTCATATGACAACTATCGGCGGGGTATAGCGAGGCAAAACGATCAGGCATCAGAACACAGAAACAAATCGATACCTCGGGCTTGAGGATTGAGGGCCGCCATTTGGTTGGTCGCAGATGACCATTTCGCGATGAGACTGATTGTCGCCCGCGCCCTAAACCTCCGCTCCTGGCTATTTTTCGCCGCTATCGATTACCCTGGACCAAAAATCTTACATGGGTTCCCGGAGCCATCTTAGCGCAGAAATAATAGTGGGTACGTTACCCACAGAAAAAATACGAAAACCACCACCTTCCATATCAGGATGTTCCGTGCTTTCGAGGTTTATGGTGTGGTGAGATTTACTTCGACGCTGGTATCAAATACACACCTGCGATCAACATTTTTGGTGGGAGGGAATCAGGGTTCTTGATCAAACACAAATATCGCCAAGACGACTTGCCTGATATTTGCAGCATCTCTTGTGACCGGCCATGATAAGAAAAAGCCTGTTCTTGACATTCACCAGTCTCACGAGACTATTGACCCATTACGGCCCTGGTTATCTTGAAAAGGTTTTTAAACTTTTTGCAAATGGAGAGACATTTGGCCCAAATGATGTTTCCAGATGTCAAAGTCTTTCCGACAATGCAACACCACATCTAACTGCCCCATATATCATGCGGGACCCTTTACCGCGGGAAACCTGTCAACCAGCCGGTACCGAGCAAAACGCGAGTCCCAGGGACAATAACGTGCTTTCATACTTGCTCTTTTGATACAAGTTTGAACTCTCGAGAAATTTCAATGGCAATATCCAATTCAATGGGTCCTCGCATGCCACAATAAGCATGTGATACCTTAGCAAAACTGTGGCTTGTCTAGCAGGATTCCGCGCGATATGAAGGATAGAAATCAACATGGTTCTTAGGTAATTGATTGGCCACTACCCTTAAATTCTATGCGTTGGTAGGTAGACCATGGAGGTCTCGGCATCTGCTCAATGATGTCGAGGTTCGCAACTTCCCGTTGCGGGCAAAAGTGGCGAGCAGGCCTCGAAGCCACGAAATCGAAAGGAATATTCCATGACCCGACGCTAACCCTTCCCCGCCTGCCACGAGATTAAACGAGCCTCAGGCAAAGCTTCTGCGCAAGCCACTGCATGCGCCAAGTCGGGAGACATCTGCAAAACACTTTGCAAGAACAATTATCGGGCATCTCCATGAGAGAACAATGTGCAAGACAAGACGAAGTCATTCCTCCAATCATCTTCGGTCCGCTGGCTCCTGGATCAATATCGCCTATGATCTGCCCTGCTCCTTCGCACATCCTGTTTCCAGCGGGATTGGCACCAACAAACACCAGAACCGATCTCCACACCGAGGCTGCTGCCTAGTCGCAAGTCCATTAACATCAAACCACAAGCAGCTTACTACGTTCCTGCAACACAACCCGACTTGACTCGTGATATGGTAAATGTTCGGGACGATTGCGTTACCTTTGCAACATCGTATTCGATTATGTCTCCACAAGTAGACACCGTCCAGTGGGCCGTTAGAATTGCCTCAGTATCTCTCGGTTTTCCTGCTGATAATCGCCCTCCACAGCTGGGATCAGCTTTACATGCTTGGCATATAGCTATACCCTGGCAAAGTTTTTCCAGCATCCTGTCGCGTGGTCCAGCACCCGTTGTGTGCAGCTCTTAGTCCGGCCGCGCCTAGTGGGTCTTACCTTATTCTGACACCTTGCCAGCACTTTAGTAGACTTTCGGTATTTAAGCCGGATTTCGAGATCAAGACACTTTTACATGCCACCATAACCATGCAATGTTACCCTTGCGAAGCGGCTGCCTAAATTCCCTAAGAGCTCAAGCTATTGGCGCTCGAAGCTTGAGTTTGACTTTGGATAAATGAGATTGCACCTATGCGCGGGTTTCACAAGATGGATGATAAGCTCTATCCAGCAGCGTACCAGGTGTGGGGGTTGGCAAAATCTGGGCTATGGTTCAATTGATAGATCCAAGACGGCTTGATCTTAGACACTGGTTCTTAAGAACGCACATTATGAGATATACTGGCAACCCTTGGGTCCACTAACTTGGAACCACAAGCGGAATCCATGAGATCAGTTGCGACCACCCATTGTTGTTATCAAAGCCTTTACCGACGCTCGAAGATAACCTTTTGATACCCCGCTAGCAGCCCAGCCAAGGTAGCCTCGTATCCGGTACATATTTTAAGAGAATGTGACGTTTTCTGTGGCCCGGAGCTCTATGTCGAACTCAAAGTATGTACATATCCACATGTATCGGGTGCACGGCCGAGGCTTCGGAGACCCGTACCGACTACGATATTGGGAAGGTACACTTCGCCTTTAGATGTGGCGCCACATCAACGGCCTCTGGCCAATTGATTATGAAATAATTACGGGACAATATCAGGAACCTCGTTCTGAGCTGAAGATTTCAGTAATCAGTAAATGATGTGATGGCCACCCATGGCCACCTGAATTTCAGAGTGCCAAAGATCAGAAAGGGTGCCCTCAAGAAAGGTCTCACTAAACTCTTGCCCCCCCTCACGCCAATAGCGACTAGCTCCAGACGGTGGCCAAAAACCATGTGTTATCTTCTGAAGACTAAGAAATGTGTTCATATAGCATGTCCTTGGTGTGATCATCATATTGCCCCACAGACCCGTTGTTGTTACCTACAGCCCACATCTGTGGTTGGATATCACGCTTAGGGCCAGTTGGCAAAGACAGATTCATACCCGGTCCTAACCGCTACCATGGGTGTGGTCTGATTCAATGAATGTCTTAAACAACCATCTAGATTATCCAGATCCTTCGCGATTCGTGTGTCTTAGGATAGTCAAGAAAGCTTAGGACAAATCAAGTGGCCTCCATCAATCGCTATCGAACTAGGGTCTCCATAATTCCCAGGAACCGTCGATGCATCAGGGCATCTAGATTCCCACAACCAGTTTATCCAACTCGATCAATAGCCGAAAAGCTGGCCGGGATACCTTATCTACAATATAATACAAACAATATTGTATTGTCTCAAAAGCTGGTCAAGAGTCGCCCTAGACCCCTTGATCCGGCCCAGAACAGTAACCGATTTGCAGATTTAGATATCTAGATATATCGAAATCTTTGATCACAGTTGTTCTTATAATTAATGCTACCAGTACTTCAAGCCCGTAATTGGATTTATCACACTGTAAGTGGTGCCCCCCCCACCGATATTGTTTATCATATTCATATTAGCCTAGTAACATATCCGCTTGTTAGTATCTGAAGTGAAGCAAAATTGTTTTTTGGGAAATCAGGCAGCAGTATTTCGCCATGTATAGCGAGCTAGCTTCCCCACAACCATTTCAGGGATAGTTTGGAGGGATACATACAACATGTTGCTGGGTTAGCAGATTGCTATAGTACGATAAGGGCATCTGAAACTTAGGCGGATTTGAGGGAGTGCTGGTGCTTGTAGAAGTTAAATTATTTGGGGTGTGGACCGTGCTAGCACTAGTGTCCCGTGGCGGCAACGGCGGTGGTTGGGGGTTACTTGGGTTCATTGATGCTGCCGAATACTGCGGCAAAGCGGGTACCATTGCGGAGACACTCGATATCGCAGGCAGCAGCGACTTTGTAACCCTAGCATCGTATTCTTCCGAAATACTTCGTATCGCTTCATCTCTCGCCCGCGTGGCTCCATTTAATGAGGTTTCACATTCGGATTTCGCCGTGACTTCATTTTGTGGGGATTCCGATATCCGGTAAGCTAGATATGCATTAATATGTGCTCTTCTGAAATTGAAGAGTCGTTCTTCCAGTTTCCGACGTATATCGTAGTGGTGTTTTAAAGTATCCGCCGCCCTCGTTCTTCCTTCATGTTTCGACTGGAATTGGCGGCTCGATCTTATCGCGTCTACTTCTGCTGTCACTTGAGCGATAAGAATATCACAAGCATACTTTTCAACGGCCTGAGCCTTTTTGACAGCTGTTTCCACGTCCTTCAACGTTTCCGTCAATCGTTCGTATAGTTAACTGCTTCCTCCTTTGTCACCTTCGAAAACCATTCCTCACACGTTCTCACGTGTTGGAAATTTCCCACAGCTTGTGCCTCATATATTTCCTTCGCAGTCCACTGCTTATTCATCTCATCAACGAGATCGGACAAATCTCTGGAGGCTTCTTCGAGCTTTATCGTCACATCTATCATAAAATCCAGGGTATCAACCATCTCGCCATCCGGGGTTTGGTATTCCCACCCCTTACTTCCAGAACGAGCAGTGTACTGTGCAAAGTGCCTTGTATCGCTCAGGATGTCGCTGAAATCACTAATCTTCCGCTCGTAAAATGACTTCTGTGGCTGATAGGATTCGCTCTTCCATGCTTCGTATTCCCGGGTGCTGCTACATAGAAACGTGTTATACGGAGGGTTTCTATGATAGTCTGTGTATGCCGCAGAGCGCTGATAGTAAGGAAGTAACTCTGGGTTGTTGAGAGGGTTGTTTAACGTAAGATTGGACGGAAGAAGATCCGATAGTGTCGATCCTACGAGGTCTTCTGGTTCTATGCTCGTTCCTCCTCTAGTTATCGTACCGTATTTTCGTCCTTTTCCGGGGAGAATACGTAAGGAGATGATGTTTCCGCTGTGCCCACAAAAACAACTGCGGCCCTGGAGTTGACATGATTCACACATGTCGAAGTCTCCATTGAGACATGTTTTGCAGTGGTACACTGTGCCAGAGAAATTATGAGATTTGCAGACATCACATATGTATTCGGAGTTTTCGTCGTAAAATCCGGTCGGATTAGATGGTCCTGCCGTGGTATTAACCGCGGTTCCATATTCTGATCGATAGGTGGAATACGAGTTGTAATCGACTTGATAGGCCATATATTGAGGTGGATTCATAAAATAAGTAATAGAGATATATATCGAGTAAAATGGGAGAGAAATAATGCAAAAAGCGTCACATCGTGAGGGGTGCTCCTTATATTTAGGTTCTCAAAGTCATTTCCATATTCCGGGTCGATGTTTTGCTGTGGTTATTATTACTGAGTTGGGCAACTTTGTCCTGAGGGCTTGGTAAGGCTGTGCTCGGAACAACAATGATTGAGTCTCCCACGAGAAAATATACAGATCTTCAGTGATGCGAAGTGTGGAGAAATCCCTACAGCTAGATTACTTAGTATTCTCTACCTTTCCTTCCTTCCTTTTTTCGGGCACGATTGGGCTTTGGCTTTGCTTTATCAATTCAGTGTTTTCTGGTAGCATTGCCCACACAATGTGGACTTTGTGTTGTCTGGTTGCAACGAGACCAAGCATTGCCAAGCCCAACGGCAGGGCTGGATTGTAAAACTGCAACAACAAAACTGCGTTGGCACTTATGTCGTCAGACTTATACACCGCCGTAGTCTTTGAGGCAAGTACTGATAGTCTTTAGATCAAAAGTAGAAATTTATAACGATATCGGCGCTTAATCGGCGCAATCCCGATAGCAAGGGTCGCGGCTATTGTCCCCGCCCTCATGCTTACGAGCTTGTCCCGGTTCACGTGACCACAGGTCAAAATATCCAAATGTATCGGTACTATTAACTAATAGAATGGGAAACCAATTGGTTAATAGACCGCTGCACATGGCCTACACAATACGGCCGTTGGTCTGACTTCACATTTCGTGAGTGGTCTCGATACTTGGCGAGCTTACCCTCGCTTGGAAAAAACTGCGCCAAGGTTCTGGCAAGCAGCCGAATGCGATTGGTTTTTATAGGCATACTATAGTTTATTCACGTTCAAAGAGAGCATTCTCGAGTTATAATATCAGACCCTTGCAGCGTGGCGCTATTACCACATTAGCGGATTAGCATAAAATGGGTTTTCAGGTCTTTTCCATGCCGTCCGCGCGAGTTAGATCCATGGATAACTGCACTTTTGACCTTGACAGCTCAGCACACAATTATTCTTGGTTATGAATGGTGAAAGATCCTGTTAGAGCTCCTTTGCAAGACGGGTGGCTTATGGAATGTGACAAGGACAATCGGAAAACCGGTATCCTACTATGTATTACCAGAGATCCAATTCTCCAATTATGATCTCCTGGGCAGGCCCACTTCCATAAAAAACCGGAGCTTTCTGACATGAGCGTTTTGCCTCTGTGCCTTCGAGGATATGAGATAAAAGGGCATCAATTCCTACTTTCCCTTAGTTCTGTTAACTAGCTAAGTACGCACCCAGCTGGCGAACTCACACCCGTCTTGATTTATAGACTACGTACCTAGCCATGCCGTCCATCCGCAACTTGGTAGGCGCTGTTCTTTGCGCATCAGTTATCCAGCGAGTTACTGCTACTCCGAACCCAACAGCATGCTATGCAGACAATTGCTTGAGAGGTACGTTTATTCGAAATCCTTTTTAGGCCCATTCTAATGATGAAATTACTCCATAGCGTTGAGGGGCCTTGCGAGTAAGAGTTACACCCAAGTTTCAACCGATTGCGCGAACTATGTTTTGACAACCGTGACGCAGTCTGCTGTGTAAGTAACTCCAGCGTCCAACAGTACTTAGTTTAAGTCTAACATACTGTAAATTAGCACCGTCTATGAAACGTCAACCGAAACTACAACTCTCTCAACCGAGATAGAGTATACCGCCGGCGAGACCGTTGTCGAAACTTCTTATGAAGTTGTGACGGAAACAGCATCCGATACTACGGTAATTGTCACACAAACATATCCCGATCCCCATGCCGGGGTTACCGCTCGTGCTATTGCTGTCAGATGCGATTCGACAAGCTCAGTTCCGGAGTTTCCATCGTACGCTTCTGCGTGTACCAGTGGAGCGCGTTATGCCAGCGCTTGCTCGTGTTTCGGTGTCCCTGCAAGTGTGGCTACCGCTGCTTCGACTACAACAGTTACAGAGTATGTAACCGAAACTGAATATACTACTTCCTCTGTTGCAGTTGCAACGGAGGCTGTAACGCAAACTTCTGTTGAGGTTTCAACGACGACCGTAAATGTTGAGTATACCGCATTCGCTATCGCTATCACCGGTGCGGATGATGGATTCCCTTACGACAAGTTCCCCCCAGGTTTTACAACCTTGTACATCGACCTGACCTACGGACCATGGGAAATCTGGGGCGGGCGTGGTGGTTCAAGCATCCGCCAACCCGATGGAAAGGTGTATTTCCCAGATGCCCGGCAGAGGTGGTACCACTACTGTACTGACAGCTACATGGACACCGACACTGGCGAGGTCTACCAAGCACCCACAGGTTCCATGTTCGTGACCTCTTTTGGTAGCACTTCCTCATCAATTGCAGGCCAAGAAGTCTACTGTAATTGGGGCTCCGACAACGTCCTCCATTGCAGCTGCACCGTTAACGGAGTGGTATATACAAGGATGACATACCGGGACGATACTACTAGATTAAACGAGGTTCTGTTACGGAATGGCCCTATTCCTGCTGGCCCCCCGAGCGAATGGGAAATTGTCGCAAAAGCGATCTTCACCAACCACTGCGCGGATAATGGGTTTAATTGTGCGGGATGGCACGACCCGAATTATGCCCCGATATGGACTGAGTGGAAAAGGAGACGTTCCTTGGGTCGAAGGAACTAGCAAGTACACACGCGGGCGAACTTCAGGCCAAAAGAACTTATTCTTGTACTTCCTAGGTTTTAATGATAATATATATTTCACTAAGGTCGAATGTGATTCAGACGTCGCGTCCCCAATGTATCTACGGCCCGACTCATAAACTGGGACTATTGACACTTTGTTTTTCCCTCGCCTATCTATGGGGGATTTGCCTTGATTGACATATGTGACCCACTTTATAATTTATCTTGGCTGGCTTGGGCTCCATCCACTATCGGAATGCTCAGCTGATCACGTTCACGGACGTTGTGCGGTCGCTTACCGTTATTCTGCGGAACTTAAACAGCGGCACTGTTTTCTGTCACCACAAGGAATTGAAGCCAAAAAATCGCTAGTGTATAAGTAATTACGTAGGAGGCTTTTATATTCGGTGGGTTTTCATGGATTGGTTCCGGCTTCGCTCGGGTTGGAGTGGGGCAGGCTCGCTACATGGCACTCAGCTGGTTCTTCCAAAATAAATTTTGTTGTCGTCCTATTGAGTCAAGTTTCGCGTTCGAATTCATGAACATCAGAAAAACTGTAGGGCTTTGGGATCATTGGACCGCCATAACTACTGTAGTATTGCATTCGGGCCGGGGTCCTGTAGCTTGGCCAATGGAATCGGCTCAAGGTCTGAGCAACATAATTGTGTTGTATACGACAAAATACCACGTTACACAGACTCGCGCCGATAAACGTTGGTTTGAATACTTTTCTTGCTCCTGAGATCAATATTGAGTCGTTTATTCTCTTGGCCGTACATAACGTTGAAAGGGGAAGTCTTGCGTCTCTTTGCGTAGGATTTCGGTCTTAGTACCTATACTTCGCCGCTTGGACAACCATAGCAGATAGCGTATCGAAGATGCATCATGACAAGCCAAAATGAAGGCTTGTAAGCTACCTTTATCGAAAATCGCTTTTTGTGTTTGTTGGATGCTATTAAATGATGTGCGAAATCTCGATGCTCGGATAATCCTCACGGAACAGGTGAAGAAGGTGCCACCGACTGATATGCTCCTCGAACAAGACTACGAGGTTACTGAGAATGACCCGACATTCGATACTAATATACAGCGCTGGCTCGATACCTCTCCTGAATGGATGGGTGACGGGTGTGCAAATCTGCAAAAAGCTGGAGACAATTGGCTGCTCAAGGAAATCTCGTACAATCCTGCAAGAGCAAATCGTAAGGACCAGGAAAACTTCTTATATATATAAGGCTCGAAAACTAACTTGAGTACCTACGACTCAATATTTTTAGCGAAACATCCCTACTTTCTTGAGACAATCCTAGTATTTAACGAGCTCTTTTGTAAAGGTATTCCTCTCAAGTTGCGGCTAGGGGATGTTACGTACGACGACAGTTCTCCGGGTAGCCCAACGAGTCGGCCGTGGGAGGACCCCAGAAATAGAGCCGAAGAAGTAGACCAAAATGTACGCGGACTCGAGG
Organism: Arthrobotrys sinensis; assembly: GCA_036971225.1. Classification (NCBI taxonomy): domain Eukaryota; kingdom Fungi; phylum Ascomycota; class Orbiliomycetes; order Orbiliales; family Orbiliaceae; genus Arthrobotrys; species Arthrobotrys sinensis. Next base: position 2,862,674 of record JAJTTV010000002.1, on the reverse strand, counting down.
TTAAGGTCAACAAGCACGGCGAACCGGAACCTTTGGACTTCCATCTCGAAATTACCCATCCGCTTCCCGACAGGGATATTCCGGAGAGCCTCCGTTCTCCATCGAGAGCAATGTATACAAATGAGGATGCGTTCGAAAAAGAAGCAGCTCTACGCTGGCATCGAGCTTCGGAATGGCGTGGGAAACAATATATTGCGAATATCGCCAAGTATATGGAGATTGAGGATGCAGAGGAAGGAAAGAGAAATGCGGAGGGGGAGGAAACCGGACGGGTTGAGGAAGAGTTTGGAGAAGATATATTAAACGGGTACCAGAACGCGAACGGAAACTATCCGTTTGATCGAATTGGATGGACCAAACGCGACGACCTCGCCAGATATGGATTCTGGGGCCCTGTTAGTATCAGGTTCGTGAGCAATTATTCCCAAGGGTATCGAATCAATCTTCAACGCGAGATTCCTTAGTAGCTACCGACGAGGCAGGCGCAAGTCTCGACCTAAGTTTTGAAGCGTTTGCGTCGCGTTTTATGCCCATGGCGCCCAGCTGGCAGCTGCGCGCTTCGACCGCTACCACTAGGTTGTTTATTGTGTTGCAGCAATTTGGCTCCAAATCTGTAGTTCTGGCCAAGCCAAGTTCCGGTATCAAGTTCGAACGAATTTACGTTCATAGTGATTGTAAATATCGCCTTATGATAGTATATTAAAGCCAGCTTGTTTGTCGCCTTTGACCGATACATGAATATTTCATTCCGATATCCCTTTGGTCGTGACTGTATTGCATGGAAGGTTAGCTTTGTGGTCTCACGTGCTCAGATAAAGGCTAGAACGTGGAGCAGATCAATCCATCCCGCCTTTCCCAATGCGTCCGCCTCATGTTGGATGTTGGATGTTGCACAAATCCCCGCATTAATCCGGCCCAAGATGTGTTAACTTGAGCAATTGCGATGCCTCCCCACGACCCATCGATTTCTTTTGCTACAGCTCTACCTTCTAAATATTACCCACAACATCACGGAAGGCATCTTTAAAAGCATACTTAAGTAACCTTTACTGTTTGGACGTCAGCCAAGGAGGGACAGAGCCTGAACAATTGAAGGCAGGTGCCATTAGTTACGTAACTAGTATGGCGTCCCGACAGCCACTCGAAATCACCAATCTTCGGCTTTCCCATACCTCAAATCTTCTGGGAGTCGACTCCCCGACTCCCCCGATTTCCTGGTCTTACTCATCGCCACATTCATCCCATGGTTGGTGGCAGCAAACATATATACTATCACTCCGAAGCTGGGGTATAGGCGATACGCCCAGTGTTGAATCGCCTAAACCCACTAGTATTCTCGGGCCAAAAACATCCCGAAGTGAGAATATTCCGTGGCCAAAGGCATTCCCAAAAGTTGAGCCAGGACGGGTGTACGAACTCTCAGTTGTGGGTGTTCTAACTCGCCATGATAAGCGCGACGATTTCACTTTGGAACTGGGGCACGGGTGGGAATTCGGGACTTTGGAAGGGGATAAACTACTCCCTGCTGAGGTATCGACACTAAACTTTGCGGAGAAGCTAGGGAAGCTGGCGAATGGTGCATCTGACACAGTCATGACCACCTCGATTTTAAACTTTGAAGGTACACTCGTCGGTGGTCTTGAAGCTTGGCAGAAGAGAGCACCTGGAGTGGCACCCATATCTACGCCGTGGGATTTGAACAGTTGGGAAAGACCAAAACCTGTTTCTGTTTTTCGGAACTCCTTTACCGTGGCAGCCTTGCGTGCCGCTCGACTTTACGTGACCGCTTTTGGAGTATATAAAATCTTCATTAACGGCAGGCCTGTCAATCAAAGCATCATGGACCCGGGATGGACGGAGTACAAAGTTCGGATCTGCTATCAGACGTATGACGTATCTGAGTATTTCAGGCCTGGGGAAAATGTTGTTACGGTTTTGGTGGCAGACGGTTGGTATCGTGGCCGGCTTGCGAGTGGAGGCCAGGCTAGGCGAGGTATCTTCGGGAAAGAGACCGGATTTATGTCGTTCATCGAAATATATAAGCCAAGCGGTGGCACTGAGATATATCGAACGAACTCGACGGCTTCAACCGGATGGAGATGCACAAGGACTAGTCCAATTCGGCAAACGGAGATCTATGATGGAGAGCACTATGATTCCCGCATCAGCTTCGGGGACATATTTGAGCAGACAGACATCTGGGAAGATGTCAAAGTCATGACAGATATTTGGTCAACAAGTTCCATGCCGACTCTCCAAGCTTCAACGGCGCCCCCTGTTGAATGCACGGAAATACTTCATGTGCAGAAACATATCACCTCCCCTACAGGAAAGAAAATTCTTGATTTCGGACAGAATACTGCTGGAAGAATACGTCTAAAAGGTTCTGCCCCTTCCGGTACAAGGATTACATTTGTTCACGTCGAGGTATTGGAACCTAACGGGACCCCGTGTACGGGGCTTCTTCGAGAGGCGAAAGCGACGGATTCGTATACTTTCAATGGCTCCGGCGTCGAAGAATGGGAACCGGAATTTACCTTCCATGGCTTCCGTTACGTTCAAGTAGACCCTTGGATTGAAGATCTAGAGGTTATCGTGAAGGTTTATGGTAGCAATCTTCCAACAGGGCTGTTGAAGTTCAAAAGCAGTCACGACGAGCTGAACAGGCTTGTGGAAAACATTCGATGGAGCGCCAGAGCGAATTTCTTGTCCATCTGCACTGATTGCCCTCAACGGGATGAAAGAATGGGATGGTAAGTTCGAGAACCAATCTGCGTATAGTGTTTCAGTATTTCTAATTGTGGATACTCTTAGGACTGGAGATATAAATGTGAGTGCTTGACAATAGTGTTTCCTCCTTGACAAAGCAGCGAAGCTTCTAACAGAGATACTTTAGGCTTTTGGGCCAACCGCAGTCTACATCTTCGATTGCCAGACGTTCTTGCGGTCGTGGTTACAAGGCCTCGTCGACGGCCAACATTTGGGTGGCCGGTGTTGTCCTCCTTTAGTGTATGTTTTCCTCTGTCTATTCCGTTTGACGGTCGTATAATAACTCACATTCAACCACATCTTCATTAGTTCTCCGAACCCACTATATATGCCTGGTTCACATAGGCCTAACGCACTATGGCAGGACGTACTAGTAACACTTCCTTGGTACCTCTATCAAACATACGGTGACACTAGCCTTTTAAGTGATATTTATAGTTCGATGGTAGAGTATCACAAAAAAGGCATTCCCAAAGACCCACATACCGGATTATGGGCACCCAGCTTCCAGTTTGGGGATTGGCTTGATCCTACTGCCCCACCGGGGCGTCCAGACCTACCAGCCACCGATTCAATGTTCGTTGCTAACACTTGGTTATGTAACATAACCAATACACTTTTGAAAATTGCAACAATCCTGCGGAACCAAGATGGCATTCGTGAATGGGAGGCAGTAGCATCCTCCCTGAAATCCCAATGGAAATCCAAATATGTCCTGGTCGGTGCGCTTGAGTCTACTGCGCTGGATAGTACCGACCCACCAAAGATATTGTCGCAAGATACTCAGACGGCGTATTCTCTCGCGTTGAATTTTGGACTTCTAGCAGACGATTTGGTCGAACCAGCAATTAATAGGTTACACTACCTCGTTAAAAAGAACAATTGCCATCTCTCTACAGGCTTCGCTGGAACACCGGAGCTTTTACACGCCATATGCACTCCGCGTCAGTCATCCCAGGCAAACCTCGATTCCATATCCTTGGCGTACAAAGTTCTGCTAGGCCCACGAACGCCTCCCTCTTGGTTGTACCCAGTCACCATGGGCGCTACGACTATATGGGAGCGCTGGGACGCGGTTAAACCCGATGGGACTGTGAATACGGCCGGAATGACAAGTTTGAATCACTATGCCTATGGTAGCGTCGGTCGGTGGATCTTCGAAAATATTGGGGGAATAAAAATGAAATATCAGCAAAACCAAGACCGAGACTTGATATTTATCTTTAATCCAGTACCGAACATTGATCATGGGATTACCTGGTCGGAGATGGTATACAGCAGTCCCAAAGGAATAGTCGAGTGCAGTTGGAAATATGAGGACGAAAACAAGAAAATAGTCATCGAAATTGCGTTGCCTGGCAATTGTGAAGGCGAGGTGATGTTCCTGGGGCAGCTGTTAAAACGAATTGGTGCAGGGAGATGGGTTTTGACGACGTCGGCAACAGGGAACGGTGCGGAATCTACGCTATTGCAAAAGGAAGCGGATAGCCTATCAGAGGGTTGGGTCATGGTATAAGTGGTCATTGGAAGGGGAGGAACCAGGATACAGCATAAAAGTTATAAATAGGTTTCTGCGCATGCACATGCATATCGAACGAGCAAAGTTTCACGATAGCACCGGCTGCGAATAAAAGCTAGCCAAAACCGTCAGGTTAACAGTTGCGAAAACCAAATATACTCCGTGCCTTTTCCTTTATTTCCAGAAGTCAGTAATGTGTAGTCTCATCAACCAGCATTCGCGAAGTGATGACAACGCAGTATATGTGTGCACTGGCTACTTGGTAAGAAGTTTTGGCAACTAACAAGAAAACTTAGAAGCACCTTCTGTTGATGTTAGAGTATTCGTATAATTATATAATCGACTCTAGCCATAAATAATGCGTAAACCTCAGTCCCCTATGTACATGATAAACTCAAACTCCAGCGACAGAAATGACGAATGACCAACCCCCCCCCCCCCAATCTACCCTTATCAGTAAGAACAATCCCACATGATTTCGTAAACTTGCTTCCTCTAAAGTTACCAAATGCCAAAATTTAAAATAATACAAAGCTTCTCAGCTATTTTCTCAGCTATTTTCTCTTCAATATCTGTTTCCCGTATGCTAGGCCGAAGATAACGAAGCCCATAAATAAAAGAGAACCACCAAAACCTGCCATTAAAGAGCCTATTAGTGGGAGTTTTGAGACGTAGGGTAAGCGGTCCGCTGCAGCAAAGTATTCAGCTGCGTTTCCGATGTTTTCTGCGTTTATCTCTGGAGGGAGCTCGTATGGTTGGTCGCGAACGAGAAGTGAGGGAGCCATTGTAGTGCTCGGGATAACAAGGCAACGTTATCTGTGTGGTGTTGTTTTATTTTATAATGCTGGTAGGGATTCTTCGTAATCTGGCTTTGTGTTTGAGCCTATGGAATTGGCGTCCAATACAGAATCCCAGATTTTGAAGTATAGGGTAACTTTCGATATCGATGTGACTTGTATCGAGTCCGAAGCCCAGTTGCACGTTGTGGGAATTATGTGTTGCAACCAACCGAGGGGCTTGTGTAACGACGAGCGGGTGCGGTAAAGACCGTTGAGAAGTTTCGAATTTCGGAGCGAAAGAGCCGCTAAAAAAACTTGAGCTCACTAGTACTAGCCGGAAGGAGGAAAGTCAAGACCTCAGATTTCGAAGAGAATCCTGCTGGAATATAAAGACGAGGCTACACGATTCAAATCCATGATGGTGGGAAACTTCTCACGACTCCTTACTGTTTTCCTATGTGTCCCAAAATACAACAGTGCCTGCAGCTGTGCCACTGCCATACATACAAAGGCTAATGATGAAGCAGGGCCAAGAGTTCCAGTGAACCGGGCGCCTAGATGGAACATGCACAGCATGCACGGAAGGAAACAAAGTTTTACTTCGAAATTACGGGTTCTTAGATTTAATTTCACGGCGAAGGTAGGCCGTCGACGTGTCGAAATTTTGCGAAATTCAATTTCTATGGCCATTTTGGCTATTGTCCGCCTCTCTTCAACTCTCAAGATCAATGTATTGATATATGGTGATCTAAAAACTTTCGTAGACATCCGAATTTGCAGCCAGATCGAGTTCTAACATTTTGAAACTGGTGTTCTTTGGATTTAAGGATACCATCAGGGACTTGGCGGAGCCGCCGTTGCTCGTCTGGTCCTGTCCCCACAAAATAACATGCGCCGCCACTCACAGCGTGTCTGGTGGGCCAGCGACTGGGGTTCCTTCCCATCAGGAAACAAATTCGCTTCCAGCCGCTTGAGACACTTCCCGTTGCGGTGCGGTACACCACGATTCTGGGACTTTGACAATAGGGTGTACCAGATCGCTCATTGGCTATGAGACAAGGAGGGATCGTGGTTGCACAACTGCGTCCCAAGAAAGAGGGAAGAATATGCGACATTGGTGTCTGATAGGCCTGAGCGGGTATATTTTGCCTTCCCCTGCCGACTTGGCTTCAACTATATCCAAAAAAAGATCATTTACACTTTCGAGAATCCACAGGTGCGCTTACTGACGATTATTCATCCCCATTCACACCTTGGCTTATTTCTGGTGAAGCCAAAGACTCATACCGCATTAACCTCTAAACCATCAATCCTTTTTGAGAATTTTGGGTCTTCGGTGATTATTGGTTGGAAGGAAATAACTTCAAAAATAGCCTTTTACGTACAAAGATGTGTTTTATTAACCTTTGTCGGGCAGTGAAGGATAAACGGGCCCTTCGCCCTCCACAAACGCCTTTTCCTTCTTAATTTGGGCTGGGTTTGGTCACTTCGTGGAGGCTGGTATACGAGACCAAGCTGGGTTCCGGATGTAGCAATTCAAAATTCTTGATCGTATCTGAGGTGGGGCTCTGGCCAATCTTGTAGAAAAGTAACTCTTACCAGCGTATATTATGGCTGCGCTGTCTTCGAGGGCTCACAGAACATATCTGAAAGTTAAGTTTTCCCGGTCCGTGACTAATAAGATATCTTCTGTCAGTTTCTGGAGTTTAAACTGGAACCACCGCGGCTAACTGAGACAGTGACATACGGTTCATCCACTCCACGTTACTCATAGTGTCGCTCTTGTCATCTCCCTCGTTTTCTCGTTCGTTGCGATCTCGGCGGCGGTTTTCGTAATCATAATAGAATCGAAGAGCCAATGCTACTATGGCGGCAGCCCCTTGGGTTGCTAAAACCGTGACCTTTGCTGGAAAGTACCTGTGGGTATGGGTGCATAGGCTGATTAGCACCTGGCCCGATAAGGCGATCCAGACTAGTTGCACTTACCCAGGGGCGTCTCTGGCCTGGAATGTCATAGGACCAATAATGCTACCAATGGAGAAACTTCCGGATACCACTACACTCGCAGCGATACGTTTTGTGTGACCAGCGACATTCGCCGCCAGCCAGGTGTAAAGTAAGATAAGGGTTGCAGTAATCTATTGAATTCAATATTAGTATAGCAGGCACATGGCCTAGAATGTGAGGCTAAGGGGCATACGGCGTTCACGAGATAAATCCCTATCAAGTTTCCTGCTTTCTGTTTGGCTGGTAGGAAAGACATAAGAGCACCCCCTACAATCCCAGGAATGCACAAGGCGGCGATCCATAAAGATCTTGTGGAAGTTTTTCCAACAATAATACCGGATATTACGGTGGACAAGATTGATACAATCCCTGAGGGCATATTGAGCAAGGCTGTAACTTTAGGGGTATAGCCAAACCCTCGGATTACCGTAGCTGAGTATGTCGTAATCACACCCGACGAGATCGAGATCTAGATATGGGCCGAATTTGTCAGTATTCTGCTGTGGTAGTACCGTAGTACTGGGGAGGGGGCATCATACAAGAATGGTACAGAAAACGAGTGCCCATATCTGTGGATCTAAGAAGACTTCCTTAAGTTGATTTTTCTTAAACTCTGTACTGCTAATACCAGTCTGGTTCTGTTCCACCTTCTCAAGAACCGCTAGCCGTTCTTGTTCTGTAAGCCATGTTGAAGTCATCGGTGTATCAGGCAGCTTCAACAATGTCCATATCCCAATCGCTATGGTTACACCACCGAGGGCAAGGAACATGGCCCTCCAGTTTGCAAAATTACTCTCAACATGCTGAAAGCCTATGTTACCAAAAGGTGGTCAGTCGAAGAGAACCAATGGATCAGACCCACATAGTCGGGATACCGAAGGCGAACGTTCTTTGCGTCCGCGTTGGTGAAGATAAGTGAGAAATGTACCGTAAGAAACCAGGCCCCCAAATATTTGGCCGATACCAAGCCCGCTGTACCACAAACTCATACGGGGGACTTGTTCCGATTTTGTGTACCACATGCCTACGTTCCGGATGCTTAGTCAGAAATAATCCCTTTTAATGCATTCCAGCTCCATGGTACATCGGAAAATGGACTGGAGAACGACATACTTGTGATCAAAATTAAACAAGGGGCAATGGCTGCCTATTAAAACGAGTTGATAGTGAGCATCATCGGGTCATTGATTTTGAGGAATGCCGAAAATCGGAGGCTTACTTCAAAGGCACCTAGAACAATCCTGACGATCAATAGTCCAATGAAATTATGACAGGCCGCCGTACAAGCGGTTGTCACACCCCACATTATGACGCTGAACCCTAGATATTTCGCCGTCGGGATCTTTTGTAGGAAAATGCCTACGTATACCACGCACGACGTTAGCCCAGGAGTGATCCTTATTATCCCCATCGATATTCCGGCCACCCAGAGAGCGAGATAAACGAGGCTCGTTCATGGTAGCTGATAAGGAAATAGAAGATACATATGTATGACAGGAAACGTACCGGTAGGGATTTCAGCTAGCAGGAAGGCTATGAAAAAAGCGGTAGCACACCATGAGAACTCATTTCCTTGTAAACGGAGATCTTGGTTTAGGCCCATGACTGCAGCATACTAGAACCCATGAAAGTACAATCGATTAGCGCTTTGCCTATGCTAGATGACTCGAACAATTTCCTCCTCCATGACCCTCACGGGAGCCATCAACTAAGATGAAAATGGTAAACATACGTTAATGTTGACCTTGTCAACGAACTGCATTGTATAACAAGCAAACATGATCGGAACTATTCTGTAATCTATCTTTTTCATGAGTTGCTTTTGGTCAATTGGACCGGCATCGTCGCGAAGTGCCCGTTGTCGTTGGATAAAAGCCAGAGCAGAATCAGCCGCCTTCGCATCTGGGGTAGGGGATGAAGTAACTCGTGTAGATGGCTCGCTCTTCAAGTCTAAATATTGATCGGGAACATTATGAGAGATATGTTCCATGATTGTGGAATAGTAAGGAGCTCCCTGAGGGAAGCAGACTTGGTCGTATCAGTATATTTTCTCCCAGTGTTTTGAAAATAGTGATGAAAATCGCAAAGTTCGGAGTATAAGACAGGTTCAAAGGCGGGTCGTAGGTGCAAGATATGTGATTGAATAGCTGTCTCTATATGCTTTTTGGTTTCCCGTGCCCAGGGCTTTGGAGGGCCAAGGAATGCGGCATGGGCTTAACAACTTTTGCATGCAATAGCCTTCAATTGAATTCAAGCCGAAGCTTAAGCCAATCGGAGGGCACTATCACTTTCCCGTTTACTCTGAAATTCTTCAGGTTGTGATATGCCTAGCTATAGCTGCGTGGCCAAACCTCGGCCCAGAATTTAGACGTTCGATCTGTGCGAGGGTGGCGTATTCGGCTAGAAGCCTTTACTCTGACCTCGAGATGTACCAAATATTTTCCACACCTTCGTCAGGAAATCTAGGTTTCTTCTGACAAATATGTCCCCTAGATGTTCTAAAAGCTGACAGTAGATGATCGATGCGTAGAAGACAAAAGGCTACCCCCTGGCCTCGTGCCCCTATCTTGGTTTTTTAACTCGGTGATTCCTATGGCACTAGATAAAACCCATTAGCAATCGTCAAGTGCAATTATTATTTTATCTCTTTAAAGATCACTAAGCTAGCTCGTGTAGCGAGGGGGGACAAAAGTGAGACGGCGAGGTTATGCCGAATAGGCCCTAGGCCACCCGTTGAGAGGACCGTTCCAAGCTCTGTTCATGCAAGATTTTACGATCTTTCGCGCTGTATACGCAGCGGGTGTAAAATTGTATTAATTACACAGCTTCTAGAACGAGGGAGACCGGCCAGTCGAGTTTTACATGATTTGAAAATTCCGGTCGGACCAATCGATCTGGCTATTAATTCTAGCTCATGCGACTAATTAATTAAAACCTGACTTACGAGATCTAGAGGGATATGTATAGAAAAGTTTGAAAACGGAAAGCCGCTCTGTTTGTGCGGGTAGGTGGCTCCTCGTCGAAATGGATAGTGATGACCTTGATATGTTGATACTCTACCTATAAATCCAGCAAGCTAAAATAAGGAACAGCTGAAGATTTCTGTGTCAGAAACTCTACAGATTCAAAAACTGGATGTAGTAGTCTAAGTCAACCGGTACAGGATAAGGTGTGTATATATGTATACCCTCCAATAGGACCACTGAAACTCCTGGCTGACCACTTATATACTTTGGCTCAAGTGTGCCTGAGCCTCAATCAGTGAATCTGCCTATCTGTGGAGAACCTAGTTACCGTTCGAACGTTCGTTGGTTTTTTCAAGGTCGTAGAATAGACGGCCCCTCAAACCATTCCTGATAAACCTTGAACCATGTACTATCGCTATCCGGGGCATACAATGTTCTTGAATCTCTTTCCTTTTCAAAATTTTCTCAAAAGCTAAAAATCTGCACCTCGCCGCCTTGCGTTCCGAATGTTGGTATTTTATGCACATACACACCTCTAATATTGCTACGGATACACACTAGCCTAGTTATATATTATCATTGTAGATAGGTCTCTGTTCCAGAGTTCTTCAGTCTGATTAATCATCGACAAAAAATGTACAGTACAAGCTCAAACTGGACTTTAGACCACTGCGAAAGTTCATTATAGTCTTTGCCAACAGGTAGCTAACAATACATATAGGATTCTAGTTTATATACTTTGCAGCCGTAACGAACACCGCGGAACCGACGAGTTACGCTGAACGCATAATAATGACCTTTCGCAGTATATGTACGCGCCGAAATACCAGCCCCTTTCAACGCCTCTAAGACTCTTATAAACTTAAGCTTGTTGTTTGTACACTACAAGTACTTAGATTTCCTAGCCGTCTCCAGTAAATCAGGCTAGAGACTCGTTAAGCGATATGTAGTGCTACAGAATTCACACTACCGTGTTTCAATCCACAAAGCGACTCCGAGGCGCACAGATCGAAGACTCTAGGTCTTCGTAAACTGCCGAAGGTTGGGGCTGCTACGGACTAAGTTAACCACTTTATTAGCTCTTCTAGATCTAATGTTGCACACCGGAAGACATTCCTTTCATTTTACTAATTGTAAATCGGCGATAAAGCATACATGTGAAGGTAACGCACAAAGTGGAATCGAAACTAGTCGAATCTTTTTCGGTTTGTTGTAGCTGTAGCTAGCAAGAAACCTAATAAACCTACTGGAATTCTCGTCGGAAAATATAGGATTCATATAGTTTAGACCACAAACACCTGGCAAGCATGATATACGTATATTTCTCACTAAGCTGTCAGCTTGTCAGTTTCTGTAGTATATACACGTGCTACTTGATCGAGCCTCAAATAGAAAGCCCTTTAACCGTTACCAAGCGCCAACTGGCCGTTATTCAGCTGATCAAATATACTAAAGATACATGTTCCCAACGACTTTCCACTCGCGTGGTGAAAAGGTTATTCCGATTTTCGGAATTCTTTAAGGCCTCCGCACATGAGTACTAGTTCGGGGCCCAGCACCGTACGCATCTGCTTTAGACGCTAGAGGAGATCGAGAGCCACAACTAGGTGTGAGTGTGGGTACTTGCAGGGAAGACTTGAGGTCGCACGATGTTTTGCAGTTTTATGAATGGTGGTACGGCGTACTTGAAATCTGGACCCCTACCATATCCGGATTCTTTATTCCCCGGTTCATGGTGTCATTATTGTTGTTGAATTTTTACCAAGATTTCAATGGACAAGTGGGAGGGGTAGCCAATCACCGGTCTAGCTCCTCAGTTTCTTCCAGACAGATGTTTGGACACCTAATATACAGATAGGACACAGTACCGGTCTTCCCCTTGTTGTAGCGTGATTTACTCAATTGTATACTCTGGGAAGTTTAGACCTATCTAGCAATAGAGCTACCCCAATCCACGATTCAGCCACACGCCGGCGGCCCAATCTCAAGATGATATTGCTGTAGTAGAATTCCCCCAAGTCTGTGGTAGACATACATTAGTACGTAAGTATTAAACCACCCGCTCCGATTGCGTAAGCTGCGCTTTGATATACCGGTATATACACCAACATGAATTCAGTTGTGACTATATAAATCATGCTGAAGGTCAAATCTTCATTACTCCACGCCTAGTCGATTAGGATTTCGGCCCATGGTAAGAAGAACTCGCGGGTATGTATTCGAGACTCGTATTTAAGCTGCCGCTCGAAAGAATATTCGAATGCAGAGTATATTAAAACGGCACTTAGCAATCCTATGAGATAACCAATGGAAAACCTGTGAGCATTACTGCCGAACTAGACATATGCCCATATATGCATAGCTGAGTAATTTCAGAAAGTAATAGGAAACAGAGGAAGATGTTGTTGTATCGGCTACCTCCAAAATGCTGCCACCAAAAGTTGAAGCTCTTGCCGTCACGTCAACTCTTCCTACTCCATCACCCACCACGTAACAAACAGCGTCGCAAAGCACCTTCAGAATTTCAGAAACTAAAACCCGCTATTTCTCACATTGGCTTCTTTAAGCCTTGCTTTCATCCTTACTTCTAACCTGACTCCGACCTCTTCGAAAACAATGGCGTTCTCGAAGAGGTACTACTTAATCGTCGACCCGATGGCTCCGGCCTTCTGGGATTCTGCCTCCGCCTCCGCTTTCGTTTGCATCCTGAGTGTCGGCACTCTTGGTGCTGTTGCAGCTGGCGTGAGGCTGTACGGGAAGGTCAAGCTTATGAAGACCCTTGCTTGGGATGACATGTTCATGCTTTTTGCTGCGGTACGTGCGCACTTTTCCTCTTCTACGTCTCGGTTCATATTCCTTCCAACTAACTAAATGTCGTCTTAGATATCCTCCGTTGCATACACCATTATGGCTCTCCTTCGTAAGCGAGCTATCAATATCCATGATAATATTCACGTCTAACACATCCACCGCAGAGGTTCGATACGGCCTAGTTGTCCCAATGCAAGAACGACCCTACGAGCTGCAGGAGAAATATGAAATTGCAAGTTTTTATCTCGATCCGGCCAGACTTTACACACATAGTGTGCTTGATGAAACACTACTAATATCGTTCGCGGATCATAGGTCAATTATTCGGCTCGTGTTTTCTACATCAGTGGCCTCACGTGGTTCAAGGAAAGCTTTTTGCACCCAGTTCTTAACAGGCTAACCTCTTGCTAATAAGTCTTCAGCTCTCCCTTTGTCTAACCTGTCACAAAATGTCAAATGGCCGCCCAGAAGCGAAGATTGCGGTCATGACCGTTTTCGCGGCATGCTCTGCCATTGGGGTCACTTCTATCATCACCCTACTCCTAGCATTCCCCCCGGTACCATCCCACTAGTTTTGTTAACCTTCTAAGATATAGCGCATAATAAAAGAAAGCTAACAAAAGGTATGCAGGGGGCGATTGAAGGTGTAACTCGACAAGTCGGTATTCTTCTCCAGCTGATGTATGGGTTCATTGCAAGTAAGAACAAGCCACCGACCAACCCCTCCAAGGTCCGCTAATCAAAGTCTTCTCGAAATATTCCAGTAACTTCAACCGCCTTTGATATCCTATGCTTCTCGTTGCCATTCTTTTTCCTAGATAATCGCTACTTGAATGTTGAGCAAAGAAAGCACCGAAGGGGGTGGATGTATGTAACATTCGCTACCACTTTTACATCCATCATGCGGGCCTTCGCCATCGCACCAGCCACCTCTACATTCAGTACCGAATCAGAAAGCCTTGTCATTATGGGTGTATTGGAGCTAAACATGGGAGTATGGGTCCAAGGATGAATGTGCCTCCGCAGTTACAAAACCGGTGAGCTAACCAACCCATGACATAGATCATCAGTACCTCCCTTCCGGCTTGGTACATGTGGATGGATATTTCTCGACAAGACAAAGCAAGGTTCCGCGATTACCAGCCATTTAAATTCCTCCGCAGAGTACTCTTACCTTTAACTTTCATCCTCCAAAGGTGGGCCCGCGAATCGTACCACAGTTTGGTTACGAGAATCGAAGATAAAACGGCGATGTCAAGAGTTATCCGGCAATTTCGACGTCTACAGGAGCTACCGTACTACCAGATGTTATACTGGAACGCCGAGGCAAACCCCGCGGAAAAGGTTATAAGAAGACAAACAAGGCTCTACAAAATCGCTTTTAGATTCCGCAGGTGGTTTAAGATAACCCTGGCTGATATCTCACACCGGTTCAAAAAATTCTTCGGGCTAAATAAGACTACCTTCCCAACCGATGAGGTTGAGCTCGCACCGATGAAAAGGGGAACCAAAAAGCCCAAAAAGTATAAAACAAAGAAGGTTAGAGATTCCGATATTTCGGATGACGAAGACTTACATGATCTTATGGCCATGGAACCCTTGCTCAAGCAACAGCGAGAGTCATTCCTCACAAACCGCAACTATAATATCCTGTTCACTTCTGGAGAGACAGCGACGGACAGGATTCGCGATGAAGAGCTTCAACTCATTGACGAAGCTCAACGTGAAATACTCGATGGCGAGGATATGGACTGGAGAATGAGACAGAACTTGGCAGGTGGTCAAAACCGTAACCTTGACCGCCTGCTCTTTCACGACAATATGGCCGGCAGACGAAACCATGGGAAGATGGGTAAGGGTCTTGGTGGAGTGCGTCGAAGAAAGGGATTCTAGGTTCGAGATAAATCGACCCCTGCATCATTCTAGACGGAATGCCTTGAAACTTCCTCTGCATGCGTATTACATATTTTGTTAAAGGGTCTCTACTCCATCCTCACTTAGCTACAGGATAAGAAATCAAACGACTTTCATCAAAACCTACAAATCCTAGATATGTAACAAACTTGATATTACTCGTCTTGAAAATCCCTTACCTTGCTAGATAATATCCATACATGGATAGGACATCGATGCCACACAAACCGCCGATTCACTGACCCTGCGGGAAATCGGATCTTCCACGGGTATATAGGCCGATGCTCAGCATAATCATATGATCCAATAATTAACTGGTCACGATAAATTGCAACATCAAAATGCTCTTTCGTAATGCCGTGCAAGTGCCGTCCTACAGGTAATCTATCGATTTTTTGTATACCGCATATCATGTCCATCGAATTCGAAACGGTCTAAGCCAACCACGGCCAAATAAAAACCTTTTTACCTGCCAAGTGGGGTTCCTATTCGTCGCCTTATCGATTACGGGAAGCTTTAGTATGAAAGCGGTGATACGTGCTACCAGCACGGTGTATATACATATGCCGATGGTCGCAAGATTCGTAAATGCATATTTGCTGCGGACGCCCAACGAATGAGAGCCGCTCGATGTCTTATATCTGCCCGATCCGTTGACGGCTTGATTCCGGCTATCTGATGTAGCGTGAACCCTTGTAGAATTTTTCTAGGTAGACTTTCTTGGCCGGGCTGCCAAAGTCGGATTCGGCATGACGGCTGTCGTTCAACGTTCCATGGAATCTTTGGAATCAAGAGGGCGTCGTATATATCTACTAAAGATCCTAGATTGTCTTATTTTTTCGTAAGAGAAATGCTCTAGCCCGGATTTTATCGAAGAAGGGTATGTCGGACTAGGGGGTAGTTATATACAACCTCTCCCCTGCTCCAAACTATAGAGGGATGTAACCGGAGATATAAAATTCTACCCAGGGGGATATTCCAGGAGTGGAAGCTAGGTATCTACGGGAAGACAGCATTACGCAGCTTCTCGGATCCACTCCAACGTTTTGACGACGTCGCATCCAAGCCCTAGCCTAGGGACAACAGATCTACCACTAAATCCGAACGGCTTGGATGCTCATATCCACAGTGGTGATTGTATACGGACGGGACCCCTCGGTCAAACACCATCAAGTTATTGCAAAATAAAAAGGATCAAGGAAACAAATTTCCCGAGACGGAGATCCAGGGTTGCTTTTGGAAAGTGGCAGTAGAGGCACACAGCTTTACTCCGTCTCCCGTATTTCGTACAACCCCGTATCACAAAGTTAAGCTGAGCGACGCGTCCATGGTGGGACGAAACGTGGGGGGATGCATGCAAGGCGAAACAATTGATGACAAGAATCCTCAACCTCTATAACAGTTAACTAGCTGTCGGTGTATGGGGACATGTCGATAATGCGACTAAAAGTTTTTTCTCTAGCATTTCCATATTATTGTACAAGTGATATTTGTATCTTCCATCTATTACGTTTAGTATTTCATCGGGTAGGTTCTGCTATTCTCTACAAGAAATTTCTAGACTCGACTAGTCGCTGCAATAACAAAAGACCACCGAAGAGAAAGAGTCATGATGTGAAGCCCATAAAAAGCACATACCCGGGCCACTAAGGGCTGTTAACATTGATGCGCCTTGAACTAACAGTACAGGCACGGCAGTAATCACTCTTCCTCAACAGCGTCCCGTTCATTGTCAGTATATTCCCCGTCATCATACTCTTCACCAGGAATATCCACCCAAACACTATCCTCTCCATCGGTAGAGTTCCTTTTCACAGACTCCTTCCAATAGATCACACACCTCTTTTCCGCTCGGTGACTCGTTCGGAAATTCCCAACGATTTTGACATCTTCGTCAAGCACGTGGTTAACATTCTGAAATCTTCCTCGCCGAAGTACACGACTGAATATCTTGTACTTGAACGCCGCAGGCTTATTTTGGTCGTATCTTCTCTGTGCAGCTTTCCTGTGCTGCAAGATCTTTTTCAAAGCCCTGCGAATTTTAGTCCTAGTCTTACCGCCTTCTGAGGTTGGGAGGCCGAGTTTGAAGCGAGCGATATGATTTAAGATATAAGCCGCACCATAGCAGACTGTTTGGCGGACTTTCGTACCACTAGGTGGTTGCAAGAATCGTGGATAGTACCTTTCCTACGTTTAGCTGGTATTCGCTATATAAGGGTGTTCGGCAAAAAAATAGAGATATAAGCGTCTTAGAACATACCTTTCAAACCCTTTAACTCTCGTATGCTGGGCTCTGACACTCGGCAGCATCTCAAAAAGCCCATGTTCTCGAAAGGCCCTTTTGAGAACAAGGCCTCTCTTCTGAACCCAAAAGTTTTGTCTAGGATGGAGCTTATCGGTTGCTTCCTTCTGTTCATGTGCCAGGCTAAATTTTACCGTTTTCCTGTTTCCAATACGGCCTCTTCGGGTGTATCGAAACTGGCTCAGGCGCTTTATGCAGGGTCTTCGAGAAATCTTATCTCTTCTTACGGGTGGTGGGATGACAACCATCTCGCCCATTCGGTTGAATTTGCGCTCAGGTTTGACGTAGTTCGGATACTGGAGTCTGAGAGTGCAGTTCATCTTCGCAAAATGCCGATTAGTGTCCATCGTAGGGATGTCGAGTTCCTCTGGATCATAGATTAGATCGACGTTGCTCCCATTAACGGAGTTGCAGGTGAGCATTAGTCGGTGATTGAGGAGATTGCTGGACCATCCAATATCTGACTCATCCGAGTCTGACTCGCCATCCTCGTCGATTCTATACCTCATGTTAGATAGCCTCAACTGAAATTTGAGAGCGTTGTCCGGAATCAAATACCCACCTTGACATATACATCCCAGTCGGGGATGCTTTCCAGTTTTCCTCTAACCCGAGTAGCTTGAATGAAATGTCCTCGTTGGTATGTTCATCATCGCCATCTCTGGCCCCAGACCATATGGTCATTGGTCCGCTAGGCTCTGATACCTCCATCTCATCCTCTTCCTCCCAGTTCTTATCGTGATATTCGAATTTGGGAATAGTTCCGGCCTCGATACAACGAAGCCTACCATCATGGGATCTCCATCCTTTCTTAACGGGCTGCCAACCTGGCGTTGCCGGAAGATGTGGCCAAGGTCTATTCGGAGCAGAGCCAAGGGTTTCACCTCCGTAGGCCATAAGGTCCCCTTCAAGCACGCCCCGATTCTTTTGTTCTTGGTATCTCCGCTTGCAACAAGCCTCTTCTTCATTAACTTGTGCCATAAACTCATCGATGTCGACTTCGCCCCGCTTCGTAAAGCGAAGAAATTCTCTTGCACTTCCCTCGCCAGCATCTTCTCCAGTTCCAGCCAATTGGAGAAGATATGCTTCGATATCCTGTTTTTTGTTCACTTCTACGATATCGACCCCAGAGCGTAAGAAGTGTTCATTCCAGCCACGCTTCCACGCCGAAATAGAATGATCCTTCTCCAAACTCGTAGCGTCAATGCCTTCGACATACCGGACAAAGCTCTCTCGGGGAGACTCTACTACCGGCCCACTAATCTGCGCTGGAGATCGTGGGTTCGGCGACAAGTTGCCTGTTCTCAGAATTTCTGGTGAATATTTTGCAATGACGGCTCTTGCGGCTATCTCCTCGGCACGTGCAATGTCATTTTTATCGATTATAGGGATATGGCGGTATGTTTCAAAGTCTGTAAATTTGGGTCGCTGGGAGCCTGGAGTATCAGCACTTTCTGGGCTAGCGTTGAGAAGTTTTGACGGTGATTTGTTCCCTGGTAAACTGAGATCCGTGACAAGAGCGTCGGCGAATTCGATAGTTAGGTCTAGGCATTCGATCTCTGAAGCCTTCTCTACCTTAGAAGATAGAGGACAAGCAGGACTGAGTTGTGAGGATATAGGTGCAGGAGTTGGTTGGAGTTGAAGAAGCCCCTCACTATCGGAGCCGATCTCCTCGCCGTTCAAGGGATCCGAACCTGGCTTTGGTAAGCCGGTTTCAATGTGACGCTCATTAGATAGAATGTGTCCTTCATTGTTGGAAGAGCTGAAACCCGTACTGCTAGGAACAGCTGGTAAGGCTCCCGACTGAATAACCTCATGATTAGATAGGGGTAAAGAAGCTCGGCGTCCTGATGGCATTGCGCCAGTAGTTCCATTGGCCCTGCTACCAGAAACCGTTGGATCAGCGTTTTGCCCAGCAACATTTTTGTTCATATTCTCGATACGAAGAGCTTTCAGTTTAGCGGAAAAAGCACTCAGTCGAATGCCCGGTGGCAGTGTATTCATATTAACTGGTTGTTTTTGTGATGACCCCGGGGTTGAATTAGCGCTTGACTGTGCAGAGGAACCATTGTTGCGGGATGGGCTCCATCCAAAAATTTTGAAAGGCATTATCTCGTCTTTATCATCTAATTGACTCTTAGGTCCTTCTTTCTCGTTGCGAGCTATCAAGTTCTACCTGCTAGACCCGTCGAGAAATCCTTCTTTTAGAAGGTTCGAAGAAGGAATACCCTCGATACCCGATGAAAAAGGGAATTTGGGCGAGAAGATTCCCGTCGATTGTCCACTTGGAGTCTCGTTGCTCCCGTGATAGAAGATAGAACGCTCCCGTTCTGGAGTTAGCGTAACGTCCTTGATACGACGACGATGACTTGGAGGACTATAGGTATTTCTTTGGTGGAAATAATTGGTGGTTGACTGAAGAGTTGATGGTTGAGGAGGGTAGGAGTATGTCGTTGCAGTAGTAGTACCAATGTTATCTGTATGCAACAAATTTTGTTAGAAACTTAGACGTCTATAATTTATTTCACAAGATCGTACAACTTACATCCATCATCACCATCATCACTCTTCTTCCTTTTCAGTGTATTGGCGCTGCTGCTCAGTCCAATCCTCCTCGGCACACTTCTCTCATCAAAGGCTCTACTACCTTCATTCCCGGAATTCCCTAAAATTAAGGTAAGTCTCACACCTCAATCAATTTACCTGCCAGTTAATTAAAACATCGGCTCACCTGTTGTTGACATTCCCGACAGTTGAGATCGAGTCCCCACCTCGTCGTTTCTATTGCCCTCGATGACAGCAGCATCTGTACCATCATCGATATCCATAGCATCTTCATCATAGCTACCGGCAGGTACACCTTCTTCCCACTGAGCAATGGCGGATTCAAATTGTCGTCTGCGAGTGGACGTGCTGAGACGGCGGAAAAAGTCGCTGTTGCTGGGTGTAGTATTGGACATCGCATGTAGATGGCTGGCAGCTTCTGCTCCTGTAACGACAACAGAAACGGGAGATATATGAGGATCCCTCGCAGCCAAGATATTATGCTGGATTTGATATCGTGATGCTTCGGGGATCTTGGATGCGATGGTAGATGTAATGGTCGGTAGGTGGATAAACTTGACAGTATCGCTAATCGGACTGGTTGTCGATAGGTACCCTAGAGGATGTGTTTGGGAGAATGGAATTTGAAGGTGCCAATAAGGGGAGAAATTTTTTTTTTTTTTTTTTGCGGACACGTCGACGGCTTGCTTTTGATGAAGCGTCCGCGGATACTGCGCGTGGGTGCTTTGAGGTAACAATGAATGACAGCTACTATCTCAGGAGCCCGTAGACTACAGGTCATGCAAAGGGAAGTCTTGGGAAGCTCGACACCCGCTCTAGGGTTCTCAAGATTGAATTCAAGGCTCACAACCATTTCGACATATGATCCTACTAAATATACACCCCTTCTTCTTCTAGGACTTAGCCTAATGGTTGAAGAACACTTCATCGATAAAGAATAACATTGTTTGAAACGCATTCTCTAACGGAGCCAATAATCCTACAAGTTACTAGCCCGGTTTGCTGGCCGCTTCCCACCAACTGTTGCATTTTATGCGTTGATATTGAAGGACTAGAAGGGTTCGAGGTTCCACAGACACAACGGCCAAAGTCGTCTAGATCGTCCTTGATCGGCAAGTTACACAAATATCTGCTAAGGTGCGGACATCACTACGAACGAAGGTTGAAAGTGTATAATGATTTTCAATATATTCTACCAAATATCTACAAAGGAACTGAAAAGGTATAGCCTTTTAACTGTACAAAAAACTTGAAAGAAACTCGCTGCATCAGCTTCTGTCATCCTCGACGATATATCTTACAATAATAGCACCCTGATTTCAACGGGCTAATGACGGATTCAAAGTTTGGCATTGCATCCGTTGAAACCCTCGATGCAGACGTCGCGCTTGAACTTCTCGCAGCTTCGGGTCTGCATGCCGCTGCGCTTGGCACGCTTCATGCATCCGACAAAGCTACGTTGGCACCTGATGAAGGCATTGTCGCAGTCACGGCGGGTAAGTGCGTTTTCATAGCCAGTCAAAGGAGTACCGGTGCCATTCGGCTCTTCAGCGGTGGCGGTGGTTGTTGGGACATCCGGAGGTGGGATGGTGCTGAAACCGGGTGGCAATGGGAAGGTAGATGGCTTAATATATGTGAGAGCTGGATCAATAGTGGTAACAGGAGCGGCCGCAGTGGTTTGGGCTGGGACATTTCCACCTGCTGTAACAGTAACAACCTTCTCGACAATTGTGGTGTAGAGGCTGGTGACGACACTAGTGGCAACGCTGGTGACAACCTTGGTGGAAACTTCTTTGGTAGTGACGGAGACAGTAACGGTCTTCTCAACCTCAACGGTCTTCTCAGAACATGCAACTGGATCGACAGTTGGCTCTGGTGCAAGTGTCTTTGGTCCAACCTCTTCCTCATCCTCCTCGTCGCAGCTAGGGGCAGTGGTAGTGTATGTCGCAGTTAAAGTGACCGACTGTCCTCCAATGGTGGTCACAAGGGTTGTGGTAAAGGCAGTTTCTTCTGGTTCCTCCTCCTCTTCGGTCTCGGTAGGCACTTCGTAAGATCCAGTTTCATTTGGCACTGGAGAGTCAGTAACGCTTGGGGTTTGTTCAACACCAGCAGTACCAGCTGGATAGTCGCCAGTTGGGAAAACCCCATCGGTCGAAGTAGGGACGAGAGTAGGGAAAGAGCTGGGAGTGTCGACTGGGGCAGAGCTGGATGGGACTTGAGGATTTGGGGACGATGTACCATCCTCGGTGTAAACGGGTGGACCAGGAATGACATAGTTCTCGACCTTTGGATAGTAAATGTTGATGAAGATGCCAGGATCCTCAGCGGAGTATGCTCCGGGGAGCTTGACAGTATCTGGAGTGTTCTCGCCAGTGGCCCCAGTAATCTCGATGTTGGTGCAAGATGGGTAGAATTGGGCACCATTCTTCTCGTGGGAAGCGTGAAGGGCGATGATCTCGTGGCGCATGAGATACTGTCCGTTCTTGATCTTCTTGGGAAGGGTGAGAGTATAAGAGTTATTGTTCTTGATAAGAGCATCGGCAGCCCATGTGCCGTCGGCAAGGAGACCGGCCTCATCGATCTTAAACCAGTTCAACTCAGACCCGACAGCGGTAGTGCAATCACCCCCGCAGTCGGCAAGGTAGGTGATGACGGGTCCCTTGTGAGATTCTGGCCACTCGGTCCAGAAGAAAGTAACCTCGCTGCCGGCTGGGGCTGGAGCCACGAGTTTTGCTGGCTTCGCCCCTTTGTTACAGGCAATATCGGCGCTAGTGACATCATCGATGAAGGAATTGCCGTTTTCCCAGAAAGCTTGGGTGATGCGGTCTGGTGCTGGGTTCTTATACTGGTCCTGGAATGGCAAAGAACCAGTGTATCGTTGGCCACCGATGAGGAATTCTTGGACAATTCCATGGCCCATAGCCGTCGAGGCGGCGGAAAGGAGAGCAACTAAAGTAGTCTTCATTTTGAGTAGTATAAATGACTGTTTTCAGAAAACTTTCGTAGATATCAAATATCCTGCGGTAGAATATAGAAATATAGCTGCGCTGCAAACTGTGAACGACCCAGTCTTTCCTTTGAAAAATGCTGAAGAGCAAAGACAGTGAAATCCAACTAGTGGAATTTCCGATATATCTGATCAAACAGATATCTTCAAAACGAATATCAAATTCGTTTCGGTACGATACAAGAAGCAACTAGGCTCTGTATCTTAGGTGACGTTTATTCTGATGCTGAAGCACAAAGAGAGCGAATGGTCCTCTACAAGAGAACGTGTTGTATCCAACAACCAAAAGACGTTAAGAAAAAAAAATATTTGAAGGAGTGTGGGCGTTCGTAAAGAACGAAAGGTAGGAACTGGGTAGTGTCAAGCACAACAGCCGCGGGCTGAGGAGAAAAGGGAAAGAAAGCATCACGAGAGTGTGGTCGTACCGTCTATTATATGGTTTTCACGGTGCCGGTCTGTGGTTGTTCCTGTGGATCTCTCCAGATCCCAACCGACATGGTTCCAGGGTTTTGAAAATTAAGTTAGATTGCATACTCCTGATCGCCACATTGCAGACCCACTGTGTGCACAAGGCGGCGTTTGGTAGGCTGATGGGGCTAGTGTGGTGTATCTGACAGTGGGATGACAGGCGCTCCTTTTGGGATAGCAGCGGTGATACCTCATCACTTCGAAACAGCCAAGTTGGAATTCTTTGATCGGAGCCCCGGCTTGCTGCCCTGCCCTGCTCATCTGCCGTTCGGTCAATTCGGCTGGTGAAGCTCGAGTTGAGTTTTCTCAGGGATTCGACGCTGACCCTAGCCCTCGCTGAGGGTCCGGACAAATCTCGAGGCAACAATAAACGCCAAAAGGGATTCGGAATTCGGAAACAGGGTCGTCAGCGAATGACCGTCATACAAAGTTTCCATATATGCAGTCAGCGCTACCGACACCGGATTATCCTTCGGCGCGTGGTGATGGTGTCGAACCTAAAGATATCACCGAATGCATAAACGTTGTGTAATGCACTGCATGTTGATGCCTTGCAATGCAGTCGTCGACCGTCTTCTCGAATGGTCGATCGCTTGATCCCAGCTTAGACCACAAAATGACGCCCAGTTTGCGTCCCATCGTCATCAGAAAAGGGGCACCAACGTGTGTACGCACTTTGAATGCCCAGTTAATATCTTTAAAACTCATGGTGCTTCAAAGATACGGACCCGAGAAGAGGCAATTTCTTGCGAGCCAGGCCATTTGGAAGCTCGTCTCCCCTTTTCTCCTTTGTTGACGCTGGGCCTTGCCGGGTGTATATATTGAAACCGTCCAGGTTTGAAGGAGGTGAAGACCCGGATTCGAGTCTTGACGAAAAAACCTACCCACAAGAGAATACATGACAATAGAGGAGCCTTCCGTTTCCAAGCCTTGGGCCTTCCAAGTCGTCTACCAAAAGCGAGATTATTCAGGCTGATATTTCGTGAGTGTTACACCCTTGGATCCTGTAAAAGTTGGAACCACCCGCTTTGAATTGCCCCAATCTATGCTGACTCCGTACGTGTGCGTGTGCATATAGAAGAAGTGGAGTAATATCTATAAGACGTGAATGATATGATATACTAGCGGGCCGATATTATTATGCTGAGTTTAATCGCGATATTGTCA
This sequence comes from Arthrobotrys sinensis, assembly GCA_036971225.1. Classification (NCBI taxonomy): domain Eukaryota; kingdom Fungi; phylum Ascomycota; class Orbiliomycetes; order Orbiliales; family Orbiliaceae; genus Arthrobotrys; species Arthrobotrys sinensis. The sequence goes on along the minus strand of JAJTTV010000002.1, from coordinate 2,838,400 downwards.
ATCGATGTATGTTCTTTCCCATGAATTCGAAGCTTGAGCGTGAGGCTGCTGAAAGAGTTGTACTTTACGCAACACAAAAATCTTAAGAAAATGCCACACGCAACACATTCATGGCTCAGTTGCGCCGCCATCGAAGTGTTCAATCTGCCTGCCATCAATGGCCATCCGATCATGATATCAGCGACACGCCTACAAGTATCAAATTCCTAGTCCTCGTAGCTTCGTAGCCCCACAGCCTTCACACTACCGTGGCAAGTAGTTATAGGTATTTTCAGCCCCTGCTAATCCCTCTTAGCTCTTTTCTCAGCAGTGTCTCCAGTGCATATTGCAATTTGGAATTGCCAGGTCGTATTGGATATTAAATTATTTACAAAACCATAAAAAGCGAACAGCGGCCAGATCGGAGAACGAGCCTATCCCGTATGAGTCCGTATACATACTCAATTAAATACTATATTAGTCGCTAACATAATGACTGTTGTACATTGCGCTAAGCACCATGAAGTCCCAAAGACATCATTTCCCCACCTTGTCTCTCCCCGTTTCTTCATCCACACTCCTTCTCTCTCCATCAATGACTACTTCCTCTGGCCCGTTAAACGTTTTCCTTCCTCTAACTGCGTACCACACCACACTTACACCAGCAAAACCCATGAAGACTACGGAAGCATAATTCATCCCGGCTGCAGTAACGGGGATACTAACAGGCATGCAGAACAAAACCACACTGAATATAATCCAAGTTACTGTTGCAATGTTGATTGCATATCCAAATTTCCCTAAAGAAAACGAGGATTTCTGAACAGCAACACGACCGTTGAGAATGTTGACGAGAATTGGGAAGCCATAGGATGTGGAGAGGCAAATTGTAGCGACACCGACGAAGGATTGGAAAGCAGCTGTGGAACCGAAGTAAATGAGGCCAAGAAGGCAGCAAATTGCAGAGGATAAGAGGAGGCCGTTCAGTGGGACATTAAGTTGGTAGTTATATTGTGACCAACTATTAGACTGGTTAGCTTTCCCAAATCAAGTTGAAACCGAGGATATGAACGACTTACTATCTAGAGCCAGGGATCGCTCCGTCTCGAGCGAAGGCAAATGTGCATCGACTAGCAGCGGTAAGTGAACCAGTCCCCGCAAAAAGAGCGATAACAAGAACTACATTATTGTCAGCTCATTCATCTAGTTTAACTCTAACACAAAAGGTACGAGCATACTTAATGCTAGCAGACCCATTCCACCAGCCTTGCTTCCAGTAACTGTGGTGAAGATCATTCCAATGGGCTGACCGTTTGCCACGCTGAGGACAGCCTTAACCTCAGGTAGTACGAACAGCAGAGGAACAAGATAGATAACACCAGTCAACCCCGCCATGAGGACGCTCAAAACCATTGCCTTGGGGACCTCTTTGTCTGGGTTCTGAACCTCTTCGCACAGGGACGCGACCATGCCATATCCGGTCAATGTATACGCAGCTTGCAATAGCCCGACGAAAAACGACCAGCCGGCTGGATACCCCGAGGCAGTCGGATCGTAATGCGCGAAAACATATTCAGCAGTGTTTCGATAGCGAGCAGTTGTGAGCAGAACAATGAGAAGGATGAATACAGCAGCCGCAGTCCAAATCATGCCTGTCTCCGCACCCGGTCAGCACTTGTACTTCAATGAAGGTTCTAAGAGGTCCCATACATATCGTGTTCAGCATATTTAAATGCTTGCTAAAGAATGCGTTAATGCTTGTGCATACAGCCATCACCCCCCAAAACATAAGAACGGTTTGCCATGTGTTTGCGACAAATTCTTCGTTAAAGATCGAGATAGCGGAAAGGAATAGTTGGCCGGTCGAAAAGCAAATCGAAAGTGTTACTCTAATTTATCGTCAGAATCTAGCTTCGAAGATATGGTCTCGCTATAACAAAGGTACCATGAACTTACGTCCAATTACCGACAAGAGTCAACCATCCTGTGATCCAACTCGCTATGGGCCTATATTTCGGGGTCGATAACATTGCTGACCACTAGAACTTTCGTTAGAATCTTCCTTAAATGGGTTGCGATGTTGTCGGTGATTATCCATACATAATAAACTCCACCAGCAGTAGGATACACAGCACATATTTCCGCCAAGCTCGCTGCGATACCCATTGAAATCAGCGAGACAAGGACCCAGCCCCATATAACCGTCACGCTCTGCCCGTTTGTTAAGCTGAGCGATAATGTTGTCGAAAGCCCGAACGGCACCGCTGTATCGAATGGTCATTGTATTAGTCATCATGTCCCTGGGTCGGCATTATCTAGGGCACACAAGGCCATACCCATAATCGCGAATGAGCTTTACCTTCAGTGTTAGTACACTCTTAAACCATACCGACGGATCGATAGCGCGGAAAATCTTACAGTCCCATAATCGATACCATGCTCAAATTCTTTGGCAGGTCTTCCCGCTTGTTCCCTGTGCTCAACCGCTTGAGCACATTTTCACTATCCAAGCCTCCAGGACTCGAAGCTCCCGACATCCTTTCACTAAGAAATGATACCTAGCCGTCTAAAGTAATATCTGGTGTAAATCTTTCGAGTATTTGGTAGAACCGCTATTTAAGTCTCCGTGCAAAAGGTTAAGCGCTGTTGGTGTGTTGGAGGGAGACGACGGGGTATATATCCAAGTCTAGTCGCCGTTACACGATGAAATAATGAAATGTGAATGGTGACGTCTAAACTTCTAGGCTCACAGGTATGTACCTAGGTTCGATCCAAGGATACGGGTATCGGTCAGAGCCTCACCCGACGGCTCGGTATACTATCCCTATAGTGGCCTGACGTCTATCGAGAAACGGTCACACGACACCGCGGCCAGTTCTGTTGCAGGAGTTACGTAAAGATTCAGTGTAAAGAGAGAAAACTTTGGATTAAGCTAGGGCGAGAGCTCTGGAAGGAAAATCGTGGGCAGTGGGGATAGTATATAAGAGAGACGTCCTTTATCAAAGCGCCCAGCCACCCAGCTGTTTGGATTTCGCATGCTTCAATTGTCTTGTATTAGCAGCCTCAGCAGCTTCTATTCAGTCCAGTGCCCCAGATTCTTGGTCGTCTTGTGGTCGCCGCATATTTTAGTGGCGATATCGCAGTTTCTTCTTCTGACGTTCCCTGGTCAAAGGGCCCTTTAGTCTGACATTGGCCTGAAAAAAACCCAGGCCATTGACGCACTCGCAGAAAGTGTCCGCCGCCTAGTTCCTTGTCATGGAAGGGGATACCCTGTTCTAGAAATGATCAAGATGCAAGTTGTCGCCTGCCTAATACCGGTTCGGCGGGCATGCACGTCACTTGCCTGTCCTGTTTCGGGCAACTGGCCGGATTTGGAACAACACACACTTTACAACAAGATCTCCTTGACTAAGGAATAAGGCCAATTGAACGTGAATACGGTTAGAACTTTAACAAGTCAAAAACAAGAAGACATCAGGCGCAACCTTAAGCATAACTTTACAATCGGCTCCAAAATTCGACGTACAACCAATCCCACAGGCCCAACTTACACAAGATACGACAACAATAGGCTCTAGCTCGTAGTCTTCTCTATAAATACACCACCCCGCGCGTAGAATTCGAGCAGAGCAAATCAATTACATGTGTACAAATGTGAACAACAGGAAAAAATGGACATTTTGAATATCGGACCCCACGAATCTAGCCGAACGAGGCCTTAATCTCGGCTGTTTTGCGTGGGCTCGGGATGCATGACATGGTTTGTGGGCAGCGTCCTCCTCTCTAGATCGGGGGTTGGCTTAGTGATTTGCAAACCATATACAACCTCGGTAGCTTCCGTCAGCTTGCCATCGATAGTCTTTGTAACAACTTGGGTAGATTTGTTGGCTTTTTTCCATTTATAAATTAGTACTTGGATATCCATTCCTAGTCCCTATAGATTGACTAGTAGCTCTTTCATTGCATTGGATCGTGAACTCACCAATAAGGGCCGATAGAACCCGACCTACGACCTGCGCCCCAAGATCTCTGATATCTTCGGGAAGGTCAGTGGCGGAAGGTTGATCTTCCATTGTGGTCATAGCATCTCCATTCGCTGGAGTCGGGCGGGATGGGGGTGTGGTCACCATCGTTACGAATGTCGTTTTATCATCCTTATAGGTTGATGGATATCTGATTTGGTACTGGTTGGGGTCAAGACAAAAACATGCATCCCTCAACTCTTGCCCCATGCGGGTCCGGCGTTCGATAGGCGCACAGTAAGTCCAGTATTTGCTCTCATCGGAAAGTAAATCGGCAACATCGCCGTCTTTTACTAATTTGTCGCAAAGTTCTTTTGCAGCGTCGGGCTTTTCAGAGAGCTTGGTCCAACAAGATTTGGCCCAGCAGTCGGCTGGTGCTTCTCTGGCCACCGGTTTGTGAGCATCGATGCTAACCCAGAAATAAATTGAAAGGAGCAAAAGGCTTTTTTGAACCATCTTCGCCAGGCTGTGAACTAACTATTTCGCGAGGTTAGCATAAGGAGTAGTATAAAGTCATATGTATTTTAGAGGCGAGGACAGGCTCACCTAAACGCCGCTTTGGTATCGCCAAATCAGTAAAAGTTGGTCTGCAGAATATAGTCTTAGGGAAGCCCGACCACTGTATAGCTGTAGCTGAAGCCCCGGTAGAAAACGAAGAGGTAGACAGGGTTTTATGCTTCCATGTTCCTTACCGTACCGACAATGGATGTTCAAGTTGACACGGTTTAGCTTAGGCGACCAGCCTAGGCTTCTTACAGGTTACTCAAGTGAACTTAGCCGTGCCAGCAACCATTTTTCACAACTTGTAACAGGTTAAGTTCCATAATTTTGTTGGAATGGATCTGTGGACTTGAGAAGAGAGAGTTGTATTGACTGTTGTCCGTGTCATCTGTGCTTAATGTTGTGCCATGTAACGAATTTATTGCACCGCCCGAGGTGCTCATAGATACGAAAGGATCTCATTCTGGCATTCTGGCAAATATTCTAGTAGTATATAATTTCTCGACGAAAGGACACGCCTCGCGACATAGAATTTGGTGACGGTTAGGGTTTTTGAGTAGGCTGGCTTGTAGGTGCGTTCGGAGAGGACGGCGAGCGCGCTTGCTTGTGTGAAGTCTAGAAGGAGGAGAAGGGAACATATGATTGAGAGTAGGAGCCGCATTTTGAGGATCGGAGGCGGTCAATTGATTGAAACCCAGAGCTCCCGACTTTTCAAATCGGCGGAGGATACGGAACTCCAACAATATAATCAGTCACTCCGTAACATAACCATAGCAAGTAGAAGTCATACTGAGTGGCTAGGTTGGGTTGTTAACGTTTTATAACATCAACATTACTTCTGCTAACGCTAGACGTTGTGACAATTATGCGTGTCGTGCTTGGTGGCATAGAAACATTGAGTAATTCAAAACTACAAATTCATGGTGCTGCCTATTCCGCAGTTAGCTTTGCCAGGAAAATCTGAATTAAATGAATTTATAGAGTTCTAGGCTTTACTTAGAGGTTTCGGTCATGTTCTACCTTGCCTGCAACGACTAGGCAGCCAAAATTGAAATACCTTGCGTGAGGTTCTACGATCTAGATCCCACCTTCAAGTATACAGTCTTTGAGCAGACCAACGTTTAACTAGTGGTTTGGGGCACAGAGAAGACAGAGTTTCAGGCCTTCTGTAAGGTTGGTTGAGGTTGCCCCTAACATAAGCCTGTTTGTCACTTTGAGGGTAAGAACAACACCAATATGGATCATGCATGAAGCAAATAATATGTCTATAAAGTACTCTTGTATATTCATAGGTAAATTCGGTTTCGGTTTCAGGGAGAAAGCTATATGAGAATGGAGCCGCAGGGGCCTAGGATCTCAGCGGAATTGAGCCTTCGGAACTGATCAATTGAGTATTAGACGGCGAAGTCAAGGTTGTGAATGTATTTCTATTTTAGGAGTGTCTGCCTTAGAATGAACCAGTGGGATGTGAAAACATCAACTTCTTAAAGAACAGGATAAGGCCTAGCAAGTTATGTGAAGCGATGCCTCTTTATCTAGATGGCCATCGACTGCGAGCCAACTTCGTTCATTTTGCAGGTGCCACGGGGGAGGAAAAAATATTAGCGAAGGAGTCGTTGTAGCAGTCCGTGGAGAATATATCTGACTGTGGCGAGATATTTGGTCTGTAAGTGTGATAATGGAGATTAAACGGTCGCGCGTATGGTACTATTGTTATATTTAGTCATAGAATGGAAGCAAATGGACCATGTATCTTAGGGGCATAGACGTTGCTGTATACTTAAGTCGTAGAACTGGTACATGCGCAAGCATACTTTGCGGCGATCCCACGTATTGGCAAATCCTCCAACTAAGAGTTCCTATCATCTGAGTCCCTAGAGAGTCAAAGCGTTTTAACGTTTTAACCGACACAGACCGTCGACTTCATGTTTGGGGTCTAGCGAGCATATTACACACAGAATGTAAACCTTTCAAGTAGTAGTTAATGTAGAGTCCGGAGGTTAGACGTGTGTGAATCTAGTTGCATAACCCATTTACTTACCATACCAGGTTCAAATAAAGTTCCGGACGATCACAATCCCTGCATTTCGCCACGCTCTAGGTTTGTAAGATATCCTCCAGGAGGGCCGAGCTGGCAACGCAAAAAATGCAACGTCTCCTCGGGATCCAAGATTCTTAGAAAAGCTTCAACTTATCATGAATATCTTTGGCAAGGAACTAGTCCAATAGCTCAGTTTGTCGAGAAGTTAAACAGCCCAAACGATAGTGAAATATATATATCCCATCAGTCATCTCTTGGCAAGTGGGCATCTATGAACCCTGTATCAAGTTTAAAGGTTTACAAAGCTTTTATACATTTTGGACCTGGAGCAGACGCAAGTATCAGAGCTAGACGCCGAGCATAGTTATATAACGTGTCTTCCTAGGCGCAAGTGAAGAAAATCCAAAAAAAAGTCCAAAAAGTAGATTAAAAAAAAAGTCAGTGGTGAGGTTTGAACCTCAAGTCTTGGTTCCAAAGATTGCTTATCAGCTGATATCAGGGCGCGGGACCCAACTCCGCTACTTCTAGGGGCTCGGACTCTAGAAGTTCCTGTGATGATGCGTACTCCTAGGGGCTCGGACCCTAGGAGTTTGTATCAAGATCCGGCACCTCCTACCATCCTGTACTGTGTACGCGTGGTACGGCCAATCCGGTAGTGAGGTGCACGGAGGGCGATATGCAGTGGTTAGAAGGTTAGCCTTTTGTTAGAAGGTTGAGCTTCATAACCACTACACCATATGCGCAGACCCGAAGGTCGAGAGGAATACTAATCTTTGGGCTATTTAACCTAAAGTTTTTAATACATGGTAGGTTATATGGCTCGGCAATACCAGACTGCTCGGCGATCTAGATACTGCAACCCGATCAATGGATCGATCGATAATCTTGCCCTTATCGTACAATAATTTACTAGAAAGGGTTCTGTCTAATAGATCTTATAGATCCTATGTTCATTAGCAGAAGCTACCCTATGTGGCCAGCCTTGCCAACGGTTTGCTACAGATTCTACACTAGCTATCAATTCGAGGCACTATATAACAGCCTCCATTCGATTCACCACCCCAAAAAACTCACGAGAAGACCTCTACACTCGCACCAAGCATGTTCAATCGTGCTGCCAAATCCTCATAGCCACGATTAATGACATAAACATTTCGTAAAACCGACATTCCACTTGCCGCCAGCATCCCCACAAGCAATAAACTCGCTGGTCTCAACGCCGGTGGACATGATAAATTGGCCTTTATCAATTCGCTCGGCCCTTGGACATATACTCGATGTTGATCCAGTAGCTCCACTTTAATACCCAGCTTGGACAATTCTGCGTAGTAAACAGCCCGGCGTTCGTAAATCCAATCGTGGATTAGCGTTTTCCCCGTTGCAACACCCGCTATTGGAACGAAATATGGAAGGCTATCCGGGTTTAAACCAGGCCAAATATTTGGATGCAACTTGTCCGGGAGGGAACAAAGTTTCCCCTCGTGCCGATGGATCGTGAGGTCGGCTAGATCGACATGTCCATTGTGAGCTTTATAGGATGACGATAGTGTATACCGCAGACCCATTTTCCTTAACTTCATCAATTCAAGTGAGATCCAGCGGAAGGGAACCCGTTTAATTATGATTTCCGAGTCGGTGGTTACTGCGGCAGATATGAAGAACATGGCTTCTATGGGATCTTCTGTCGGGGTGTATTCGATATTTTTCTTGATTCTCGATAGACCCCTAATATGGAGGAGTGGGGTACCAATACCTTCTACCTCAACCCCGAGCTTTTGCAAGAAATAGCAGAGATCCTGAACCATGTAATCGCAACTTGCTGCTTGGATAAAAGTTTCCTCAGCCGTCCTTGCGGCTGCGAGGATTGTGTTGTTCGTAACAGTATTTCCACTTTCGTATAACGTCATTTCTCCTGGTGCCTTCTTATCAACCTTGATATTGTATTGTCTATCTGTCGCAACGATGTTGACTCCGAACTCTTCAAGTGCGTATTGATGCGGTTTTACTGTTCTCTCCCCTAATTTACAGCCGCCAGCATAAGGTATCTCGAATTCCTCGTGGTCGTGCATGAGCGATCCAATAAGCATAAGGACCGATCGAGTTTTCCGGGCTGCTTCCTCATACAAATTTTGGAGCTTGAGCTGCTTCGGTCGACGGAGTTCTAAAATATTATTGTCCCTCCAGTTGGTCTTGACGCCAATGCTTTCTAAAACTTCGATCATTCGTGTGACTTCTTCGATCCGTGGGAAATTCAAGAACCTAGTGAGACCATGGTTCAACAAGCTAGCACAGAGGAGAGCAACCGCGGCGTTTTTGCTAGCCTTAAGTGCAACTTCACCATGGAGTCTTCGGCCACCTTCAATTTTAAGATGGACCTCCCTACTCGTTGACTGGAGATCGATAAGATTTGAGGCTGTGATGTCTGTGTTGTCGGTGAAGGGCCTAGGCTCTGAGTCTGAGCTTGGGACGTCGGGTATCATGTTGATATCTCTGGATCATTCGTTAATCTCAGTGGACGAGGATCTGGATGAAGCTTAGGTGAATACACGATATTGTGCAATGCATTCGATGCATTCATGTGCCAATGTAGGGATTAAAACCGCCGGGCGAAGATTTCAAGTGACACAGTACGTATCTCGTGCTACATTTTAACCCCTTCCGACCTTCTGCCTTTAAGCCAAAATTTACTCTTAACCAGTACCGTAGAATGCGGTACCGCGGTGCGCCACATATGCAAAATGAGCTATAGTTCATGGTTGCCCAGTTCAAGTAATATAGGGAAACGACGATCAGAGCTGAGAAGAACGCTGAAGGCTAGTACGCATTCCTCAGTTTTTGTCCCCGAATCTTAGCGCCTATGTGCTACACACAAATAAACTACGGCAGCAACTCTGGTTCCTGGTCCAAGGAAATACCGAATTTTGCCTGAACTATATGAACTATCTTATCTCTAAAATTGAGCAGCTGTCGAGACGTATGAGCACCTCGATTAATCAAAACCAAAGGTTGCTTTGCCCATGTCGCTACTCCCATCTCCATATCATGAAAACCCTTGAGTCCAGCCTTCTCGATCAGCCAGGCTGCAGGGATTTTCACTTTCCCACCTCCAACGGGCCAATTAGGAAGGTTCGGGTAAGTTGCTTGTAGGATTGTACACTCGCTTTCTTTGATGACTGGATTTGAGAAAAATGATCCGCAGTTGGGCACTAGCGTTGGATCTGGAAGTTTGGCTTGACGAATGGCAATAACAGCGTCCCTGACTGCCTGAGGTGTAGGGTTCGTGATACCATGGGCTACCAAATAATTCTGAAGTGCGGGGTAAAAGGGTGGTACGGAATTTCCGCGTCGGAGTCGGAGGGTAACCATTGTGATATAAAACCTTCCTCGATCGGTTGTCTTGAACCGACTTGTGCGATAGCCAAATCCACAATCTTCCTCCTTTATAACAACAAATTCTCCAGTGTGATTATCATATGCCTCGACGCTCACAAGAGTGTCTCGAATCTCCTGACCGTATGCTCCAACATTCTGTACAGGTGTCGCGCCGGCAGTTCCTGGTATTAGGCTGAGTGATTCAATGCCCGATATACCCTTCGAGACGGTGCGCGCGACGACCTGGTCCCAATTCTCCCCGGCACCGATTTTTATGAGAACGGCTTCATCGGCCCCGGTGCCGATTGGCTCTTCCCGATAATGCAATATTTGATTGCAGATTACCAGGCCGTTGAATCCTGAGTCTTTCCAAATAACATTGCTTCCTTGTCCAATCATGATCACCGGTAGCCGACGTTGCTTTGACCAAATGATTGCTTCATTCAGCTGGTCGCGGTCCGCGATTTTCGTTAGATAAGCTGCACGTCCCCCCAGACGCATGGTGGAATAGTCTTCGAGACTGGCGTTTTCAAGTATCTCCATTGGCTCGATGTTGTGATATCAATTTGTATATAATGAGGTAAAGTAGGGGGAGTATACATGAGTGAGGAATAAAAGGATGGGGAAAGGTCTCAAAGTACAGGGTAGATATGTCTGCAATTCTGGTTGGGCGTTGTAATGGAAACTTACTGATATATCGCTATAGAAAGCTCTAAACCGGCCAAAGGGTCCGTTAACTGAAGGCTACTAAGAAACAGTGAATCTATTACTCTATTACCGGTTACTGAAGAAATTTTAACAAATATATATGATGACGTTTCAAAGTTAGCAGTAGAGTAAGAAGGCTATGTGCTTTGAGGTAACGCCCAACGGAATCCGAGCATCCTGCTAGGGACGCCATACATAAAATTTCTATCTCCATTAAAAAATTGTGGAATCTGAACCGCTAATCCTTAGCAACCAATGCCTTTGCTAGAATACCTCGCTTGTATATCGTATATATTGCGGTGCATCATGATACAAACACTATATTTGTTTTGGGATGGATACCTCTTGGTCTTCTCTGTATATCGCGGTTCCGTGGTTCTTGAACAGGTCGATCCTCAAGTAGCGGATAGGAGCAGATACGCAAATGCGTCCGAAACTCCACGATTGCAGCAAAGACGACTAGTATCGCCATTGGCAATGAAGATACTATCCATAGCTGTGTTTGACCAAGTATGCCCGTGTTACGAATATCACTGTCCGGTCGACCTCCTTTGTAGTACTATTGCGTGGATCATACCTCAACGGTGTTGATAAAACCCGAAACCGCAGTGGGGCTCCTCCTTTCCTCCACCAGCTCGGAAGGAGGCTGGGCCCGAGATGGGGCGATATAGGCGCTGTCATGAAAAGGAATGCAAAACCCGTATCAAGATGAAAGAGCGCAACCTCATTATTTTGTGTTCTAATGTACCATCCTTATTAGGACAGAAAAGGGCAAATATAAGCTGATTAATGAAGATCTTAAGACGAAGATTCTTCTCCGGCACGACCGACTAGGTATAGTACTAAGCATTCCCAAGTACAATTGCGCTGCTCAGATTCTCCATTTGCTTGCTAGGTTTCCGAGGTGACTTTGGGTCAACATTAAGTCGCAAAACCAAGACAATCAGGATGATGTAAGCAAGAACAGATGTAATAGCGCACACGATAACCGTGTTACCGCTGGTTCTGAATACCCGCTTTGCTCCAGTCCGTTGATCTACCGGTAGCTCATTCTCTTCTTTGTCCTCAACAATATAGAACTGCCGGTTGCTTTCACTTCGCCGATAGGCAGATATAGCCATGATGACGGCGCCATATCCAGCGAACAAGGCTCCAATGGGATAGAATTCGAAGGTGAATACTTTGAGAATAATAAGCGAAAACGTGAAGAGTGAGATGGAAGTTCGGAAGTAAGCGCCTTCGAAAGTACGCTGTGAGGCGCGAATTTCAACCAGCTCTTCCTGACTGAGGTTGAGATCTGGTCGGGTGGAACGAGGACTGCGAATATGGTGGACCGGCGCCGGGAGCTAAATAAGATAGTTAATATCGTGCCGTAGAGGGGTTGACAATAAAGCTATAAACACCAGCGTGCTACTGGAAGGCAGGAAATCACATACTCTAAACATTTTTGCAGGTCGGTTCTAAAGTTTAAGACTTTGTGACTTAAATCTCCGGTGATGTCAAGATAGAGGAATTCGAAAGCCGAACGAAAGACCTATGACGTCCGTGGCTGGACTTGAAACCTTAAGGAACCTTTGAATTCAACTTCAATACAAAACAAAACTCGAACGTCGACGATGTACCACCACCTGAGGTTGTCGACTGTTCACCTCCGAAACCATGAAGCCAGGAGAGCCTGCGATCTGAAATCGCAACCTAACGAAGGCCAAGAACATTCCTCGTGATTGCATCAATTTGGGATTTGGTGCGTGCGCGCTTATCACCGAGTGAGGCAGGTGGCTAGGCTCCTAATCTCCGAGTAGCGCAGCACCCTTGTCGATGCCAGTCGAGCACCCGTCTGCTCCTGAAGCTCCAGCTCTCCGTCTACCGAAGACACGCGACATCATCCTCATCACCGGTAGCTGCAGCAGCGATTATTCGAGTATCCTTTACCGCTGCTGGTGCTGTCGGCCGTTCTACCGCAATGGACACCTCGACGTCCAAGGTCACCGTCACCTACTGGGACCCCTCATCCGTCTTTCCACTATTCTCCCCAGATATCAAAGGAAGACTGCCTCTAAGGCACTTGCACTGGAAATCGCCATCTAGACCCCTTCGATCCATCAATTCACTATATGTCGATTTTATACCCGCTGTACAGCCTCTTATAACTACGACCACAGCTACATCTTCCGAAGATCCTGCTACTTCCCCGTTTACGAGACAGTCGCCGTCACTATACACCGCTCCTTCAAATCTTCCAAGATCTGGGAGTACCGATGGAGCTGTATCTCCCGTATCTCCTCCTCCTGCACCAAAGATCGTTGCGAATGCTGTCGGACGCAGGAGGTCATCGACACCAAATCTCAACACCTTTGTTCGCAGAACGACGCTCGGAGAGATCCCTATTAAAGAACGCCGTCATCAGATACCTGGTCTTCGTCAGACCTCCTACCTAAAGATATTCTTCCTCCGCTGCGATGACAACGATACCTACAGAAATACATCCCGAAAAGAGCTCAAGGAATGGATAGCTACGCACTGTACCCCAACATCCTCAACGTCAGGTTCGAGCTCGAGTTCGTCCAAAAATGACAATCACGATGCCTTCGAATGGATGATAGTACACGTCGTTTTGCCTGGTACACCCGCAGCCAGTCAACCACGCATGACGGGCCAATCTAGCTCTTCCCTTAATTCCAATGCCTCCAATCCAGAACCGAGCAATAAGTCCCGCTTTCAGTTTAAATCTAGCACCACAATCCTAGAAAAGCTCAAGAGCGACTTTGGGTCGACATCGAAAAAGGCTCTCCCTAGAATCGTTCAGATACGACTCTCCCATCCTCAACCGTCCCCGCCTCCGGGAGCCGCCGCGACCGCTACTCCAATTCCTACTCTAGCTGAGAAAGATGCAGACTATGGCCTCTTAATTTCGCATATGAAGTCTTTGATCCTCACGAGTTTCGACCTCCGGGTACAGCAATACGAAGATGATATATTGGCGAGAAGTAATCAACAACATTTACCAGGGTGGAATTTCTGTACATTCTTCGTGCTGAAAGAAGGATTGGCTGGAGCGTTTGAGAGTGTGGGGTTAATAGAGGACGCCTGGGCGATATACCAGGAGCTTGCGGTTGCCGGTGAAAGTATCATCGTTGGGGAGGAAGCAGATCGGGAAGGAGGGAAAACGTTCCTTGGGTGGAGCGGTGAAGTTGTAAAAACCCTTGTGGAAGAGGGAAGGAAATGGCATACTCATCAGAGCGAGAAGTTGAAGTCAGGTTCACAAGCCTCCCTAACAGTTCCAGGAACACCACCAAGTGATCTAGACCAGGTCAATGAAAAAGAGGACTTTAACGACGCTAGTATCCTATCATCCTCCCGCAAGCCATACAGAGAACTTATCTTGTCTAACAACATCTCCGTTTTCGACTTCTTATCTTATTGCTTTGCACGACAGGTATCTCTTCTCCTCCGCCTAGCCGCAACAATACCTAACCGAACCAGCGTTGGGTCTCACCCCGCCACAAACGATGCAACATACTCGTTCTTCGACCCTACTGCTGGATCTGAGGAAGCTGCTGTAGGAGGTGCCTTACCAAGGGAAGGCGAGGCAGGCTACCTCACAGAAGTCGTTAAAAAGGGCATTGAGTTCCTTCGTACCGGTTCAGCAGTTTTGCGGGCTGAATTGTATCGCGGTTGGGAAAGCATGCAGGCAGATCTCGAACAGATCAAAAAGTCCGAAGCAGCCTCTGGTGAAGAGACAGCCACCGTTACAGTCAGCACACCAGAGGAAACGGAAGCTAGGCAAAAAGTAGAACAGGACAAATTTGATCTGACATTCCCGGCCGCGAAGGCATTCATCGATAATTACATCGCTTCCTTCGTCGTAAATGGGGTGATGCAACTTATTGACGCCACGGACCACAAAAGCGTTCCACATCTTGATTGGAAGGATCTATTACTTCTAGAAGCAAAAAGTCCACCGCCAACACCCAGTATAACACAGGCGTGGGTGCCGGGTGCAGCGACCAACAGTAAGGACATGCCGCCAGATTCGATTCCACCAAGAACTGCGACAATATATTCCACAGAGATTGAGGAAAAGAAGGGGCCCACCGTCTCAGAAGGCCTAACAGCGACTGAGGAGCTTGCGTTCTTTAGAGCTGAAGTGCTCATGTTGGCTCGTGGAGTGGTCGTTGAGATAGCTGGGAACAGGTGGCGTAGTTCACAGGAGAAGCTCCACCCGGCTCCAAAACACCAGGAAGCTAGCGCTCCCGATACTAGCAGCATGGTGGATGTCAATCTCAATGATACAGAAAGTGTGGCCTCAACGCATAAATCGGAAGAGACTTTGGAGAAGGATGACTGGGTTTGGTTGTGGGGTATCAGGGCTGGCATGCTACGGCATGCCCTCCTTAGTGATACCGGGTTCCTTGCCGTCTACGAACGTATGACGGAAACCGCCGTGAAACTTTTCTCCCTTGCCAAGCGTGTCAAGAGCACCGAACGGACCCTCGCCGAAATCGCGTGCATCAAATACTACCGCAAAGATTATGCAGCTGCATCGCATTACTTCGCGAAGTTAGCACCGTCGTATACATTGCAACGGTGGGCTTTGGTTGAAGAGAATTTGCTGATGATGTACGCGGACTGTCTTAAGAAGATGGGGCGAGATGAGGAGTTTGGTAAAGTCATCTTAGTGCTGCTAAGGAAGAGGGCAGAACAGGAGAAACGGCGTTGGAGGACACAGAGAACCAGTATGTTATTCCTGAACGGGGTCATCAGGATTGACGGAGACGAAGGCCTAGGCTTGCTGCCAGGCATGCAGGAGGTCAGCAAAGTTGTCGGGCCTACTGATCTCAAATTCGATGAATTCTGGACGGATGTCGACGTGGAAACCTGTCCAGAGTTCGAGGGTGAAGAACAAGGGAAAGGCGGTTTCAAGTGGTCTGTGGCGGTGAACTGTAGGTGGCTGCTCACTCACAGTGTGACCATAAAGAGCGCCACCATGAATATCTCCATTGCCGACGATAAGGTCAAAGGCATTGCAGGAATTGCGAAAGACATACAGCTTGTCACCGAAGGAGAAGCCGTCATCAAGAGGGGTAAAAACAGGATCGTCTTTGTAGCCGATACCTTTTATGCGGGGACGTATGAGATACTTTCTATGGAACTCAACATCAATAATTTAACCTTTAAACACAAATTCAAGCCGGATCCACCACAAATCGTCGACGGCGTTCCTCCCCCAGCCTTGAGGAAGCTAGAAATCCCAAAGATTATTCTTTTCCAGGCACCCGAGACTTTCTATATCGGATTAAACTCTCCGAAGTTGATACAATTGGATAAACTACGAACTATTGAGGTCGAGGTCAATGCCGGCAAGACTGTCGTTGAAAGGGTTGAGATGAAAGTCAAAAGCTTAACGGCCGGGCTGAGGCTACTTGTCAGTGACATACAGGTGGTAAATAGCACCGAGGAGGAAGCAAACATCAAGGATGTCACGCTAGACCTGGATGAAGGAGGGCTAATAAAACTTGGAAGCAAAGCTGAGGATAAGAAGCTGGGAAACGTTCTATTACGGATACCCTATAAGAGCGATGGCGACCTGAATGAGCTTTCCGTACGGCCCCTCACTCTCTACCCGAGGACTCTTAACGCTAATATGCTCGCACGGATTATAGGTTCGCCTGGAAGCCAATCTCGCAACTGAGACTACGGAGTATAAATACATTACCACTCCCTCTGTGCCCGTCGCCCTGCCACTGAGCGTCAACGTTCAGGACATATTCAGCCGCGCGGCCCTCTTCAGCAAGTTCCAAGTTTCTACTATAAACCACGTCCCGCTGCGGATTGTTCGAACAGATCTAGAGGGCAGCAAAGCATTTCGAACATCTACCGGTATTGGGTGTCACGACCTTAACGATGGAATTGTGGTCTATACAAAACAACCAGCCGCATTTACCTTCAAGACAACGAGAATAGCGGGAGGGGAACAGTTTTCGGGGGATAATTTGTATTTGAGGGTCATGTGGAGAGGTGTTGGTGATGGTATAACTCTCTTCGCTTCCATTTATATTTTATATTTTTCAGATACTAACGTCTAGTCTGTAGAAATCCTTCTGGCAGCCAATGCTGCCTTTGCATCCCACCTTGCTTCCGCAGGTTACAGCAGATATCAACGCCTTCTCACACCAACCCTCGAGTTCACCATTCGGGCGCTGGAAAAATCTGATATTGAACGCGCAGCTCTACTCGGAGCGGTGAAGCTCCCCGCCTTTGACGGCGAAACGTGGGCTGAAGCCTTCGCCGGCGTTCATTGTAAGAACTCCGAGCGGATAAACGTTGCTCAAGTTGTCGAAAAATTCTTTGAGACTTGGGGTGGAAGGAAGAGAATACCATTGCTATCCTCGATCAAAAATTTCGGGAAGCAGGAAGCCAATGAAAAAGAAGAAGAAGACAAACGACAAGCAAAGCGGCTCGACAGTATCGCAAGAACAATCGTTATTCCGGTTGAAATCCCAGCATTACAATGCCTCGCGACTGCTAGGTTACAAATGCGTGACGTCAAAAACGGCGGCTCTAGCGGGCCAAAGATGGTGAGAGTAGGAGAAGTTATCAAGGCGGTATTGAAAATCGGTATCAGCCGATGTTGGGATCTCGGAACGGATAGGGAGAGGCGCAGCGCAAATATTCCAGATACCTTAAGGTTCTACTATGAAATGAATACAGCGACAAACTCGGATCCCTCGATGCCTAGGAGGGAGGGCAAGAGCGATGAATGGTTAGTCAATGGGCGAAGGAGAGGTGTATTTGAATATTCTTTTTTGAAAGGGTGCGACGAAGAAGCAACAGAGACAGGAGATAAAGAGGTGGAGTTCGAGCTACTGCTGGTCCCGCTTAAACCCGGGTTTTTGCTTGTCCCTAGTATTGAAGTTAGGGCCCTCCCATATATACCTGTTAATCCAACAGGCGGCGAGGGTGGCGAGGAAGAGAACTTCACAGTTACCTGTGAAACGGATTACAGAAGCTCGAGTGAAGGAGTTTTAGTAGTTAGCGAAGTTGAAGAGAAGGTAGTCAAAGTGGATGAAGTTGGTACTATAGGGAGGATGGGAGCAGGGAGTATCAGACGGCCAATCAGTGCTGGTGGGGCGCCCAGCGAGGGACAGGCTGCCGCATAGTGGCAAGAATCTTCCAGCCATCCATTCTTGTATATACCAGCTTCTCCTATACACCTAGTTCAAGTTCACCAGGTAATTAAACAGCGCTGGTTGTTGATTGGCAGCCACGTTTTCAAGCAACCGAGGACGTTGGATTTTCACGCCTCAACGCATATTCCATTGAAACGTTATCGCTCATATTAATGACCGGAGCGTGATATAGCAATTTGATCATCACGGGGCCCATTAAATCATATATTACTCGCCCCTCCTCATGTATATATGTCTACAGTCCCGTATATATATGCCCTCGAGATCACACTTCCGCTCCAAACATATAATCATTAATACGCTGCGATAATTTCTATTGCCTCTTCCAGAATCCCGAAATCTACAGTGCTCAGTAATGGCCAAGATCCTCATTTACCTTCTCCCTCTTACATCTGCCACACTAGCACAAACGTTAGGAGTTCTATCTTTTGTCAACGGGAATGTGACTATAGGCGGTGATTATCTAGAGATACATCCATGGACGACAATCTCTACAACAATGTACGAAACTTACGACACACTCAAACACCCTCTTACTCAGACCGTGGCCATCGGGCGACGGACCACCCTCACAACGGAAACGAGGACCGGTGCCTTGCAGGGTACCGATGTGAATTCCCCGGAGCCTCCATTGGTTGCGCCGGAAGAAATTACACTCGGTGGCCTCGAAACCCAGAGTAGACATGCAGCCACCGGGCTGCCGGAAAACGACGACGCAAATGAAATCTAAGTCAGCCCATGATGGCAATCATATCCAACGGCAATACGGGGCCACCTTATTCCGACTTCGATTCCACAAACCTTAGCAAGTGCATCGGCATTATCTCTAAGGAATAGTTTGACTTTCTGTATTTGAGCATTTTTGTATTCAATACCACTCTTCAGCGATATAAAGCAGAAAATTACAAGTTAAATGGGGAAATATTGAGATATAAGTTTGTAAAATGAACGAAATACCAAGGAAGTAATTGGATAGAAGGTCTGGAAAATATTCTACAATCAGAAGTGAAACAAAGGTGATAATTTTCTGGCCACCTAAAGGCAAAGAAAACGTTGAAGACGAAGAAAACCCCGCAAGACTTTTCTAGACTTGGGTGACAGACGCATCAAAGAGTACCAGAAAATGAATAAAAAAGGATCAATAACATCTGCGGCCGTTATATACCAGGAAAAATAGAAAGAGATTCCCCAAACAATTCCACGAGAAATATGTCACCGAGAAAGGTCTCGAACGACGGTAGAAATCGCACATCAGGTTCGTTAACCGTAATCGCTTCAAACGTTGAAAAGGAAAGAAACCAATTTACTCAGAATTAGGAAATTTATTGGACGGTTGTGAGGTGGAAGACGCCGAGCTCTCACGCGGCGAGGGTGTGTTGGTATTAATGTATTAGTATGGAAGCAGGGTACACCGTCGGCGCGCGGTCTGTCGTGAGTGTGATTCGGCGGTTCGACTACACCTCGATGTTGAAATGAGATATCTGTGAGTAGTAGCTGCTAATTGCGAGTTCAAGGATGTATGTCTCGTTGAAGACAGAATGTCCATCGAATCCTCCAATCACAAACAGACGGCTATCATGTAAGGCCGCTCCATGGTAGCCCCTACCTGTTGGGGGTAAGCCGTAGACCTTCCTTTTATCCCATTGCATCGTGACTAACAGGCTCGACGTCAGTATTAATAGCTTTGCTCGAAATAAATCACACATAGCCTACCTAGGTTTAGGAGTAAAACTTCATTACTGTACTCCACACCATCATGACCACCAACAACAAACAGATAACTCCCAATGAGTGTGGCGGTATGGCTTAGTCGAGGATAGCTAGTTTTGATTTCGACGTTTTTCCAAACATACTTATCCACATCGAAGACCCAAACATCCTTGAAACAATCGACACCATCAGACCCGCCAAAGATGATCAACTTGTTCTGAACCATGTTGGCGGTGTGGTAGCCCCGAGCAGTAGGTTTCATCTTGACAACAGGGTTGGAGTTTTTGCTCGAAGTAGGTGTATCGGTGCCTAGTTTATGAAGAACGAGTCAATGGCTATCTAAAATACAGCTAGGGGGTGGCTCAGTGTACCAACCTGCTGAGCCGGACAGCAAACTCGTTTGTGAGGCATTAGCCGTAGTTTTGCTACTTCGTGCGCCTACCGCACTTGCTGAGGATGCCCCGCCAATTGTTGTGGCACCACTGGCAGACGATATTTGTTTCCAGCTCATCTTGCTCAAATCGCTGACATCGAGCTTCCACACATCATTCAATGCGCGAACACCGTCCCCACCGCCAAATACGTATATACCGTTTTTATAAAGGCAGGCAGTGTGGGCTCGTCGCTTGCTGGGTATTTGCCCGGTGATTTTTGGCTTGGTGTACCGGTGGGTCACGGTATCCAGGACGTAAACATCGTTGTAGTATGTAGGGCCGTCACCACCCCCGAAGATAATGAGCTTCTTGTTAACGGCAGTGGTAGTCATAGCACGGAGCGGAGGCGGTATCTCGCCTGAGACATCCGGCTTGGACCAATACATAGAATCGGCGTCGAACACATATAAGTCGTTAAAACAAGTTTTCGAATCACACCCCCCGAAGACATATATAGAGCTGCCGATTAGCGTACAGGTATGCGCTCGGAGTGCGACAGAAGGAAGTCCATGAGAGAAAGCTTTGTACCAGTACATTCCACTGGCAGGCGCAGGTTCCACTCTAGGGGCCAGTGGATCTGGAAGAGGCAATTCCAGAGACGGCGGGTGTCTGCGTCCCGCTATGCTAGCATCTCGAGAGGATGTTAGGGTCATTTTGTTGTTAAGATGGTTCCGAGCGCTTTTGCTGCTTTTACCATGCGAGATAGTCGAAAGGGCCTCTGAAGATGAATTTGAGGATGATGACTTTGGAGGTGGTTCCTCACCGGCCAGCTCCCGTTGCCGTTTTATTGCTACGACTTGATTCAGGGAGGCAGCTCGTAGAGAAGCAGAAGTTGAAGATATCGACGAAGCCGCATCATCGCGAGCAGACCTTGAAGACGAAGGCGTTTTCGGGTGGACGTCCGGGCGCGGCGACGTGGATCCCGACCGTGATATATTGTCTCCTTCCGTCCTTGTAATTGTGGTTTCGGATATCGAAGGATGCGTATGCAGGAGGTCCAGATTACCCTCCACAATCTTCCTAGAATTGATGACCTTGGCCGGACCCATGATAGGTGTCACATTTCCAACACCCTTCATACTCTTCCCGTCACTGTCTGTTGTGTCTAGTGTAAGTCTACCACCACCGGTCCTAGAGGAAGCTGCAGAATTGGATCGACTTTTTATTCTGAGGTCGGGTTCTGTGAAACCTAGACCCCTGCGAAACGTGTTATACCTTCCCGCTTCGCTCGAGGAACCCACGGCACCGCCATTACTACTTCCACCAACGTCTTCCCGTATCGGTGTTTGGGGTGTCATTATTCTTCTAGAAGCTGGTATTACCCTAGTCCCTGTTCGCTCATCCTGTTCTTCCTCTTCCTCCTCAACCTCCAATGCATGATCGCTATCCCAACTTCCCTCATATCCGGCACTTCCATATACCTCAGCCAGCCTTGAGGCCTTCATCCTCGTAGGATCACTTCTAGTCGAGAGCGGCGACTCGAGACCACCCCCATACCCAGGAACTGTCGGGCTGTCACCGCCGACAGCCCGATTGCCGTCGTATGAAGGATTCATAGATGACATAGAGGACGACGCTGTCGATGATAGTGTTGTAGTGGATTCCGACGCAAGTGTCCTAGAGCTGCTGATGTGAGTGGATGTTGTAGGCGTTTGTAATGGTGTATTATGTAGGGAGCTAATGCTAGGGGAGTGAGCACTCCCACTCCTAGACCTTCCACTACTGATCGTGCTGTGTGAATATGCAGGTGCCGCAGGTGCGTGAGGATAGGTTGACGTTGATGTTGGCCCAGCAGACGTCGGCGCCGGATTGGACTTCGACGAATGGTGGCTGCTCCGCGTCTGCAAACTAGGTCTCCTTCTGTGGGGCGAAAAGTTTAAGATGTTAGCAAAAGACCCCGCAACCGGAAACGACGTTCTCTTCTTGAGTATTGATGAAGCCACAGGAGAAGACGGCCGGCTGTTCTTGCCAGCCCCTCCCGCCGCCCCTCCAGCCCCTCCAGATCCTGCTAAAACGCCACCGTTATTGTAAAGGTCGTTCGGCGTAATTGATCGTTCGATCAGATCCCCGTTATTCTTTCGAAGCCCTTCCAGCCCTTCCAGCGCTTTACGCTTGCTTTTCGAACGATATACACCGTCCTTGTGTTTGTCCTTCTCCCGCATGGTTCACTGAATCAAGAACTCTCATTCCACCCTGGTCAAGTAGAACCTCGTGGTCATAAAGCTTCCGGGGCACAGTTTATAAACAAGATCCCTTTATTCTTGACTTTGTTCGGGAAACCCCGTTGCTTAATACTCTGAGGCGTATATCGCTAGCGCCACAGTAATTGTACTTGGGCCGGCGAAACCGCTGAAAAGCTCCGAGAATGTCGGGGTGAGGGCTTGACGCAAGGTTTCAGCGATCCGGTACAACGAAGGTACAACAGAACCCAGAGAACAGAATGTATCGGGGAATTCGAACGGATTCGGAAGTATCCGGGAATATTTAGTAGTAGAGTTTAATGGTGGTCGCCGAAGGTATCCCGGTCGAGAGCCAGCGTTCTATTGAGACGCCGTCGAGCGGAGGTGAGGGTGCCAAAAGCCAAAGTCGACTTGAATTGCTGGATTCCTAGGCTACTAGCATAGAAGGTGCGCAAGGGAAGCTGGTGAATGTTCCAGATGGTGTGACAAAGTCCCACGGAACGTGCTCAAAATTCTATCGTGTATAGAAGGTGTGTTTCGAAACGGTCGTCACCAAGATATATGTGCATAGCAGGTAAGGGCTCCTCGGATTGGGAGCTAGAGGGGAGCAAGACAGATAGTCAAATAATGCCCTCCGGATTCCTCGACGGAATATCCCTCTAAGGCCTAGCAATGTCCCATGTCGGTCGGCTTGGGAGAGACGGGAAGTCAACGTCAGGGAAGAGCTCGAGCCACAATGCCTCGGGGAGATAGTCAAGATCAGCCAAATGTTGCTTTATCCGTGAAAACTTGACCGGAACCCGGAGGATCTCAAGGGCTTCTCCTTAATGTGGCGTCTTCTAGTAAAGCTTCTCTCTCCTGAAGGTCGGTTTCTTCCTTTGTTTTGTTTTTGTCTTCTCGCCTTGATATCTTGCAGCCGATTTGACTTTCAATCCAGTACAGTAATTTCGCCTGTCACCGGTATCCAGCTCTCCATTTGGGTGGCAGGAAAGCAGAAGAGGGCACCCGTCAAGATGTAATAAAGTTCGTTTCTGTCGGGCCAGCTGTTGTGATAGGTGGGACCAAGCAGGAGAGCAGATCTGAAACCGCAGAGAAGGCAAGCGAGGTAACTGAAGGGAGGCAAAAGGAGCGAGAAGGAAGGGAACGTCCGGAATATCTCGCTATCAAAGGGAGATAGTGGTAGACACGGGCATTAATGGCCTATAACTCTTGGGCAACAGGAAGAAAGGGAAAAGCGGTGCAATGCAGAATGTGTTCAGGGTATTTTGACGAGGGATGTTAAAAAACGGGCTAACTATGACATACCTGGCATCAACTGTGCTGGCGACATGAAGGGCGTATTCACTCACAATCCCAGCCAGGGACTTCTTCTTCCTGCTCTTGTCTCTCCTTACGGAGAGGGAGTCCCTTGTCGACTCTATGGCTGGTGTTAGTTGAATGATCCCCTCGCGATCGGGTTCGTGGTTGGCTAATTCTGCTGCCGAAAGCCAAAAAACAAAAACGACCCGATCGAGTTTATGGCTTCGTCGATGTCAACTGAGTTCTTAGAAGGTCAAATGTACGACGCTGGTCAGAACCGTGCAGTCGCCTGGTTGCAATTGTGGTGGGTGAGCAGAGCAAGGCGTCAGGCTTGCAGCGCGGCTGGTTCGAGTGTCCTTTGTCACGAAGGTGAGCACCGAGCCTTCCCCCGAGATAGCCTAGTTCTTCGAGTGCCACCGATATAGCGCAGAATGGGATATCCGAAAGCCCGATGTCTCGCGAGGTGATATGATTTGTTGGAGGAAGAGGCAAAAAGAGGGAGAAATGCTGAAGGAGAGCCAGAGCACACAGGCACAATACGTCCCCTCGAGCCCAAGGAACAAACCAAACTCACGAAGGACCGAAGCAGGTCAACCGTGTGCAAGGGCGAAGAGACCAGGTGCCGCGGGAACGGAAAAGACGAAAGCGGGGTATTGGTTCCTGAAGGCGTGAAGCTGGCTTGCAGATGTAGCGTCCCCTAGCGCCTTTCGAGAATTTTCCAGTTATAAAACAGTAATAATATGAGACCAAGCAAGCAGCAGAGTCCTGTCACTCGTGGCTGTAGGTACAGTACAGCGTGATGTGATAGTATCGTGCTTGGTCCTCAAGCTGGATGGATCTAATTAGCGGCCACAGGAACACCGCTCGCACGATCGGTTGCAAAGGATTGTTTGTCGGTTGGTCCTTCGAGACTCGCACAAAGAAGCAACCACAAAAACGGGGCTCCGTTTCAGATTCGACGCTAGCGGCCCCGAAAGGTTTAGCCTGGGTTGACAGTCCAGCGTCTTGTCGTGGAGACTTTGACGTGGTCCAGAAGACTACTGCATTGAGCAGTATGCAGGTGGACTGCGCTGGTGCGAAGGAGGAAGCAATGACGAGAAACTGTACAGTGCAGCTTCGTCTTAGCTTCGTCTTGTGACGAACAATCAGTGATAAGATAATTCGAATTCGAGCTATGGGAGCCGATTAGTTAAACTCTTCCTTTTAGTTTTAGCTAAGGGCAGGTAGAATCGAGTGCGCTTGTTTTTGGGCAACATCTTTGTGCTCAGCCGCTAAGTAAAGGTGCTTTCCACCTGGACAGAAACATCAATATTAGTCGCGATAAGCTTTTTTAGTCAGCCCTAAACGAAATAAGATGACAACTGCTGCCTCTGAATCCGGAGAGTTAAACTGCATTACATGGCAATGCAATGATAGAATTCACAGCTGAGTAGGTTAACGTTGGCCGCTCGACGTCAGAATAAGATTTTTAGTCCCTTGGCCCACTCTAGAGGCAACTGGCCAAACGGACCGTTTCCTCGATGGTGAAGAGTTTTTCGCCAGTTTAGCATGCACATAGCCACATACTAACGAGAAGGCGCCGCTGACTCCGAAGCATGGGTCGCTATAAAGCTCGTTCCAACATAGTGCAGTCTAGAAACGATATATCCGTTGCTTCCGATGGTAGACGGCCCCAGATCTGTCGAGGTATTGAAGGTTAATCTTATCTCGCAGGATGCTTCTTTTTAGACCCTGATACATCCTCAATTCGGGTTTCGCTAGGAAGGCTGCAGCACGAACTACCATGTTTCCACCATATCTCCAGTCGCTGTGCCCGGAGTTGGGTCAAGCGAGCGAGGAACTTCCTAATTTCTGGGTCGAACCGAGCACAAGGAGCTGTCGAATGCAAGGTCCGATACACAGCCACTTCAGTGCCTGCAGTACATTTAGTCTAAATACTCGTCGTTCTCGAAATTAGGGACTGTATAGGACTAGCCTGGCTTTCAACATAGAACGCCTGCAGTGCAATAAATATCACCCTTGCCACAATTGGAAATTTTCGCCCGCGCTAGCTTCGACGCCACAATCCAAGTCGAGTTCTGCGATGCGGACCGGTACGAAGTATCCTGCATCAGTCGCGTGTATTCGTCGTCTTTGACCAAAGCTATTGCGCCTCAAGGCCAAATCCTAGTCAACATTATTGTAAACCCGGTCTTGTCAAGAAAAGTTTTCTCCATAAGATCATCATATTGCAGCCATAGACATAAAGCATCCATATCGCCGACCGGAAAGGGAATAGTAAATCGGTTTGCCTTTACAATGAAACACATTGAGGACGGGATCTCTAGGCCAGCATCGATGGCAGATCCCTCATAGTATTGTCCAAATGCGAGTTCCTCGTTATCCAGTAAACCGGAGACGATGCAAAAAATACCACATTTCGGAGGTGCCTGAGAGGACACCAACCATGCGGGAAACAGTTGACAGGTACTAGATCCGTTTTCCTTTTTTGAGGCTTGACGGCTTGCCCTTCCACCACCAGCCTGCATATGCATCCTGGATTGTCCTGTCCCAGCCTTTGAACGCTGAGTTTGCTCAGACTAGGTAATGAGAACTAATAGATGCTGCACATAAACGTCTCAAATTGGTTCTTCTTGCCATGCAAAGAACAGCTGAGCCAGCATCATCCTCGCCGATTACCTCATTAAACCACCGCCCGCTGTTGATCTCCTGTATGAATATAAATCAGCTTCAGGACACCATTATATTTTTTTTTCTTCAGCTCGAATGGTAAACTTTATTGCCTTCGTTAATTAAACGTTAAGGGAATCTGGAGCAATTAGCCCTCTGGTATATTCCGGCCATACTATTCTGTAAAAAGCAACAAGAAGAATCGGTTCGGAACGACCTGCCTCTTAGTCGACTGGAAATACCGACCTGGTGGATCAAACGTCAAAAACTCCATATTATCACAGAGAGCAGACCAGCTATTATATTGCGAATTTGAGACAAAACATAAACTTGTTAGCCTTTGGGTCCGGAACAGGAGAACCTGGTACCTGCAGCACAGTAGGGCTACTGTCAAATCGCTAGTGTCAGAGTTGAAACGGGATCCCCAAAGGTGTATTATCCCCATTAAGAAGAACCAAATCGTCGTTTTCCATTATCCCAATCTAGCCTTGCTCGCGCTCAGAAACCTAACTTAGATCTGCAAGTCAATAGCTTGCGTCTAGTGTCTTTTCGAGGATAGAACATATTGTACGGAAATAAGGCGAGTGCTGCATGCAATTTCCAGCCTGACAAGGTCGATATTGTAATCCGCCATTCTGCGAGGATTAAGACGAAAAGGGTGTCGATTCCAGGAGCAGGATACGTACTCGGCTTGGTCACCTGGACTGTTCTGTCCACTAGATTGCCAACTGCGAGAGGAATCGAAACATTTGTCTTGCCGTTTGCTAGGTCGTCCTGCATTTCTCTCTTCGAATAGCCTATCCCCACGAGACCCGTTCTGCAGGCCTGCCGCTTCGGAGTTTTGATTGCCTTTTCTTGATGGTACTCCCGTTCCCTGTGGTTGCAGCACAAGTGGACTCGAGTTCAAGTTGGAGGTTCTTAAACAGACAGCTTGAAGTGTCTTAGAAAAGGCTAAGAGGCAGCTCAGCTCAGCTCCCTCCAGACAGCTAACCTCATACCAACACACACCATTCTACATTTCGTCCTTCGTCTTTAAAGATATAAAGAGGGCTCTAGGTTCTTTTCTTATTACTGCCACACCAACCTCATCCTTCCAGTCACCCAGGCTCGTTTGAGAAATCAGTCATCATGTTGTCGTTTGACGAACTAGCAGGTACACTGAGAACAACAAAGGACCGGGTTCTTCAAGGAGCTACCGGTTCTCCCTCTGGTGAGTCTATTCCTCCAGACAGTGAGGGCGGGAGTACTACTCCGTCAGGAAATGAAGGAGAACCTACCCCGCAGTCACCAAGCAGAGGGGCTAACACCCACGGTCGATCGACAGAAGGGTCCAATACTTCTCACGCATCAGCAGATAGGAGGACTCCCTCGCCTCCAAATAGACAGCAATCCTCTAGCCACGACTCGGTGCTGTCTCCCGTTCGTAAAATAGACCTATCGAAGGGCGGAAGTGAGAGCGAAAATGCCTCGTAAAATGGGCTTCGGCCATATCACCTCTCAGAAGCTAGCATCTAGTGTATCTGTTAAAATGGCATATTCCAACAGATGCTCAAAACCACACAGGATAACT
Organism: Arthrobotrys sinensis; assembly: GCA_036971225.1. Taxonomy (NCBI): domain Eukaryota; kingdom Fungi; phylum Ascomycota; class Orbiliomycetes; order Orbiliales; family Orbiliaceae; genus Arthrobotrys; species Arthrobotrys sinensis. Next base: position 2,810,724 of record JAJTTV010000002.1, on the reverse strand, counting down.
ACCGAACCTTTCTACAACATCCACCATAGCTACTCGTTAGGCTTATCAGCGTGGCTCCTTTACCGCTTTAGCATCATGCTACTAGCAGTCGCATTTCACAAATACTACATCATCATCTGAGTCTTCTTGACCTCACAACTCTTCTGATATTACTTCAACCTCTTTCTATTATTATCCTCCAACAAACTCCATGCTGTCTCCATCTCTTAAAAATCGTTGTGGAAAATACACTGGACTCTACCTCAGGACGCCGTCGACGCTTCCAACACGATGTTGAGGATCCAAATTACCACACTCCATCAAGAAAGCACACTCCTTGAACGTTCCCTCTATTGGCACAACGAAATATCTGCCATGAAGGGATCCATCCTCCTTCATTTGTGAACCGCAATACGTAGTTCAAACGTATCTTAGCAGCTTTTACATCAAATCTCTGTCCAATCTACTCACTTGTATTTCCACAATTTCCTACTAATTCCTCTGTTTCTCAGGATCTTTCCACTCTGTATGAGACCATTGTATCCCCTCATTTCCTTTCTTTTTCTTGTTTACTCGGATATGATCCATCTAATTCGTTGGATTTATTATCTGCATGTCTCATGTTTCTTAATTGCTACAATTTTCTTACTCCTATCAGAAATTTCATACCGGATTTACCTATTATACTTCCACAAGAAACGTGACTGTTGTGGGACAAGAATCTAGGCCGTGGTGTCTTGAGTGTCTAAAACGCTAGACTAGTGTCTCATTATAATACCTAACTTGCATTAGTTATTGGCCACATGGTACTACCAGGTCTTGGAAATTTAATGCGCCAGTATTTGAAAGTCCCGTCCTCCATACGTATGCTTACGCGCGTATACACCAACCCATCTAAGCTTCACACAACCTTCTTAGTCTTTGCGTTGTTGACCAATCATGTAACAGATTTCTTATTATATATCCTACACGATACAAATATGTAAGACCTACCTAGTTGTTCCTATAGGATCCTATTCCGTTGGGAATTGTGGGGGTTATCAATCTTTTTCGATCTAGCTTCTTGAAACGGAGTTTTGCATTAACAACAACTGTTTGGAAAACCGAGATGCATGCATGGCCTGATATCGATAACTCTCAGCTGACGGATATCTAGATAGGGACTCATACATACATACATATTGGCAATCATCTTCAAGGATATTCTAATAATAACTCTAAAGCAATCTCGCCGGAAAGGAATGTGGCTCAAGGGGTCATGTATGTACGTATGTCCTGCATACTAAGTGTTTCAGCCATGCCGTTCTGGACCGCATGCCGCATCATCCAGGCATCGGCAAGCCCTCGAGTGCGAGCTCAAGCCTTGCAATCTCCATATCCAAAGCGTCCATGGACCCCGCATCCTCCAGCTGGTGCCTCAAAACTTCTTCGTCAAAGTTCTCAGCCTCAGGGGATGCAAGGTACTGCCGGATCGTTTCGTCGATTACAACATCGTCCATATTAATATCTTCGAGCGGCTGCCCGTTCCGCTCCCATTCTTGGTTAAGCTCCCTTTTTAGTGCTTGCCATTCCGGATCATCTTCGAATTCGTCGATATAGAGATCATCACTGGCGGATTCTTGGGAACTAGGCTCGCTGCTCTGACTGCTCAATCCCAGACTCCCATCCGAGGAAGTTCCATAAGCGCTGCTGCTCTGACTTTCGTCTAAATTGTTACCTTGTGAATTCTGATCAGTGCTGCCTCCGGCATCAGAGCTTTCCTCGGTTATGGGATCTAGTGGCAAGGGATACGGCTCCACTGGTGGTAGGACTGGATAAACTGGATCCGTGTAACCTAGGTCTGATACTATGAATTTAACAGTGAGACAATTGGCATCGCCGTGCCTTTTCATAGTCTCGTAATCGAGAAAGATACGAGCGTTAGGTCGATTGAAATTTGGCGCACGTCTGAGGACACGGCCGGAGCCTGATGGATTGTTACACGCTACATTATGTTAGCAAAGCGATCACTCGAACCCTTTACTATTGTTGATAGGCAAACTTCAACGTACAAACTAGGCTTGGATACTCTTGCAACGTTTGGCTTGTATCCTCCACGTTGTCGATGGGTTCAAGTATGTCCCCAACCATAATAGAGTATCCCTGAGGTAAGACTACAGGGTTATCGTACCCATGTACAGGGCGTTGGACTTCAAAGCTGTTGATGACGGTAGGATAAGTAATATCTTAGTATAAAATTGGCTTTGAAGATCTAGTATTGGTGTACTGGAACTTACGATAACCGCCATTGATATCCTTCTTCAACGTCGTAGGACGTCCGAAACATCATCGGCTTCCAGGGGTCCTGATTATAAAATAGACTGCCTGACCATGCAGCGAATGGCCTCGGCTCCTCATACCCACCGCCAGTGATAGGTCCAAACGGAGGCCCGAACAAATCGACCACGGTTCGGGGTGGCGTCCAGTCCGAGTCGTCAACACGAAGCCTCCACCCGGGCATAGAATAGAGTCCTTCACATTGTTCTTGTACAAGAATTATCTTGTTCGCATCCAATGGGCGGCATACTATATTAATCTTGAAGGTTAGCCACCGGGGCGATTAATAGGTTGCTAGGATTAAGAGCACAAAATAGGGCGACAAACTCATGCAAAGAAGACAGCAATCAACTTACAAGTCAAATCAAAATGCCTAGATCGCACAAAATCATAATGCCTGACTTTTATAATGAGCCCATGGATACTCTTAACGTAAAGAGTAATCAAGATCTGGGCCGCAAGTGTGAAGTTTGTAGCATTCAAATACGGTCTCTTCATTTTCAGCTTGTTGCAGGAAGCGACCAATGCAAACCGTAACTCAACTTTTCACTGGTGTCCTAGTCTTAACGCAAATCTCGAAGATTCTTAGCCTCGAATCCGGGCGCTCGAGGTAGAGCCACTGAAGGGTTGAAAAGTTTGATCGAGAATTATCGGAATTGCATAATAGGTTGTAAGGTTTTCCACGTGCACGTACCGGTGAGTTGCCAGGTTGATACTTCTATACATTTCCATGGCCATGCTATTAGTTATCTAGCTCAAAAACGTTTAAATTCGCTTCAGAATCTAATAAATTCCGTGCCATTTCGTAAGCAAAAGAGTTTGAATGCTTGCACCTGCGGCTCGGAGCTATTTAATTTGAGGGAGATAGCGATTTCTGTTGACCAAGAGGCCAATGTTCACCAGTTTCTTAGTAAAAACCTAGCGTTCTCCATAACCGTTTTGTTCAAAGGCCTAGCCGAGGTGATACGTTGAAGCGCTATATACTCGTTTCTGCTCGCAGGCATACATGCATGGCCATCTGCATGGCCATCTGCATGGTCGACGCCATGAGGATGGCTAATTTAGTCACCTGTTTGTGTAACCAAGTTAACAACACAAAAAATAACACACGCTGCAGCTGCCCGCCCGCCAACCCCCAGCCTAAACGACCTAGGATCTTCATCAACCCCGCTTCATGAACTTCAGATTTTCATTGGCTACCCGAATATCGCAAGATTTACATGTACCAATCCCTAAGACGTAGAGAGCGACTATTGTAGATATGCCCCCGCCAATTCTATGATAAGTGGAGCTAGCTGCAATTAATATCCATTCAGCTGAATTCAGAACACGCATCCAATTATAATATCTGGCCCGAAATTAAGTCTATAGATCAAAAGGCCGACCGACAAGTATACAACTCGATTGGTGTCCCGAGAGTGCCCTATTTCACTAAGAATTAAGTGTAAAGACTCAAGTTCGATATTTCGACAACCAGATACCTCAATATTAATACAACGTTTCGTCTGGATTAATACGCCATGCTGGCCCAAGTATCTTTCCTAGAACCAGTGGCGCTTACTGTCGCTTTATTCTCAGCGTTATCTCAATCGCAGTCCGACGAAACATTGACAACGACCACAATTTGGTCTACGGTCCGATCTACTAGTACCGTCACCTCTGACACCTGCTCTTGCCCAATCCTTCCATTCTGCAAAGCTATTTAGTGGCCTGCCCCCGGCCCAAGTTCGTCATCGCCCCTAGTTCCGACGCCAACCCCAAGCGCCAGTACATCGCTACAGCCCACCCAAACGATAGTCCCAGGGCAAGAATTCCAGATTGGCGTATCCATTCCCGGGAATGATTTCTTCCTAAGAATCGGTGTAAATATAGGGCTAGTGGACGTCGTTGACCCCACTGGAAATGAGCAGACTTACTTTGTCGACTCGGATGGCTATCTCCATTATGCACCCGACCCGACTCAAATTCTCTATTTTCCTCCATTCTCAACCAGCGGTCTTCGCCGGACCCGACAGCAGCAGTCATTGATAGCGATCTTTAAATACAAGGATATAGGTCTTCTCACTGACACAGACATCGCTACAAGATTCGAAGCTTTTGCTAGTTGGCTACAGCTAACGACTAACGGCACTATCCTCAACTTTTACATCGCCTTCAGAAACGAGACCTCAACCGACAGTGTAGGGAAAAGACAAACCTCAGTCAGGGGTCTATATATCGTCGAAGATGAATCAAATCTCCCACCCGGATTCCAAAGGGCAACAGTTACCCCGGTGATCCCACCACCACAAAGTTCTAGCTCTAGCGTATCTATATCATCGGCTACCACTGCGACATCGCGGTCGACTAGTGGTATCCTCTCGTCTGACGTAAGTACAATTACTTCTTCGATTTCGTCCTCGAGCTCCTCATCCGATATATCATCGTTGTCATCGGCATCGACATCATCAGCCACGGAAGAACCTGATGCATATAGTATCATAATGTCACAAAGCCTCTTTCCGTTCTGCTCGTCCCTTCTTGGCTATTCTACAGAAACAACCCTTACTTTGTCTGGTGGGGAGACCATATCCACCCTCACGGTAAATTTCACATCAACCGATATCTATGTGGAACCATCCCTGTCAACAATCTCGACTACCACCACGACTACCTCGATATCATATGAATCGTCCAGCACCAGTACCGCCTCGAGGCATAAGCGATTTCTTGATACACCAACAGCACTTACCAACTTTCCAGCAATGACATTAACAAGTGCATGTAGTAAAGCGGTCTCAGCCCCAGCTTCCACTAGTACAAGCACCACCTCCCTACCCCCAACTAAAAGCACAACTACTACTTCAAGCAATCCTATAACCACGGAGGTCTCAACAAGCTACCAGCTCACAATTAGCACGGAAGTTTCTACTTCCGTTTCCACGATCGACGCAAGCATCGAAACAGGATTCCTCGCGATACCCCCCGCAGACTCTGCGGCACAACCAACTTCATGGCTTCGCTGTTCCGAAAACGCTGGCTCTAGACCTTATGGCACCGGAAAGTACCTCATATACGAGCAGAGAATGGGCTGTCAAGACTCCTTCATAAACGACCGGAACTTAACCGTCTGGATAGACCTGAGTACCCGACTTAATGTAGTCCAGACGACCACGAATGTCGGTAATAGCGGAAAGGAGTTCCTGTTATGTGTCACAACCGATGATTTGTCCGGCACGACAAAGCCTTGGGTTTATGTAACTAACTTTCGTGACGATGGTGCAGTTGCTGACCTTGTGCTCGATCCAAATGGGAGTCCTGGAAGGGAGACACTGTTCGCTTGGTGTGACTATCCTGAATTCACTAACTCGGACGGGGTCACCGTCGTGGCTGGATCATATCTTTCACTCGCCCCTAATAATACGGTGAAGCCGGATGACGCGACCAGTTGTGTCTATTACGATCACCTCTATTGGTCGGCACCTCTTTAGCCAACCAACCGTTCTCTCGCGCATCTTTTATGTCTACTGGTTTATTTCATGTTACTCTCCATGGATGAATTACGATCTACTCTACTTTCTCATAATTTCCGTGGGCTCCGTTATATATAGCCCCTAATTGAGTTTTTCCCCTCCTAAGATCTTTCTTCCTCCGTCCCTTTGGTAACTTCGGGAGCGTTTTGTATTAACTTCCAGAATTAAAACAAGGAGTGAAATGGTTATTTCAACGATCAAGTCAAATACCTACTAACTACTGCAGTATTGACACATAAAACCGGTGTGCCTTAATAGGCGAGGGCTACCCTTTTTAATTCGTTTCCATGCGCCGGATTTAAGCTGATTAAATGGTATGTCACGTATCATATATGCCCCGGCTTACGAAATTTCGAATTTTACAGGGTTTACCCTATGCAATATCAGAATGCTGAAGTTTGATTCCCATCAAGAAATTTCCAATTCCTGTACTTTACCAATGTCCCGCCACGAGACTAAACTTTAAAGACTCATAGGAGTGGAAACCAAGATTATAAAAGTAGTACATGCCCCCAGGGCTTACATGATGCTGTGGCGGCAGGAGTTAAACGTAGGTACCCGAGAGGTAGCATGCTGACCCGACCTCCGACAATTACTTATTAAGCGTGTTGCCAACGTCGGCGTCGTACAAAGTCTTGCACCTCCACGAAGCCTCCTAGTGTATTTACTCTCTAACGTACGTAAGCGCACCCCATTTAACGTTATGGTAAACAACATGGACACGTACTCACACGTTCCCAAAAGTCGATTATATCCTTATTTTCGAGCTGAAAAGTTCAGAATTGCCCTTCAATGCGCTTATCTAAAATGAAACCCAACAAACCCGAGGGCACATTAGCGGGCCCGAACTATAGGGCTGTTCGGAAAATGCAAGCTCCCTAGATTTTTTCTTCCAATGCGGAGTGGCTTCCAGGCCGCCAACATGATACTTCATTGTCCCGCCCAGATCCGGCCAACTCAGGCGCTCTTCTGTCTTCTCGGCAGTTACACCCACCAGAAAAATTAACCGTATTTAAGACCAATATCGAAATGTCGGAAACGGGCCCGATAATGAGGTGTTGGGAAGGTCAAAATACAACAGCGGCTTACCCGATTCAGACACGTTGAACGTCGGCTTGGCGGGCTGTGGTACCAATTTTAGTGCCATTACTCAGCTTCTTACGCGGCCAACCGTGAGAACCATTCAAAATCAAAACGTCAATGGCATCAACCGTAGATAATTTTCATCAATCAATACACTTGAACCTGCCGATACCCATGGTAACTCGCAATCGGGCCCTGCCAAGTCATAAATCCATTCGCTTGATGAGATTTCTCGTATGACCTGATAAAATATGGAGTGCAAGGCACAATTGAGCAATTGAGGATCATTCTGACCAAACCAGTTTAGAACCGTTCCAGCTTCAAACGTTTTAAACTTGGCGCAGCTTGTAAGACTCGCTAGTGCTATGATACTTGAATTAAGCTATGAAGAGGCTCTGGGCACCCAGAAGCAATCGTCATATACCTGGCAGTGTAACAACAGCCTTTCTCCTTTCAGACCCCCAACCCCCATGTAAACGTTTAAGCTAGTTAACTTGAAGCCAAGTAAATTAAGCTACAAAGTAAGCATACGCCCGAGGACTGCTCCATCGTTCCCTTGCGGCTCGGACATACGTCGTATGTGACTGCTATACTTGGGGGTATGGGCTTGAATTGTACGCCTAGACTGTGAATTTGTTCACGCGAGCGGCTAGTGTCCGTGATTCTAATGCAAGTATTAACGAGAGTTTCTATCTTATGATCACATAATAGACAGAAATAAGTGATAATTAGTATCTGGAGGCGAGCCAAGATACTCGCGCCACTTATAATTCGTCGTCCTCGATATGTGCCCCTCCGCTAGTTAGGATCGGTGTCTGTATACCGTGCATAGCGACCACTCTCACACCGTGGTCCCTGATATCTATCAAATTATAAAACGTAAACGCTCGGATCATACTTCACCGATATTAACCCATATCAGGAAACTAGACCAATAATATACCATCTATTTTATGCAAAGATAACAGAGATATTATTATATAAACCGCCTCAAGAACATCTCTTCGATACCCACACATATGAACTCGTCAGACAAAAACACCAAAGAAAAGTGTAACTGCAAACAGAGTCGGCTACGCTTCTTCTCTAAGTGGTGCTGCAGCTTCCTCGGACTCACGGCTTATCGTTCCTGCCACCATAAATAAGTTCTATCCTTTCCCAAATCCTCGTTCTATTCTCTTAACTATAGACGGATTGCTCTTATTGTCGATTTTCCCTTCGTTCTTTTGTATTTCCTTTAGTTTTTTTAGATCTATAGAGGAAGTAATCCTCAGGCTCCGCAATGGGGTTCGATTGTTCTAGTTATGGTAAGCCGGATTTCGAAATTTCCTTTCAATCGAAAGGTTTCCAATCGACTAACACCACAACTAACACTTCATTCAGACTTCACCAGTCCCGACTCCAAATCCACATTTCTTTACTGCCCATCCCTCCCCGGTGCCATCGTCTTCACTGTTCTTTTCGGCCTCTCTACTCTCACCCACATATTTCAAGCCTTCTACCACCGCAAATGGCGTCTCTCGTGGGTCATAACCCTCGGTGCCGCCTGGGAAACCACCGCGTTCGGACTTCGTGCTGCTGCCACACAAAACCCAGTGTCCGACGCACTTGGCATCCCGTCGAGTATCTTAATTTATCTTTCTCCATTACTTATTAATGCCTTCGCGTATATGGTACTCGGGCGGATGGTTTGGTATTACCTACAAGACAAAAGAGTTGCTGGTATCCAAGCGAAGAGACTGACGGTCATTTTCGTGTGGCTGGACATTATGTTCGTCTCCCTCCCTTGCCCCGATATTTCCTACAGAGTAACTAATAGAGTCTATAGTGCCTTCCTAGTCCAACTCGTCGGCGCTTCCATGGCCTCTTTCCGGGATACAGACTCCGATGCGACCGAACAAGAGAAAATCGATGCCGCGAACGCGCAAAAACTCGGATTGAACATTTACATGGGCGGTATCGGATTTCAACTCTTCTGGATCCTCGTCTTCTCTGGTTTTGCATGGAGATTTAGGGTTAAGGCCATTGCGGAGAGGAATCAAGGCCACGGAGTCCATCGGGATTCGAATTGGAAACACATTCTTATTGTTCTTTACTTTACTTTACTCATGATTACGGTTAGTTCTTGCTTGAATATAGTCGCGCTATTGGCAACTGAAACTAACTATTAGTGTGTGCTTATAGATCCGAATCATCTTCCGTCTTGTAGAGTTCTCTGCCGGTTCCTTTGAAACCAAGCTCACAAAGACAGAAGCATTCTTCTTTGTCCTCGAGGCCACCCCTATGAGCATCGCTTGTATTACTTGGAACATTTTTCATCCAGGCCGTTTTCTTGTCGGTCCGGACAGCGAGTTCCCACGATTATCTAGAAAGGAAAAGAAGGCCATCAAAGCAGAAAAGAAGAGACTTAAGGAAGAGAAGAAGCGTGAAAAACAGGAAGGTAAACAACGCCATAAGGAGTGGAGGGAGGAAACACGGAGAATGCGAAGGCGGGGAACTGATGAGTTGGAGATGGGGCCTCTGCGAGGCCCTCCAGCCTACCGAACTGATGACATTGGCCCAGCTTAAGAGGGCAGGTGGAAGGCAATTTCAAGAGGAGGAAGAAAAGTCTAGGGGTTAGCATCACTGCAGACGAGTACGTGTACGAAGCGGCTAGTAGAAGTAGAATTGTGTCAATCGGTTAATTGTTATTAGAGCGTTAACATTATTAAATTTTTTAATTTTGCACCTTCAAAGCTCCAAGACCCATAGTCTAACAGAATTGCCCAGTGAACTCATGCTCTCAAACCCAAGAGACGGACTGGTCAACCAGACCAAGACAGACCGAATTCTTGCATATTCGGGCTGACTGTTGTATTTTATGCGTTGTTATGTTCCACAACCCAAATCTTCTTTAGGAAAAGTCGGCCTCGTCGCAAGTTAAGCTGCGTCAATAAACTTCGAGCCTCAATCCTACCGAGCTATCACGATGTCTTCTTCAGATTCACCAGAAGAGAAACACTTAACACCCAGTGCCCTCGGCACAAAAGCCCAGTAAGGGATTCACCTCATCATTCTATGTCCATCCATAACCAATCACTAACCCGTTATGAAAGCTGGGACTCCCTCTATGCCCTTGAGCTTACAAACCACTCTTCCAATCCATCAGATATTGGCACAGTATGGTTTTCAGACTCTGATTGTGAATCTCGGATTTATCAATACTTAACTTCCGACTCCCTCTCACTGCCACCTACAACAACATTTTTAGATGTGGGGACGGGAAATGGGCATTTGCTCTTTTCCTTACTCGAAGATGGAGATTTTGAAGGCGATGGGATGGTTGGAATAGATTACTCGGAAGGATCAGTCGAGTTGGCGAAGAATATTGCAGAACAAACGCCAAACGCAGAGGGCGTGAAATTCTTGCGACTGGATGTTATAAAGAGTTCTCCGGACCTGGGATTTTTTGGTTCTCGGATTGCTGAAGAAGGAGGATTCGATATTATTCTAGACAAGGGGACGTTTGACGCGATATCGTTAAGTGATGAAGTTCTCGATGACGGGTCGGGCAGAAGGATATACGAAGTGTATCCCGAGAAGGTAGCGAAGTGGTTGAAGCCTGAGGGAGGAATCATGCTTATTACCAGCTGTAATTGGACAGAGGATGAACTAGTCGAAAAGATGACAGTCGAGGGGAGTGGGTTGGAGATGACAGGGAGAATAAAGTACCCAGAGTTCACGTTTGGGGGCAAGAAAGGGAGCACAGTTTGCACTGTCGCCTTCCACAGAAAGACGTAAGGTATGATACCCATGCAAATTAGGCTGAGAATGAAGCACGCTAGATATTTCGTGTATGTACATGGACGCTTGCATTCGCTATAAAAATAATATCCCTTACCTAAGCTATACGACCTCCGGCTTAGGATGCAATCACGAGGATTTCTTCTTCAATGATCCTACAATCAACCACCTCTTCCTCTCTATTACGTCTTCGATGCCCCGATCGGCTTTGTATTCTCTTTCTATGCCGTCAATATCTCGTTCTATGATTTTATCAATATCGAAGCTTTTCACCGCAACATCCCAAAAATTCGCCATCTTCTGCCGTCCAGTGTGTAGTCCCGCGACAACGATAACTCTAGATGTTGGGCTGTTATCCAAGAAATGCAGCATACTTTGGACTAGGTTCTCATGTTCCCATGTCATCCATAGCGTATCTGCGGCAATGACCCTAGTGAAGGAATGGGCATGCTTTTGTGCAACTTCCTCATCCAGATTTCCCCATGTATGGCCGTATACTTGGATATCTGGGGAAACGAGTTTTGATTTGTTGAGAGCGACGTTGGATGTGATATTTCCAAGAATCTCTGGTGCAGGATAATCCGTGATCACAACCTAGAAGCTCATGACTGTGATATTGGTATCAGTCCGTCGCCTTTGGGAGCTTATACAGAGGATAACCAACAGTCTTGGCCCCGGATATAGCTGATAATAAGCTTGGTAGGGCAGCGCCTTCACATAATCACTCCGATTAGTATATCGAGACATTGAGATTGGTAGGAACTTTATGGTCATACCAGCTCCAAGCTCGAGTACCGTTTCACCTTCGACATTAAGCTCTCCGCTTTCAATCATCCCTGCGACCTCGACGCCGGCATTCCATAGATGGTGTGAGAACAAGCTTGTTTGTTCTTTTTCTATATCCGCTAAACCAAGCTTAATCTCGCCGTATTTTGGAGAAGCATAGGCTACATAATGACCTGGTTCGCCATGTTGGTTGCGCACGTCATTGAAAATTGTGGTAAGAGACGATTCGAAGATATCTAGGTCCTCAGGGTCGGATGCTGCCGACGACGACAGCTCCGAAATGCGATTGGTGAGCATCGTCGCAGAAGAGTATAAGACTTAAGTAATGGATTCGAATTCGAATTCCTCCCCATGCTAGCGAATTAATTGGCGCCATCACGTGTGTGGGGCTGCCGCAGAGGAGGGAATGCGGCTCTTAACACCGACTTGCCGGACATAAGCCTACCCTCAACATGACCTCTCAACCGAGCCCAGCTCCTTTCATCTAATCAAAACGTAATTTCGCATGGCAGCCTTCCTCCCGCAGCAGCAGCGTTTCGTCTCGAGCCTCGTTTACTATTCTTGACTAGTTTATCTTTAAGCCGGCCGTCTGACCCTGGAAACCTCGTCTCCCATCGGATCGCTCATATGAAGTAAAGGATCAAAGCTTACGCGGATGACAAGCTGTTGAATCAGGGGACATCGCCACCCCTTCGCATTGTCTCCTCCTCTCCTTCGCCATCTTCCGGACACTATCTCTACTGCTGCCCAAGATGGCTCTCGGTTCTAGCGTCTTGTCGGCCATAGCCTTCGTCACCATCGACATCTTTGTGCTCCTCCTTATACGCTTCTTCCTGCCCCTCCGAACCACCCCTCAGTACCTCCTCGTCCCGGTTTTCCTAGCCCTCGTTATCCCGTGTTCGATAATCGTCCTTGTTCCCATCGATCTAGCCAGTAATAGTGGTCTAGATGGCGGTAGTGGCAACAGAGGAGTGGTTCTCCCACATAGGGTGCTGCTTGTGGCCTGGAGGATAGCATACTGGCTCAGCTTTGTATTGACTTGGTATGCTTGTTGCTGCTACATCATGATAGATACTCTTCTTTCAACATGGACTAACATCGGATTCAAGGGCCATTCTCCCCATTCTTCAATCGTACCATGCCTCCGGACACCGGGATCCGCGAAAGCGCTTCTCAGAAGCCTTGCGAGAGAATATCCGCTACCAGATTATTATGCTTACAATCGGTATTATTGGTCTGATCTATTTTATTGCGACCAACGGCTTCAACCCGGAATCTATCAAGTCGCTCGTCATTGCACTATCATATTGCTACGCACTCAGTTTCGCCGTCTTTCTTATGGGCCATGGCCTTGTCGCTATACCACGAAACCTCTGGCGTGATGCCTCAGTTGCAGCCCGTCTCCGACGACTTCATACCAAAGCCCCTAAAATCCATGACAACCTCGTAATTGCGACTGAAAAGCTCGAGGAACTTGAGCGGGAAGTTCTAGCCATTCGCAAGAAGGCTGCAGCGCCTTATACAGCACCGGAATTCCGCGAATGGATCGAAGAACTCGTCGAGAATCTTCAACTCCCCGAATCCAACTCTGCTTCACCATCCACCACTCGACCAGACCGCTCACGCTCCCGTTCCCCAATACCTGCTGTCATCTCAGAGCAATACCTCGCGTCCCTTACTCGGAAACTACGTTTAGCATCCAACCGTCGTGCACGCTATACGGCCGAATGGGACTCTCTCGTCCGTGCCGCGGCGAATACCCAAGCCATCCTCGATTCAGCTGCATCAAAACGTCTAACCTTCCGACCTAACCCTCACAGCATTACCCCTCGTCTTCTACAATCGCTTCCCATGGTGTCTCCCTACGGACGATATCTGCTCTACACATACGTCGTTCCCCAGCTCCGCCGCTTCCTCTCCATATTTCTATCCGTAGCATCAGTATTCATCATTTGGTCCGAAATTATTAATATTCAGCCAGCGTTAAGCGACAAGCTCTCTATCGTAGGATACAGCATTATCCACCACCCGAACTCACCAAAAGGAAGTGTTGGCTTTGCGGGTCAATGTATATCCGCAGCCTGGATTACGTATATGTGTATAGCGGCCTATAGCACAATGCGAACGGTGAAGGTATGGGGTGGATATGCCCTGGTCCGACGGAGGACAAGTGGCAGCTCGGCATGCTTTTACGCAAGTTACGCTTGCAGACTTACGGTGCCGCTCAGTTACAATTTTACGAATTTCCTGCCGAGTACGATTGTTAAGGAGAGTGTGTTCTATGATTTCTTTGGACGATCGATCAATTTGACGAGGATTGGGCAGGGATTTTCGGAGTGGTTCCCTATACTGGTTTTGATTCCGGTGGGTTTCACGTTGTTCGGGTTTTACGGGAAGGTTAAAGGGTGGTTTGGATTTGGAGGCGGGGTATTAGAGGAAGACGAAGAGGATGAACTAGCACTTGGTGGTGGTTGGAGGTACGGGAGAGATCTTATCGAGAGAGAGATCGGTGATATTCCTGGAGCCCCCGCAGGAGGTGCAGGTACCGGACCAGCAGAGAGGTGGAGGAGCAGAACTGTTCCCGGGGCAGGTTCAGAGAGCAACAGCGGATTACTTGGTGTGGAAAGAGAAGATACTCACTTATCATCGAGATACCTGTCGCCTTCTAGGCTTCTTACTGGAAGCCCACGGCCCAGTTCGCCGCAACAACCCGCCTCATCCTCAACATTACCCACAAGAGCACCCTATAGACCGCCGAATAGAAGAATTGATGATGAAGATGAAGAGGAGCAAGAAGAGGAATCGGCTATCGGAGCGTTTTTCCATCGTGTCAAGAACACGATTGATACAGCGACCGATACCGGTGAAGGTGGTCGACCAAAGTGGATGAATGATATTGGGGATGCGTTTACGAAGAAACCCAAATGGATGGGAGGTGATTCCAGCAGCGGCGGTGGCGCGAATAGAGGGCAATCTTCGCGGCCGAAATGGATGACAGGGAATTTCTTCAGTGATGATAGCGATTAGATATTTTTTCCTTGAAATTGTTCTTTCTTCTTTCACCTTCGATGTGCATACTGCCTGGTAGTTGATTAAAAAAAGCGCATGGAGTTACAGCTTCTCTGTTCGGAGAGCTTGGGTTTTTGTTTCGTTTCTTTACCTAGTCAACCATTGGACCCATTAGTCGTTCTCACCTATCAAAGTTTTAACTGTAGACATGAATTTGTAATCTCCAAATGCTTTTGCTTCATAGTTGGTATCTATGGAAGTTTAAAGTGTATATTACATCGAAAAATATATATACAAAAAGAGAAGCTCTATATCGTACACTCAAAAATGCCTGGATATAAAATGCTTGAGCACCTGGGCTCGTGTTTATAGCTTCTTAGGCTTAACTCTCTCGTGGTCTGCCTCAGCGTTCTCCACAGCCTCGACCAATTTCCGGGCTGTGTGGACGAACCGTTGGAAGACTGTGTTGGATATGATATCTGATTCTTCGTCATCCATCTTGGACTCTTTGGCCACGGCCTCCGTATGTTCTTCGACGGGTACTGAATCGCTGGACAGTGATGTGTCTGGTGCTGGCTCCGTCTCCTCTCCATAAAGGAACTCTAGCCCAGTTGGTTGTTTACTGTTCTCGGGTTCTCCCTGTGTTTCTTCATTTGCGTCTAAACCTTCTACCGCCTCTACGGGCTTGGACGTCACTTCAGGTTCAGCTAACCCGACTTTCTCCTCAACGCCATCGGAATCTCCCAATCCCCCCTCCGTCATCTGCGCTCCTAGTTCCTCAGCTTCACGTTCTTCCGACTTCCTCTGCAGCTTCTTTTCCAACTTCTGTTGGGCTCGCTTCACCTCTTCCGGATCTCCTGTTGAAAAAACCGGATCTTGAACATCCTTGTTCCAATATTCATACCGTAATTCATCCCTCTGAACCCTTTCCATCTCCTTTTCTTCAAAATCCTTCATTCGCTCCATCTCATCTGCTATTCTTTTCTCCTCCGCTATTTCATCTTCTTTGCCCAAAGTCTCTTGTTCCAGCGGTGTTAGATATTCGATTTCGTCCTTTTGACATTCAAGAACCACTTCATCGTAGCTACCTCCAGAAGCACCACCCTCGACCTTGGTGTACACTAACGGCGAGCCGTCAAAGTCGAATGTTGTGGAGGATCGTGTTTCCAGTCCAGTAAAGAAATAGTTAACCGGGATGTTTTCGAAGGAATCTTCATCAATGGGATCTTCTTCGGGTTCTGGAATTTCCTCGACGATCGGGTCCGTTGTAGAAAATGTCACAGAGTAACTCTCGTCTTTCTTCTGGACGACAGGCCTTTCCTTCAGACGGGAAACCTTCTCAGCATCCCTAACCATCCACCTTGGTAATGTAAACACCAACTCCTCTCCGGCTTCCAACCTATCTTGACCTAACACATCTAATTTCGCCTTGCGGATGTACTCCTTCACCTTGGCCGTTTTACCTTCCACCCTCGCCAATGTCCTCTTCACAAACCTCAGGTCGCATGTATTCCTCGGCATCAAGACATCTACAATACTATGACTTTCCACCGCCCCAACTTTCAAAGCCTGAAGCTCATTCGTATCCGGTTTGATTTGCAACTCCATTTCCACAGGTGGAAGGAGTTCAAAGTTCTTGGGATGTTTCCAGGGTGATGGGGAGAATTTCAGAAGGATTTTGAAATCGTATTTATATGTCACCGGATTGAGGGTTGAGAGGAAATCGAGCACTTTGGGGACGGAATTGCAAAGGACGTGTGAAGGATTTGAAGCGAAGAGGTCGCTAAGGGATTTCGGTTCGCGGGTTTTAGGTAGAGTAGGTGAGGAATGGAGGATCTGACCGAGAACCGCGCGGTAGGTTGTTTGGATTTCGGCACCTGGTGGGATATTAGGGTTCGTAGCAGTGGCTGCTGGAGTTGGTTCCTTTAATTCTTCCGTAGCAGCGTCGGAACTCTCTGCAGATAGCTCGTTATCTACACTTGTAGTGGCGTCGGCGTTTTGGGAAGCATTTATATCAAGAGCGGCAGATGAGGTTGGTGAAGAAGTGGTGGAAAAAGAGTCAAGAAGGGGCCTAATATCACTATAGCCCACCTTGTCGCCACGCGCAGGGTTCAATAATGGTGAAGAACCAGATAATGAGAAATCATTTTCCTCAACCTGTTCAGCCGTACTAGATTTGGGAGTCCGGATGCTACGCCAGCGGCACCATTCACGACCACGATACATCCACGGTAGAGCTTGGTCCTCGGCAACAGGGTATAGAGCACCTGTCAGTGGTGCCGTGAGTCTAGTCTCGCCGAGGAGGCTGTATATCTGTCGAATGTGAAGATCGGTCGAATTAAACAAAAGACGTTTCGCATCCAATATATCCCTTGGACCATATGGAATGAGGCCATGTAAGTTTAACTAGGGGAAAGGTCATTAGTCACTCCGTTTGTTAAGGCTTTTAAGTAAAGGAGGGGCTAGTACCTTATCATCCTGGATGTCTAAGAAGACAGACGTAAGGCGTGAGATGCTGGGTATATATGTTTTCGTGACATTTCCCACTCTTAATAAAGGAGAGATATCAACTTCACTGTGGATGATCCGTGCGGGTAACTCCCGTAGTTGCTTTTCGACATGCTCAATCCTAGCCTTCGTACCTTTAAGAACGACGGTGTTGGCTTTCGAACTTAGGATAATACGAGTACGGTTTCGGCTTGCAAGTTTCTGAAGAATATCTCCACCTACAAGCAAGTTTGTTAGAATTCTCTGACAGGTTCGGGAGTTTAAAATGTATAATTACCCTCCATCATCATAAAGAAGAGATGCATCCTCTCAAACTTGAGCTCTTTCTCTCTGACCACGTCCATCTCCGCTGCGATTTCCTCGTCGATTTTAACTCCCCAGACCTCTCGCATGACGAGGTTAAGAGCTTGTTTCTTCCTAAGTTTTGATACTCCTCCAGCGATATCTAGGTTTGTTGTTCCAAGATAGTCTTTCACTTGAGGTCCTAGGAAGGCAGCATCGAGTTCCTTGAGCACCTGTTCAAATCTCGATTGGGATACCCGGAGGCTCTCTGGCTTGAAGAGCAGAATCTCATTAGATACTTCTTTATCCTCGACCTCAAACTCGAAAGTTTGTAGAGCTTGCGTAAGACCATCAAATTGAGCCTTATCCATTGGGTCTGGTGCCTCTAAAGGGTCGACACCACGGCGCTGGGCTGGGGTCCCCAGGATAACCAGCCTTGGAGTGAGGCCTTCATTGCCTTTCCGAGGTAGACTAGCCTCTCTAGCGTTTGTAGCATAATGTACCACTGATATTGCGGGGTATTGGAAGCCGTATTTGTTGGATCGAGACGGTAGGTTATCGGCGAGAAGTTGGTATCGAAGGGACGTAGGTCGCTGGCGGTTTGACAGTGTCGAGAGCCCGCGGAACGACAGCCGAGCCCGGCATGACGAGCATATTCGGAGGGGTATACGGCGAGATGAGAGCGACGAAGTGTATGAGATAATTGGAGCTGCTCGAGTCGCTCCAGTGGGACAGCGGAGGGGCATAACTAGCCGGGATTACTCTAACATCTGCAGCAGGTCATGCGCAGCCTTCCCTTGTCGGTGGGTTATATCGTTACAAACTGACAGTACCGGTCCACTAGAAGGGAGATGTCGAAGAGAGATCAAAGACAATAATAAATCCGAGCTCATTCAATTAGATTGAAGTTGAAGTTGAGAAGTTCGAAGTTGGACTGTCGCACAAGAATTTCAAAAATCGCTGTGATTTCCCAAAGCGGAAGTCGACGCGAAAGGCTTGGCGCTGCCCACCACGTCCAACACATCTTTAGGCTGGCCGCTACTCCTCAACATTTAGAGATTCCATCGATTAATTGGTAGGGATGCAAGGGACAGACCGGTATCGATATACGGCGGGCGACCTATCTTGACATTCTAGGTACCTTTACTAGGCTTCCGGATTCGACCCAGGAATGCTACTTCGAAAGCGCATCAATTTATACACCGTGAGCCGTCTGCCACAAGACAGCTGGTACGCGTCCATGACGTCTCGGATCCTGGAATCTCAAAATTGACGGGTCTAAACGTACGACTCATCATCTAGAATACGTCTTCCTTAAACCGCCTCTTTCCTTATATAAAAGACACTCCGACTCCAGATCAATACCTACGAGGTTGCTACCTTTCCGAAACCGAGCGATTTTACGCCAAGCCTGCAAAATGCCCATCAAACAACTTCAACCAGCGTGCCAAATATGTGGCACTACGTCAAACCTCTTCAATTGCAGAAGGTGTTCTGCCGTTCAATACTGCAGCGGGGCCCACGAAACTGAGGATTCTAAACGACATCTCTCTCCATGTTCCAGAATCTGGGAACGCCTGTATGCAATTCGGCAGTGCGAAGAACTCCCACTAGATGATGTTCTCACACCGGACAGTCCTATTATGGGCCTGATTCCGATCGACAGTGTGGATCCAGTGTTCCATCCACAAGGTACCGTCGGACAGGTAGATAGGTCCCTGCGAAATAGTTTGATCAATATCTGTATCAAACTGAACACCTACGCATCTATCAAATTGGCAATTGAGCAGATACGGACGCTCTCTCGCTACCGGATTGCTTCCCCGCTTGCCTTCGTACCCGCTTTCCTAAAGATAGGAGCCGACAGGATATGCTACAATCTCCTATCGATTGAGCGTCGAATTGCTGCCTGCGATAGGAACGATGATGATGAGGCGGTGGAGTTAGAAAAATTCTACAGGGAGGCACAAAGGGTCATGGAGCAGGAGGAAGCCGGATGTGATATCTTCGAAGATTTGGAACGATGGATATTTTGGTCGC
Source organism: Arthrobotrys sinensis (assembly GCA_036971225.1). Taxonomy (NCBI): domain Eukaryota; kingdom Fungi; phylum Ascomycota; class Orbiliomycetes; order Orbiliales; family Orbiliaceae; genus Arthrobotrys; species Arthrobotrys sinensis. The sequence continues at coordinate 2,791,426 of JAJTTV010000002.1, read as the reverse complement.
CAATGCCAGCTCCTAGATCGATGGCCGCCTTAATTTTCGTTTTACAAGTGTGGATTGTGGATCTCGAGAACACGGAACGGTTCGACCGCACCGTAGCCGCATATCTCAGGAGCAAACTGAACTACGACACTGTCGAAGTAATCCGGGGATACCTCTTCGAGAGCGAAGCGATGGGTGGAAATATAAAGGTTATGCATGACAGGGACGGAAAATTGCTCCGGGAACTAAAAAAACACCAAGACTATGTGCTGAAAGCATCATGCTACTCATGTCGTGAGTTTTGGGAACAATTGATACTTGGAGTGAAGTCCGGTGTGATTTGTGGAAGTATTCGGACTTCCAGAGATATGGGTGCAACCGTTGGGTTCCCGAGCACGCGGTCAGCGTACACCTCCGAAGACTTAGATGTTTTCCGCCGACTGCTTTTGGACGACCCTTCCGCTTTTCAGTTTCTAACAGATTTCTTCGAAAGGGAACCATTTTACTCGCGAGGGCCTACCAGTGGGTTGGATTGGGTGAAAGTTTGGCAGGAGGTCAGCCGATTGACGGCAGCCAGGAGTGAGGCGCTACAGAACGGGGACCTTCCCTAATCCCACAGCATGCATGCATACATACAGAAAGTATAAATGCCGTTATATGGGGGAATCAAAAGTGCGTTGAAGGGTCAAAAATGCCACGCGCTTTAGCAGGGGATATGATGTGGTGGAATGCGGCAGGCAGAGACGAGCAGCTGGGCAAGTTAAGCCTATCAGCACGGCACAACAGGGCACGGCGAGCTGGATGCTCCGGCTGTGCTCGGAACGGAGAACTGGAGACGCCGCCACCTTTTCTAATCAAGGTACGGCAATACCTGTCAAATGTTCATGTTAAAGGTTAGCATGCACTGTACATGTAGGTAACTATGACTGGCAGGTATGTGCGACAAGAACGTGCCTGGGCCTTAAAACGATGGAAGGAATGGAATGGACGCAATGAGGGGATGCCCCCGCCATGAGTGCATAACGATATCGATTTGCGTCCCCATCCATGGCCAGTCCAAGATTCGGGTCGCATGCCTGAGGGCTTGTGGTGCAATGGGGACCTCCCAAGAGCAGTAAAGTAATCCATCATGAGTATGTAAATTTAACTGTCATATAGTCATATAATGGAGGTGTAAGACTCCGTCCGCCCGCCCTCACCCCCTGCCATATCCAGTTCAGTCCACGTTTTCACGTTCCGTTTTGTCCATGTCACTACCATTGTTACTGTCATTGTCACTGTCATCATTGCCTGTTGTCTGTTACAGCATGTAAGTGCTAAGATCAAAGAGTGTTTGGTGTGCTGGCAGTGAAATTGCCGTAGCGGGCTGGCACTTTTTCTTTAATTAAACGGCCACACCATCACTTTGGATTCGCTCCAACATCTCTCTCCGCGAACACTTCAGCCTCATCTTTTTTTTCCCTTCACCATCTCTCTTCTTCTCTGCTCTCTTCTCCCCTTTCATTTACTTTCCCATCGCATCGCATTTCCTCATCGACGGGAATACATCGCAGGCCCTCTGTCCAATTGTTTTTGTTGGGCTTCTTCGTCCTCAATAATCACCTGCCCGGCTGCTGCGGGACGTCATCCGACCAAATTCCCTCCGCCCAACAACCACCGCCACTTCTCCAGCACGCGTTCCGTCGACGACCGGCTCCAATCTATGGCTGTACCTTCACGGTAGCAAGCTCGACGGCTTCATCACCGAATTCCCCCTTTTTCGGCTCTCTCTCCCTTTTCCCTCCACCTTCTCCTTCTTAAGTGATCAGGGATGTCGGCGTACATGGATGTCCCCGTTCCGAATATGTGTCGCCCGAAGCACCAGATCCTTATCCTCAAAACCTATCCTAAATTCCAGAAAAATGCCGTCGAGATAAAGCCTAACGGCTCAGAGTTATCCTACCTTCTATACTATGTCTCGACTAGGCGGAGTAAGCTACAGAAAGTTGGTGGCTTTCTCGAGCGGAGGACCATCCGTGATGTCTACAAACGACGGACAGGGTAATTTCTTGCACTCTTTCAGATTATGGTGTAAATGGGCTTCTGCTAATATTACTACATAGAAACGTCCAGGTAACCCTCGAAATATGCCGTGCCTTGATCGACAAATGCCCTCGAGATCTCAACCTCTACGCCTGGAACATCCTTACCATCCTAAAAAACGTCATAACCTCGAAGGACATAGCACTGATCGAGGATACATTACCTTGCTGGGACGCCTTTTGCTCCCACCATGACGGCGCTAATCTGGCATCCGATGAATTTTACGTTAGATTGTTTGACGAAGTCATCCGCCTCTACGCTGACCTCGCCTTGAATCCTGCCGCCGGTCATGAGTTGAGATGGAGATTGGCGGGTTTGAAGGCTGTCCGGAGCGTCTGCTCATCGGAGGCTCTCTCCTCGGGCAATGCGAAACAGCAGTTGGCCATCGTAATCCCGGTCATTCTTCAGAATATATATTCCGAGGACGACGAACACCTCGACGAGATGCAATATAGGATCACAACCATCGAAACGAACGAGGAAAAGGGTAACAATGCACCTGGCCTACCCCGTGCATCGATCGGAACTATCGACGGAGCCATGGCGAACACCGCCGCTGATGCCGACAAATTGGACCAACAGGATATAGAACTTTTGGCGTTACAGAGTTTAAAAGCAATCTTCGAGGTCAACAATCCCTCGCAGACACGATTCGCCACAAACGCTATCCTTCAATACATCACGTCAAAACCCAGTGTGGCAGAAGCGTGGACTACGAGTCTCATCGAAATGGTCGCAAAATGGGCACCCACGCAATCGCGATTCTTAATTCTCGTGGAAATCCTTGAGACCCTGGTTGCCTGCCCCATGGCGGAAGCCGAATTGCCAAAGCAGCTCATATATGCTCAGCTGATTTCATGGCTCCTGTCTTCGACAGTAAACCTTGTTGGGCTCAGTGTCATGGATGTTCTCATCGCTATAATCGCAAAGATCCTGCAGCTTTTGCAGCTAGAGACGAAACCATCGCCCCCCAGCTCCCCGAAGGCGGTTGAGAAGCCGCCACCAACGGCCACGCCATCACTCACTACCGCCGCCATATTCGCCATCACCGCTACTATCACTGAAGTCGTTAAATCTCCAACGTCAACTCGTAAGGATTTGCTTCATAGGCTCCGTAAATGCATCGCAGATCTCGGAACCCATATATATTATACAGACCAGATCTCAGATGTTACTGGTGAAGTTTTGCTCAGACTGAAGCCATCTCCTTCAACTCCCCTTACGACTGACCCGGCAGTTGCCGGCGCTACCCCCAACATTACAGAGCAGCCTCATGTGGACAACTTCTTCAGCTTCGATACTGCACGTGCCGTAGCCTTAAAATCTGTCCGGGACCTGTTAAATGTCGCTAACCAGAGGACTTCCGCCCAATCCATTGGGCGTAATACAGTCCCCCTCAGTGTATGGGAGGGGACACATTGGTTACTTCGCGAGGAAGAGAAAGGTGTACGGAAGGCCTATATTGATAGCATTTCAACCTACTTTTCTCTTGAGGTCGATAGACCGAACACGACTAGCGATATCGGCACTGCACTCATCGAAGTTAACAGCCTCAACCTCACACACCGAGCAATGAAGCTCATCGACAGCTCATTCCTGAAACTCCTCCATGTTTCGGCCTTCGAGACCGTCCTAGCACATGCGGCAACGGCCGTCGATGTCGTCGGGGTCTACAAGCTCCTAGACCTCCTTGTACGAAAGATGGGATTACCGGCAATCCTTTCAGGATTACCGATGATCTATCGCCTCGATGAGGAAGCTGGAGGGCTTGAAAGTGCCAAGGAAAAGATTGCTATCAAGAGCTTGGTGTTAGCGTACATCTACTCAATATCGGATACATGGGCGATTGAGCCTCTTCGTCAGGATACTTTGGACATGATTACTGAACGGCAAAACTCTGGCAAGTGGTTTGTCCCACTCAAAGTGCCGCGCGAAGAGGACCAGGTTATCGATGTATTTGACGAGAAGCACACATATCCTGAGACTCTCGCGGAAGGAGTGCTGCTCCCTCGTGAAGATTATATGGATATCGCTGAGCTGGTAATGCACACAATTGCTACGGAGAGCGCGGCGGAATTTCCAGCGAAGCTGAGGGAGATGTTTATGGATGGCGCAACTTGGAGCAAAGAGACTGTGATGGCAAGTATCGAGGCACAGTCAAGCCGACAGACAAGCTTGGCGGAGAGCCGGGGTGGATTGACTGGCACCCATGGTACGAGCACTACGATTAGGAGCTTTTTGCCTATCAACGGTGACAGGAGGAGCACGCACACATCCGGAAGGGATACGCTGCACCGTAGTCCAAGTCGTCCGTCCAGCCGTCCTCCTACTGGAAACCTAGAAAAATTTAAGGCCGGACAGGAAGAACGGTTCGGTAGAGCCAACCGGTCGAACACCAATGTTTCCGCTACCAGGACCAGTAGCAGCAGGGAGAGCACATTGAGGGCGAATGAGTTGAAGTTGGTCCTTACGGGGGTGTCACGACCTGGTGCAAGCCGTCCAACGACGCAGAATGGGAATGTTAAGTTCAACAGGGGTAGTTTGGGGGGACAAAGTGATAGCAGCGAAAGTATGATGGACGTTGGTAGCTACATTGGCAGTTCTTCGGATGATAATAGCACTCACGCAGGAAAAGAAAGTCCGATCCCCCCATCTGGCGGCGCGAAGCGAAAGAACAGTACCAGAAGCCGAAGCTCAGAACGGAAAGGCGCGAGTCCGATACCCGGTTCAGACGCTGAAGAGGACAAACCACCTGTACCGCCACTTCCCGGATTCTTTCAGCCACAGGTCCAAGTCCACATGCCAGGCGAATATCCGTTGACACCTTTGACGCCGCCTGTTCCATCAACACCTCAAAAGTTACCTGCACCAGAGAATGGAACTGCTGCGTCCTCCAAGAAAGACGACGGCCTCTCCTCTTTCTCCTTCTGGGACGAGGGCGCGCCTAGCACTCCGTCCAAAGAAGCTACTGCTACCACCAGCCCCACGGGTGCCCCACAAATCGAACTGCTACTTTCCTCGTCCGAAGGTGGCACCCCTCAGAAGGCCTGGTGGGAGACTGGCACCACAGCTCAATACTCTCCGCCAAATGCAAATGTGGTGGGGGAAATCAGACGAACACCAGAGCCATCGGCTAGCCCTACCATTGCCGCCACGGCGCCACCAAGGAGTCTCAGCGCAAACAATAATAGGAGTGGAGTGGCGACGCCAATTGGTAGTGTCCTCAGCAGTAATGCGGGAAGCCCGACCCCCGGAGTCATGAGGATTCAACAAGGCGGATCGCCGGGTGGCCAGTCCGTAGCCAGTGGCGTCGACGTCAAGAGCCTTCTCAGCGGGATTGGAAGCGTGAGGGGCAAGTCTGTACCGGCGAGCAGTGGCAGGCAACGAAGCGGCAGCACACTGAGCGCCGGAGGGTTTAGACCCCCCTATTAGAAATTGAGGGTATATCTCCCACATTTTGGACGACACTGATATTTTATACATATTTTAATCTCCGATTATTTTCTTTGTGGATCTTTTCTCTTATATCCTCTTTCTATTTCCTTGGTCTAGAATCTTCGTCAGCGGGTTTCCTTTTAGAAAGAGGAGGAAGGTAAGGTGGTGGTGGTACTCTTCTCTTTCTTAGTTTTTGGTGACAAATTCTTTTTCCCTTCTCCTGTTTTGAGCATCACGAGTCTTTTTTGTTCGCATACGTTTTTCCTTGTCTCTTGTACACTTTTGTAGCAGTTATAGCGGAAAATCTTGATGGAAAAAGCATCGGTTTTTCTATTCCTGAGGATTCCATAGTCTGTTTAACGGGTTTCCTATTTTTCAAAAATTATATCCTTTGGTTTTTGAGAAATTTCTCCTCTCCTCCACCTCATCTAAGTATATATATATACTCCTCTCATGGCCATGGAATTGAGATGAGCCTTGGTCAGTACTTTGTGGGGACTGCTTTACGAGACCAGATAGCCGCGTGGGCCTAGGCTATGGAAAATATTTAGCTAGCTAGACCTATCTCCCCTTCTTTATAATGTATAAATACTAGCTGTTACCTGCGAATACCCAAAACCCACCAATTGTCTTATTATCAAAGCTTTGGCCTATCCAACAGCCATATTGGATTGATAGATTAGAGAATAGACATAGGGATTGTGCACAGTTCATCAGACACAATATAAATCACTTCAAGATCTTTCCATTGCAGAGGATAGATTAATATACACCCAATATTCAAGTTTTCCTCCCATAATGCATAGTACCAAAGAATATAATGGCAACCGACAACAAGAACGCCTCATAATGCTCAAGTGTATGTAATAGTTTATAAAAACGAGGACCGAAGCTTCAAACGGCCTTTTATTCGCTTTCATCGTCGTCAAATTCCGCCTCTTCTTCCTCCTCTTCTTCACTGTCATTTCTCCGTCTCCTCCCTCCTTTGCCACCGCCTCTACCACCTCTCGCTCCACCTCTTCCTCGTCCTCTACCACCACCACGCCCTCCTCCCTCCTCCGCCTCTTCGACTTCATCCCCGCCTCCGCCTCCCCCACCAGTCTTCCCACCCTGCCCTTCCTCTTTCCCAATAGCCCTATTAACTTTCCTCTCAAACCCTTCATCCAACTGCCCATCCACCCCTTCATAAATCCGCTTAACATACTGCGTAACCCCATCCCTTCCAACCTCTAACTTCCCTCTAGGCCCCACAACAAACGTATGCGTCTGCTCCTGACCCGGCACAACCTCATCTTTAAGTTTAACAAGATACCCTTCCCTAACAAGTCTATTCATAATATTTTCCATTTTCCCGTTCTCTCGATTACCTTCAACGGGTATTCGATCATCGACTCCGAATTTTCGAAGATGTCGTTTCAGCACTGCTTCGCTGATACTGCGGCCTGAGAGGTAGACGAGCGTTACTATGGCGCTTCCGATGCCTAGGATTGTTTGGTCGTCTGGAAGTTGCGGGGCGATGAGGAGTGGGAGACGGTATTTGTCTGGTAGTATGGAGATTAATTGCCAACTTTTGCTTCCAGTGTTATCTTTCTTCTTTTTATCGGCTGCTGCACCGGCACCGCCAGCACCACCGGCACCACCATCTCCGCGCTGTGCCTCTGCAGCTGCTTGTCGTCTTTGCTGCGCGAGTGAGATTTTCTCAGTGACGGCGGGGAGTTCTACCATTTCAAAGCCGAACACGAGTTTTAACGCGTTTTGGGCTTCTGTAAAGATCGTTTTGAAGTCGCCTTTGAATTGGGAGCCAAGTACTATATTTCGTATATCTCTGTTAGCTAGTATTCTTGTCGACGGAGTAAATAATGATAGAATATGTATGTACCTTTCTCAGTAATATCCTGCCGTCTAATCGGTTTCCTCTGATACTCCATTGCCAAAGCTAGTCTTACAAGCTTACTAACCGGGTCAATCCCCTTCCCACCTCCTCTCCCTTCCTCTTCGTCTTCATCTTGTTGCTCATCCTCCTGTTCTTCATCATCGGAATCGTCGTCATCTCTTCGTCGACGTTTTTGGGGTCTATTGCCACCTCGTCTGCGAGCTCGGAGACCGGTTTCTCCGTTCGGATCTGCTTCTTCTTCTTCTTCTTCTTCTTCCTCTTCTTCGGGTTCCGGTTCTGGGGGAGGTTTTGAACGACGATTGTTTCGTGAGGTTGGTTGTTTGCCGTAGGTTTGGCGGCGGCGGGTGGGTTGTGGGGGTTCTTCCTCTTCTTCCTCTTCTTCTTCTTCCTCCTCCTCCTCTTCTTCAGGCGTAGGTTCCCGTGTAGGTTCCCGTTGTGACTATTGAAGACGTTAGCATCTATGTTTTCCTAAAAGCTAGGGTATATTTCCAGCTTACCTTTCGAGGTCGCTTCCTTGTTACTTCTTGCTGAGTTCTGACCATGATGGTGTGTGGTTCAAAAAAGGACTTTAAAGCTCCCTAAGTTATAGGAATTGGAGACGTTGAAAGGGTGGTGGATTGATTTCTTGAGATTTGTACTGAATCGGTCCGTGTTTATAGGAAGAGGAAAGGGTCAGGAAGCTAGAGCTCTAAAAAAGGTCTCTCTAGTGATCCTTGCGCTGGCGCAATTTGTCTAAGTTTGAGGGATATCAAAGCTCCCTGTAACTTGGTCAATGCTTCTATTTCCCCCTTATCGATACACAAGAATGGAAAAAACGGCAAGTTACGCGGACTGATTGCGAAAAGTGGCCAAAGCTTGAGAGGTGAAGGGAAGAGAGTTATCGATAACAAAGGGAAAAAGGGAAGTCGCGTGTTGGAGGTGGTCGTTTGGGGATTTCGCGCTTTCTTTGTCTACGCCATATCACGAGTACCACCAGAAATAACACCACTAAGGCCACAGCCAAAATAGTTGCGCAGAGGGGAAAAAAATAGGATTTATCAGGGAAAATAGAGTATTATTCAGGAATACCGTCTCATTCGTGAAAGAAGCTATATCCAGGCATCTAGCTAAGCATACTATCTGAGCTATCCACAAGAAAGCGGGTCTGGTAGGAGGGAGGCGAGGGCGCAGTACAAAACAGGGAGGGCTCGTATTCTAAAATAAAAACGGTAGAGGGGATAGCAAACGTCATGAAAAATCTTTTTTCCTTTTCGCTTTTTTTTTGTTCTTCAAAAAAACTTTCAAGAAAGAAAGAAGAGTTTTTCTACGGACTAGTGTGCATGGCGTCCGGCAGCTTTGCGGCTGCTTGACTTGAAAAGTATCTGACGTCGATGTCCTCATCTGTTTGTAGCTTCTCTAAGGCTGGAGCGATGTCCTTCTGGATAACTTCGAGAGCAGCCGGCGATGGGTCTGTTCCAACGGGGGCAAATTCGGCCCCGTTGGGCAGTGGACCACCGTCCTCCGGAAGGCTTCGAAGAACATCGAGAAGAGCACCGTAAGACTTGGCGACGTTGAAACGGATGTTAGGAATGGGGTCTTCGACAAGGCGGGTAATGACCGGGAGAATGAGCTCTTGAATCACAGAAAGCGAGACAACGGGTGCCAATGTCTGGAGACGAGATTAGCGAGAAACTCTTAGCGAGCGAGAGGGCAGATCTTAACTTACGCTGATAGCGAAACAAGTGGTCATTCTGTAGAGGTAGTTAGGATGGGTTCCCATGTTCATAACCTTTGGTATTATCGTGTTTTTAGCCCACTCGACACCGAAGACTTCAGTAAGCTTCTTCAGGTTCAACGTAGCCGCCTCCCGGATAGAGAAGACAGTGTCGCCGAGCCATCCCATGCAAAGCCCTCCTAGCTTCTCGTCGAAGAACTCAACACCCAACTGCGAGGCGAGCAAAGGAATGTATTCAATGATCGCAAGGCGGACTCGCCATTGCTTGTCCTCCGCGAGTTGGACGATGGCGGGTAGAAGGGATTGTGAAAGGAGCTCGATGCCGATAACTTTAACAACGGTTAGCAGGAGCCTCGAAAACTTCTACGCGATTAAGCATACCCTCATTAACAAGTTCGAGCTTGGAAATGATGTGCAGTCTAACATCAGGGAACTCGTCCTTAAGCATTTGCAAAAACATGGGCAACAGATGTGCAATGGTCCTACAGGGATGTTAGCTTCCGAATTACCAAGAGGTCAAATGATATGTCATACTCTTCTTTCCCGAGGATCGGGGCGAGTCCACTGATCTGAGTACCCAATGCAGCCCTGACGTGCTGGGAAGAGTCAGTAACAAGGTCCTCAACACTGGTCATGATCTCATTCAACAAAGTCTCCCTATCAAGGAGCCCACAGAAGCCTGTACGTAATAAGGTTAGACCCGTATTATAAAGGAGGGAACCAATATCAAACGTACCGGGTATTTGCCCAGCAATAGCAGTACGGACTTCCGCCTCTGTATCCTTAAGCAGTTTGACGAAAGCCGGCACAAGGTCCCTTCTAACAACTTCGTCTCCAACCGCCTTGGCGAGCTTCTCGAAGCGGTCAGCTACCATATATCTAACTCTCCAGCTCTTATCGCCAATGAGGTTTCGCAAAGTTGTAAGAAGGATTGTGTGGCTAGCCTGTTGGTCTTGTGGGATGACCTCGGCAACCGAGATGAGGATCTCGACAGTCAACAGACGGACGCTATCCTGGTCGTCCTGTGCGAGATGTTGGAACAAGGAAAGGATTTGATCGACAACGATTTCGGCATCCATGTGTTTGGTAAACTTGGCCAAGGCCGTTGCGGAAGCTCTTCTAACCATCGGCGTGTCATCGTGGACTAATTGTCCGAATTGGGCTCGGAGGCTTTCCTGGGAGGGAGGGGTGGCTTTGTCGTAGGCGGCGCTATAGAGGCCTGTGGCAGAGACTTTCGAGGTGAACCAGTCTGCCTTCGAAAGACGGATGATGAGAGGGATGAAATAGGTTTCGACTTGTTCTTGTGAGAGTTCAGCGCAGATTCGGTTCAGGGATTCGACAGCCTTGGGACGACGCAGTTAGCCGATATCGTTCTACCCTCTCTCTCTCCCCCTCTGTCTTTCTGTTGCTTCCCCTAAGAATATCAATAGCGATCCATAAATCCGTACCTTGTCGCGAACGAGGGGTTCTTCGATAGCAGCGAGGTTTTCTAGGGGAGATAGCAAGACGTGACCAAATTCTGGTCCTCCGACATATTCCACAAACCCTCCAAGCTCGTCGCTCAAAGCTGTCAAAACTTCGTCCTCATCCTCAACCGATTCTAAAAACCCACGAAACCCCCTCCATCAGTCTATGCAATTTCGCAGCTATTGATAAGAATTTTGTGTGGGAGAAATACCGTCCAGGAAGGGAATGAGTTCGTCTCTTGTTCTTTCGGCCCCCAGCGCGAGAGCGATCGTGGATAATCGACGGATAGCATTCAATCGAAGCAGGACGTCGTCGTGCTACAAGGTTTGATGGATTGGATGGTGAGCTACCTGTTATGATGATCATGTTTTTTCCCTTGGTGGAGAGAGAGAGCGTGATGAGCAGCCGACCTTCAATTCGTCCATCAAGACCGCGATGGGATACAGCTCGTCGCTGGTAGCCTGCATGCCTTCCATGATTTCGGATTTGCTGCCGTTGTGATACCAGACAGGGGTACGGTAGTGACGCCTAAGCTTTGGTAAAGTCTTAGAATACCTCGCCATGGCGAAAATGTTAGCAATGGCAGCTTATCAAGGTTGTGAAGAGATGGATGGAGGAGTATTGGTGATGGAGAGGTGCGCCAGATGGGAATTCGATGATATGAATGGAGGGAGGTGAACAAGCAACCAGAGAGAGAGAGAGAGAGGGAGAGCGAGGTAGGCTGAATGCACCAAGCTTGAGGAGGTCGACGACGGCGACGGTGATAGTGGATAAAATACGTACAGGATGGTATTGAAGCTAGATGGTGCAGCTGTTGCGAGAAGCTTGAAGACGGGGGGTGTGCGGCTGGGGAGGTTGATGAAGAGAGGCTCGTGACGCTGGAGGGGGCTTGCTGCTGTGCTGGGGAGAGAGAGAGGTTGTTGTTTGAGAGTGAGTGAAGTGAGGTCAAGTCTGGTAACTTGTTGTTCGGCGGTTCCACCCAAAAACGGGCTTTTGGAGGACAGACAATGCAATGCAATTAATGGTATCGATGGTTTGTAGACGGCGGGTTATTCGATTTAAATTAAATTAAATTGTTCGGCGGACTGGGGAATAATAATATCCTGGCGGACGAGGCTATCGAGAATGGATGAAGACGATGATGGTGGTGCTTAATGCTGGATCACAATGACGGCAGGCAGGCTGAACAGTAGTAACTCGAAAGCATAGTCAAATAAAACATAGCAAGCAATCCCCCCTCCTTTTACTTGCTTCGATTAAATCCTTTCTAGTCCTTTTCCTTTCGAGCTCTGCCTGACTGACTAGAGAAAGAGAAGAAAAGAAAAAGCAGAATACGCCTAACTAGCGAATGGGGATGCCAGAACAAGCAATGTCTAGTATACGAGTTCAATCCGATGTCTGTTTTCAACTAGCTCGATGGGGGTATCTCGATGTTCATTCCTGTGCTCTCATGTAATGTACACTTATAAAATGGTATCTATAACTGCTTAAGTAGTATCCATCCCAGTGGACGGCAGGAACGTGGCATAAAACTGATGTCCTAAGAAATGAATATGGGAATTAATTCCATTGTGAGGCACTACTACTATATTTATAAAACGGGCGGGGCACATTGCAAAAAAGCTGTCGCGTTTTCCCATTAAGTAAGAGCAGGACTAATGGTAATAGCACTCGGTGGAACTCTGGGGGTCCTCTGATACATACTTACATCCATCCAATTGTCCGTGCTTCGGTCGGACTGTACCAGCAGAGATGCATATGTGGATGTGGTACTTTCAGCGACAAATTTTTGGCGGGGCTCGCTGCAACAACCCCTCCACACCTAATCAACCACACCACTGACTCAACCGCACTTGCTTGCACTCACTTATCGATACCATCTCCCATACCATTCCATACATTCCATACATTCATACACCCAAACATCCCCATACACATAGACCATTGATCCAATCATCTAGACATCTAGACAATGCCTACCATAACGGTCAACAAGGCCGACCTCTTCAAGTCCCTCGGCCGGGAATACACCACCCAGGAGTTCGACGAGCTGTGCTTCGAATTCGGTACGTACCCAATCCCTCCAAAAAATTTAATGCTGCAAGTATAAATATATCCGGTATCGCTAAACCCGTCTACGTATAATACCAGGTATCGAACTTGACGAAGATGTACGATATCACTCCACTATAATATCTCAATCCAATAACCATTCTTACTTTCTCTAGACCACCGATCAAGATAGAAAAGAGAAAGATGGCACCGAACGTCCTCCAGAGCTTAAGATTGAAATCCCCGCTAACAGGCAAGACTTACCTTTCTAACCACTGCATCATATAAAAAATGATAAAAGAAAGAAAAAAAAAACTAATTGATACATCAGATATGACATGCTCTGCATCGAGGGTATTTCCAAAATGCTCAACGTCTTCCTTAGCAGGGAAGACGTCCCCAACTACCGTGTCGTCGCCCCGGAAGGCGGCGAAATGCAACAGATAACCGTCCACGAATCCACCCACCAGGTTCGACAGTACATCTCTGCCGCCGTCCTCCGTGGCATCAAGTTTGACCAGGCCAGATATGACTCCTTCATCTCGCTGCAGGACAAACTTCATCAGAACCTGTGTCGTCAGAGGACATTAGTCTCCATGGGTACCCACGACCTCGACAAGATCAAGGGTCCTTTCACCTATGAGGCTTTACCGCCCCAGGATATCAAGTTCGTCGCCTTAAACCAAACCAAGGAGATGAATGCTACCGAATTGTTCGAGCACTACGATGTAAACCCGCATTCATATCTCCAAACAAACCAATTGGCTGCAATACTAATATCCACCATAGAAAGACGAATCCAGCAGACATCTAGCCAAGTTCTTACACATCATCAGAGACTCGCCGGTATACCCAGTCGTTCTAGACGCTAACAGGAACGTCTGCTCCCTCCCTCCAATCATCAACAGCGAGCTCTCAAAGATCACCCTTGACACACGCAATGTCTTCATCGAAATCACCGCCACCGACAAGACAAAGGCTGAAATCGTCTGCCACATCCTCGTCGCCATGTTCTCCGGTTACTGCGACGAAGCATTCTCGTACGATGTTCCTCCTAATTCCTATCTCAAAAAAAACGTACACTAATACCTGGATTTACAGCGTCGAACCCGTCAAAATCATCTCACCACACAACCACGAATCCCGTGAAGTCCCCGACATGACCCCTCGCAGCACTACCGCCGAAGTCTCCTACATTAACGCCTGCACCGGCCTCAACCTCACCGCCGAAGAAATGTGCACCTACCTCAAGCGAATGTCATATATCGCCCGCCCGTCAGCCACGGACAAAGATCTCCTAGACGTCGACATCCCCGTCAACCGTGCCGATGTCCTTCACCAATGCGATATCATGGAAGACGTCGCCATCGCCTACGGATTCAATAACCTTGAAAAGACATTCCCAGGAAAATCAGGCACAATAGCTAAACCGCTACCAATCAATAAACTGGGCGATATCATTCGACTAGAATGTGCGATGGCAGGATGGAGCGAAGTCATGCCGCTAATCTTATGCTCACACGACGAAAACTTTGCCTACCTAAACCGAAAGGACGATGGTAATACCGCTATCAAACTGGCGAACCCAAAGACCGCGGAATATCAGGTCGTAAGAACATCTTTACTCCCCGGAATCCTCAAGACAATCCGAGAAAACAAGAAACATGCACTACCGATCAGAGTCTTCGAGGTCAGTGACGTTGCTTTCAAAGACGAGAGTTATGAAAGGAAGTCAAGGAACGAAAGACATTTTGCTGCAGCGTGGTGCGGTAAGACTAGTGGATTCGAGGTTGTTCACGGTCTACTAGATCGAGTTATGGCTATGTTGAGGGCTACCTTCATAGAAAAAGATTCTGGAAAGGATGGGTACTGGATTGAGGAGTTGAAGAATGATACCTACTTCCCCGGCAGGGCAGCAGATATTTGGTATAGAAAGAGGGGCAAGGAAGCGAAGGTCATCGGTAGCTTCGGAGTGTAAGTCACCATCACCAAGTGCTTTTGTGTTCTGCGATCTCATGCTAATATGTGGTATTTCCCATTCAGTCTACACCCGTCCGTGTTGAAAGCCTTCGACCTATCGTAAGTAACAGCTCTTCCTAGTTCTTCTACTACGGGAATACCCTCTTGCTAACACCCTCCAACAGGCTTCCGGTCAGCACACTTGAAATCAACGTCGAAGATTTCTTATAATTTAAGCTGGGCATCACATACCTCGATGGATAGTCTATAGTTTAAAAAGGCTGTTTACAGAAGCTAGCTGCATACGTACAGGACATTCATTACCTGTCATGATATTTTTTTTATAAACTTAATAGATGATATTCCGTGAACATCAATAGCGAGCGAAACTTGGGAGGCTGGTCAGTGGATTTGATATCTATTTCGTAGATATATTGAGGACGTAAAGTATTTATGTCCTTCATTTCAAAAGTATTCGATGCAATTGCCTATGTAGGTAGTAGATAAGAACTTGGATGTCTTATATATTTTGATCTAGGGGGATATAATCAAAGACTTGGTTAAGAAGGTCTTATAGAAACCTGTGGAACCTAGCAGTATGGAATTAAAAGTCATATAAACTATATAAACCGACCCCACCGCCCGCCTGCACCAGAGCAGTCCTAGATAATCAGCATCTACCCAAACGAAGAGTACGACAAATTCTAACATCAGAAGTTAAACCCCCCCAAAACCCCTTCATATACCGTTTATCACACACCTACCTGGCCATACTATTATAAAACTAACTTTTAAAAATCCTGAGACGACGTACAGGACCGCAGCCTATAGCTAGGGCAGGCCTAATTAACAGGATCCTATCAAAAAACACCTTTCCTCCAGAAATCCTAAAACGAAATTCCAACAATGTCCAACGCATCTCCTGATACCCTCCACCCTCTCGAAACCTACAAAATCGAATCTCTTCCTCCAAATGCATATTACATTCCCTGTAAGTCCCTTAAATCCCATCTATATGCAATTCCCCCCTCCATAGTCATCCTAACAAATATAAATAGCCTTCCTCACCCCAACCGAATCCACCACCCTCCTCTCTCAAATCTCCAAACATCCCTGGACAACCCTAACCCACCGCCGCCTCCAACCCCATCCGGCTCCATTAACCCCCTCCGGACACCTTCTCACTACAAAATCTCTTCCAGATTTCCTAGTCTCCCCGATCATTGGCCGTATCCTCTCTCTCTCCTTCTCTGAAAATAATAAAGATACATCCTCACCAACATCATCATCCCAAGAAAAGCAAGGAATCTTCACAACCTCCCCACACGCCCGTCCAAACCACGTACTAATCAACGAATACCCTCCCAAAACCGGAATCTCTCCTCACGAAGACGGAGCAGCTTACTTCCCCGTTGTTTGTACGGTTAGTCTAGGTTCTCACATCGTCCTCCAGGTTACTCCTAAGAATAAACCCCCACAACAAGGTGAAGAAGAAAAGAAAGAAGAGAAAGAAGAAGGAGGAAATGAAATAGCTCCAAATAAAAAAACCATGTACAAAATATTCCAAGAACCCTTGTCGTTGCTTATTACCACGGATGAAATGTATACGGATCATTTACATGGAATTGAAGCGGTTGAAGTAGATGAAGGGTTAAACGAAGAGACGGTGGCGAATTGGAGACTTTTAAGTGAGGAGACTAAAGGCAGGATTTTAGAGAATGGTGGGAAAGTTAAGAGGGAGGATGTTAGGATTAGTTTGACGTATAGAGATGTGCTTAAGGTGAAGGATGCGGGGAGGATGTTGGGTGGGAGGATGGGGTTTAAGAAGTGAAGTAAAATAAGACTGAGGGTTTGTATGTATATATGCGAAACCGAACGATTTCAATCGATACCAATCTATCCCCGAAGGAAAATTCTACGGAAGTCTACTAATTCTACAAATTAATACCAGCAAAAAAAAAAAAAAAGAAAAAGAAGACCCAAGTCCTACAAAGGAGGACCAAAATCACAAACCGCCCACCGACACCAGAAATGCTAAGTATTATAGGTACAGCCCCAAGCAAACGGATCCAAAATCTAAAAGGTAAGTAAGTGACAATCTACTCCGCCTTCTTACTCTTATCCACTTTCGCCTTCTTCTCCCTCCTCTTCATCTCCGCCTCACCTCCAATACCACCAAACACCAAACCAACTCCTAACCACTGCATCAAACTCAAGGTATGTCCGAACGCAAACACCGACAGGATCATACTAAACATCTTACGTGTAACAGTGACCGTGACCAGCGTTAAAGATCCAAACCTCGAGAGCGTATAGACTAAAATCGACCAAACTGTTAGTAATTCCCCCACAAGTCACACCGAAAAAGGGGTTATAGGAGGAAAACTCTTACAAATAAAAACCTGCCCAACGGCCCCACAAAGCGCAAACCCCATAACATCCCCCACAACATTCGGATTCTCTCTCATAAACCCAATCGCGTCCGTCAACTCGCTGCTCCACGGATTAACCGCCAACCACCCAGCCGTCAACACACTGCTAACCAAATTCAATCCGCACTGCATCTGTGGGCCCGTCACAAGCCCTCCGGATGTAGCAAACATGTGATCTTGGGTCGAATTTGTAACGCCATCGAGGAGGAGGTTGATGCTGAGCAGGAGTAATCCGTACAAACTGCTCGTTTCGCTACCCTTATGCTTCTTGGCTGCACCGGCAGGGTTGTTGTACAAGGTAAATACCGCGACGCCAGAGGTGACCAGTAAAACGACAATATATTTATAAAGCGGGTACCGGCGTTGGTATAGCGTCAGGTGTAAGAACATAACGGGGAGGAGTTTGCAAGATTTGGCGAGGATGAAAGTAATGTAGTCGATGTGGCTGAGGGCAGCATATCCAAATGGTGCAGCGAGGGATGAAGAGATGGCGATGAGGAGGTAGTAGGCTGCGATCTTGCGGGTGGGGAAGATGGGTGGGATTGGGAGGGTTGGGTGTTGACGGGAGGTGTAGAGGATGTAGAGGTAGCCGATGGCGGATGCGCAGAGGGATTGAACGGTCAAGAGGACGAGATGGAATTTGAAGCGATGTTTGTTGGGACCGTAGGGAGTAGTGGTGATACGTTCCTGGAGGAGAGCCCATGTTAAGCTATTAATCGGATCCCGGTTAGCAGATGTAGCGTGCGTCAATGATCTGTGAAGACCTACAAAGAGATGTAGATTCCAGCGACACAGATGACCAGTTCGACAACGGTTGGATGGGTCGCAATTTCTTGGGACACAATAGAACGTCTACGCGGTCGCTGGATCAGTGGTTTGGCCTTATCGGCGACTCCATTGGACGGTGAAGTTGGCGATGAGGGCTGCGATTTTGTTGGGCTGCGCAGTTCCTGGGTCTCGAGTTTGTGGAGAGCGATGTCCTCAGAACTCAGCTGGCGCGGGTTCGCCTGCTTTGGTCGCGCCATGACGGTGGTGTATCAATTGGCTGGTAGATGGATAGACGGATAGAAGATAGATGGATGTTAAGAGGAGCAAGAAAGCCCCGTCGCAGGAGGGCTGGTTTGTGATAGTTGATGGTGGAGGAAGTTGACACCTTAGCCTCATCACCAGAGGTCAGGGGTGTTGAGGCTGTTCAGGGGCATCCCGTCATGCGGCCCGGAATATCCGCCCGGAGCACAGAGCGGCCCCCACAGAGCTCCCCGGACACTCCAAACCCACTCAGGATATGAGAAAGACATGAATGATATCGAGAGAGGAGACAGTATACTATCATATCGATAGCCAGCTTTAAAGAACCACTAGTAATACAGGCTGGAAAGGAAAATTAATGCTTTGCAATTGTTGTTGATGCCCGATCAATCAGTCTGTCCACAGTGCTTTTTCATCCCCATTTGCATTCAATGCTCATTTTTCAATCTCAAACTTGACATCCTTATCCACAGCCCAAACCTTCTCTTTCATATCCTCCCCGTCAATTCCCTCCAGTTCGCTTTCAATAAGCATATCAACACTCTCCCTACCCGGGCTGGGGACCATTGGCAAATGCCCTGATCGTGGAAAGCAGACCAAGTAACTCTTCCCAGCTTTGCCCTTCGAAGGTAGCAAGTATTCTTCAAGCCCTTCATAGCAGAATCGTCTGTGGAAAGCGGTATCCCTAGCACCGTAAACAATAGTGACAGGACACTTAAAGCTGCCTTCCTTCTGCTCCAAAAGTCCAGTGAACCCGGAATTACTATCAGAGGCTGCGGCGATTAATTGTAAATTTTCCGGCTTCCTCCATTTGCCGAGTGCAAGGTTATCACGGTAGTATGCGATCTTGTCGTCGGCCCTCTTGTTCACGTTGTCTCTGGCGAGTATAGACGCAGGGTATCCGTCTGCCTCAGACTTCGAAGGTCCGAAAGAGCTGGCGAGATAGACTTCCTCGTTTGAAAACTTGGATATCTTGCTCAAGACCCTTAGAAACCAGAAGTCGCCCATCTTGTAGAGCTGTCGAGCCAGTGGAAGAGGCAACAGGAATACGGAAACATAGTAGGAGCATTTTAGTTGGGTCAGAAAAGGTTTCACAGACCGGAATGCAGACCGAATAAGAGCAAAATTTGTTGGATTTCGGACGTATGTCTGCAGCATTCTCGATGCACTAGAAGTTGCACGGTTCATATTTTCAACAGCGAGTAAGGGCTGAAAAAGAGATTAGTCTCGATCAGTAAATTCCTAGAATTGGTGAAGAGGAGGCTTACATGAAGGGCGTTCAAGATGATACAGCGAGTGAATAAGAAGCCGACCTCGGATGCCAATCTAAAACCGACGATACTACCCCAGTCGTGGGTCACGAGGATGCAGCTTTCACAAGTCTTCTTCTCCTTCTGCGAAATGATAAAGCTTGCAAGAGATGTTAGAACTGCTGTGGCTGTAGCACGGGGGAAAGCATCAGATCCGCCATATCCAGGAAGGTCGACGGCTATCAAATGAGCCTTTTGTTGGATAGCTGGTGCCGACAGTTGGTGATGCCAGACGAACCAAGACTGTTCAAATAAATATACGTCAATCCCGATATATATCCAATACGAATACCCGGAGAGGGTTCAACATACATCAGGGAAACCGTGGATAAAAATTACGAGGGGAGTACTTGGGGAAGTATCACCACCCTCAAC
The DNA here is from genome assembly GCA_036971225.1 of Arthrobotrys sinensis. NCBI lineage: Eukaryota > Fungi > Ascomycota > Orbiliomycetes > Orbiliales > Orbiliaceae > Arthrobotrys > Arthrobotrys sinensis. The sequence goes on along the minus strand of JAJTTV010000002.1, from coordinate 2,771,698 downwards.
GTAGTGCAAGTTGACGCCATCTGCAGCCTCAAAGAATTTGTGGTGAAAGCCCGGGAGAGGCTGTGTAGAGAGATCCCAAAGTTCACTTTGAGCTATATCGAACTCGTCAGTATATGTGTATATAGATACCTCATGGCTACCTAAAAGCAACCATACGGTCTTAAGAGGCGGGACTGTTGGTGTACCTTGTAATCGAGCCTGTTTTTTCTTCTTGCCAACAGGTAGGACAAAGGCGCCTGAGGAAGCAGCACCCAGGACAAACAAATTGAGGGAAACGATACCGATGACAGTGGTAACCACCGTCTTTGCGAAGCTAGCTAGTCCCATGATGAAGGTTGGCAGTGATGCATATGATGTTGTGAGACACAGTGCAGTGTGGGACAGAGAAGGCAGTGCAGGATGTAGTGTGTAGCATGTAGTGCAGAGCAGTGGCGGGACGGCGATGTTTATAACAACCACAACTGCCCGCAGCCGCCTCAAAACATCATTCCCTGCACTGCACAAATAATACCTGTTCGAATTCTCCCTAGATGGACCTGGTTCCGCTAAGGTCCTGCTGTAACATGTATTAGTATTTTATGTATGTACTTATGCATGTACATCGGATGTTGGAGCCAAATTCCTGCCAATAGCAGTATCAACTTGCGAATCTCCCGGGTTCATTCCCATGTATGGTTTACACCGAGGAAGAAAAAAAGATAAAAGAAGCATCTGCCCCGCTCGAAGCAAAACCCACTCGACATCATACTTGATACCCTGCAAGGTTCGTATCGTATCTGGCCGGGGGCCTTGGACGAAAGTAACTTCCCTTCCTCATTCAGGGTCGTATTCCCCACCTGCTAAAAGCTAAAGCTAAAAACCATGCATGTTCAACGGAGGGAATATCGTTTCCCACTTCGTCGCCGGAAATTCCAGTCAGACGACCCCCTTGGAATTCACCGACTTTCGAAATTTGCCTCCTAGCCGTCCTTGCAAGTTAAATGCAGAAACATAAGTACTTACTTTACATACAGATCGATGGCATTTCCCAGCTGCAGAGCTGCAGAGGCATAATGACGTTCGTTGGTTGAAGCACGACATGCTCGCCTGCAGTAGCCAATAGCTACCTTGCCCTTACCAATTCTTGGTTAGTGCGGGGCCTTGTTCTGCTCTGCTCTGCTCTGCTCTAATCTGTTTCTGTTCTTGTGCTAGGTGGTGTCAGGCGCATGTTCTTCAAACCCTCCTCCTCTCTCTTCCTCTCCCTCTCGACACACCTTCTCCTGGATATTAAGATACCAAGCACTTATAATACCTAGTACTTATCCAGCTATGACGACTGGTTTTCTGCTGTCTCTCCTTTTATCTTAAGATCTACTCGTTTTCGCTACCAGAATTTCCAGGTTTCTGCGTCAGTTCTTACGTACACTCGCCTGCCTTTCGTTAAAAACGGCCCGGTAACAGATGAAGGACATCCACCAAGTCAGGTACAGCCTTTATGCCCTACTTGCTTATTATCAACGGTCGATAACCGTTTTTTCTAACTCATCTGCAGGGAGCAATGGGGCGCCTATCTCCGATCGATATCGTCGTTCGAGGGCCTGCAGGCTGCATCCCTATCCGACCTCAATATCGCCCATGGAATCGGCCATAACGCCCTCAGGTCGCTTCTATGGAAGGTATCTTAAATATACTACTCCCCTTCGACGCTTCTGTTGGCTTTCCGTCTAATATCAGAGTAGTCTCTTCTCCTTTGTCACAAACTAGACCTCTCCACCCTCGTCGCTGTTGTCCGAAAGGAGCGTTCCGCCTACGACGGCCACAAAGCCAAGTACCTCCGAACACTCACCAACGAACAAGACCCCGAGCGATTTGCCGGATCCGACCCTCTGGCAGATGACGAGTCGGTACCGTCCACTCAATATACACAACTACCATATTCTTTTGTTCCCGAACCTAACTTTTTGTCTTTTGACAATATAATAGAGTCCGTGGACCTCACTCCGCCTCGACGAACAACTCCGCGATGAGATTCAAAAGGATATCGATCGCACATATCCGGATACCGAATTCTTTCGGTCCGTCGATGTTCAAGTGACCTTGTCGAATGTATTGTTTATCTGGAGTAAACTCAACCCCGATACCTCATACAGACAGGGCATGCACGAATTAGCAGCACCCGTATACTGGGTTATACACGCAGATGCTATCGAAGAACGCACAGACTCCGAGAAATCGGATGGCGAATTTACGTCCGTACCGGTATCTACATCAACGGGAGACCAAGAGGATATCATGAAAGAACTGCTGGATGCAAAGTATATCGAGCATGATACCTTCTCTATTTTCCAGAAGATTATGCTATTCGCAAAATCATGGTACGAGATGGGCCATGGCGAGGAAAAGACTGTGGGAGGCGTACCGGCGAGCAGCCCTATCGTACGAAAGAGCGAGTACATCCACGAAGGCCTTCTCGGAGTCGTGGACCCGGAACTGGCGTACCATCTCGATCAATTAGGAGTCCTACCGCAAATATTCCTTATGTACGAATCTCCCTGAATGTCTACTCAAGGGAGAACTGTTTACTAATTGTGTAGCCGTTGGATTCGACTTATGTTCGGCCGTGAATTCACCTTTGATGAAACACTAGGCTTCTGGGACGGCATCTTTGTCGAAGACCCGACTCTCCAGATAGTTGACTACATATCAGTCGCCATGATACTACGAATAAGATGGAAATGTACGAAGTTATCCCCCAGATCTTCAACCCAGACTTCCCATTAACCATTAGATAGTATTGGAAGCCGACTACTCCACCGCTCTAACTCTCCTTCTCCGCTACGAACCCTCTTCGTCAAGTCCCCCACTAACCCTCCTCAAAGACGCCATCCACCTCCGCGATGATCTCTCAACAAGCACCGCATCAAGACTGATAACGAAACATACATCTAGACCTCCAAACCCCAATCCACCGCCATATATTCGTTCAGGAACCCCGCCGCCTCCTCAGCCTTCCGTTTTAACATTATCCCCTCGACTAACAGGTGCCAGCGTGGTAAACAATCTCCACCTTAACAACATCGAAAGTCTAATGCACGACGTTGCTTCGAAAATGCGAGATCGGTCTGAGAGATGGGGAGTGAACAAGGCTTTAAGAGAAGCCATGGGCGAAGTCAAACGTGTGTCGGCTGGTGTGGGCGAGCAACAGCGGGATATCTTAAAGAGGTGGACGGATAGTATGGAAAGACAGACCGTTTTAGGAGCAATCTTGGAGGAAGGGATCAAGGTACTCGAGGAAGATTTTACAACCGAAGTGACAAACGAGAAATTGGGAGGCAGCAGCAGCAGTGGAACTTCAGACGAAGCGGATAGACGGCGTAAAGACGCGATTGAACGGATCAAATACGTTCGGAATTGTCTACTGGACTCCAAGACGGCGTTGGATAGACGGTGGTTGACCGAAGTACCTGATACGGTAGCTAATCTAGTTACTCTAAAGGAAGGACTACAAGCATCTACCACCTCACCACGGGTATCATCTCCACCACTATCCCCCCGCCGTCAGATACCCACTGCCATCCCACCAACATCGCCCCCATCGATCGTTAGCAAACCACCCCCATTCCCCACGTACTTCCAAGCCGGCAGTCAAATTTCCGACAACAATCCACCACCGCCTACCCTAGAATCCGAACCAATCCGTCTCCCAGATCCAGTAACCTCCCCAAAACCAACAATAATCGCAGACCAACCGACCCCACCACCTCTTCAACAGCCACAGCAAAGACAAAGACAGCCCCTAGCCTCCCCATTCGTACCCAAAAGCACTGGTGGCTTACCATTGTGGAAACCCCCTTCATCATCTTCCTCCAGATCAGTCTCCGAGACCCCCACTCCTACAGCCTCAGCAGCTAAACCCCGCCGTTCGCTCGCACAATCCCAATTCGCATGGATGCTAGGCGATGATACGGCAGATAAGAATCGAGGCGGGTTTTTCGGAGCAGGAGGGGGATCATCTGGATCCAAGAGTTTTAGCGGACCTAGCGGTAGACGTGGCGGTGCATCCGTTGATCACAGCGGATTGTTCGGTGCCCCCGATGGTGGAGATGGAGGCGATAAGAAGGGTGGACTATTCGGTAACTCATGAGTTTTGATAGAAACCAAAGAAGAGGGTAAGAGATAGGTATTTCGTAAAACAATCGTAGTTTTCAGCAGGGTACGGCGGGCATATGCAAGAACCCCCCTTGTGGGGTAGAATAAGAACAGGATGGATAGAGAGGGGCTATAGAATACACCAAATTCGCTATAACTGTAGACCAGTTAGAGGGAAATAGCAAGGTCAGGGCAAGAAGAACACTTTTGAAAATATTTTTTTGAAAGAAAGACCGGCTGGGATTTGTCAAGTTGTTCTCCTATTATACAAACATTCTAGAGATTATTTCTCGAATTTTTTAAAATCCACACACATACACAATACGTATACACACATGCACACTTCTAAACCACCCGTTAAAAAAAATAAAGAGAGAGGAGGAGGAGGAGAAGGTTTGCTATCATCTCATGCTAAAAAGTCTTTTAGCATGAGTTATATATATATATATATATATTCATATTTGATCTGAACGGAGTCTCATCTGCGTGAGTATATGTCCGTAGGATAGTAGGGGAGGAAGGAGGAAGAGGTAATAATGTAAGAGAAAAGATGAAAAATCCAACTACATAAAAAGATATAGGAAAAAATCTCACATGCAAACGATAATAAAAAAAAACGAGGACACAGAGTCTTTATCCAAAAAAGAAATCCAAAAAGAATCGTCCATCAGCAAGTATATCTTTAAAATACCGTGAGTGGCACATGCATGTATTCGAACAAGAAACAAAGTGTGACAAAAAGAAATCCCCAGTAATACAAAAAAAAATCAAAAAAGTGGTAAAAAGAGCAAGAACGCCCAAAAGATCTTGTAGAGATATCGATGAGATGGGAGAGATAAAAAGGGAAGTTATAAGACGTAAAAAAGGACAATTATCAAAACCATGTTAAGGTGGGAGTTAAAAATGTTATTTCGTAGAGCGATACAAGCATCCTCCTCAAGTAATCGTTTCAATGGGCAAAGCAAAGACCGCTAGGAGTTGAGCAGTAAACAAAAAAAGTCATGTAAGCAGAAGGAACCCCGGGATAAAAAGCTAAAGAGGACATTATTCGGAAACACGTGTATGGTGACTAAAGAAGATGTAGACGAAGAGGAATAGCGGAGAATTAGGAGAATGTATATTTGAGAGAAGAGTATGCCAGGGCAGCCAGGAGAGGAGGGCAGCAATTAATCTTCGCCTTCGATCCAGAGGATAACGGAAGGAAGTTGGCTGTTTCGCATGAACTTGTCGGTGATATGGCGGTAGCGGTCGCTAGAGAGGAAGATCTTGCAAAGGTCGGAGGCCTAAATGCGGATTTAGCAACGAGGATATCAAAAATAGTGGTTCAAAAAATAACATACCTTCAACCAGAAAACGTTAGTCAGGGCCAGGAACTTTCTCTGCTCGGCTTCTTGACGCTCCATCTCCAAACGAACATCGAAATTGAGGGTCTGCGGTGAATTGTAGGAGGTGTACAAAACGTGGAAGTTCTGCTTCAATGCTTGTTGCTCCGTTGCAGTTACCGGTCGTCGTTCGAGATTTGGATCTAATAGAGTGTTAGTAGGTCGCCATTGGGTTTTAGTAAGAACTGATCACCTACACATTGTCATGTCAAGGTCATGAGGGATACCGAGAAGCACACAAGCCTGTGCGTTAGAAACCCAACGTTCCTCTTGTTCGCCGTATTCGACGCAGTACAAAGGCAAAATCTTTCTATAATCCTGCCAAAGTCCCTGAGCAAACTCCTCCTTGTTCTTAGCTACTAAAGCGTCCCGATAGATGAGAGGGAGACTATTAATCCGCTGCATCTCATCAAACCGGGCCTTATTCCCAGCAAGTTGAGATTGTGCTTGATCATGCGAATACAACTGAACAAGATTGCTTGTCTCATAAAGTTTGGCTCCGAGTTGGCGCATGAATTCCATTTGTTTTCTCTTCTCCTCTTCCTGCTGCTTCTGCAAGCGGAGCTTTTCAGCAGCCCTCTCTTGGTCCAGACGTTCCTGCTCACGGCGTTTCTCTTCCTGCAGTTTGGCGGCTTCCTGTTTCTTTCGTTCCAGCTCCCTTTGCTCTTTCTCGACACGCTGTCGTTCAAGTTCGCGTTCGCGTTCTTCAGTAAGCATAGCATCATCATTTGAATCAGCCTTAACTTTGATTTCCTCGCGAATGCTAGAACCACGGTTGCTCTTGCCGTTGGATAGATCGTTGAGATGGCGAGTGCCGTTCTTTTCGTCGTTAGTAGAGGGCGCCGGGCTGGCTCCGTTCGACTTGCGTTTCTTGATTTTGGCTGCGGCATCATCAGGAGCAACAGTCGAGTCGCCACTAGGCTTTCGGCGTTTCGTGGTTGGAACCTCAGAATCGATATCCATAGCGTCCTTGTCTTTATGGACAGAACGTTCCTTTTCTGAACGGGACTTCTTTCCTTCGATGTCAGACGCAGCGGTGTCACGCTCTTTGGGACGTTTGGAGACCGAGGCCTCGCTCTCTTTGGTTTCTTTAGTGCTCGCCTCTTTGACAGCTTGTTCTCTGAGTGCCTCCTCTCGCCTCTTCTTCTTCTCACGCTTTCGCTCAAGGAGGGCTTCATCAGAGTCCTTGCCAACAATATCGGTTGAAGCTGACTTTTCTGACTTTTCCGCTTTTTCCGATTTTTCGGACTTGGACTTCATCTTTGCGGCCTTCTCAGCCTCGGCTCGGCGGATTTCACGCTCTGCCTTTCGCTCCTCTTTAGACTTGGGGCGTTCTTCAGTGGTCTCCGATTGTCGTTCCTCCTTAGATTTGGCCTTCGGTGCGTCTGCTTCGTCTTCCAGCTTTCTGCGCTTTTTCCCGAGAATCTCGACCTTACCATGGGTGTCGGCGTCAGAATTGTGGTCGTTGACAACTGGCCGGTTAGAGCTTGAGCTGCTCTCCCGCTGGCGTTTGTCGAGCGAGTGATCACGTTTGGCGGCATGCCTTTCGGGATCGACAAGTCTTTTTTTAGGTCGAGGAGCGTCGGGCATCTCGATGTCGTCTTCGTCGATTGCAGTTTTCTCCTTCTTCTTTTTCTCCTTCAAGGTGTCCTTGATTTTCTCCTTTTCTTTCTCCCGTTTGACAGGATGATCAACTTCCATTTCGTCAGAGCGTTTCCTAGATGGTTTTTCGTCCTTGATTTTCTCCTTCTTATCTTCCTTGTCGGCTTTCGAGGGTTTGTCTTCTTTCTCAGATTTCGCTGCGAGATCTTTGCCTAGGACGAGACGTCGCTTCTTAGGCTTCGTCCCATCAACTGCGGCATCGCTATCGCCGGTGGCTGGGTAATCGGAATCGACCGTCCTCTCCTTGCGTTTCTGCTTGTCGAGATCTTTCAATTTCGACCGGGCAATGGCGGGAGATATCTCTCGTTCGGACGGAGCTGTGTCGTCCATCGCGGAAGAGGCTGCAGGAGACGCGGACCTCCGACGAAGACGCTTTGTCTTCTTCAATTCGTCTTTGGCCTCCTTTCTCTCAGATTTGCGATCTTTGTCCTTGTTGTTATCCTTGTCCTTACGAGAAGCGACCGGCGAAGAAGAGTCCAGTTTTTCCCGGGCTGACTTCTTTGATTTCTGTGGGCCAGCGGAGTCATACGCGGCTTGAAGCAGCTTGACTTCTTCCTCCCAGTTCTCACCAGCTCTCTGCCTTGCGATCTCGGCGTATGTCCTCCCCCGGCTGTCGAGACGTCTTGGTTCCTTCATAGACTCGCTCCTAAGGAGTAGCTTGAGAACCTCGATGTTGTTACGACCGATGGTTGCGAGAAGGGGGGTTTCTTCGCCTGCGATGAGGGGAAACTGCGACTTGTCTTTTGTGTGTTGCCGAATTACGTCCTTCGGGTCCGGGTCGCAGTCACCTCCAAACGCCACCAGCAAATTCAGAACGTCCAAATGCCCTCCTCGAGCAGCCAACATCATCGACTCCGGATCAGGATTGATCCAGCTTTCCAGTAGTTTTCCGGCCATTTCCATGTCTCCATCTCGAGATGCCTGCTTGAGCTTCGCCTGTCCGCCCTTACCTGCATCAAGCCATAGAAACTCGTTCCTGGTCGGTTCCCCGCGCCCACCTCTTCTGCGACTACTCGTCATTTGATTGGACTGGGGAGGAGGCGAAAAATGGCTCGGGCTTGCGACTGAGGCCGCACGGGAAGAACAACTTTCATTGGCAGTCTTCCGGGCCTCATCATCAGCTCGCTTCTTGTTTTTCAGCTTAACTAACGCCGCTCGCAATGCATCTTCAATCTGGCTCATCTTAGCCTCTTCTTCCGGATCATCGCTCTGCTGGCGAATTGTCGATGCTAGATCAATCGATGACTGCCCAGCTTTGTTCCGATGCCGTGGATCCGCTCCGTGCTCCAGCAGCGTATTGACAACGGCAACGTGCATATTTTCGACTGCATCTAGCAAAGGCGTTGACAGATCCTCTGCAGGCTTGTCAACCAGTGCACCCTCCTCGATCAGCCATGCTACAATGTCATCGTGGCCGGCGAGGGCAGCAGCATGGATGGGAAGATAACCTGCATTGTCAGCATCATTGAGAAGATCGGGTTCGGCTTCCAAGCACGCTTTCGCCTCATCCAAAACACCTTTTGCACAGACTTTGTGCAGCTGGTTTCGGCCAGTTTTGTCGCGCTTCATCTTGTGCCCAGGGCCTATCAGACGTGCAGGTGACGCTGCAGGACCCGAAATCGATGGCCGTCTTCTTCGGTGGTTCGTGATATGCGGCGAATTCGATCTTGACGAAGAAGTTGACTTGACTTCATTATCCGAATCTTGAATGTTAAGAGCAGGCGGCCGACCGGATCTTTTGGTTTTATGAAGTTTTGAGGCGCTGGCAGTACTGCCACCATGCGTTTTACCGCTGGAAGAATCAGCATTTGGAACGCTTCTTTTCCGAGAATGGCCTGGACGAGATAGAGGAGTTGCTGAGGACGCATTATTGGCCGATGTGTGAGAGTCTCTAGCGTGTTTTGTTCCATTGCTTTCACGCGGAACTGGAGGAGGAGACATTGGTGGCGAGGACTTTATCCGAACGCCCCTAGGAGATTCTTCCTCACTTTTAATGTTTCTCTCGTGGGAAACCTCTCGGGTTTTCCGCTTGAGAGAACGTCGTTTATCTGGATCATCTTCTTGATGAATTTTGGGTATTTTCCTACGGGGAGGAGAATGTGTTAATCTCGAAGGCGAAGCTGTCCGTTTTCGAGAATGATCTTTAGGGAGCGGTCGTTTGGAGGAAGGAGCACGAGATGAGGGAGCGGAACTGAGATCAGAGGAGTACGCATCATCATCTCGGTCGGGTCTAGATTTCGAGTCACCGTTAGTCCTCCTCGAGTGGGAAGACGGGGCTAAACGGTCATCGTCATGGCCATCGTCGTTTTTGGGATAACTTCGAGGGCGATTGCTGCGGCTTCTGCCTCGATTCTGAGGTACGACCACTACGGTTTCGGCGTCGGAATCACTATCTTGGTGTGCGGACGAAGAGTTCGGCGGCTCGTTGAGGGTCGGAAGGTGCGATGAGGAAGAGGAACTGTGAGCCTGCTGCCCTGTCCCGCCGTTAATTCCCACTGCACTACTCATGGACAATAACTTTCCATTACGTGTATTATTCAAGGACTCTAGTCTACCGTCGGACGAGTTGATGCCCGAGGAAGAGCAGTGGCCTGCAGGGGAGATGGAGTTCAAGCCGGTTATACCATTCATGCCATATGCTGAGGAGGACGAAGGGAGAGACGGCGGTGGCGGTGGAACGGGAGTCGGAGCAGGTAGGGAAATGGTCGAAGTCATATAGTTGATGAATACCGATGCCCCCTTCGTGCCCACCGCATAGTGCTGCTTCTTTGGAACCCAGCTGAAGTTATATGTAAGTCGACGACGATAAAAATTATTCCCGTATAGCGAAGTTGACTATCAACTAATTAAAAAAAATAACGTGGCAGGAAAAAGGTTGAAGAGAAAGAAAAACGTTGTCGCTGATTCGAGACAGATTCTGGCCAGGAAGTGCCTCAGGCGTGAGAGTCGTGCGTAGGAATTTTGCACGGTTTGGAGCGATTACTATGGAATGAATACAATAACAACAACGGAGTCTCTGGTCCGTCGGGGTCTAAGTCGGAAACGTGGGTGGGAGTTCAATCTCGTGGGAGAATTCGAATTCGAAGGGGGGTCGGATTTCGTTGGTGTCGACAAACTGCGGAGGATACGAAGAATAAAGGGAGTATTCGAGGAAGCTAATTGAAGAGAAAAAGAAGAAGAAGAAGAAGGGAGAGAAGAAGGATGGAGGAAAAAAGGATGGATGGTTGGATGGGAAAGGGAAAAAAAAAAAAAAAAACACTGCTAACGAAGGACTAGTATTTCTCAGACTCAGATTTCAGTTCACCCTCAGTTGGGAAAGTCTTGGACAGACGGCCAGTTTGGGGGGGTTACTTTGGCAGCAGTGATTATGATTCGAGGCTGCATTCACAGGCCTGACCGAATTAAAGATGCTACATGCTACAGTGCACTATGGCAGAAAAGAGCGGTGGGAAGGGTAGTAATTAACAGGAAGAAGGAAGAAGGCGGTGCAGCTAAACTGCAAGGCACTGCGCTAGACACCCTATTCGGCCCTCACAGAACGGACATATTAACATGCCAACATAATACGACCAAACCATCAAACATCAACATTCTCGACGGCGGACAGACTGTCTCATTAACGGGCAGGCATGCCGGTCTGGACGTATGTGAGTCCTGTACATACATATGTACCGATACATCATCGATGCCTTTTGAGGCCAGAGTACGCCTCCTGCAATCTCGATATCGAACCAATGCAAATTTCAGCAGGACCTCTGGCTTGCGTATCAGCGCCCATGCTCGAATGCAGGCTGCAGTCCTTGTCCTTGTCCTTGCATGTCCGTTCCAGGACCCCAAACTACGCTCGGAGCCCCCGTAGCCTGCAGTACGGCCCCCTTTTCTTACTGCTCACATCGTCTGGCCAGAAATCAAAACAAATACTTTAACACTCGCACGAGACCCCGCAATTGTACCTTCTTACCCCGGAATCCTTCTCTCTTCCACCCACAGCGTACATACGTACATATTTACATCCAACTTCTCGCCTGCTACCGGGGGTTATGGACTTTCGTATGGAAGAAGAGCGTTAGAAAACGGTGATAATCGAAATGTCAAATCGAACTTCTGTCATGTAGCATGACGACGACGGTGAAGTAATAGTTGTTGTTGTGTTGGAGGCCAGCATGGTCTGACAACGTCCTTCTCTCCAACGTTACCGTCAACGTTGTCGCACGACCACCCGTCATGGATCTCATGAACGTTCTAAATCTCCCCGAGCTACTAGCTGACATCGACCTCAGCGGCATCGTCCGGTTCTTCTATTTCAACGCTGTCCTCATTGTACGTCGTTGACTCGCGTAGTCCAAGATGCATTACGTATGTGCATAAGAGCTGACGAAGATGTCCTTATCAGACGATAACGCTGAATGTATTCCCGCCTTTCGCCAGAAAGCTCTACGCATACGGCAAGAACATCTCTGATACCCAGCCTACCAAGACGGATACCAAAGATGAGGACAAGAAGACCAGGCCTACTCAGACGAAGTCACTGCTGGACATTCCCTTGGACATCATAGGAAAACTGCAGGTCCCTCACTCTTGGTTTACGCACTTCTACGCCCTTTCCTTTGCCGTACAGCTTTTCTGGCTTCTCCAAGTTGTCTTCCATGGTCGAATCCTCCAGTTAGTTTTAGAAACGCTCCCGGGAGACCGGCCACCGAAAAATGCTGTCGTAGAGCCTCAAATCGTACCGGGCCCCACCGGCTCGCAGAGCCTCGAAACCATCCTAGTCTGCATAATATGCATGACAATGCAAAGCGCCCGCCGCCTTTGGGAATCCATCTATATCCAAAAACCAGGTACCTCAAAGATGGGTATCCTAATCTACATCGCCGGAATAACCCACTATACAATGATGGGCTTCGCGACCTGGTGCGAAGGCATCAATACCCTTCGAATAAACACCAATATCCCTCTCTCCCACCCTTCCAACCTCCTAAGACCGCCTAGGATAAACACGCTCCTAGCAATCCCATTCTTCTTCCTCGCATCGGGCCTCCAGCACGATGCACACGTCCATCTGGCAAATTTAGTGAAGTACTCCCTCCCCGTACACCCACTATTCTCGTACACTTTGTCTCCACACTACCTCGCCGAATGCGTCATCTACGGGTCATTCGTGGTTATCGGAGCACCCAAGGGCCAGTGGTTGAACGAGAGCTTGCTGTATGTGTGGATATTCGTGTGTGTCAACCTAGGGTTCGGCGCAAATATCACCAGGAAGTGGTATGAAGGAAAATTCGGGCGGAAGAGCGTCGAAGACAAGTGGCGGATGGTGCCATATGTATATTAAAATCCAGATTAAAGCTGCGGCTTGTAGTAGAAACGGGACGGCCTTCTTATCAGCGATGTGGGGGGTGGCTAGTATATCCTCCCACCCGCCTTGATAACAACCTCCCTCTCCGTAGCATGCCCAAAAAGATATCATTCATATCCAAAGAACCCGTCCATCCTCCCAGTAAATATCGTAAACCATTAACCCATCACAAACCAATATACCCCATTTGCAAGAACCAAAGTCCGTAAACCGTGCAAGACGGTGTTTCTCGCGTGTGTTGTGGCAGATATAATTTGTTAGGGTTCCGCAGCCCTTCCCCAGCAGAACCGCCTGTTTGCCCGTGAAGTCACGTGATGCAACACCTCCAACGAACCGGCTTTTTGTGTGTGGAATTTTTTCCCCCCATTTTTCTTCTTTTTTTTCCTGTTCTCTCTTCATGAACACCACACATATTAACTAACAATCCATCAACACCGGGGACACCTTTAAGGAACTCTTGACATCAAACTCCATCTTTTTGTACTTCCAAGTACCTTTACAAAAAAAACCTAAACACTACATTCCAAGATGGTATGTTCAGCTCGAGCTTCAATTGGAGGTGGGAGGAGTGGTGGTGGTCGTTTGATATCAACGGAGAAAGCTCCAAGCTTCAATTGATATCAAAACCCACTTACCCCTCCACCCATCTCCTTCCCCTCATCGATTCCCAAAACCATCCACTAACATTCTTTTTCAAAGTCGGACGGAGAAGATGTCCCCGCCGTCGAGGTTGCCGACGAAATCGAAGTCGCTGCCGACACCAGCGCCGGAAAGGGCCAAATGTCCGTTGAGGACGCCTTGAAGGGAGTCCTCCGTCACGCCCTGATTCACGACGGTCTCGCCCGTGGTCTCCGTGAAGCCTCCAAAGCCCTCGACAGACGACAAGCCCATATGTGCGTCCTAAACGAGAACTGCGACGAGGATGCCTACAAGAAGTTGGTTGAGGCGCTTTGCGCAGAGCACAAGATTCCTTTGATCAAGGTTGGAGATGGCAAGAAGCTGGGAGAATGGGCCGGTCTCTGTATGTTTCTTCCTCTTTCTTTCTTTGATCCACCAGGCTCAAGCTGTTGTTATGGCGATATATGTGCACACGACATATATCAAAAATCCCCCCACGGACTCCAAATTCCGTGCTAACAAAGATGTAAAAACAGGCACCCTTGACCGAGAAGGTAACCCCCGTAAGGTCGTCAACTGCTCCTGCGTCGTCGTCCGTGACTGGGGTGAGGAATCCACCGAGCGCAGCATCCTCCTCGACTACTTCCAGACCCGTTAAATTTTTAATCAAAATCTAAAAAATTGAAAATTTAAAAACAATACGGAAATACGGAAGGAAAGAAGCGAGCGATGAGAGAGGAGGGGAAATTTTGAGAAAGGGAAGGAACTAAGGAAATGAAGAAGGGACCCGTGGGAGGAGAAAGGGTGGAAAAGAAGATGCAGGAAACGAGGAGGAAGATTTTCGCTTGACACTCTTTTTTTTACAATCACACGACCGCTTCTCTTTCGACCTCACCATTACCGCTGCCGCTACTCCATAAACGAATATGTCGTCTGGTTAAATCAAAAGGAGGATAGAAACGCTTCCAACTCCTTCCCCCGCATTTTTCTCAACTCCCCTTGTCTTTTCAACACAGGTGTCTCTTTTTCTGCTTCTCCGACTGTTTCTTACTCGTGGATATCAACTTTTTTTCTCTTCTTTTGAATGTCTATATATATTCTTAATATCACGAGAGAAGGAAGGGCGGGACGGTTCCTTTACCTCTCCTGGTTCCTCTTTTTCCCTCAAACATTTCTTTCTTTATGACAGCTTCAAACTGTACATATAGGGATCTCTTTTTTTTAACCATTCTTCAATTCACTGAGAAGTGGAAAGAGGAGCAAAAACGGGATATGAACAAGCCTTTGCCATCAGCTTGAATTGTGCCACACGACTTACTACATGCACAGCCAAACCTTCGAGGCTAAGCTGAGCTGTTGTGCAAGGGTAAGTGAAAGCTCGTCGCGCTAATATGACAGGGGTCCCACTTTTGTGGCCTAGGACCAATCCGGATCTAATGCTTCCAACATACAAGAAGTAAACTTCAGTGTTGACCTTGTAATTATATGCAATTGGAGCGCCGCATCGTGATATCAATAAATACGTTTGTGATTCAATCCGGGGGTCGTGATGCTCGGGGTTTTTTCCCTCAACATTTTATCGTGGTCAGCTGAGGCTTTAAGGTGAGAGGACCGAGTGTCGGTCAACAAATGGAATGGGCTTTCGACCTGCAGGAAGGTGGTGTTCATGCATGGAGGGTACGTTTCTTGGACGCACCAAGACAAGGCTTCAAGAATACAGCTGGATTTTAACCAGAGGGGCATCCGCAGTTCACGGCTTCTAACCCCTCCTTCGAGACAACATCATACTTGATCAACGAAGACTATGTTCACACCTAGCCGGTCTACCACAGGGGGCGAAAGCTCCAATGCTACCAGAGCCTTCCTGCCACCACCAAAACGACGCCTTGATGTTTGGGATTATACCGCAGGGTGGGTTTGTGCCCTGCCGATTGAGTACGCGGCAGCAAGAAAGATGCTTGACGAGGAGCATCAAGGCCTCCCTCGCAGTGCCAACCACACAAACCTTTACACCTTGGGCCGTATGTACGGTCACAACATTGTAATTGTATGCCTCCCCGCAGGCAGAACGGGCTTAGTCTCCGCAGCTGCAGCTGCAGTGGAAATGATGTCAAAATTTCCCAAGATCCAGTTCGGTCTGCTAGTGGGGGTTGGTGGAGGCGTTCCGAGTGCAACAGCAGATATACGCCTCGGCGACGTTGTCATCAGTCAACCTCACGGACAGCATGGGGGGGTCGTTCAGTATGATCTTGGGAAGGAGGAGGTAGGCGGGTTCTTTCGGACGGGATCTCTCAATACACCGCCGACTGTCCTGCTCAATGCAGTATCCGAGCTCCAAGCCAACCATCACCTAGGCCAAACCACGATTTTCGATCATTTGGCTTCTTTCATCCAGTTACCAACTTTTGCTCCCAAAGGCCCAGAAAACGACATTTTGTTCGGGCCCGCTTTCAAACATATTCCGGGGCATGGATGCGAAAACTGTAGTAAAGAGGGGATAATTAACCGTAGACTCCGTCCTAATCAAGATCCTAAGATTCACTACGGCACAATAGCGTCCGCCAATGCAGTTGTAAAAGACGCCAAAAGGAGGGACTCCTTGAGCTCAGGGCTCGGCGGAGTGATTTGTTTTGAGATGGAGGCAGCCGGCCTGATGAACAACTTTCCATGCCTTGTCATCAGAGGGATATGTGACTATGCAGATTCACACAAGAACGACGAATGGCAGCCTTATGCAGCCGCCACTGCAGCCGCCTGTGCTAAAGAGGTCCTATCAGTTATCCCCCCATTTGAAGAAACAGGAGGCAAGCGAACCTATTCAAGAGCAATGGCCTATATCCGTTGATGTTATAACGTTAGCTAACCTTTTCCGTGGTAGCGGAAAGTAGTAACACTACAAACTCACAGCTTCAAAGTGACTCAATCTTTCTCCAAGAACGGCTTCTAATTCGTGAGGACGTCCTATCGTTCCTCGTGAGTGCGTTCCACCAGACCGGCAGCATCCGGGTGGTATTGCACGGCCTTCCGGGCATAGGGTACGTCGAACGGCTTACATTTATCAAAGCTTCTCTAGCCTGGATCCGCTAATTCATCGTTGCAGCAAGTCAACTATGGCACGCTATTTCGCATACAAGAACAGAGATGAAATCGCTATTTTGTGGATAACAGCAAGCTCGAAGGAAACAATAACAAAAGGTTTCGAGCAATATGCAAGTCAGATTCGTGGAGGGGGCCGCGATGTCTCGGAGCCAGTATCAATCATTCGTAAAGCTCTCGCCGGCCAATTTTCTGGACGCTGGCTACTCATCCTGGACGGGCTGGACGATACAAATATAAACATAGAGCAATACATATTCAACGATTTACCCCAAGCTAAAGTTCTCATTACGACCAGATACACACAAATTGCCAGTCATATTGGAGCTACCCATGTCATGAAAATCGATTCCCTGAGCCAGAATAGAGGACGAGACCTTCTTTCTAAGTATATGAGCTTAACACCTGCGGGCGAAGACTCAGCTCAAGATAAAGATTTATCTCAGGAGGAAACCGACGCCAGAACCCAGCTTGTAGAAGAACTTGGTGGCCTTCCCCTCGCGATCTCTATCATCGGCGCCGCATTAAGGAACGAAAATGGCATAGCAACCATGAATTGTCAGGCATATCTCAAATGGCCTGCTGAAGTTCAGGATGAGTTCCTGATGCAAGACCCCCAATTTTCCAACTACCCATCTTCAATATGGAGAGCCTTCGAATTCGCGTTCCGGGGAGTTCTTTCTGGTACGGGTAGCCAACAGTATGCAGCATCTATGGCATATTTCATAGCATCATGTGAAAGTGCTTCAAATATCGCGGGCTACCTGCAATTATATCGCCAGTTCGAAAGCAACGCTTCAAATGAGGCCGAGTCCCCTCAGAATCCAATGCTTGAACATCTTCGCTTTTTGAATAATGGGTTCTTCGAGCTCGCAATCAGTAGGCTTACCGCCCTAAACATGATTACTTATCATGGAGCATCGAGCAGCTCGCCTTATATCGAGATGCATTCCCTTGTGAGACGGTGGATTAAAAGTATAAGTCGAGCCACCGTTCTCAGTTTCACGACTCCAAAGATGCGGCTCGTAGGATTCGGCATGTACGACAATATTGTTAAGGACCGAGTCAGGGAGAACCAGTTCGAGCACCTGATAGTCGAAATTAGAGACTTGGTCACACAAGATCCTGCCAGGGTACAGATAAGCGCGGATACTATGCCAGATATTGTTCTGCCGTTTCTTCTCGAGGCGCAGAAACGGTTTGTGCGGGCTGTAAATAAAATCCCTGCAGGTCCGGCCGAAATAAATCGTCTGTATAGATTCTCAGAGGCGCTGCAGCTGGAAATGAATGATTCCTATCGTTCTAACCTCAAAGATATCGACTGGGATCTCGCTCTACGAAAATTTTCCATTTTTCTGGCATACCAGGTCGAGGCTACCGTAGAACTGAAATTAAAAACGGAACTTGATCCCAACAGCATTGCCCTTTTTTTTATGGATACGTTTCATGACTCCGCGAGGTCTGCATTAGCAACCGCTATCCCGAACCAGAAATTGTAGGCTGCTATAGGTTACACCAATCTTATCCGGGACATCCAAACAGCTATTAACATGGGAATAAAGGACTCGATAGGCGTATATCTAAAGTACGATGCAATTGACCAAGCAGGCAAGACGATCTCGGAGGGCTCCAATTCAGCTATTCGGGAGTGGATTAACGACTGGGGTTCTGATGTCGAAGAAATACTCCGTCGCAGCCTCAAACGAGTATTTACTAAATTCTGTGGAACTAACAGCGATGTGAAGGATACTTCATTGTCGAACTACAATGGTTCGGAGTCTCGTCCGACTATGCCTAGTTCGTGGGACCCCAGAAATGCTTTCTTCTCCGTCCTCCATAAAACGGTGAAAGCGGGCGCGGAGTATTACTTGACGTCCTCAGCGGCCGGTCACGTCCTTGGCACCCAACAGTTCAGCTGCAGGAAGAGATGCGAATCCGTCATTACAAGGGTTCTGGGTGACCGGGTAAAAGAGTTCATGCAACCTCAGCCGCATACGTCTGAAGATAGGGACAATACAGTATTTGGTAGGTTCTGGGGGCCAACAGGTTTCGTCCGAACAGAGCTATTAGGAGACTACACCGCCTACCTGGTTATGGGATATATCTCCGTTGGCTTGAAGGCTGTTGCCCAAGACGGCTTTGCGAAGGCATTTGAACAGGCCTGTTCAACAAGCGTGGCTAGGCTCCTGGCGGCAGAAGTGTTTTCGCGTCCACGAGTCAACAGCCTATTTCTAGGCTGGAATTCCTCGAGCGAGATCGACGCCCCCTGTGACGATAAAGAAGAGATGAACTATATCCAGCTGATTGACCTTGCACGAGAAGCCACATTTCGGGCAATGGATGCCATTTACAATGATAAGGAGCACGGCTGTGATAAGTTCTCGGCCTCTCTACTTACGCAAGCTATCGGCTTAACAACTGAATGCGACCGGAAACTCCATGAAAGAATCACAAAACTATGCGGGGAGGCGACCTTATATCCAACAAGTTTGATGAAAATGATATCCAGATTAATGAACATCGTGGTAGATTTTAGGCTTGGTTCTTTGCAGCTGAGGTTGGCTGCACAATTATCGAACTATTCAGACTTGGGTTGGCTGAGTCTGGACCCCGACTTGCTATCCTTCGAACGCCTAGTCATGAGCGCTTGCATCCCTCCCGGCCCTTCACAAGGGCTGTAAGCTTAGGAACAAGTGACGCGGGCCTTCAACTAGAATACTTATGCTACAAAGTATCATTCATGTCAGCACCACCAAGCCCGCTGTTATTTGCTTTCCTTTCTCATTTTTTGGCCCTAACCAGGTATTTTATCTTCTTTTTCCTTATGTATAAATTCAAGGTTTAAAGCGAGCTTCGATCCTCTATGCGCTTCGATCTCCTAGACCCTGCAGTTCAAGGGATAAACATGGATCCCTGTTAGATATTACTACCATTGATCAATCGAAAAGGTTACCAAGCGTAGATATTATACTGGTCTCGTATATCAGCCTTCGCGATATTATACCAAGGTTGAACTTCTGTGCCGGATGTGTTGACTTTTGTTGTATTCTGTTTATGCATGCCTGATAAGTTTATGGCTAATTTATGGTAGCTGGCAGGTGAGTTACTACCTCCGGTGTATACATGTAAATTACAGGATTTCTTGACACCGAGCATGACATGAGAGTATTCCAGGAGCACCGTCTTATAATGAAGGGACTTAATATCAGGTGAACTCAAAATTTAAAAGGTGGGGATTTATATACACTATTCATTCTCTTCGATCCCCTTCAGAAGAGGTAGATAATACTCCATCGGATCAGGCAGTTTATCTACATCTTCTTTAACCACTATCTCCCAGGAATACATACTCTGCAGGATATACCACGAAGGTGATGTAGTTACCTCGTCACCCCTTAATCGGTTATCCGCATCAATCTCAGTCTCTTCGATAACATCTCGTAAATAACTCGTTCGATAATACAACGTCTCCCACATGAGATATATCTTATAATCTTCATAACGGCTAGTGATGTACTTTAGCCTGCCCAGTTCCGAGTGCCGCGAGGTTCTCGGGAGTTTATCCAAGTTCGACAGAACTGGAACTGAACTCCCATCTAGTAGATCGTTCCCAAAGGGCCCGCTATAAATTTCCTCATCTAGGCACTGATCGAAGTCGGATTGCCGAAAGTAGTCGTACAGGTCCGCTGGGTGGAAAGAGCTACAGGCTTCTTGAATAACTCGAAACCCCTGCTCCGTGAAGCGGATATTTGCCCTTTCAAACTCCCTGAGGAGGAGTGATGAGAGCGCGATTGAGCGGAAATATACTTCGGACTCGCCGACGATGCAGGGTTCTGCATCGATTGGTTGTGAGTACTTTGTAATAGCGCCCGGGTTTATGTCATCCCACTGTACGAAGAAACTTCTGAATCTGTTCTCTATGATAACAGGTGTACATGTACTGCATCTCCTAGGTATGAGGGGCCTCTTCAAGGTCGATAGGATATATACGAGTTTGAGAAGGATGGGTGATGCCGAAGATATTCGCCGATACGCAGAGGCGGTTTGGGGTAGACGCGGAAAGGGAAACGCCATGCTACTGGGACTGGTCCTTTGGGCTGAACTTCGAGTCGTTGTAGTTAATCGTAAGATTGGTGGCTAGTGGTTTACGAAAGGCAAAATTAAATGAATGGGATCTGCCTCAAATAGTTATCGAAACAATCTTTTCGGTAGATTCTTGTAGATCTGATATCATGATCATGATCTGACAAGGATATACACTTAAAACTACATTAAACTCAAGATCTAGAAGGCTTATACGTAGGGTACCGAGTTAATAATATCTAAGTATTTGAGTATACATACTCCCTTTCTAGATTCATGGCGCCCAATATTTGCTAAACTTCATTTGCATCCCGGTTAAGGAATATCTAATCCTGTTATGTTTATCAGATACGGACGCCGTATACGTTACAAAATCCAACACCAGGTGCTGCCACTACCATTAGCCACTATGTATCTTAAACTCGGTAAATATAACACCTGACCCAGGAAAATAAAATAACTGTAAGCTATTCGATCTAGCATTCAAAAATGCCTACTAGGGGCCCTTGATTCCGTGTATCACTTCGAACATCTTGCATTCTCTAGATAACACTCCATCGTATTCTAGTCTCAGTACAGTGATATGTTTTCAGGAGACTTAAAATATATTAACGATGCATGAACATTCCCTCAGAACTCCGTCCCCGGCACCACCGTCAAACTCTCATACTCCCTCTTCGCAATACCCAACGCCTTCTTCCACTTCAACCGCCCCGCAGCCCGATGGTAAACATCCTTCTGATACTCACGGAATTCCAATTCCCTCCCCACCTGCCTCCGTAACATCAGATCAGGATTCCGTTTATCATGCATCCTTTCCCAGAAGTTTTGCTCTATAGTCTGCCACTTAAATTTATAATTAACCTTCACCCCGCCTCCTTCTTCTCCACCCCCAGCACTCCCCTTCGTCGTCATTATTTCTTCCCCTGCTCCTCTAATGATCGTACAAGCGATAGAATTTTCGCCCGGAATATTCGTACAAAACTCAGCATACCCCAACTTCTCCAATGGCGGATCACCCCCCTCCCCATTAAGCAAATACTCCACCTCCCTTTGTAACTGCCCCCTCGAAGCTTGCCTTCCAGGTCCCACTAACGGTCTAACCATAAAAACCCTTCGTAACCCCTTCAGCCTTCCAAGGGCATTAAAAGCAGCTCCTGCTTCCCTTACTCTCTCTTCATCTCCTTCTGCTCCTTCATCACCACCACCAGCACCATCATTATCTTCATCGTCATCTTCATCATACCCATAATCTTCCTCCAAATCTTCATCAAGAACATAAGGCCAACTTTCACTGCCCCAAATAACCAACTCCTTAACATTTGGAAATCGATAACTGATCTCTCTGATATTATCTCCGTGGAATTGCGGTATCGGGTCGATTTTTAAATACGTTACATTTGGGAATATAGGAGTGTTCGTTGAGTTTGCAGCCGGGAAATATATCTTCGGTGACAAGATTTCCAGCCGTTTAAGACTATCCTTCAAACACCAGACGAGTTTTTCTCCAAACGTCATTATTGGCACGTCAGCTGGAGTAGTAGCTGTAGGGGGTAATATTTCCCCAACTGATACCTGGTCGTCATCAGTCACCACCAATTCTTCAAGATTAATCGACCCGTTAGTATTATCAGAAAAAATGGCACGTAACTCATCATCTCCCAAAAAAACGCCGTCCTTTAAAAATTCTCGATCTTCGCCGGTTAATCTATCCATAGCCTTCTGGTGGTGGCGATGCGCAGACCTGTCCAGTCTACATTCCGTTAGATCCGGCGGGACGAGGATTAACCTCTTCAGAGTCTTTCGTGGAGAATGGACATTCTTCGATAACGCTTTGAAGATGGCGCAGGAGAGAAAGTAGGTAAGGCATTCGTAATGGCTTATATCCAGCTCGAGAGTTTGTAAATTCGGCAAGTTAGAGAGGAAGGCCGTGGAGTCTCTGCAAGTTTTGACAAAGGTGGAAAAGTTTAGGGCGGCGAATGGTGATTCTCCGGTGGTTGCAGTTGAGAAGGGTCCGGAATAGTTATTAGGATGTTGGCTTCTGTAGATTTGGAGCTTTGCGTAGCTGGGAAACGCTTAGAATGACTTTTGGATTATTTTTTTTTTTTTTTTTTTTGGAGGCACTCTCGTATATGAAGTGTTCTTACCGAACATAGGGCCCTATATCAGAAATACCACTTGCACTCCCGCCAAACCCTTCAACCGACTCCTTATCCACCCTGATACTTCTAAAAAGTGATGGAATCAAATTTAGTCGGCATGCCTTGGAACACAAAGAGAGGGTCTTTATATCCGTAAATTCCAGGTGGAATATGATCGCATCCAGGATCTCCGGCGGGACGGTTTGAATGTTTGCGGGTGGCATTTGCGTGGTTCTTTTTGAATATCTTATGAAGTTATAACATATAACTACGAGACCTTAGTGACGGGACTGTCAGCCGGGAGAAGGAGATTCTTATATAGCAGTCCCTCTCAGCTGCGGTCTTGGACCCTGGGGTTAACTATGGTCTGATGTGCTGGCAGCAGATCCCTGATCTCTATCAACCCATTACTCACACATCAAAGACCGTCCGTCGTTAGACGGCGGTTTAAACTTATCACAAATAGAATTTTGGGAAGTCTTTGAATTGGCGAAACGACCAGGTTTTCGCAAATTCATTCACGCATGCCACAAACGCAAGGTTGTGGCGCTAATACTCGTCCACGAAATCGTAGCAATAGTCTCAAGAATATTAATACCCCCCAGCCGACGAACGTCAACCAAGGCATCGATCTTTCATTCATATTCCCCTTCTTCACACATAAAAAATAATAGCTAACCTAAGCTAAGCTACACCTTTGCAAAAGAAAGATTTTTTAAAAAGAGAAGAAGAAAAAGAGTAAAGCACAGAGACGCCATGAATATGCCTCCTCTAACGCCTTAAAAAAGAATAACAGAAAAAAAAAAATGAATGAAAAAACATGCTAACAGAAAAAAAGAATAACAAAAAGAAGAATCCGTTTTCCCGTTGTTTTTCAGTTCCATAAACATGCAAATAATAAAAAAAAGACGTACTAGTAATACGTAAAAGATGAATAGAAAGCGTTAGAAGTTAACACCATGTGCGTGTGTTAAGTAAGAAAGCTCATAGAATGGTCATGAAAAATAATAACAGAAAACCTCACGAAGAAACCAAGGACACCAAACGGCGGCAAGAGCGAATTCAAGACCTTATCTCGAAGAAGCTATTATCCCACCCGCTGAGAGTGCTACTCCCACTGGCAGTACCCGGCCTATCGACGAGTTCCCAATCAATATCCTCAACCAACCCACGAGGGCCATAGTTTCGAATTCCGAACGGGTTCCAGGCTTCAAAGTCCTTCATCTCCTCCTCAGTCATGGACATCGCGTCCCCGCCGTTTCTAGCTTCGGGGATAGTCGTAGATCCGAGAGGTGGAGTGCTAGGAAGTTTCCCGGCCGTGTCGAAGAGTTCGTCACTGTCATCGGGGGTGAGGATCATGCTGATATCGATTTGGTCGATGACAAGGTCGGTGATCTCATCGAGTCCTTCGAAAGCTTGCTGGATGACGGTAGGACTGATGAGAGATTCGTCCCAACCGTGAGGTGGAGTTAAGATGGCTAGTTTATCCTCCTTCACCTCGGTAGGGCGAGGTGGCGAAGATTGAATGGCTGATGGGGTGGGGGCAGCCTTGGAGGGCGTCTTGGTGAGTGGAGTTGAAGTTCTCGGAGTAGGGGCCTTAGTAGAAGCGGCGGCAGCCTCCTTGTCCTTCGCCTCATCTTGCTTCTCTTCCTTAGCCTTCCTAGTTCCATCTCTGTTCAAGCCCAAAGCTTCAGCAACACCGCCAAGTGTGTACTCGAGGGGATTGGTGATAGTCTTGTTCCTCTCCTCAATCATACGCTCCTGTTTCTCCCTAAGAGCCTGGAGGTCTTGTGGGGTCAGCTTCTGAGGTTCTTGAGGTTGCTTCATATGTCCAGAAACACCATCCTTATGGTCTTCCTTAAGATGGCGAAGGAGGTCTTGCTGGTTCTGGAAGCCCTTGGTATGGTACTCGCAGGACTTGACAATGCAGAGGTGGGTGTATTGAGCTGGAAGGCTTCCTTTGCCTGGAACGACTTTCTGAGTTTGGCCCGTGGCTTGAGGAGGGACCTTTTGTTCAGGCTGTGCAGCCTTGGGAAGGGAGGGAGACTCGGAACCCCTTTGCTTCTTCCTAGGAGGAATTTGACCGAGGTTGAAGGGTGCAGCAGGGGGGAGAGGTGCAGTGGGTGCAGGAGGTGCTGAAACTTTGTGGGCAGCAGCCGAATGAGGGATGCTAGCAGCCTGCTGAAGGTTTTGGACGGGCAGCTGCTTCTGTTGCTGAAGCTGTTGCTGGTGATAGAGAGCTTGTGCAGCGTGGTCGGCTTGGTTGAGGTTAGGAACAGGGGCTTTGGCAGCTGGTTGACCGTGATTCTGTGGAGGTTGCTGAAGCTGCTTCTGTTGCTGAAGTTGTTGTTGCTGGATATTAGGGATGGCTCCCATGGGAATTGGGGGTTGACCCTGCTTGATACGTTGCTCGTTCAACTTAGGAACTTGCGCCTTCACATAATTGAAGTATCGCAGAATCTGCTGCTTAGCAGCCTCCAACTCATCGGGAGTAATGGTGAAGTTCTCTTTCGGCGTCTGGAAATGAGCGTCTTCGAACTGAGTAGCTACCACAGCTCTAGTTTGGAAAAGCTCTCGTACGATACGCTCAGAAGGCAGAAGCATCAAGAACATCGGGATCCACTGCTCCATCCTAACGAGAGTCAGGGAAGCCTCCTTCACAGCTTGTCTAGTTACAGCCTTAACCTCCTCACTCATCTGAATAATCGGTCGTGCCAACGCTCTCGCGGTTTCTTCCTGTCGAATCAACTGGACTTGCTCCTTATTCTTGAGAAGTTGCTTTGCAGGATCCATCTGAGCCGCGGGGGCGCCCTGAGGCCCTGCGGCGGTTGGAGCAGTTGGGGCGGCCGCTTGAGGCGCTTGAGGCTTCTGCTGGACCCCTTGAGCTGTAGGTGGCCTCGCTGGAGCCGGTTCCGGCTGCTTAGCCTGATTTTGAGGTTCGGCTGCAGCTGCGGCTGGCGCCTGAGCGGCATTTGGTCTCTGAGCAGCATTTTGTTGAGCATGCTTTGCCCTGCTCATAGCAACCACTTTGTGGATCTCCATCTTCCTCTCCTGAGGAAGTTGCGCCATTCGAGGTTGATTGATGAGTTGGGCTTGCATGTCTGGGGGCATGACCATCAACCTTTGCAGGAATGTCTGCCAATCACCTGGCTTCCCAGGTTGCTGTCCCTGCTGCGGCTGTTGACCCTGTTGCTGCTGCGCTTGTTGTTGCTGCTGCTGGGCCTGCTGAGCCTGGTTCTGCGCGGCATTGGAAGCTGCAGCTTGCGGGGCGGCGGACTCCTCAGTCTGAGCAGACCTCTTCACGCCTCTCGCATTCGCCGCTGCCTGCTGTTGCTGCTGGTTTTGCTGCTGCTGTTGTTGCTGTTGAGCAGCGGTTGGTGTGACTCTACCACCTTCAACAGATTGCTGGGCCATCTTCGGCGTAGGCGCGGCCGCCTGGTTAGGCGTCGGTTGCTTAACCGGCGGTTTAGGAGGCGACATCTGCACTGCTTGCTGTTGTGCTGCTGCTGCTGCTTGAGCTTGTGCTTGTTGAAGATGAGCTTGTCGTAAGTTGTTAACTCGTGTAGCAAACTCTTGGTAGTGAGCCTGCATGGGGCCTATAAATTTTTTCGATAGCTCCTGGATGTGCATGAAATGCAGCGAGCGCACCTGAAAATCTCGTCAGCGCGTGCTCAAAAAAGGTAAGGGAGGATGATGGAAAGGTGGTGGAGAGATACATACCCGAGCAGCTAGATCTGGATTGACCTGTTTGGCCCACGCCTTAAACGCACCCCAGTCTTGAAGATTGTTAACTGGTATCTCTATCTGCGGAAACTGTCGCTTAATATACGCAACAGCATTTGGCGGAAACTTGATACCGTCAAAGCTGGGTGGAAATTGAACGTCTGGAATCGGAGGCGGAAGCTGTCGCGGAGGTTGTTGTCCTGGCTGTCCCGGTTGACCCGGTTGACCCGGTTGTCCAGGCTGTCCTTGCTGTGGTTGTCCAGGCTGCTGCTGCTGCTGTCCCGGTTGCTGCTGTCCCGGCTGCCCAGGCTGTTGTGGTTTGAGGCCTAGCTTCTGCTGTTCTAGCTGTAGATTCCGCAGATTCAGCAACTTTTGCTGCAACTGGAGTTTCTGAGCCTGCTCCGCACTCATCTGAGCACCGAGAGGTTGACCGCCGGACATGTTCTGCAGCAATGCGTTCTGGGCAGCTTGAATCTGCTGCGCTGAGGTTCCCGGCATCGCGGCCCTAAGTCGGTTCTGAGCCTCAAGGACCGCTTGCTGCTGTTGCAATAAATTCCCAGGGTTTTGTCCCGCTTGCTGCTGGGCGAGAGCCTGCGCCTGCGCCTGAGCTTGCTTTGCTTGGAAGCTTTGAATCAGCTGCTGCAGCTTCTCCGGTGGTAGATCTCGGAAATTCTGGATGGGGAACCCCGGAGGGATCTGAAAGTTCCCACCTGGGCGAGGGAAACCCGCGGCCTGAGCTTGCTGTTGCTGCTGAAGCTGAGCTTGACGCTGCTGCAACTCTGCCATTCGAGCTTGATTGAGCTGCGCTTGAGCTACCTGGGCAGCCTGGGCCGCTTGAGCTTGTTGGCTGGCGGCGGTGTTAGGCCTGAGGGTCTGGTTGAGCAGGTTTAGTTGCGGAGAAGGATGTTGTCCAACAAGGTGAGGCTGTGGCTGCTGTGGTGATTGCTGCGGTTGCGGCTGCTGCTGCCCAATCCGCTGGGCAGCCTGAGCAGCCTGAGCTTGCCGTTGTAACAGGATGAGCTGCTGTTGCTGCTGCAGGGGTGCAGACTGTGGAGCTGCCTGAGGCGGCACCGAACCAGGCGGCATGGTGACATTGGGCATCCCCGGTCTTGCCTGCGGAGGTTTCTGTCCCATAGCTTCCGCCTGCGTGACCGGGGGTTGCTGCTGCTGCTGCTGCTGCTTCAGATACGACTGGAAATCATTTATGAACGCTTTATCAAAGGGTGGCTGCCCCTGGCCGAGGTTTTGACCTCTGCCGAGTGCCGCTGTTTGAGCTGCCAGCAACCGCTGCTGTTGAGCGGCCTGCTGCAGCTGTTGCTGCCGCGATGCCGCGAGCTGCTGGTTGGCGGCCATCTGCTGGGGAGTAAGCTGCGGTGTCCCGCCAGGACCGGGGGGCATGCCACCGGGCATCGCACCAGGTGGGATGACCTGATTCTGCAGCAGTTTCTTCGCAGCTGCATTGCGGAAGAACATCTCGACGGGGGTGATCTTGAGACGCTCGCATTGGGCCTTTTGTTCCTCCGTCAGTGACCCGAGCTGCCCCAGGATTGTCTGTATGTGTTGCGGCTGGGCCTGCGCCATCATGGTACGCGCGAGATGCTCGATTGCCTGTTCCTTGGGCATGCCACGGTACTGGTGAAGCGGGTTTTGGAGCTGCGGTTGACCGAGTTGAGGGTTTCCCTGGATGAGACCCGGTTGCGCCTGCGCCGCCATCGCCATCTGTGCTTGCAATGTTGGATTGGCGATTGCTGCGGCCATATTGATGTTTTGGGGCATTAAACCCGGCATTCCAGGTTGCTGTTGCTGGTGCTGCTCCATCTGGTTGGCTTGGATACCCATACGTTGGGCGAGCAGAAGTTGCTGCTGCTGCTGTGCGGCCATTTGGGGGTTCCTGCTGAGGAACTGAAGATCGCGGAGCTGCTGCTCATTGTCTGCTTGTTTCCGCATTCGAGTTTCCTGGATCTGCTGCATTTTGCCGCGACACGCACCGATGTAGTCTCCCTAAGATCATCCCAACGCGAGTCAGTCATCTGAAATTTGGTAACGAACCACGCAAAAAAAGGGACATGGTCCCGCGGTAAAAGCAGACCGGCTAAAAATAAAAAAAAATAACGGAAAAATAAAATAAAGGTACATGCGGCGGGAAAAAAGAAAGGGAGAGAAGGAGGGAGAGAGAGCGAAGTCACGAACCTTCGAACTGGCGGTACGAAAAGTATGGTCTTCGAACGCCTCAGCCATTTTCACGGCGCGCGGGGCGTCTAAATCACTCTGGACGAGGCGCAAAGAACTGGCACTTGGGTGGAAAGATCAGCAAGAGTTGGCCAGGGTTGACGGGAAAGGCTATTTGAGAGCGTACATCTGGCTCACTATCATGCCTCGCTCATTGATGGGGATTTCGGCCTGCCAACCGATGGTAGGCGGAGGTTGAGATTTTAATTTTGCCATGACCTGCGCGAGAGCCTGTGTTCCTCCTTGGGCGGCGGCTGCTGCAGCGGCTGCAGCAGCTCCGGGTCCGCCGGGCATTTGCATTCCGGCCATGATGCCAGGAGGCAGTTGGCCACCTGGATTCATGTTTGCGGTTTTGTGGGTTTCTTTGTGAAGTGGATGGTAGAGGGTGAGCCGGCCGAAAGCGGCCTACTCGAGGACGGTGGAAGGTATTTTCCGGTCGTATGTTATGGTATGTGGATTGCCGCTGACGAGACTATGACATTTGAAGGCAGGCAGGGCAGGCTGTAGGCAGGCTGCTGCTGCTGCTGCTGACCCGGGCGAGGCGAGGCGATGCGAGGAATCGATGGATGACACGGTACTCGACAGGATCTTCTTAATCGGGGCAAAAAGAGGTTCGATGAATCAGGGCTACTAGATTATGTAAGTGAGTATTTAGGCGGAGAAGCAGTCGAGATGTATAAAGACTCGAACAGAAAGGAAAGAGAGATAGATGGTTGAAGCGTGGATGTGGTTAGAGGTGGTGGTAATAGTGTGGTGGTGTTGGAGGTGTGGAAGAGAAGGCGTGGTGGTTTCGGAGCAGTGTTTGAGAAACGCCAATAAGAAGGAACAAGCCGGGGTTGGACATGTTTATTATATTACCCACCGCACTTGCACTGCTCTGACTGCATGCCCCGAGTGTATGTATTCATGTATAAGCAGGTACTTACAATATACCTTGGTAATTTATATTTATATTTATAAGGTAGTATGTTATAAAATTCAGCCGGAGGAAGAGTATGTAAGTATGTAAGTATGTACCTGGTAGAGAGAAGGGAAGAAGGAAGAAAATCAAGACGGGGATGTTAATATAAATGCAATGCAGGGCTGCGAAAAAGAAAGAAAAGAAAGAATTCAAAGGAACAGGAAAAAGGATCTATCAAGTATCCTCCTGCTTGGTCACACAGGTATTTATCATACTAGCCAAAGTATACTGGTACATGTACCTGCACTTACATACTTCCCAAACAGACCTGACGCACGAGCAAGCTAGTCACTCGAGGACATTACATTGTGCAAGCAAACCAGTCTGGAAGCTGTGTGGAATGAATGCTAATGCTAATGCTAGCATCCATCCATCCATCCATCCATACATAGCGTTTGGGAGTGAAATCGAAAGTCTGCCTTGCCAGCCAGGCTAGGAAATCCCCCGCCAAGCACAGACCAGCCCAGCCGAATCCTGATTGGGTCGAGAACAGGCTTGCCGACGCCCGAACAAATTATAATTATATCATGGCCATGGACCCATGATAGCCACGATGCAATGGCCATGAGAGAGGGGGGGGCTAGCTAAGTACTTAAGTATTTAATCCATGGTTATCGGATATATTATATCACATCTTATTATTATCATTCCCCATTATCTCTTCCATCTAGTTAGCCTGTATGTATGTATGTACGTATGCCTGTTTGTCGTATATTATATTATGGGTAGACTGGGAAAGAAAGAAAGTTACAAGCCAAACCGCTCGTCCCAGACCCAGACCATGCTATCCTTACAATGCCTCTCCAAGGCTCTCCTCACATCCACCCCCATCCCCTCCGGCCCACACACGAACACCCCAATCCTCTTCCCCTTCGACTCCCCACAGAACTCATCCGTAATCCTCATCACATTGGGTCGCCCTGTTTGTATCCTAGGCGTAATCTGCGTCCTCGCATATCTATACCTCAACGATTCAATAGCCGCCTCATCCACTTTATCCCTTCTTCTTTGCTCTTCCTTCGGTCTTGATTCCCCTTGTTGAAGGCTGTGGTGGTGGTGAGCTCCCGTTTCAGTCGTAGGCAGTAAACTCTCCTCCTGTCCTACCAATTCATCCAGTTCCATCGAAGGCCTGTCTTCTCCTTCTCCTTCCTCCTGCTCTTCCTCCCACTCCCCGTCATCATCCGTAGAACCCGATATGTAAATGTCAACTTCAGGCCTACACCTCGTCGGCCCGGCCTTCAACAGCTCCGACAACGGCCACGCGGCATCCTCCGTGCCCCCAACCGCCCATACAAACCTAATCCTCGCCTTCTCTTCAACCCCCCTATCACTCTCTTCAATCTCCATCACCAACTCTCTCAAAACACTGAATGTCATCGTAATCCCAATGCCCCCCGTAACAAATAAAAAGGAATCAAAGCACCCAAACCCAGGAAACACTTTAGCAATCCCATAAGGCCCTTCAACCATCATACTCAAACTCGCGTCCGCAAATTCCTTTAATTCTTTCGTAAACCCTTCTCTTACCCTTACCAAGAACTTCGCCTCCCCGTCCTTCTCATCCACACTTGAAAGCGTAAACGGATTCCCCCTACTCCTCGCCATGCTGGGCACGTATATATAGAAATGACTCCCAGCCGCCACCTTCTTCCCCTTCTTTATCTCAGCGGGTCCTTCAGCCGCATCAACCATCCACCCAGCCGTACCCCTCAAATCCAACGCCGTCCCCGAGACGTGCGTAACCTTAACCTTCAACTCCCTGGTAAGCAAATACCTCCCCACGCGATCAACCACATAAACCGCCCCAGCGATAAGTATATACCTCCGCGTATCGTAAACATGAAACCACGCAACCGGTAATATCAAAATGCTCAGCAGCTGATGGACGCTGAAGAAGGATTTATAAGCCACCCGTCGGTATTTGGGAAGACTGGTGA
The DNA here is from genome assembly GCA_036971225.1 of Arthrobotrys sinensis. Lineage (NCBI taxonomy): Eukaryota > Fungi > Ascomycota > Orbiliomycetes > Orbiliales > Orbiliaceae > Arthrobotrys > Arthrobotrys sinensis. Next base: position 2,740,382 of record JAJTTV010000002.1, on the reverse strand, counting down.
TGAATATCGTGTTCATGATTATAATCCCCAATAATCCGAAGATCACATCCCAATATAGAAACCTGTAGATTCTATCCGTCGTGACAAAGTAGTTGGAGTATAGAATCCCGTGCAGGGTGAGGAGGGTGTATATGGTCCGTCCGAGCCATCTGTGTGCTTTATTAAGTGTTTCGTGGGTTTGGTAGCTCAGTATCGATGTTTGTTGGAGTATAAACCGTGATGATAGAAGATACTGAGCGGGGAGGAGTGAAGCGGCGGTATGACCTAACCGTTTCGTGAGGTGGAAGTAATCATCCCCGGTATCGGATACACTCATGAACCCGATAAACCCGATCCATAACGTCCCCAACAACCAAGATTTCCGAGACCCCAACCATCTGGCCCTGAACAACGGACGACCAAGATACCAGTGAGAGAAGTATACACCGCGAGCTAGCCGGGAGTAGAGTGTTTTCCGGTGGTGACGTTCTCGATGGATATAAAGGTTGTATCTGTGGAGATGTCCGAACCAGCAGACGAGGACGGGGATTATGACGAGGGTGGTGAAGACGGTGAGGATGCCGTAGAAGTCGAGGATTGCGCGGCGGAGTTCCTTTTCTTCCTTCGGGTGGACTCTCATATGCCAAGGGAAGGCCATCGTGGTGGTCGTGGTCGTGAGGTCATCTCATTGTATATACATTTAGTTATCGTAACAAAGTACAGAGAGGAATGATAAATGTTTATGGAGAGCATCGGATGTTCTCCGCCGGGTTTTTGTGGGAGGATGCGCGGCATGCATGGCATTTTGCATGGCGGGTTTGTCGCAAACATTGGTTTCCCACATGGACAATTACCAGGACCTGCTTTGTTGGGATCGATGGGACTAACATCTGAAGCAGAAGCTCGAGCCAGCTTGGAAAAGAAAAGAAAAGAAAGGAAAAGAAAACATTGATTGACCAAGATGCAGGCTCTTTCTTTTTCTTTTAATCTAAACTTCTTCATGGGAGGGATCCGGGGAGTAAGCTGATCTGATCTCAAGCTCAAAGTTACCGCTTCATCCGGTAGACTTCACCACTCAATAAGTATAGATATACAGAGACAACCCCCAACACCAATACCAATACCTACCCCAGATATCATATATCATATATCATATATACGGCATACAATAGATTAGAATGGCCCCAAATACAGATACAGACACAGTCCCCATCTGGCTCGACTGCGACCCAGGTAGCCCCTAATAATAGAATAATCAGAATATCAGACATAGAACAGTACTAATATAATATAATAAACACAGGCCACGACGACGCCTTCGCCATCCTCCTGGCCGCATTGCACCCGTCCTTCAATCTCCTGGGCATCAGCACAATCCACGGCAACTCGTCCCTGCAAAAGGTCACAAACAACGCCCTCTCAATCCTCACCGCCATCGGTCGCCCCGATGTGCCAGTCTACCCCGGGGCCAAAAAGCCCTTCATGCGCCCCGCCGTCCATGCGCCTGATATCCACGGTATCTATTCTATACTATCATGATGGAGGATATATGGTTGTTAATATATTAATTATGATATGATATACAGGCACATCCGGCATAGACGGCACATCCCTCCTCCCCGTCCCCCTGGCAGCCCCACAATCAACACCCGCAGTCGAAGCCATGCGGAAAGCCATAATGTCTACAAAACCAGGAACCTGTGTCCTAGTAGTCACCGGCACAATGACAAACGCCGCTTTACTCTTCGCTGCATTCCCAGAGACGGCGGAACATATTAAAACGCTATCTATCATGGGCGGCGCTTTCACGCTCGGGAATATTACAAAGAGTGCGGAGTTTAACATATACGTACGTTTTATCCCTCTTCTATACTAAAGTATCTATATCTATATATTATATTGTGACTAATGGTATGATATATCATGTACAATACAGTGCGACCCCGAATCCGCAAGCTCAATCTTCACCCTCCCCTCCCTCTCCCACAAAATCCTCCTCTCCCCACTCGACCTAACCCACACCGTCCTCGTCACCCCGGCCATCCAAAAGACCCTAATGTCAACCCCCACAACCTTCAGAACAATGCTCTACGAACTCCTAATGTTCTTTGCAGAAACCTACGAAAGAATGTTCGACATGAAAGATGGTCCGCCGTTACATGATCCGCTCGCTGTGGCGGCTTGTATGGCCGATAGCTTTGGGTTGGGGTTTGAATTTGAAGAGACGGGGATTAAGGTTATTTGTAGCGGGGAGAATATGGGGCAGACGGTTAAGACTGCGGTTAAGGATGCTGTTAATTCACATGAGGGGATGCAGGTGCTTAGTGATGGGGAGGGGATTGGAGGGGAAGGTGTTACGGTTAGGGTTGCGAGGAAGGTTAATGTGGACAGGTTTTGGGAGATTATTATGGGGGTTGTGGGGTCTGCGGATACGGGGTCGCCATTAAATGTGTAGAGGGGTCATTTAGAGGCTTTTATTAGGTAATATATAAATTATATATAATAGATACCGTCATTAGAGGCTCTGCGGATATTACGAGACTTGCTCTGTGGATTCTTTCAAAGTGATATGTATCAGGTTAAAGATCGGATATAGACAATAGACTATTTCTATTTTTATTTTTTTTAGGTTTACTTGGTAAGTTAAGCACATGTCAGGGGTAGCACACGGTTATAGAAGCTTCGAAGAATGTGAAACTATGCTCGTTCTTTTAGACGTGAATAACTCGGATAGATCTTAGCTCAATTTCACATTCAAATATTCGTGGTCGTCTCTGCAGGTCCCATAGCACTGGAATCGTGTGTTGTGGCAGTTGGATGGAATGCCCATGCTATGCTTGACGTGACGTCCAAATCTCATGCTTTATGCGTGGGGGGTTCTAGCTTCTTATAATTAGCTCCCAGCTAACTCGGGAATGGACATTCGAACAAAATGTCGAGGATTAGCAAGGGCCGACGGAATATTCCATAGTTCGATATCAATTGGTTCAGCTACCCGAATACCCTTTCTACAATCTACAACCGATCAATTGATCATACCATTGAATTATATCACCATCAAGATATCATTCGAGTTCAATCGAATAGCCCGCACGTACCCATGCACCCGTCCTGCACGCTACTTCACACACGGGCCACCGCACGACATATTGATCGCCCTAACAGTGGGTCTCCCATGCGAGTACCGCGACATGTACTGACGGCACCAATCACGGCGGTTCGCACCTGCATCTACAAGCCTTTTCGTCTTCATACATTTTACAGGTTAATGCGCGGGGAAAGAGCTAAAGAGTCTACCCTGCTCAACATTCATGTAATGTGCCCATTCACAACGGCCAATTGGCAGGAAAAAGAAGAGGAGGGAAGAAGGAAGGAGAATATGCAGATGCAATGTGCCTGTGCAGAGATGCGGGTGCGAGCTCGGGAAGCCGTCCATACATGTGTGGATTATGTGTGCTTCTCTTTGAATTTTTTCTTGGCCGGGGAATTAAAAGAGTCCCAAGGCCAAAATTGTTCGAGAAGCAGGGAGAGATAAAGGCATCCATTGCAATTGCAATTGCTGGAAGCTGAAGGATGTTTGGAATTCTGATGAGGTTTTTTTTGGGCAATGAGTATGGAATTCTCCTTTGATCGCTCCCTTCCCTCATAATAATATATAGGATATACTAAGCTAGGCGAGATTAATTGGTCCATTGGAATCGAGGGATCTGAACCACGAACGCACGTTGCAAGTCCGAGCGGCCCGTTCGCTGACTGACTTTTTGGACCTCAACAGCTAGCAAGAAGATATCAATTACTTTTGTAGGAGTTCTCTCGGAATCCGGGACACGCACGACGGGAGCAACATAACATAACATAACATAGCAAGTTTGAATGAGAAGGTTAGTGCCGAATTTCGGAAACAGGCCCTGGCTTGTATCCCGCCCGACCTTGCCATTGCAATCGAATGCTCCACCTCGAAGGTATACGCATTACTTTTATGCAGCTTTGGCCGAACCGTTGAGAAGAGCAATGCAAAGGAAGGCAAAGAAAAAGAAGAAGAAAAAAGAACTAAAGATCGGATTCCCATATTTCCCTTTTCCCTTCCCTTTTCCCTTCCCTTCCTTAGCTCGAATTGAACCCTGTCATTCCTGCCGTGTCTCTGAGGCATGGTGAGAACGAGCGACAAAAAGAAAGAACCAACTGAGGAACCCGAGCGCTGCAGGTATCAAGCATCATATCATGTTCGAATTGTACCAGCAACCCACAGCGCGCGGAATCTAAGAGCCGTGCCTGTTACAATTAAAAAATCGATTAACAATAAGACATAGCATAGTACATATGTATCGCCTTGGGATGCCCGGCCTCTTCTCTTTTTTTCCCTTCTTCTTCCCTTCTTTTCTGCTTTCTTGTTTCGAGATGTTTTTCTATCCATAAGCTTGAACATCCCGTCGAGCTCTTCTACTTTTCTTCTCTATATTCTTCAACCTTCTATCGATTCGTATTCGCAATCGGAACATTCGATATTAAGACGTTATCAATCGAACAAGCATTCGTCGTTAATTGGTTTTTGCGGTATTAAACTTATACCATCGGATTATAATTAGCCAATCCATCCCATCCCCATCCCATCCATCTTTCCCGTTTTCCCCCATCGCATGTACCGCCGTCGGTTACATTAAACGGGAATAATTACGAAGTGGCGGCGCGCCCGTTATCAGTTACGCCCAAAAGAATATCCCACACCACCACCACCCCAAAGGAAAAAAAAAAACTCTCTTTCTTTTTCTATTATCAAATAGCTTTCAGAAAAGTATCGTGATAGTTAGTTCCCGCTCTTTTCCCTTTAGTACCTTTAAACTCACCGATATCGCGGGTTTTGAAGTCGCGAATTAAACTTGCCGCTGTTACGTATCGTATCATATCGTACTCCTCACCTAGTTTATTTTATTTTATTTTTTTTCCCCAACAAAGTTCCTTTTCCTTTTACTTCATTTCTTTCCTCACCTTATTCTTTTTCTTCTTCTTTTTCTATCCCATCCATTTAAAGGTTCGTTGCCTCGCTCCTCAAAATTATATACTTTATCAAAGTTCTGCAGGACGCTGACGGTTAACGGGCGAATCAGGAAGGATACCCAATACGGCGAGAGAAGTGGCGGCCACCAATCACTCGACCCACTCTGACGACATAACGCCTCTGCCCTTTCACGCCTGCGGTCAACAGAACAAAGCGGCGGAACCGGGTAAATTACAATCGTAACGAAGAAGAAAACCCTTCTATCTCTTCTATCGGTATGAAGATTGGATTTTAGCCATTTTTTTATTGTCGAGGGGTTTTTTCTCTTTCCTACTGTTAAGGAAGGAAGGAAGGAAGGAAAAGAGTATCAAGCTGCAGCGCTGCTACCCGAGCAGACCAGCTTTTAGCTTAAAAAGCTTCAACGTCCCCTGCCGAGACTTAGCTTCTTTACCTTTCGTCTAAGCATCTCGACGACATTGACGGCAAGATGGAGGTTTATTGTACTGTATGTTCATTCCCTATCTTTATCGCAATATTTTCTATATACTAGTGATAGAATATACTAACCTTTTCATTTTTTATTTTTTGTAGTTACTATTAACAGACGGATACCTGCCAGGTACGAGTTCCTTATCGATACACCCCACTATCCATCCGAAATACCATACTGACCGATATTTCTTTTAAAAAAAATTGTAGGCGCACAAGTACTTGCGCATTCACTCCGTGATGGCGGTGCGACTCGAAAACTTGCGGTTCTGGTAACTCAAGACTTCCTCAGTGAAGCTACTATGAAAGAACTAAAGGTAACCGCCCAACCCCACTTCCCCTCATCCCCCCCTCATCGGGTCCAAACCACCCCGCAAAATAATTACTAACACCCAATTGATTTAAAAAAAATAGAGACTATACGATTTCATCATCCCCGTAGAGCGAATAACTAATAAATCGCACGGAAATCTATTAATGATGGACCGTCTCGACTTATCGTCGGCTTTTACAAAGATCCACCTCTGGCGCATGACGCAGTTTTCAAAGATCGTGTATATCGATGCTGATGTGGTGGCTTTAAGGGCGCCTGAGGAGTTGTTTGAGAGTGATAAACGGTTCGCGGCCGCGCCGGATATTGGGTGGCCGGATTGTTTTAATAGTGTAGGTTTTTCTCTAGCTTTCCCTTTGCTAAATTATCGGTTTGAGGGGCAATTGGCTAATTGGAAGCTGTAGGGTGTTATGGTGCTGAAACCGGATATGGGGACTTACTACGGCCTGCTGAACCTTGCGAACAGAGGCATGTCGTTCGATGGCGCTGATCAGGGTCTGCTGAACGAGTACTTTAGAAATTGGGATAGACTCTCGTTCGTTTATAATGTTACGCCGTCGGGGCATTATCAGTGAGTCCACTTCCCTCCCTTCATAAGCGCAAAGACATAGTCTAATAAGTACTCTAGATACGCCCCAGCATACAACCACTACAGATCCAGCGTCACAATGGCCCACTTCATCGGCTCCAACAAACCATGGGTGATAGGCCGACACGCGGGACAAGAAAACCCTTCATCAGCGTACGGTGAGCTACTGGGCAGGTGGTGGGCTATCTGGGATACCCACTACAGACCTGTTACGGAGGAAGACCCGGCTTTGGCGTGGGTTACAAAGGGATTTGGTGACAAGTTGACGATATCTGAGATTGAAAGGCCGAATCCTATGCCCACGGAGTATGATCCGAATTTTAGACGGGAACATACGTCGTTTGATGAGCGGAAGCAGGATGCGCCTGTGGTATGGCATCCGCCGCCGGTGCCGAAGCCGAAGCAGGATGGACAGCAGCAGCAGCAGCGTCGACAGGAGCATCATCATTATGAACCGCAGCATTATCAACCACAGCACTATCAGCCGCCGCCGCAGCATCACCAGCCGCAACATTATCATCACCAGCAGCATCAGGAATCTCCACCTCCACCGGTCTTCCTACCAAAGGAACATGTTCCGTATGTGTCACGAGATGTGCCATATAATGCTTACTCGAAGACACAGGCCCCGCCGAGTTACTCCTATCATGAACACAGACCGCAAAATCACTATCAACCACCAGTTCAGCACCACATCCACGCACCTCAACCAGTGCACCCACAGTGGAAAGATCAAGGACGCAGGTTTTCACAAGAGATCCCAGACAGGATCGAAAACAGTTTGCCTCTACCCCCCCTCCCCACAGTCGCTGAATCACAAGAACAAGAACAACCAAAGGAGAAGAAATCCCCATCCTTCGAAGCTCCATTACAGCAATGGGATGCGGGAAGATTCCCTCCTCCTCAAAATTCTCAACCAGAGGCAAGTAACTGGCCAAGTCAAGTTTACGCAAATGAATGGGATCAGGACAGACAAGACACCTCGCTCTTCGTTCCTCCCCGCGTCGCCTCACCACCAAACAATCTCGACTTCGAACTCCCTCCAAAACCCCAACCTTCCCCCCGTCCTTCCCCCATCTTCCCCTGGGAACACGCCGACCTCCCCCCTGCAACCCGTGTTTTCGCCGGCGAAAGCCCCTCCCCAACCCTTCCCCTCGCGCTCCCAGGTTCCGTGGACGATGAGTTCGAAACCGAAGAAGCGGCAGGAGGTTACTCCGCCCGCGGAATGGCAGGATGGGACAGTTACTCCAGAGCCAATGCATGGGATAGCATCCCATCCATAGAACGCTACGTAGCTTCCTTCCAAAAAACCACACAGCCCCGTAGAAGTGTACGAAAAGGGGATGTGACACCTAACCCTCAGATCCGCGGTGCTGACGATAAAATCAGGACTGACGGGGAAAACGACGGCTCGACGATGACGACCACAGGCTTGCTGCCGCCTGAGATCTCGGTTACGCCGACGCCGTTTAGGGCGCTGAGGGGGTATAGGAGCCATGCGATGGATGATGAGACTAAATTTCCGTCTGCGCAGGGAATTCCAGATCAGCAGCATTGGGATCCCATGAAGTCGCTCGCAGAGTTAAGAAACGCACCGGGAGAGTTACTAAACAGGAGTCCGCCGTCACCGCAGAGTTTAACGCGGGGTAGTCCTCGGTCGCCGGCGTCGTCTGTGCAATTGGTGAGTTCGTCGATGCCGGTGCCTGAGAAGGACTTCCACATTACGGCTTATAGGAAACGACATGAGATGAGTATTTCTTCGGGGAATTCGTCGGTTACGGGGTCGCCTGTTAATACTTTCAGTGAGAGGACTTATTCGTCGAGTGCGACGCAGACGGATGTGGTTGAGTTGAGTGATGCGGGGACGCAGAGTGATCCGGAGGATATTGATGCGGAGATGATGGCGCTGGCTGTGCACTGATTTGATATTGACATTGGTATGGTATTGTATGGTATGGTATGATTCAGTTCCCTTTTTTCCATTTCAGATTCTTTCCTATCATGCTACTACTATTACTACTACTACTGTATGGATTTTTCTCATTCATGTTTATGGATTGATATTGATACGCCGGGTTATTTCTTCTTCCTAATTCTTCACGTGTAACATATTGGACGAAACTCTTTCTTAATGGTTGAAATGCGAATGGGAAAACAAAATTGTAATGTCACCACACTGTCATAATATCTAGTCTATTAATTCAAAGCAAATACATACTCATCTGTCAAAATAATCAACAGTCAGCCTCGTCTTTGAGCCTTGGTTACGCATGCCTGGAGGGGGGGTTGTATGTCAGCATAGGGGATTCGCAAGCCCAAAGCATGCACGATGCACTATGATGTTGGATTTTTGTGTTTCATTTCGTTTCGACCGCGGGGCGGCGTCTAGCTATCTTGCGCCCCGTTTAGCTTTTTTTTGAACAGCAGCTTAGTGGATATAATGCATGGATCATCCGAAGTTCAGGAGTTTCCCGCGGGAATAGCATGTTAACAGCGTGGTTCCGAGACTTCGAGCTTTCAAAAGCTTGCTAAGCATGCGCATATGCATCGACTATTGGGAAGAAAGAAGGTGAGGCTATGACCCCGTCTGCCACGGACATGTTACGTACGCACGGGAGGCCTGGATATAATGGACACCGAATGGTTCGAATCCCATGGAACCATGATATACCCGTGGTTCGTCGTTACGGGTACCGAAGAATGCGACGAGACGGCATATGTATTTTTAGAGACGCCATATTGCATTTGCTCATTTAAAGATTCAACTGTGGCCTCTTCCCTTTGAATGGCCGTGGTAAAATGAATCGAAACGAAATGAAGGCACAGGGCGCAGTCGGTATACATAGTACACCTTATTTTGTTTAAAAGACTGTAAAATGGTTAATCCGGATCGCGCGGACCCGGGCCATAGACCAAGACCCGGCCGAAAAGTCAAAATTGTCGGAGTAAAAATGAGGTCCGACGCCGATGGGGACCAAGAAGGTCTTGTGCAGGACCCACATGCACATGATTCTGATTCATCCTGATCCCGGTCTTCTCTTAGCTCTTTTTCCAAGCGGTTTTTTGGTCGTAAATCGTATAAACTCGGTTCCGACGGACGAACAGGAAGGGAGAAGAAAAAAAACTGGGTTAAGTAAGGTCTTAGGTAAGGCTGTATACATATAGCTCAAGTTTAAAAATTCTGGAGTTCCGATTTGCTGGAATACGCGTATTGTTAAGTCCTTGGGACCGCTGGGCGGGAGTCGGAGTTTATATGTCTGGCGGATTGTTACATAACCCTCCCCGCCCCCTCTGCATGAGCCCCTCGATACTTCTGATTCTTTAAAGTACTTACTTGACTGGCTTACTTTAACTTTACTTACCTACCGAACTGGCTTACATGGTGGTCGATTTTTTTGATTAGCTTCGACGGGTGTTCTTCCAATTGAAGGATGCAAATGGCATGCAAGCTGCTTACATGATCTCAACAAGCTTCAGTTCTCCTGCATTCGACTTTGGCTTTTGTGGGTCCCGGTTTTTGAGCCGTGCATCCATCCATCCCATCACAGATATCTGACTGCTGCTATTCATCTCTCTGTACAATTCTCTCCCTATTCGCTCTCTCCAGATATTCTTACTCATCCTCATCCTCATTTTCTATTCCATTCTTTGTTTTTATATATTTATTTTTCTGGTGTTCGAATTACTCAGCAGGGCTTTCTTTATCCCACCTCGGTCGCTTTCGAACTATCAGCTGCCGTTGAACTGCTGCTTCCACTAAAACCTCTCCCTCACGGAACTCAGCGGATGCGTTTCATCCCGAGGCCTTAAGCTTGGGGTCTCGAATCCCCCATCCCATCCACATCCCAATCCACATCCCCGTGCCCGTCTGTCCATACGACCGTCTAAAACCCGGTCGACTTGCCCGCTGCTGACTCAAAAAAAGTATCTATCGATCTGGCCAGTCTTTTACTTTTTATTTCTTTTATTATACATACTTTATTTATTTATTAAAAAAAGGGACCCGCGATCGATTACTATACATCTATAGCTCCCAGCATAACATCATTCTCCAGTTCTGGACCTTAAACAACTTTACTCCCTGATTGGAGGTTTAGCCACCTGCTACTTCGGCTTCCCGCCAAACCTCCAATCCATTCCTTTAAAATAAAATAAAAACTCTCTCTAGATATATACAACAGCAGTATATATTAACCATCCACGATGGCCCAGTCAAGCTCCTCCGCCTCACCTCAACCGCCCGCAAGTCGCAACGGTAGCAGCGTCCAATTATCCGCCACTGAATACCAACAGCAGCAGCAGCAGCGATTACAAGCCATCCAGCAGAAAGAATCTCCCCAACCGCCGCCGACGTCTGCGTCGAGTGTTACGGACGGTATAAATTTTCAACCGTCGGGGACCCCGGGCGATGATGGTGATGCTGGGGATCCGAAGCGGCGGAGGATAGCGAGGGCGTGCGACCAGTGCCGGAAGAAGAAGGTATGTTGGAAAACACGTTTTTCATTTAATTTCCTTCCACGTTTTTTAAATGGTCTTTTTTTTTAAATGGCCTTTTTTTTTATGGGCCGTTTTGTTGAAGATATTTTTGGTGTTTGATGGGAGAGAGCTTTCTAATCCCACGTGGGTGCGTGTTGATATAGATCAAATGCGACGGAAAGACACCCGCTTGCACGCACTGTCAGAACTACCATACAGAATGCGTCTTTACCCTGGTGGAAAAGAAGCGTCAACCGCCGAAAGGGTACTTCCCCTCCTAATCACAATACCCTTAAAAAAAACTCTAGTAATAATGAGAATGCAGCGCCAAATACATCGAAGGTCTCGAAAACCGCCTAGGGCGCATGGAATCCCTCCTAAAACTCTCCGGTATCCTCCCCGAATTCGACTCCAAAACCGACCTGGGAACCCTCGAAAAACGTCTTGAAGCTCAGAGGCTACAATCTATCGGTGGCAACTCACCCGGTAATCCGTTATTCTCGCGTCCGGTATCTTCGAATGGAACTCCGAATTCTGGAGGGATGATAACGGGATCGAGCCCTAGCGATGCTAGTCGGGAAGAAGAGGAATCCGAGTCGTTATCAGATAAGATGTCGAGTTTGGTGACGAATGCGAGGGGGGAGACGAGGTTTATTGGGAGTAGTTCTGGTTTTTCGATATTTTCGCCGAAGGGGATACAGTGGGTTAATTCGAAAACCGGGGACCGAGCTTTTCAGAAGATGTTGGTTAAGTTGATGCAAGCGGATCATAAGTTTGAGCACTGGAGACCGGATGTTTGGGATGCGGTTTTTTCTACACAGTGTCAGAATCCCCTGCCGTCGAAGGAGGAGGCGGAGAGTTATGCGCAGGGTATGGTATCCCTTTTATTTTTCGATGGGAAAAGGATTGTGGGGTTATTTTTTGGTGTATTGGGACTCACTTAACTTTCAGAATATTTTAGTACGGTGAACCTGCTGTTTCCGCTGTATCATCAACAATCGTTTGAAAGCCTGCTAGAAGAGCAGTACTCGAATAATCCACCGAAGGGAACTGGGTGGTATGCTTCGCTAAATATGGTGCTGGCGGTGGGGAGTCGGATACGGGGATCGAAGCTAAAGACGCCGTCTGAAGCCGAAGACTCGAGAGGATGGAAGTTGTTCCAGAATGCGATGTGCTTGTACCCAGTTCTCACACTGCAAAATACGGACATACATTCGATACAGGCTTTGCTGGCGATGGTGCGTCATCAATTGTTATATTATGTTGAAAGCATTGCTAATTTAGGTCTAGGCCCTATTCTTACAAGGAACGGCGAATCCGCAACCTTTGTACAATATCATCTCTGCGGCGGTGCGAGTTGCATTCTCGGTGGGCCTGCATCGACGAGCCGACGCTTTCGGATTTGGAAGAGAGGAGGCTGAACACCGCAAGAGGGTGTTCTGGATCGCCTATTGCATCGACAAAGATATCGCCCTCAGAAGCGGCCGACCCAGCACGATCAACGACGAGGACATCAACGTCGAGCTCCCCGAAGAAGAGTCCTTCGATGGACTTGGGATGATCCGGCTCTCCGACGGCCGCGGAAAAGTCAACCTCTTCCGCCGCAACTGCCGCTTCGCCCAGATCCAAAGCAGGGTCTACATGCAACTCTACTCCGCCAAAGCTGCAAAACAGAGCGATGGCGAGCTATTAAACACCATCGGAGACCTCGACCGCGAGCTTGAGGAGTGGCGGGATTCCATGCCCCTTGATTTCAGACCCGAACACGAGATTTCAGATGCATACCTCGACACCACGATGCCCATTGTATTGATGCACTTTTCGTATTTTAATTGCTTGGCTACCATTCATCGGATGGTAAGCATTCTTAAACTACACTTCCTTGACCGCCGACGCGCTACTAACGCGAAGTCACAGTCTATTGCGCATAGCTATTGGACGAATCGGTTGGCGCAGTATGCGGTTTCAGGGTTGAGCACTCGGCCGCTGAATCCGAGAGTTTTTTCGAGTGCTGCGCTGTCGGTGTCTGCTGCGAGGTCGTCGATACATTTGTTGAAGTATGTTAATCAGAATGATATCAATTGTATCTGGTAAGTCACCCTTTGCCTTTTTGCGTGTGTCAGAACAACGAATGTGGCTTGGTGGAAAGCTGACTGGATCAGCAGGCTTGTGTTTTATTACCCTGTCACAGCGTTGATTACGCTATTTGCGAATATTCTGCAAAATCCGCAGGATGCAAACGCTAAGACGGATTTGAAGCTTATGGGAGTTGTGATTGACTTCTTGAATAAGATTGATGAGGAGGAGAGGGCCAGGTGTGGGTTTGAGAAGCTGATATACATTACCGAGGAGTTCGTTCGTCTTGCTGCGGCTGCGATTGAACGAGCGGAGAAGCAGGCGTTGATGAGGAGGAAACGAAAGAAGCAGGGTGGAAGTAAGATGAAGGAGACGCTTGAGGAGAAGACGCCGGGTGTGCTATTAGAGGTATGTTTTTTTTTGGTTAACCTGGAAGATGGGTACATATGGCTAATGATTACAGGTCCCCGGCGAGGATGAACATATGAATTGGTCACCTTCTAAGCCTCTAGACCCTCAGATCTTTGCTACCCCTCAACAACGGCATTCAGAGCCCAGCAGCATACTACAAACACCGATCGAAACTCCCTTCGACCAACAAACGCCTACCGATGCCATGTCCGGCATCGACGGCTTCACATTCGGATACAATACACCCGGTCAAACCCCACAGATGAGCGAAGAAAACGAGCTTAGTCCTCTAACTAAGAGTTTTCAAGAAAGCTTTTCGAGTCCTTTCGTGCCGCAGAGTCTGTGGAATTTGAATCAGACTTTTGAGTGGGATTGGGCGAATTTTGGGATGATGAATACGAACGGCAACACTGGTGGGTTGGCTGATGATGGGAGTGGGAATTCGATAAGTTGGGATGGGATGGGGTTTTTCTAGTTCCATTTTCATCTATCGTCTTTTTTGATTTCTTAGCAAGTCGTTCTGTGGGCGATGACTTTTTCCTTTCTTTTTTTTTATTTTATTACATACAACCTTTTCTTTATTTCCGGAGTTCGATTTGATGGATTCGGTTTTTGGGGCTTGTTGTGTTATTATATCTTGTCATCATGTGGGCAAAAAGCTTTCTTCCTGTAGAGGGGCATTCATTACTTTCTGGCTAGTCCTTAGATGGTGTTACTCCCGGCTTTTGCTTTCGTTATATGCATCGATATCGAGGCGTCTTTTTTTGTTTTCATGGCCGCCCTGGGTTGGCTTTTTGGTAACTAGGGTTTTATTAGTAGCTCTATATTGTACAATAGGATATCTCCCTCTCTCTCCTTTCCCTCTGAAATAACATGTTTCCCATGCATAAAAGATTCTGATCGCTGAAAAGATGACTTTTTTCCCTGAAAAATCCAATAACGCCTGTTCGTGATCTGTCTGTCTATAATCCTACACACGCATAATAACCCGCTGGATATGCTTAGAACTCGAAGAATCCGCCGTCACTACCCTCATCCTCATCCTCTTCTTCTGCTTCGTCGGGTATACTCTTCCCCTTCGTTTTCTTATTACTATTCTTCTTCTTCCCATCGATTCCGCCACCAAATCCTTCGGCGGCGTTAGCTTCCACAAGCGCGTCACCCTTTTCCAATGTACCTTCCTCCATCCTCTTCTCGATATCCTGACGTATGCGCTCTCTCTTGTCGTTCGTATCCTTATTATCCCCGGATTTGTATAATGAGATGTACTTTTCGAGGGGTGGGTAGTGCATAATGTAGTTTAGATCGACCTCTGCATTATGGATCTTATTCTGCAATTCCTTCTTCTTTTCATCATCTTCTTCGTCTTCCGGCGATATAGCAGCGATTTCACGGGTCAACCGGCTAAGCGCGCGAGTGGCTTTCCTCCGCTCGAAGAATCGGACTTTGTGGTATCTCTTTTCGAGGGTTTGACGCTTTGTGGAGGTTTGTTGGAGGTGGAGCTCGTGTTTGTAGGCCGAGAGGGCGCGCTCGTGTTCTAGACGGGTTGTGGCGGGGAGTTTTGATTTGGCACCCGTGGTGCTATTGGCGGTGGTGGGGACGTTGAGGAGGCGGGTTAGATCGCGGATCTTTTTGCGGAGTTGGGAGCGGGAGAGGGATGTTGATGCCGGTTGGGGTTTTGGAGGTTTCTTAGAGGGGCGTTTGCGTTTCTTTTGGGTGGGGATTTGGGCGAGGCGGGAGGGGTGGATTTGGGTTGACATCTTTTTTTGGAGGGTGGTTGTAGATGGTGTATGTGAAGTTTTGAAATTTTTATGCGATAGAAGATTGCATTGGTGAGTGGTTTGTTTTTTAGGAGCCGCAAACAGGCGAGGTGAAGCGATGGGAACCATGTTTTTTCCAGCGAACCAGCGAGCAGGTAACAGGGGGACCCGACTATAACTTTAGTGGCTGTTTTAGCTAATACGAATTCCACTGGCTCTTCTTTAACTTGTTTTCCTCAACCTAACTAGCTAGACCAACCTTCAACAATTTTGTATCGTGTGAGCTACGGGTTAACTAGTGGGTGGATTTTGTATTCATTGGACGGAAGGACCTGGAAGCGTTCAACTATAGGTATGGGTATCTATCAGGATTGATTGTTTGTCGTTCAATTGGAAGCTAATCGATGATGTTGTAGGTTCTTCGGACATCAAGCTTGATCTGAGCTACCGGCGCTGCAATCGACGCGCTGAGCACACCTACACAGAAGGGGGGATATTAACACCCATCGCCGGACCTATGGCTCCCTTTTTATAACCTCCATCTCCACCAATCATGCCGTTGGCTCCCGATTGAAGTCACCCCCCCTCAGCTGCCCCCCACCATCTGCTGTCCGAAAACACCTCAATCACCAAAAAACACAACTACTAAAAAAGATTTATTATTAAAAAAGAACAACAACCGGGAGTCCTTTCAGGAAAAGGAAGCTAGCCCATCATGAATACGGTATCGGATTTTATACGGTGGTCTCCGCATTCGGATACCGGAGCGCAGCAGTTTATGACTATCAGTGCGAAGGAGACGCATGTTAGTTTGTACGATGTGAAGGATTTTAATGTATGATTTCATTCTTTTTGAATATGGCTATGTGTGCTTTTGGGAATAAAAGTATGCTAATGGGTGTTTGGGGGGAGCTGGTAGAATAAGAAACCGGAGTCGATTCATTCTGAACTGGTGTTTAAGAAGGAGAAGATACCGCATATCAAAGTATATATTCTTTTATATTCTTCAGGGTTTATACTCGAGAGATACTGATTTATATGATAACAGTGCTTCGATTGGTCTCCTCTAGAACCCGGTATGACCTCAACATAAACACCCACCCGGATATTTGATATATATATAACGCTAACATGTATGAATACGAAAAGACCTCGTAGCAGTCGGCAAATCCGGTGGAGAAGCTTTAATCCTACGCATGAAAAGCACCTCCGAAAACGCCGAAAACTCCATCTCTCTCCCCGTAAAACACCAGCGCGGGTGTAACTCCGTTGCCTTCTCCCGCGCAGGATTCCTCGCCATCGGATTGGATAAAGTACGAAATGACTTTTGCTTAAACATCTGGGATGTAAACTCTCAATGGCACTCTTCAACTTCTTCTTCCTCGGCGATACCGAGTACGCCTAGTTCGGGGATTAGAGGGGTTGCTACTGCCACCGCAACGACGACGAGACAGCCGCAGAAGCAGTTGGCACCTAGTGAGATGATTTCTGCTATTCAGTTTTTCATAGACCAGCCGCATGTTCTTGTCGCCGGTGTGGGACAGAGGTTTTTAAGAGCGTTCGATTTGAGGGATAACTCTGGTTCTCCGGCATTAAATTTCCCGACGAGATTAGTGCACGGTATCACTATCGATCGACATCAGAATTACTTTTCGTCGTGCTCGGAAGATGGGTATATGGCTATTTGGGACCGTAGGTTTGCGGGGAGGGGGCTTCAAGACGCTGCGTTGAATTTTCCAAAGATAATCGACGACCATCATGGGATGGGGAGGCAACATTCGGTGTTAACGATCCATAGCCTTCGGTATGCGAGGGAGAATGCGGCGAGCTTTGGAGTGCTGGGGACGAATGGGGTGTTGAATCTTTATCAGATGGGGACACAGGTTGCGACCCCTGTGTCGACGGAGGGGATTGGAGGTGTAGCTGCCGTAGCAAGGTTTAAAGACCCGTCGAAGTTGGAGGCGGATAGGTTGAACCGGGAGAGTTTGTTCGTGACGAAGGTTTCGGAGAGTGAGTATTTCCTCCTACCACCTATCAAAAATTAGGCAGCTAATGATGGCTTTTTGGGCGAAAATAGCTCCGTTTAAACGGCCGCTGAGATATGAAAATACAATGACCTCCTTCGATTGGATATCAGACGGCAGCGCAGAGCCCGACCTCAGAGTCATCAGCCTCGCACGTAACGGTGGTATAACAGCATTCACAGTGCCTACAAACCCCATATCCACCGCCTTCGGCGCACGAAACAACTTCGTAATGACCGATAACGAAAATGCAACAGTCCTAAACGCTCCATCTACAAAGCTTATCAACGTTGCAGAGCCGAACCACACGCTTACATTGGGAGATGATCATATGGGATATAACGACGATGACGATGAAGAGGAGTCGAATTCGAGTACTACGCCAGAACATCCGGTGATGAAGATGGGGGCTGTTTCACGCGGTGATTTGAGAAGGGAGTCGGTTGTTAATCCTGAGGATTATATGTTTGATCCGAGGGATACGCTGCGGATTGATATTTCGGTTACGATGAGGAGGAGGGCGGAGCAAGGGTATCAATTTGACGTATGTTCTATTTTCTACGGATATATATATACCTCACTGGGGCATTCATGATACTGATATTCTAGGGGTAGTGCGCACAAAACGAAAAACTGGTTACCAAAGCAAAGAAGGAGAACGAGTTGGCTGAAATGTGGAGGTGGTTAGATGGTGCGATGGAGTGTACAGAAGGAGACGGGATGTACTCTGGCGGTCTCGATTTATCATACCTCGGAGTCCTCGGTATTTGGCGTCCTAACCTCCCTGCCTCTCGACTCGATCCCGGTGCGAAACTAGATGAGAAGTCATTCTCTACAGCGTTAAAAAAGATCAATGACAGTAACGGCCGAAAGGGACGGTTTAAATTCGCTGGGGAGACGAAGTACCCCGAGCAAAGGATCTTAGGTCTCGCAATGTGCGGTTGGGACTTCAACAGTGATAAAGACCTCGAAGACGCATTGGAGAAATTCGAGAAGAAGCAACAGTTCGAAAAGGCGGCTGGGTGGGCGTTATTCCATGGAAATATCGAAAGGTGTATAAAAGCATTAGCGATGGGGAAGACGGAGATGAAACTTATGTCAACCGCTGTAGCGGGATACAATTCGCACAGGATGTCGGGGGAAAAGGGGGGCATCGCGGAGAATACAATCTGGAAGGATCTGTGCAGGGAGATGGCGACGCATATGGATGATCCGTACAGTCGGGCTATTTTTGCGTATGTTAGCAATGGGGATTGGCAGGATGTTTTGGACGGGTCGACAGGGTTGCCGATACGGGAGAGGTTGGGGATTGCGCTGAGGTTTTTGGAGGATGATGAGGTATGTTATGTTGTTAGATTAAGCATCGAAGATGACGGCTAACGGATAGATACACAGCTGAGCACGTATATTGATGACTTTACGACAATGGTGATTCGGGACGGAGAACCTGAGGGAATCCTGCTTACAGGAGTTACGGAGAAAGCCATTGATCTGTTACAGGTTTATGTGAATAAAACGGGCGATGTACAGACTGCGGCATTGGTGGCGTCGTTCGCTGTGCCGAAGTACTTTACTGATCACAGGGTGGATCTGTGGGTGGATAGGTATGTTATGTTCAAAAATCTCTAAGCCTTGCTAGATGAATTACTGACCTGTGATCGATTTTTGAAACAGCTACCGCGAGCTGTTGGATCGGTGGAAGTTCTGGCAGATACGGGCCAACTTTGATATCAGGCGGCGAGAGATATCGACCAACAAGAAAGGAACTTCCCTGATCGAACCGCTTCCACGGCAAATCTATGTGAGATGCAACTTTTGTGATAGGGTACGATATACCACATTTACTGTCTCGCCCTTGAAACCCCACACTTTAGCTAACATGGCGTCGAAAACCCCAGAAAGTGGCACACCACTCAGAAATTCCAACCACCCGCTTCAAAGACGGTCAACAGGTCACCATCCCCGTAAATCAATCCACACAAGCCAATTTCCCGCAAGGGAAAGCTATCGTCTGCCCGAATTGCAGGAAACCGCTGCCCCGGTGCGCGATTTGTCTGCTGTATCTGGGGACCCCAAATACGCGGGTGATACGCGGGGGCAGCAAGGGCGAGAAGGTGGATGATATGTATGACAAGTGGTTTAATTTTTGCTTGATCTGTAATCATGGGAGTCATGCCGGGCATGCGAAGGAATGGTTTTCAAAGCATACTCTTTGTCCGGTGCCGGAATGTGAATGTGAGTTTTTTTTTTTTTTTTTTTTTTTCCATCCACCCCTCTTGAGATCTTCTTAGTCTCCTATAATTGGCTATGGTTTCCTCTTTTGCTCGAGGCAAAGGGGTTCTCCGGTTTTTTCCTTTGCTAATACCTGTTTTTCTCGTTCCTAGGTCTTTGTGGAGTTTTCCGAAGTAAATAGATTTTTACGTTATACGTCTGGTAATATTTTACACTTTATTCTTTTTGTGGTGGCGATGATGTCAATGGAGTTTCTTTATACACCTGGAGTGTTTCAACTTTCTTCGGCTTATATTGCTTTGTGGAGATTCATTGGGTACAGCAGGGTAGATCGATGAGAAAGTGGCAACTTAAATATCCTTCCATAAATTTCATGAAAAAATGCGAATATGCAAATGCAAAAAGGACGAAAGATATCTTTCTCTACGCTAAAAGTACTGTGAAGTAGAAGCCAAACAACAAAACAAAAAAATCGAGAGGGGTATTGAGCTTGGACAGCAGCAAAAAAAAAAAAGGAACTAAGCATCCAACCGTGAGAAGATATAACTGCCCTGCAGCTACCTAGCGCTATGGGCTACGAAGTTGTCCCTAATGACTCGAAGGCTTGGAGATCCTTTCTCCTTCTCTGCTGTAGTATTCTGACAACTTGATATGGCAGGACTTTCCGGTCTTTGCATTGAAGGTGTTGCATCCCCCTGTGAGAAAAATAAGAGTTCATTGGTTAGAGAGAGCGTTCGGATTTCCCGGGGCTTATGCAAGGAACCCTTCCTTCGCCGGGTGAGCGGAAAGGGGGGGGAGGGGAGTTATGTGTACTCACTCTTCTCGATGTAAGGAGGGGTGTAAAGATGGAGGCTAACGGCAACAGAGTCTGGGTCTCCGTTCTCGACCTTATGGATTCCAAGCTGAATGGACTAGTTATTAATTTTCTCTCTTGTTTGTTGAGCCTCTTAAAAAACAAAAACGAATTTTTGTTGGTATGTATGTTATAGCGGGTAAAAACTTACATCGTCACTCATGTATGCTACATCGCCAGCGTAGTAGTGCCTTACTTGCTTAACCTTTAGTGGTTCTTCAACCCCTGGAGTTGGCCACTCGTATCGAGTTTCGATAATGTGGCCTTGCAGGATTCTCATGACGCAGTGGGCGCTGGTATGGTCGTGGATTAAGGAGGCCTTGTTGGGCGTCCATGTCATCAAGATCTATTTTATTCAATCAGCTAATTAATTGGTGCTCTTACTCTCTTTCTTAGTGTAAGGCAGGCTTTAATGGGTGTATTGGGATCTCGGGTAATAGCTTTTTTTTTTTTATATGCAGGTGGTGAATGGAATGCGGCTGGGCATGCAGCCCTTCCAAGTGGAGTGTGGTTGAAATTGTGTTGTAGACCTGGTCTGGAACCTGGTCTTCTCAACCTCATCCGCAACACATTTTTCTGGATCCAATGGTTTTCAAACAAGATTGCGTGATTGGGACTTTTCTTGTATTTTTGGTTACATACCAGGTTGGCATTTCCATGCAAGTTGTCTACGAGATTCCGAGTATAATTCCGGCTGAAATCAATAAACGAGAAGCGCTCCCATTCCAGTCGCGAGGACTGGTACGCTCTTAGAAGTGACTGGAGTTTGTCGACATCGACATCTTCGAATTTGAGCTCCGGGTTTGTGCCAAGGGTGTCGCGGATGGAGGTTATCAGGATGTCGAAATTTGATCGCCGTTGGACAAGGCTGAGGTCTTGATGCTGGTGAGACTGGAATTCGGCGACCGGCTGGGGGGATTGTAGAGCGATTGGAGACATTTTGGGGGGAGTTTATTTCTCTTCAATTCTGGTATTGAATCTTATCCTTTTGAAGATTTCAGATGGGTCTTGATTTCGTGATCACGATGATATAATGTTCACACGGATCTGTTTTGCTTATATATTGAATGTAAAAGAAAAATGACGAATGATTCTGGAAAAATGACATCTAAGGGTTCTTGTCCTTCCGTTATCTATCATCGTCGGACACATAATTTCCCACCGGTCCCAGCGAAAAGAATCCGAAGAACTCTGCGATCATTGGATGCAACACGACGGATTACATTCTTGATGTCAAGTGACGCATGCTGCATTGAATTGCTACTAAAAGGAGCTTACTCGGAGCTTTCTCGTTTGTTAAAGAGGCTCAGCGTGCTTTGGCCAGAGAGACAGTTTGTCTACGTTTGAGACCGTTGGGAGTGGGAGGGCCTGGTCGGGTCATTATCGGCGCCTTCTTGGGACGAGATGTTGCCGAAGAACATTCTGCTCGGTTTTTTTTCTTCAAGTTGACCCCCAAAACCGAAAAGGCAAATGGAATTGGTAACCAAAAGCGTGTGGACGTTTGGTGCGTGTGCGTGTGTTAAATTTGACTTCTGCCCAGACGAGCTCGAGTATCAGAGAAATTGGGCAATCGAGGTTTGGTGGGGTTTTGGCTGTTTCGCTTTCATCCCACCTTCTCATGTCCTCTCACGAGTCAGGTGAGAAGTGCAAATCCAGGATGAATTGAGGGTCCTGATGATTACACGAAGTTGATTGGCCTAAAAATAGTGGCTTTGTCGAATGAAATTGAGGAGGCAGGTTGAGCAAGGACCAAGTTTCTCCTAGGAAGCTTCTGCTGGATGCTGTGGAACGCCAGCCAACCGGTTCCCTCTATATTTTCTCGGGATGTTTGAGAAAAAACCGATAACTACTAGTAAAAAGAGGAACCGACCCAATACTACGGGAGATCGAGAAGTTTTATATTATCTTTCCCACACAGCTGGGTTTCTCCTCCCCAAAGGCCCCAAAAGCCCCAACTTTCCGCATGTCGTTGGTTCCCAGACAGACGGCAGATGGCTTGTTCCACCCACCAATCCTGCCCTTTATGCATTGTTCAGCATCTCACATCCCAGAAAACTGCCCAAACGGGAACCGGGAAAATTCCAAGGTTCGCGAACGCTAGATTGCCGATAGGGACTTCGCATCAAGAACTGGGCTCACCCAATCGATCGGTTCTCATTGGATTATCAAATTTCCGACGACACACTTCGACGGCCATGGTTGATTTTTGGAAGGTCCTCGTGCTAATTTAGCTGCCGGGCTTGCTACACCAAACTTTTTTTCTTTTCTTCTTGTTCACTGGCTCGCTGTTCCCTCGCTACCACCAGCGAGCAGCATGCCAGCAGGACGGGCATCCGATTTGGACGCTTGATGCATGAAAGGGGACCAACCCGTTCCCCGGTTGCATATCGCGATCCTAATCTTTTCTCGAGCTGCGATCTAAACGGGCAATGATCTGGCGAGGCCTTATTTTCGTGGAGGTGGTGCTCGAACCACCATCCACCATCCACCCAATGCCCATCCATCTGCGAAACAATTGATAACATCATGATGATGATTATAATAAGAAAGAAAAGAAGCCTTGGGAATCCCAGTGGAGACCTTTGCTTGCGCCCCAATGAACCCAGTAGAAAGGAAATTTGGGTCTGATCTCCGAGTAATCTTAAAGGGCACCACCGTCAGGGTATCGGGAAGGCAGCCGGTATCCAGAAATTTGGGGTGGAGGAGGTGATACAACCTCCCTCACCGAAAATTAGATGACCCAGCTGAAGGGCGACCCCACTATGTGTCCGAGGGCGTGTGAGGGAAAGCCGCCGACGACAATGGGATTCTCATACAAAGGCGTTAGTTTTGGATTTTTCCTGCCGTATCAGAAAATTTTCAAAAGAAAAGAAAAATGTGACGACGGTTGGAGTTCTCCGTCCGCAGGATCGATCGCGGCACAGAAGAGGCATATGTCCAGATAAAAATCTAGAAAAAAATAAAAAAATAAAAAATACCTGGCCTGGACATAACGCCTACAGCTACCAGCGCATCAACGGGATACGTTTCTGGAGTATGAATAGCCAGCTGTTGCCCCCCAAAAAAACTCGCCAGGGGAGCTGGTCAAAATTGGGGACGCGGAACAGTATCCCTGTTCCTCACCGAACTGGGGTGGTTCAGACGGTATGGCCACGGTCCTTAGTTGGGTTACCCAACACTACACTCCCAAGGCTGTGAGTGCCTGTGCCTATTCGCTTTTGCTTTTCCACAGGAAAAAGAGACGAGAGAATGAGAGGAAAACGAAATTGATGATTCAGATAGAGGGAAAAGAAAAAGTTTCACCGCGCCGGTGAGTCGGTCGAGATGGTCCCAGAGAGCTGTTTAGCCAAAAGTACTCCGTACCTCGCCTCTTGCCTCGGTTCGACGCGATCTCGCGGTTGTACAGATGGAGTTCCTTGGGTCGCGAAACTATACTAAAGCTAAAGATACATACATATGCCGCTGCTGCTATGTACGGGAGTACATGGCGAGTACATACATACAAGTGTGATAGTTCATCGGTCCGGCTGAGAAATCACAGACAGCTTTGGGATAGACGTATTCCGGGCTGTCCAAAGGGATGACACGGTACGGTATGGAAAGGGGAACTTGGAGGGACGGTCCTTTCCTTCGTTTCCACCATACCCATACCCTCCTCCCACCTCACCCCCCAATCCCTGCTAGCTATCCGTTGCCGAACACGTTAAAGTGAGAACTGAGAATCCAGACGAAAAAGCTATTAAAGCTCTGGACTTTTTGATATGTTGTGTCTTTGGGACCAAGCCTAATATGAGGGTTTGGGAATGGCCCTTGTTAGGAGGCTTTCAAGCTAGCGGACCCCCCCAACTTCTTTGCATTCGTTTACTTCTTTGATCCGATCTTCTTTGGTCAATCACTTTGAACCAAATTTCTTCCCTGTTATCCGTTGTTCTCGTCCTTTGAACGTCGCCTTCTCTTTTTTATTTTTTTTCCTTTGGGGAAAATTCCAGACTCTCGTTCTTTTTCCCACCTTTCCCTCCCTTTCCCACACCTTCAACAAAAACTATACTTCCCGCAAGACACCTAACATTCGCAAAGAAGACTTGTCTGAAACCCACGCGTTCAGCTACATACGCATTGTCACGTTTAAGCTATCGTTTGGAATTACATCGTTGAAACGGTCTTTCATATTTCTTAAAATCAAAACCCCATTATCACTTGCACGAAAGGCTACGCAGTGGAAAAAAAAGGAACGGACCAAGGAACAAAGAAAAAGCAGAATCTCAGTATGGAAGAGCGCAATGACCAACAAGCAGCAGGCGGTGAAGGTGAATATACAGCAGCTATGGGCGGGCAATGGGTCGGACTAGGGCAGGCTGACTGCAGTCAAACCGCAGCTCCAGCAAACGAATTTGGAATGTACGGTTTCGTGGATCCCAGCCAGCAGATGCCTCACGAGCAGCCGTTTAGGCTTCCGGCGGGAGGAGGTCCGGCTCCCCACAGCTTCTACTCTTCTTTTCAGCAGTGGCCCGTAGCTGCTTCGGCGCCGCAGGCCATGGAGCCTATTACTGCGGTCACGATTCCTTCTGCCACCTCGACGGCACCGGGACCGCATAGGAGGACTTCGTCGACAGGAGGCCATGGGACTGGTAGCTCTCGACGAACTTTGACAGATGCTGACCGAAGGAGGATGTGTCTTTATCATGAACAGCACCCGCATGTGAAGCAGACCGAGATTGGAGGTAAGCAAACCGTTCTCATTTTTTGTCTCAGAAGTTTTCCCTTGATTACGGAAGCTAACGGGTGGGTCACAAAAATCTAGCTATGTTTGGTGTTGAAAGAAGGTGAGAATTTCTTGATTAATACTCAGTAGAAGATCATCAAACTCGAGAAATGAGCTTGAACTAAAACGTAGCTATCTAGTACGGTTTCAAAGGTTTTACGTCAAAGAGAAAAGTATTTGTATCCCGATGACGGGCCGAAGCAGGCGATTAAAAGACCCAAGGGAAAGTGCCCTGATTTCGACAGAGCGTTATCGAATTGGGCAAAGAACGAGAAGAAGAAGGGCCGCGTTCTAACTGATGAAATGATCAAAGAAAAGGCCAACTTCTTTGCTCAAAGCTGCGGCGTTACAGACAGCCAGTTCAAGTTGAATTTGGACAAGTTCAAAATCAAGAACGACCTGACCACCTACTCAGACGGTGATATTGTCCAGGATATGGACAGGATCAGATCACAGCTCACTACCCCGCTTCACTCGAGACACAGCTCGTTCTCGAGAGAGGGTAGCTTGAACTCATCACAAGAATCTCACGCCCGAGAGGGAGAATATAGACACTCGAGTATGTCAGGATTCGACACTCCTGTTGTAATTTCACCTGGCTTGACGACACCGATCTCGCCGTTCTTTCCGCCTACGGATCCAATGCTCTTTTCTTCTGGACAGCTCCCACCAATCCAACAGCAAAGCCGACCCCGATCCCACACAATACCGTCGGGACTACTAGAGAATGTGTACATATCGCCGCCACCATCAGCCTCAGAGTCCCTCTCACCAAAGCAAATGCACCACCCAATACATCTTATGCCTACTAATCTAGCAAACACGACAATCCCAGAAGAAACGCCGGACGCTCTCCACGAACACGGCGGCCCACTCCCACCCCCCGGCCATGTGGCTGCCGCCGCAGCGTACCAGATAGCTCGATCCAGGAGCCTAACCGTGCCCTCACAGGAAGAAGCTACCAGAGCGCTAGAGGTGGTCATGTCCTTCCTCAAACAAAATCCAACAGCCGAACCCAACGACTTCGTGACCGTCGAAAAGCTCATGGACCGGATTGGTAATAGCTCGGACACGCCAATGCAAACCGATTCGTTCAATTCGACCAGCTCCAGCATGCTTCGAGAGCCAACGGCTGCTGCCTCATGCAACTAAAATTCATAACCCACGCACGCATTTCCTCTAACGACGTTTACGAATACCATTTGCGTTTTCCCCCCTCTCCTGCCAGCAGACCAGCTGTGCGATCCTGGGGTTTCTATTCGTCGCTTTTTTGCTTTCTATTTCGAATCTATCCAACCGAAATTATACAACCTTTTAATCTCAAAAACCAACAAAACTAATGCCCGACGTTAACTCGATCTGGACCTTTAGTTGTTATCTTCTTTTATTATCCGAGTGTTACATCTTTTATCGCTCTTATTTTTTCCAGATTGCCATTCTTATTCCCCTTCGCCTATTTTTCTTTCTTTTTTTTCACTTCCTCGTA
Source organism: Arthrobotrys sinensis (assembly GCA_036971225.1). Taxonomy (NCBI): domain Eukaryota; kingdom Fungi; phylum Ascomycota; class Orbiliomycetes; order Orbiliales; family Orbiliaceae; genus Arthrobotrys; species Arthrobotrys sinensis. Next base: position 2,713,918 of record JAJTTV010000002.1, on the reverse strand, counting down.
CACTATTCCCATATATCCCATTGTATTTCTTTTTCTTTCTTTTTCTTAGAAGGTGGCATCATGGCGTTAGCGATGAGCGGATGGTTGGAGTTTTCCTATACAGCATTTTCATGTACGGCCGAACACAAAAAACAACATCTTGGGGGTTTCTATATCTTCCTTTTTTTTTTTTTTATCCTCATCGTCCTATTTCTTTATAATTAAATCCCTCCTACTCAACTCCCTTGTTTCGAAACATCTTTTGCCCCAAATCATTTCCCTGGCGTCATCTCAAAGTTCAGATTTCTCACAAAAATCTGGTTGTTGGTATATTTTCCTATTGTCACTTACTGCTTAACTGTCGTAACTCGTTTTTTGTTATCTAACGGCCTTCCTCGTTTGCATAGATTGGTCTGTCCTTTTTTCCCTCGTCGTTATTGTTTCATCTTTTGCCGATTGCTTTCCTTAATTTTCCTTTGTTATACTATAACTTTTTTGTTCAGACTGTATCTGTATTGTAATAATTCACCTCATCTATAGCTATTTCGTCATTCTCCCGCAGCATTTTGATATCAGGGCTTTTTGCCCTCTTTTTGCTTTTCCTTGTACAATGTTCCTCTAATGTTCCTCCTTTTTCTAGAGAAAAGAAGGGTTCCTTTTTGGATGGTATACGGTATACTGCATGCAACATATATGATCCGTGTAGTACTACGTATTTAACAAAAAAACAAAAAAAAACCTATTCGCATATGCATCGATATCTATAGCTACAATCTTATCATGTCTTTCGTGTATCTACCAAAAAAGTCTACCCATTTGAGACCAAAAATATTCCAATTAAAGAAAACACTTCGAATCGAGAAAACTCAATGCAATGTTCCATGTCTAGGATTCCCGGGCCGTAGAAGCAGCAGCAAGCGGTGTTACCGATATGTCTTAACGAAACACTGGGATCGATAAAATGACGAATATTTCGAACGAAACGATACGGTATGCTGCATGTATGTACGCACTGATCGATCCCGTTCGAGACCCTTTTTTTTTTTTTTTCCAAAACGTCAACGTCAATGCTACTACCATCATTTACTATCCATTGACAAAGGATACTTGCTTCCCAAATTTCACATGTCATTTTGTAACAACTCCCTGGAACGTATAATTATAACGCCCAGTATAGCTCCAGAGCTGTATGTATCCTGTACTTGGTACATGGCATTACATGGCATCACATAGACGAAGCGGGGAGAACAGCTGTACAGACGTGTACATACATAATCGGACAACCCCAGAACCCTAACTATAGCTAAGAAAAACGAATTGTACAATCCGATAGGGATATATCACCATTAGAACGAGAACTGAAAGAGAGAAAAAAAATCGCAAGGCTGGGTTTTTGACTTGATACAATTCACTTTTTATGCAGGGCCCTTGTCTTATTGCCCAATAACCCGGTTAACGTTGTCATATTTTAGATCTCTTTTGTGTCGAAAGGGTAACATGTTAACAAGCGCCCGTTAGTGATTGATTGATTATCTTTCGGTCACAAGAAAAAAAAAAAAAAAGGGAAACTGCATAGCTGGCGGGCGGGCCATGGCTTAAGCCCCCGGCGCACATGTACACATCGAGTATCATCTGGTCGTTGGGAACAGCTATTATAGGTGGCAAAACATGGGGAAACCTAGTATACTTTTACACGTTAACTACTTACTTGGTACATTATACCAGAATAAAATCGTTTTAAGGGAATTAATACATGTTTTGTTATAGGGATGTATACGTTGTCAATGTGTACTTCAACCCTGGTTCCAGGCTGTAACTTTTTTTCCTCTGAAAGATTGACCCCGTAAGGAAAGCTTTTAGTAAAGATATGTATACTACCACGTTTTGCTTTGATACGGTACGTATCTTACGAGGATCGGATCATGCTGATACTGCTACCTAGAGTCGCCACATTGCAAGCCACCGGGAGAAAGAAAAAATTTGAGAGTCAGTGATTCAGGTGTTTCGGTTTTGCTCTCTCTTGTCGGGGCCTCGCGTTCCTCTTTGAAGTTGCACTGATGGCTATAGCAGAGCTAGCTAAGCTAAAGCTAGTAAGCTAAGCTAAGCTACTAAGCTACCTTGGATAACCTCAGACCTCGTGATCTCGCAACCAAAGCGCCATGACCCACGAGAAGGAAACCCCGTCAAAAAAGAAACGAGAAACGATAAGCTTGCATAGGGAAAAAAAGCCCTCGACGACCGACGACGCCGGATGAATATCATTAGGCCCCTTCGATAAAAAAACCCACTCTTGTCCCCGTTCCCCGGAAAACTTTTAGATCCAATAAAGGCACAAATAAGCGGGTGTATAAGAGAAAAAAGAAAAGGAAGTAAAAGGACAAAGGAGAGATTCAAACATGGGTCGCAATCGCATGGAAGCCTCAGTGGGTCCCCCCCTTGTATAAGAAAAAAGAATAAGAAAAAGCTCCTTCACCAATGGATCAATAGACACAAACGGAGTGTGTGGAGAGATTTTTACTTTTTAAAGTGTGATAGTGATTAGACGTGCATTTCTTAACACGTTTGATGTGTTGGCACCTGCACGACCGGGTTAACTTTTGATTCGAGATCGGACTGATGAGGTGGAGGGGAGCTAGGGGGGTATCGAGACGAGAGGTGGTTACGCTTAGAGTGGTTTTTTGATCCTTTTCCTTCGTAGACTTCTTTATAATGACTAGTATTAGGCGATTTAGTGCTATCACGGAGGCGGCAGTTTAGGAAGATGTTTCGTAGTGAGCTCGAGGTTAGACGAAACTCTAAGAATTTCGTGAATTTATCCGTAGAGTGACGATTCATTATAGTTTATCGTGACACGCCAAAATTCCGTAACAAGGAATATATAGGAATCATCAAAAATCATAAACAAAAACCCGGAACGCCTCTCCCGTAACACGCTGTTCAAATGCTCCAGAACTATGCGAAAAGGAACTCTAAACTATCCTGTGATTGACAAAAACTTGGAAATCTAATAATGAAACATTCATGCACTAACCCTCAACCATCTCTGGCACCAGCCGCGCGACCAATAGGTCCAAAAGCCGGTATATCAGATGCTTATTACAGCTCCTAGACCGCAAGAAGGCCAAGCTCTCTCCGATCTCCCGCAGCTGCTCGTCCTTGTTTGCTGGCAAGTACATGGACTTGAGTACATCCGGGATGGCGTTCCAGATTGCCAGCTCGGCTTGCTTCTGTATTAGTACCTTTTCGTCTTCTGTGGGATAAGGACGAGGAGGAGCGAGCGAGCCGTTTGGAAAGAGGGTGTTACGGGCAATAGAAAGGATTTTGATGACTACTGCTTCGTTCAGAAGGGATTGTGTGAAGACGTGGGAAAGATAGCTGTTGTTGTTGTTAAAGAAATATGTTGTTAGTATACATTTAAAGGTTTTAGACTATATTAGTGCCAACGGGAGGGCGGGAACGTCATACTTATCGATTAGAGACCCCGGCGGCTGCTCGGTTAGCGGCTTCGCGGCCAACTGTATCGACCCGAGTAACCAGGGTTGCCGTCTATCGAGTGAAAATAACGTGACCAAGGTCTTCCACACGGACAATTTTAAGATTGGTTTTCTCCGGCGGGGTGGTTCTTGCGGGGGTTCTTTCCATAGTGACATCAGAGATGCAGATGCGTGTCGTGCGATAACCGCGGTGGTGGATATGAAGGTGTAGGCGTGTTCGAGGTAGGTTATGGCAGTGGAGGAGAGGGCCTGGAAAATGGATTGGTCCGGGTCGTCGGCCTTTTTGATTGGCTCTGGGGGTTCGCTTTGAAGGAGAGACATCAATTCGGTGCTTTTGGCGTGGGCGACGGTCTTGGGTTTGACTTTGTTCGGGGCCGTCAGGGTCGTGACCACCTACGTAGACGGTCAGGTACATTCGGTCTTAGGAGAGAATTTCGAATCCATCCATCATAAGATTGTGGCAAGATACCTTTGTGATTATTTCAAACAACATGAAAGGCTCACTCAGCCTATCGACAACATTCCATAGCACCATATTGGAGAGTATCTCTCGAACCAGAAGCCGTTCGCAGTCCGACTGTATGTCTTCCGCCGGGAGAAGAGCTGCAAGCACCCCAGACCCCAGCATCTTGAGATAGAGTCTCTCACTCTCCGGGGAGGAAAGGAGGGCAGGGTGGGGCTGCATGCTGTGGAAGATTTCATTGACTGTTGCATATGGAAATAGTGCGGTAGATTGTCGCTCTAAGGCGACTCGGTAGTCTATAGGCGTCGGTTAGTCTCCCCCCCACTTATGCAGCTGCAGTAATTTGGGAATTCCGGCTAGACAGGCGAACCTTTAACGTGGGTTTCTAGGACGGCAGGGGCTTCCTCTAGGAGAAGGGTCTCTAGGTCCACCTATACGAACGAACGATCGATCAATATGCGTGGCGTGCAGGATGCATAAATGTGACCACAAAGCTATGTACCTGGCGAATACGCTGCTCTAGTGACAAAGTACAGTGTGCTATGACGAGAACAATCTCATCGATAAACTCGTGGTCTGGCGTGATCTTTTGGTACCAGGACTGGACAAAGTCCCTTTCGAGGAGAGTGGTTAGCGTCTTTATTCATTACTCGGATGAAAACGTGCATAGCCTGAATATATCTACCTTAATATAATAGATATGAAGCCATATAGCTGAAGGTCCACCTTTGGCGAACTGGTCAGAGCGGGAAGGACTTCCTCGATAGTCTTCCCCACAGGCGCGTGAGCACAGAGAACGCGTTTCGTGAGAGCGGCCAGGTTCCTCTCTTCCGAGTCGGCGGCAGCGACACCCGGCCGACGGGCAGAAGGCGGCATCTTGTGGGGTCTTGGGCGTACACTGTTCATAGTATCTAGCATTAGAATTATGTCTTCTTCTTCTTCTTCTTCTTCTTTTACAAAGGGAGGACAAGCATACGGAGGTTATTTATGTCGGGAATTTGAGAGTCATCTGGCGGATACGATACGGGAGTGATTGGACAATCTGATGGAGAGTTTCTAGCTACGAGTTTACGTTCAACAGGTTTGCACGTCGTGAGCCCAGCAGCTGCGGCCAGTCAGCGTGGTGGAAGGGGAGTGTGGTTGGTGGAGGATGGTTTAATGTGTTTGGTGAGATCCAGCTATGGGCTCTAAGCAGAGGGCGCATGACATGACGTTGGACATCACAAGCGAGGCGGGCGAGCTGGGACTCGTGTGACACAGAGATCCCGCTGCAATCTAATTAAACCGGCCTGCACAGTTGTGTCTGTCCTGCACGGCACCGCATCCAATATACATTAGTGTTCCTTAAGAGGCCAACTACCTAACTTGAGTAAGGCCCGAATGGTTTAAGTATATTGGGCAGCAAGGTAGCAAGAACCAGGGTATACTAACTTGGAGTCTAGAAACCTACACAATTATAATTGTTACCAGGGTTGAATGGAGGGGCCCTGTGCAGCTGTGTGGTGGTGGTGCTAGAGCTAGCTAGCAATTGTAGCATGTCAAGCCAGCAGCCCACTACAGTACCAGCAGAAATCTCATCATAGACGAATACTAATTGTTACTTTAAAATAACATGTGAGAATTGAATATACTCATCCAATCCCAGCTCAAGGCATTCTTCATACGGTCGGTCTATTATATTGTTCTTGCTGATACGGTCTTTGGTATATACCAGCGGCTGGCTACTGAGTGAATTTTACCCGGCCTTGTCCGTATGCAGCCCCGCCGATGAGGGGCATCTCAGGTAATCGCACGACATCGCGACAGCTTCCCTCCGACAGAGCTCACCCTTGCATGACATCTGCGAGCTAGTGTCCGTCTATATCTAGCCTGGTATCGACGCTAGGGTCGGATTAGATAAGAGTAACGGTATGTAATGCCACACCCTGAACTTAGAGGGGGTCACAAGCAAATTTCGTCTGATCTTTCATGCTCTCGCGTGGGGTGTTTGCGATAAGATAGTTACTTGCCTTCTCTCGAAAATCTACGAAAAACATTCCTTCCGACGATAAAGTGAACGGGCAGAATACAGTTTCGATGAATTGTGGTTACCCTTAAATTTAGAGTCCCGGGTAAAGATACAATGTTAAACCACCCGAAAGTATATCGACGGCACAGGAGCAAAAAAAAAAGGTATCGAGGGAGAAGTCCTTCAGTGAGATAGCTAAAAAGAGGAGAGACATCAGCCAAGCGTGGAATCCGAGGCAGCTGGCACATGGTCACTTCTACCGGGTCATGCAGCCAAGTCATTCATTCTGCCTGGAAGGGACATCTTATCGGGGCTTGTAGACGGTAAACCGTAAACTGGTAGCTGCGAGCTCCCGATTCTGCTATCGGAAGTGCGCAATCTACCAGTCGGTGACATATGCATGCAAGTTGCATGTAAGTCAGTGAAGGAAGTAGGTATGTAAGTATGTATGTGCGTATCTACCGCCGGGACTGTCGCTGCTTTCCACTCGGATGAGGTGAGCAGGACATCATCCAGTTATATAATATCCACAAGATCCACCTCCGAGACAGACAGACCGTCGTATAAGATCTAGGCAGTGAGGGTATTTTTGTTCCAGAAGACCTGACCATCATCGCATCGGAGTCGTCAACCGGTTCGGCTGAAGCTGAGATAGTCCGAGAGAATTAACCCGGGTCGAGTCGCGCATTCCATTAATTCCTGGTCCATTCCAGTGCATGGTTTCGAAGTAAGGCGCCGGCCAGCTCAACCGACGTCGACTTTACCCCTCGCGCTGTGCAGTTATAGTCGGGGTTACTGTGGATCCAGTCGGTCCAGGCAGTTGCAGTTGCATTCGAAGTCGCCGGCCAGTGGCGTGAACCAACTTAACTCTCAAGAGCTTCCTTTTTCTCTCCTCTCCTCTCTCCTCTCGTCTCCTTATTATTCTATTCTATCTTGCTGGCCCCCATCTCTTGTTCTTCTTCTTTCTCTTCATCTTTTTCAACCTCCGTAGTTGTTTATAATTAGCGGTGCCGATATACACAATCCAGTCGTGTGCCCCGCTTTGGCTGTCGCTGGAACCGGTCCATCACATCACAATTAGCTAACTGCCTCTTCCAAATCTGCGACATCCCGGAATAGTCCGCAACCGCCAACATTAAAACACTCTTCCAAACTCGCATGGTCTCCCATTGATGGATCCCGCGCTGCTACATCATCTCTAAATAATTCCCTCTTCCCTCACTCTTCGCTTCGGCTTCTTCCTATTCTTCCGTCGATTCCGCATTCTCAGGAACGGAATCTTTTTTTATATATCGTCCAACCGCATGCCGCGGCCATGTGCATGCTCCACAACACCTAGTCGCACCTACCGCTAGTCTCCAGGTTACAAAGGAATCCCTTGAAGGAGGCTGGATTTAACAATTCTCAGAACTTCAATTTTCGCAAAATAATCACTTTCAAAAGTTCCAACAATGTCGACGTCTACCGCAATGCTTCACGACGCTCCCGTCGTCAAAAGGCGAACCCGACGAAGACTGCTCAATCGCATGGGCAGAGCATCCTCATCTCCACACCTTACCGAGCTTGGTACCGATGGCCAATACTCCGCCAGAAACTCTGTCTCCTGCATTTCTTTGGCCACAAGTTCTCGCCATTCCAATACCGAACGCCATGCCGCACGAATCGCAGAAAAAGATGCTGTTATTAGAAACGTCATGAGCTCTAATTCCCCAACGTCAGCTGTTCCGAGAACTGCTCCCTTGCTGCAACACAGAAATATCCCCAGAAACTTCTTGGAGATCTTACCGGGGGAGATATGTCTACAGGTCCTTAGTTATCTGGAGCCAAAGGAGCTGATACGCTGCTCAATGGTCTGTTTCACCGTTCCCCCTAGATATAGGCACTATTTAGCTGACACATCCGAATCAACAGGTTAATAAAGCACTTGGTCGGTTGTGTTTCGATGGTCAATTATGGAGTGTCCTCGATACCGGCACTTTCTATAAAAAGATCCCAGCATACCAATTAACAAAATTGATTAGCTTGAGTGGCTCATTTATCCGCTACCTTAATCTTAGGTTGGTATACACAATCTATATTGGACTCCCGTGAAGTTCAAGCGCTCACTTCTCTATAGAGGATGTGTTCAATTACAGAACGAGTTTTACGCTATCACTGCGACTTGCAATAATCTCGTATCGGCATCTCTCGAAGGGTGTTCTCTATCCAGGCCCACCGTCCATCGACTCATTACAAACAATAACCATTTGATACATTTGAATATCTCCGGCCTGGAAGCCGTCACCAACGTCACCTGCAAACACATCGCCGAGTCATGTCCACAACTTACGACGCTAGATGTTTCATTTTGTGGAAATATGGACGCTAGAGGCATCCGCAAGATCGTGGAATCCTGCTCATACCTGACCGATCTGAGGGCGGCAGAGTGCCTGGGAATTAACGATGAATTGACACTGGAATCGATTTTCAAGACAAATACGCTGGAAAGGTTGCTACTCGGCGGATGTGACGCTTTGACGGATGAATCGGTTCGAATTTTAGTGGAAGGAATCGAAGCCGACATTGATCCACTGACCGATCGAACAACCGCACCGGCTAGGAGATTGAAGCACTTGAATATTAGCAAATGCCGGGGCCTCACAGACCTCGCTCTCAAGCATCTCGCATACAATGTTCCCAATTTGGAGGGGCTGGAGCTGGCACATGTCTCGGACCTCACAGACGAAGGGTTATCCGACCTACTTCCCACTGTCCCGAAACTAAGTCACTTGGACCTTGAAGAATGCTCGAACGTCACCAACGACATATTAGTGGAGTTGTCTAAAGCACCATGCGCAAAATCAATGCGTCACCTGCAACTGTCTTTCTGTGAAAACGTTTCGGACGAGGGCATGATCCCAATTATTAAGAATTGCACTGCCCTTAGAAACCTCGAGCTGGATAACAGTAAGCCATTCGAGTAGGATGCCTACCGATATTCAGTTACTAACTAGTCTCATAGCTCGTATAACCGACGCCTTTCTCACTGAAGCAGCTACAGCAGTCCGCAGCCGAGCTAGCGCTAACCTCATCTCTAGAAAACCGCGAGTCGGACTCCGCCTGGTATGCTTCGACTGCGTTAACGTAAACTGGACAGGAATCCAGTCCGTGCTGGCCGCGAACAGCACACATACAACCGACTTGAAGTTCGGTAAAAGCAATAAGAACTCGACAAACCTGGCACCATGCCGTGAAGTGATTCATTTGAAGTGCTATTACGGATGGCAGCAAACAGCTGATCAGCATTTGAAGCTGGTGCTTAGGGGAGACATGGCGAGTGCAAAATGGTTGGAAGATCGATGGGCGGATCATATGACTTCAAATGAAGATACGACGCAGAGTAGCCGTCGTCGTAGGCGAAGGGCTCGGGAAGCCGCTATGTTGGACTTTGATGACAATCATGATGGAAGGAGGAGAAGGAGGACAGGAGGGTGCTCTATTATGTGATCACGAAGCACCCCCTCTATATCACGAATTTTATTTCTTCATTGTTGGGTCGGGAGGTTTTCTTTCTTTCTCTTTCATTTGAGCGCAATGGTCTTTGAAATGGGTTTACTCACTAGCTGGACTAAATTGGAGGCGGGGTTCGATCGGTCTTTGTTTAAGTCCTTTTTCATATGATTCCCTCTGGAGTATTGGGGACTAAATTGGGGCGGGTTTGTTGTTTCCAACTGCTCAATGCATGGTTTCTTTGGGTAGAAGATTGATATACTCGGTGTTTTCACGGAGTTTGAAGAGTGGTACTATTTTTTTCATCATGGAGAGAGTCTCTTTATGTCAGGCGTTCTGTGGTCATATTTTGCTTCACAAACATAGGAGTGCAGTGTCTATTCTTTGGGCTATAGCTACTTTGGGGCCAACGGGCCATGAAATCCCATGTATATGTCTTTTTAACCAGCTAACGGTGCTTCTGTATGATTTAACGCTCATTCCAAATTGTAGATTCTGGTTCATCTTCAGTCAGCAAGTGAGTCAAGCTAACTAGGCTCTCAAGTAAATCGGTACCCCCCTAATCGCCAATCCTCAATCGATCCCTAGGGTGCGCATAGCTTACCCTCGTCGCCCTTGTTTCTAAACCCATGAACCCCTATCGACCTCTTTCTTGCGAGGCTTGTACACACGGGCTCGCCTTGACGTCGAAATTCTAAAGTCGCATTGCATATTTCCGGAATATTCCGTTTAGCGGAGATATATTCCGCATATATATTCCTTTGAACTGACCCCCACGGTGTTGCAAACAACGTAGGAAGGAGTTTTCCGGCCATTTAAACCTCAAGTTCTAGATCAATCGGTTACTTAATCAAGTCCCCCCATATTTTGAAGGTGGTTTGGGATATCGCGAACTTTGGCTTTTCTTTCTCAACGGAATAACCCCCAGTAGAGTTGTTGGGTTTTAGAACGCCGCAGGACGTCATTGGATGTCAAAAGTTAGCGGCACCGGCGCTGTCAGGCCTACCGTCCTATCAGCCGTATCTTGGCAGGTTTTGTACTACGGTACTAGTGACTATCCATGATAATCGGGGAAGGAGGGGGGGATGGGAACCAGCCGGGCCGTTACACAAACCGAGTTAGTTTATATTCGCTGCCCGGTTGTGCGGAAGTTGCGCCGGAAGCTTAGGTGCTATATTATGGTTTAAAGGGTCCTAATATAAGATATCTATATACTATGAGGCTGAGGCTAGTTTACAAGACGCTAAGGATACTCTTGGGGTTTTGATAATGGACACGATAGTAACGTTATAACTAGGCCCGAAGGGCCGAAGACTCGATTTTGTAATTAATTGGGATGTATTCGATTTATACAACCTATGCCCTGATTTATAGAATCGATTCCAAACTTTGATTACATCTTCCATTCGTAGAATATCAGCCTATTACCGGTCAAAATATGTAGAATAATTAATCTACAAACTCCAAGCGATACTAAACTTCAAACAGTAGAGAAGCAAATGAGAAGCGCGACTAACGCACTTCACCTTCTAGCCTCAGAACCTCGTCTATCGATCTAATCACAAGACCGGACCTTTGTAAGGGCTAGTAGCTAACATCTCCTGCAATTAATATCAATATTAAGTTCGGATTTCGACAAAGTCCGGGTTCTATTACGTATAACCATGCATATGCTCATACACATAATAAATAAGGGAAATAGGAAATTTTTTGCAAGAGGTTACCAAAACCGAATACCCCGAGCAGTAACAAGCCTTCTATCCGGTAGATTTCGAATTAGTTGCCGTGCAAACAATCTTCTTCTATTAGCTGTGGCTATGTTAGTATATAAACTACGAGAAAGGCCCCGGGTCGAAGAAGAAAGCGGATCAAGTTATAGCTTACCCTCGGGTGGTAGGGTTGTCTCCGACGCCGCCGTAGCATCGGCACATCGCTCCGTAACCGTAACCGTTGTGGGTACCGTAATATACACTGTTTCCATAGGCAGTATAGTAGTACTCATAGTCGCCCAACGTGCAGCCCTCTGTTCTAGCGCTCTATCGATGCCACTTATAAAATGGTCACGCGTGCTGTAAGTCAGGCCATCTTCGAAGTTTTCTCCAAACACCTTCCTCTGATTCTCAAATACCGAGAAATTTGAGCTAGTTAGAATATTGAAGGCCAATCCTATGGTGCGATAGGGGTCTCGGCCAATATTCGCTCGTCCGAATACGATGTGTCCTTTGTCTATTTGGCGCAGGAATCGCTCCTGGACCTTTCGGTATTGGCCTTCGACCACTGCGGCCTTCAAACCTGAGTTGGATCCCGTTGTGTAGAAGAATATGACGATGACGAAGCGGTCGGAACTTTTGATGAATTCGTTTACGTCTTCGAGGGTGTAGAGCTCTGTTTCTTCGGGGGGTGACGTGCTTGGGGACGCCATGACTTCTGGTTTGGTTCGTGGCTAGGGGCCTATTTGACCGATTAGGAGACTGGCGGACTCGGGATAAGTAGTCTTAAGTAGCTGTTAAATTGGGTCCTCGTTAGTGATGGTGTACTTGTTAAATTGGGGGGTTGAGGATGCCGTACCTATTCTAGTAATCTATAATTCTATAACATGTATATAACTTCAATGTGCATGCAGAGTGCAATGGATTCCTTTGGATAAAAAAAAAAAAAAAAAATGGAAATCTAGATTACGTACCGGGGCTCACAAGTTTATAAGAAACTGCAAAGAAGTCCAGCTATCCAGCCGCGATAAATTGTATGCATCAAGAATGGAGCTTTTGCCAAAGCTCATAAAACTGTGCGGCTGAATCGCCAAGCGCAAGTTGCATATGCAAGAAGACTCGATCTTCCAGTTTTCGGGAAAGCTAAGCGAACGCCAATACGTTTAACGGATGTTGGGGATTTCCAACACCATGGGTACTGCCTGCTCCAAAAGGATCTGGAGGCTTGATGTATTAGCTATAATATAGAGAGTCTGCTTATCCGGCTAACGTTATTGCGGCTTTAGGTGTTTGCCACGTGATAAACGGTATTTCAACATATGGTATATGAGTAGTTGAGTAGACCAATCCAGGACATTAGAGTTCAATAATTGTAGGTACTACATACACAGAACATTTTTGATACTGAAATTCTGGGATACTGTAAGGGTAATTACAACAATTCTACGACGGGGAATTGTTATCTATGATTGAGACTATATAAACTAGTCGTACAATAAGAAGTTCAAAGTAGTGTAGATGGCCGGTTACACACTCGGAGAATTTAGGGTCTATAGACCTATACATACCCAAGACTAGTCGACCAAGTACACAGCTATATAGAATACATTTAGCTAAAACTTCGTTAACATGAGCAAATTTTTTCGCCAACGGTCAGTACAAATATATATTAGCTCCAAGCTTGTGAAGTCGGTAAATCCCCGATTGGTCAGCAGACGGGCGGTTAGCAATCAGTCGACGCAGTCAGGCGATGTTCCTTGCGAGTTGTGCCGTGTTTTAAAGTGTTGGAATTGTGTGGTTGGCCAGAATCAGCAAGCCGGTCTGTTCTGGGACGGGTCACGTGGCCCAGCACCCCAGCGCATTCCGCTGGTCACCCGCATCTTGTCCCGTTCCATCCATCCACATCAGCTCGAAACCAACCTCTCCTGCGGCTTCTTCTTCCTTTCTGCTTTTCTTTCTCTTTCTTCATCGAAATTCCTCTGGAAGGCTCTGGATGAAGAGGAGACTTTTCGCCGGACCATCGCTCATAACTTAGTTAACGTTCTGTCCTTTTCGCTCGGAGTTTCTTGAGGCATCAGTTGGTACGACGTACTGAGGCATATCGGGAGTCATCCTCGTCATCAGCTTCAAATCCGGAGAATATGTCGAACTCCAAACCTCTCATTCTGGCCCTTGTGTACGTTACTTCGTATCGACCCGATTCTACGCTTCCTCACTAACTCTCTGACCATCTAGGGCCGGAATGCTTCTAACCGGCTGCTCCAACACTCTCCTCACAAAATGGCAAGATCAACAGTGTGTTCGCAACTGCGACGATCCCGACCCGCGAAAGCGTGAACACTTCGAACAACCCGTCATTCAAACTCTTCAAATGTTTATCGGTGAAATGGGATGCTGGCTAGTCATCGGCCTGTACAAATTGTACACTAGGATCCAGCAGAAGAGGAATGATACCGAGGGATACCAACCTATCGCCGCTGCCGAGCCTTTGGAGGATCCAGCAGAACCGAGTAGCCCTGTGTTGAAGGCTTTGACACCAAATTCGACAGAACGCCCGGCGTTGAGCGGGCCGAAGATATTGTTGTTGAGTTTGCCGGCTAGTATGTGGTGATGAGCTGTCCTGTGGGGATTGGAAGGGTGTTTGCTAATGGGTGTGATAGTCTGTGATATTTGTGGGACTACATTGATGAATGTGGGTCTGCTTTTCGTGGCTGCTAGTAGTATGTGGTATTCCCTACCCTTATTGATGCCGAGTGAAATCTAACGGCATGTGAAGTCTACCAAATGACCAGAGGTGCTCTCGTCCTTTTCGTCGGACTTTTCAGTGTGATCTTCCTCAAGCGCCACCTCTACCTTTTCCATTGGTTATCCCTCGTCATCGTCGTCACTGGTGTCGCAGTTGTTGGTCTCGCCGGCGCACTGTTCAAGGCTCCAGAACCACATGAAATCGTTGCCAAAGAAGTTGAGGCTAGCGTCCTGAGATCTGTGATTGGTGTCCTGTTGATTGCTGGTGCTCAAATCTTTACTGCTACCCAGTTCGTCTTGGAGGAGCATATCCTTGAGAAATATGCGATGGAGCCGCTTCACGTCGTTGGCTGGGAGGGTATCTTCGGATTCGTTGTTACTTCTATCGGCATGGTTATTCTCCACTACTCGATTGGTGTGACTGAAGCTGGACGAAGAGGATACTTCGATGCGGCTGAGGGATTGAAGGAGATGGGCATTAAGAACGTCTTCGTCAGCAGTATTATGATCATGATTTCTATTGGGTACGTTATACTCTACGGCTTGAAATCTTAAAGTACACGCTAACTTTTTATATAGTGCCTTCAATTTCTTTGGTATCTCAGTCACAAGGTCTGTCAGCGCCACTTCCCGTTCGACAATCGACACTTGCAGAACTCTTTTCATTTGGATCGTTTCTTTGGGCCTCGGATGGGAGAGGTTCATCCCTCTCCAACTCTTCGGTTTTGGTCTTCTCGTCTACGGCACTTTCTTGTTCAATGAAATCATTAATCCGCCAATGAAGGCTTGTTTGCCAAATCGTCCGGAAAACGAAGCGAGAGAAGAACTTCTTCCGGAGGAACCGATTGAGCATATGTAGGATATGTTAATTATACGTGTAACAACAGAAGGGAGGTTATAATTAGATACCGGAAACAGATTGGGAACGTTCGTTTTTTTGGATTTTTTTTTTTTGGACGTCTTTACCGGAATTTGGCTTTTTTTATGCACGATATCATTTGGGTTGGGGATATAACGATATAATTGGTGCCAGCGATGGACTCTTCCTTGGTTTGTTCTCTCACCTTTTCGTTTGGTCCTTAGTGTAGTACTACGATTACCCAACATGGGCATAGAGGTTACTTTTACCATCATATCAATCTTATGGTACAGAGTTTTATATATGAATCTGGAATAGTGTGTATTTGTTCCTTGTGTACGCTGTCTATACCAAATTGGAAACCGCTATCCTCCATAATGATATCAAAAACGCCAAAAATCGCTAACCGTAACTATCCCACTGAGCATCCAGCCAAATCCGAAGAAACCAGCAATTCATAAAAATCATAGTATATACCTAGTACTTAGTTTACTGCCTGGCCTATGGCCTTCCAGCTACACACGCCGTACAACTCAAATCATCCACTACAATCCCACCAAACATCCCCACCGCCAACCCTTCCTTCGCATGTGGTTCTAGCTTCCTCCCTCTCATAACCTCCTGCGCAGCATCGAACCAAATCTCCCTTATCGGCGGCGGGACATCCCGTTCATATACATCCCTATTCCCAGTCTGACCAGGCACCTGTCCACTCGCGATATCCAAATCATCAAAATCCTTCTGCATCGCCTTCGCAAACCCCTTACGTGTGGAATGACTAGCGTACGGCATATCTGCAGCGAAGAATTCGGTTATCCTGCCCAACCCGGATTTATGCAGCATCATTGAGATCCACGGATCGTTCTTTTGGTGCGGTGCGGTTGGGCAGATGGATAGTCGCATGAGTTTTATTAACAGGTGCATTGTATGGTGGGTTTGGATTAGGATTCCATCTGGGAGGGTGGAGATTATGGTTGTTTGAAAGGCATGGAAGATTTCTGCGCGGGTGCGGATGGGATGCGGGGTGTTCGTTGTACTGCTTGTCGGGTGCGAAGAGATTAAACTGCGATGAGTGGCGAGGAGGTCGAGAGATTGTTCGCGTTTACGAGAGTATTCGGTGAGGAAGTAGAGGACGTATAGCATTCGTTCGGTGAGTTCGTCGGTGAGACATGATTCCATTACCGAGCGTTTCTTGGGTTTTACACGTTGAATTGGAGTGTTTAGACATCGCTCGATTATACGCTCCGTTAGGTAGCTTGAGAGTTCGCGGCAGGTTTGTTCGCGTTTTGTGAGGGAGAGGAGGTAGCGGACGTCGTATCTGGGTTTATTGCAAGGGTTGGTTGGGGCTGGGAAGAGCTTTGAGAGGGTGGTTAGAGAGTGTACGCGGATGTATTGGCGGGCGATTGAGGCGGAATTTATTTCTACGATTTCGTGGAAGGAGCGGGAGGTGCATTGGAGGGAGATGAGGTCTGTGACGTGAACTTGGGCGAATATTTGGGCAAGGAGTTCGACGGGGAGGCGGTCAAAGAAGGTAGCGACCGGAGAGATATCTTGCGGGCGGGAGCTCCTATATAGTCACAATTACTCTTACGTTAGCATTGAAAAGGTTTTTATGTGATATTGGATTGTGATATAAAATATTCATCTTGTCATCGGAAGAAGATGGATGCAATGCATACCTTGACCGATAGCGCTGGGCAAAGCGAGATCTAGCTATCGCCAGGGACCAGCCCGATGACAACTTACGGCCTCTGCCGCCGTTAGTGGTACCCCCATTCCCGGAATTGATCATTGCCATCTATATCTGAAATTAAAATTTTCGTGATAGTGATAAAACCTAAGAAGGGCGATTTTTTATCTCGCAAATATGGTATGGCGTTGACAGGAATGGGGGGATATGTTTGTCGGCGCCCCTGGGAAGGATCGATGGCTAACTAGCTCCTTTTTATTATAGCAATTGCAAGCGTATACGCAGATCAGGGCGCGGCAAGCTTAAGCAGAGAGCAATAGTATGTAAGTCGCTATGGTAAGCAGGAAGTACGGGGATTAGTTCGACCTTTAGGGGCTGACTGATCCGCGTTCAAAGGGGTATAGTCGTGGTGGACGATTGGACATCTAATTCGTCAGCGGTTTTGCTCGCGATGTATGTATAGATAACTTTTCGACGCAGGAAGGTGGCACAGGAGTATGCAAAAAGCTGGTTGGTATAAAGTTGTGGGAATCCTTTTCCTTCCAGCTCCTTTGTACTCTATCGATCGAGAGGTCGTCGTCGTCCGGAATATCCACGAGTAGGCGGGGAGAGGAGAGGGCGTGGCTGAGGCTATAATTAGCCCGCGGGCGTATTGTACTGCCCTTGAGCTTCCATATTTACAAGCTGACAGTGCAGCGCTGCAGCGTCTGAAGTTTACCAATGGAAGGTGGTGCCAGGCCGGGTGTTTTGGAATCCTTGAAACGAGCGCTGCGCCCTTATCGATTCCCGAGAGTTTATAAATTCCTTAATAAGATGTGAAATATTGCATGCAGCAGGTTGTAAGAATCAAGAAACGATGTTGAAGTCGTGGTAATTCCCAAATAGGCCCTGCTCGGCAGGCGTGTAACCTTGCCGACCTCATCGACAACGCGCCGACTGCCAATCCTCAACCCGCCACACCTCAACCTCTTCCTCCCTCAGGATCCCTGGTCTTCCATCTCGACCTCATCCCACATTCGTATATACATATCCTCCCATCAGCCATGTCGACAGCCACTCCTGCAGCCGGCTCCTCTGCGACCTCCCAAGCCGCCGAGAAGGTCGATACAGAGCTCCGTTCCGTCATCCAATCTCTCTACGAAATCGCCGTGTCGGTATATCGTAACGACGCCCCAAATCCCGGTGAGATCGTTGTCAACCAGGTTAAGGACCTCGCTGCCAAATTCGACCATCTACAAACTGCAGCTGAAGGCGTGCACGATCTATGGATCCCTCGAGAAGTCATCGGGTAGTTGCATCTTCCCCTCCACGTTTTGTTCCGTGAAACATCTCTCTAAATCCTCTTTGATATTAGATACGTCGAACACGGCCGTAACCCTGATATCTACACCCGTGAGTTTGTCGAGCTGGCTATTAAGCATAACCAGCATCTCAATGGCAAACAACGCGCCTTTCAGGACTTCCGCGACGTGCTAGCAGAACACATCAACACCACATTCCCAGAGCTAAGAGGCGATGTCGACGAGGTTCTGGAAAATACTGGAGGAAGGAGGAATGTAGCTAGACTACCCGCCATCACTCCCGCCGGTGAATCTGGGAAATCTCCAGCCGGGGACGGTAGTGCTGCCTCGGCGGCTTCTTCGAGTTCGGTGCCTGTCAACGGGGTCATGAAGATGAGCATTAGTGGGAGCGGAAGGGACGAACCAACACCTACGGCATGAACTGAGAGAACGAAAGATTGGGTCTTGGGACGGGAGATGGCGAAAATATCACGTCAGAGGATACTTGAGCCAAGGATCGAATACGTCGGCGATGCACCGCCACTGTTGCCTTACAGCGATTTATGGAGCCACAGTCACCTGCTGCTCTCGTGTTGAGAGTTTGCTGGGTCGGTTAAATCTACCAAATCACTCGACTATCATCATTACGACAAGATATAAAGATCATATCAAAGGTTTACAATTAAACTTTGTGGAGGCTGTGGACGAGGTCAAATTATACAGGTAGTTTGAAACCTGCAGACGCCAAGATATGGGCTTTGGAGGACTGAGACATAGATGACTAATGGCTCAGCGGTGGATTTTTTTCCGGAACAAGTCCGGCGGAGTTATTGAAAGATGTAGTCTGACGGACTCTCTTGGCGGTGAAAATTTGACAATTAATGTAGATTCTTGGCTGGAATTCTGCAGTCTATTCTTGGGGGGTGTGAGGTCTATCGAAACAATGTTTTATGGGACAATCCTCCCGCACCCGAATTCCTGGCGTGGTAGTCTCGAACGAAAAACACAAGTAAAAACGAAAGGTCTTCAATTTATTATCCAATGCTAACCTGTTAGCCGATACACCATTCCCCAAGCAATGGTGTCTTGTATAGAAGAAACAATTAAAGAAACGAACGGGGTCAGAAAAGGCGACTAGTTAGTAGTCACTTTTCCCAACAGCAAAACGTATGCATCATATTCACCTAAAGACCGACAATCAGTCAATGCGGACAAACTCAGTTTGTTAGAAACCGATATGCCCCACATCTAGCTCTTCGAAAAGTAGCTCCGGACCGACGGAATATGCGAAGTAAACGAGTAAAAGTGTCGACCGCTAGAAACCTGCGAGTCATCCGGATTCGGCCCTTCAACATCCTTCTTCTTCTTCTTGTGCTCGTCGACCTTCGGAGGAGTCGCTGTGCCTGAAGTCACATGATTCGTCGGTTGATGACCAGCCTCGGTAATCGGGACGGGTTCTACCTGTGACAGGTCAGAATCTGTGTAACGGCGGCGGATTACAGTGCCGTTTGTCGACGTCGACGTCGAGAGTCGTTGGGGTGCAAACGGAAGCGAACGTCGCATAGCGGAAAAGCTTGCGAAGCTTGGTTTGTTCCCAATACCGGACATTAATGCTTCGTGAATGGAATCCTGCGAGCAGAAAGTATAGTCTGTCAGTGGAGTCCCAGCCGCTGTGTGCCCCTAGTTCTTTGTACCTTATGCAATATCCTAATTGGAAGGACCGCCTTGACTTTGCGACGATGAGGGCTATCCTGGTGGTTAGTCAAGCTTTTCAAGACAAGGAAACCTAACCTGGGATCTCACTCTAGCTTCGGGCAGGTCGTTACGACGATGAAGTATTGAACCTCAAAATATCTCCCTTTGGTACACGTTAGAGGTTTCTCGCATAAAATTGGTCTTAGATGCCGACTTCAACTTACCTAAGGGAATGCTTAATTGTCCTTTGGGGATATCAATTTCACATGTCACCGCATCTTGCTTGTTACTCGTCAGACCAGTCCAGCGACTACCTGCATTGAGTTCCGATCTTGCCATTGTCTTCGTCAACGTCGTGGGCGTCGGATATTCTTTTGGGTCTTTGAAGTAAATATCAATTCTTCGAACCTGAAATGTGTCAATGCAACCGTGAGGGAACAAGTACGCCGAGACCCGAAGCAATTATTGCGTAATAGGGTCCGGCTCTCAAGAAGGGTCTTACCAATCTAACCCGGATAGTTTTAATGCGAAACTGGGTCTCATTCTCAACCAGAACATCAACAAAAGCAGACCCACCGCTGAACCAGTAGGGGCGAGTCAGATTAGCAGTGAGCTTCAGAGACCCCTCTGGAACGAAATTTCTCTCTTCAAAGACTTTAACTTCTTGATCAAAGTCTGTTAGCGATTTGCGCAGTTCGCTGAGAGAAGGGGTTACAGCAACGTCTCGGCAACATCGAACCAAGAATTTGGCATCTCTAATTTTGAAGAGAAGAGTTCTGTAAAGTCTTGGACGTAAGCAAGGGTGTCATGCCACTTAGGCTTATGTCGATGAGACAGAATTAGCGTACCCGTATATGACATATCGAATGCGGACAGTCCCCGAGTCGAAAGTGCCAGGGCCGACGTCGAGAGGAAGGTTGACATCGAACGGAAAAGCCGCTTCGCCTTTCTTGATACTCCAAAAAGGACCGGAGTTTGCCCCCTGGCGCAAAATCGCGGATGGTGGAGGATGATCGTCATCGATGAATTCGGCGGCCAAGGCCATGAACATTTTTTGATGTCCAAAACTATATTCTACGGAATTAGATATTCCGGTTCAGAATATGTGTAAGCTACATATGGAGGAAAAACTTTTATAGACGGTAGAAGTATGTACCTTCGATTCCGACTAAGTCAATGGCCACCCGTCCTAATTGAAGGTCGACATCCTGAAAAGTGGATATATTCAATTTCCCGGCAACCGACCCACCGGCAATGTGGAATGGAGAGGTTATGAAGATGTCTGCTTTCATATAACAGGGATCACGGGAATTGATGACAGGCGAGATCAGTAGGTCCAATGGCAAGCTGGGCCGAACGAAGGTTCTTGGTCTAGGTAGACGAGTGGGTAGCTCAGCACGATCGCGGAAGGAAGAGCTTTGTGATGCCTGATCGCTAGGCGCATGATGGCTTGATTCATGATCCTGTCGCTTGCAAGCACGGATTGCATCACAAAAAAGGTTAATATTGTTGAATATACTACATGTTATGAATGCACGGTGTACATGTGTATGTACGCCGCGGAGCCCACAACCGATGGCGGGCCGGCCAATTTGCGGCCGACCCAGGGCCATTAGGATACGTCGGATCGAGCACGGCAGCAGACATACCTGTTGGGCTTCGGTTCTTGGGTTAATATCATTCTGTTCCATCTTAGAGAGAGCAAGCAGCGAGGAATGCTGAGCCAATCGCTTGCGACACCGGGATCGGGGTTTACTGAGTGGTGGTGAGGCGTTTTCTGTCAGGAAAGGAAAGGAGGAAGTCCTCCAAGAAATTTTTTGGGTCGAAGGAAGCAAAGTCGATCGGCTGCCTTGCCGCTGGGCTTGCTAGTGTGACGCTATGAAAATTTGAGCATATTGCAAAGCGTGCCAGCTGCATCTCCGGATCTCCGGTGCTGGGCGTAACTGCCACGAAATTTTCCCATTTATTGCGCAATATGGCTGTTTCGACAGCCGATGGCCCTGACGTCGTATTACTTGGTCATCTGTGTGCCGTTACGATTCCGCCAGGCGGGGGCTGTATTGTTCAATACATATGTAAGAATGTATATTAGTTTAAGGAAGTGGGAGTGAAGTTTATGTGTGTTTATGATCCTGGATAACTTTTATTCGTCTTTAGTAATTGTATAACTGCAAGAGCTTAAGAGGGTGCCGCCAGGGCAAAATGGAAAGAAAAAAATAGAATAGACTTTGCGACATTACCTGGAGCCCTGTCTTTCAATTACAATTGTCGCTGGTTTGCAAATTTATACATACATATGCTGGTGACAGCTGTGGTGCTCGATCCATGCGATGTTAACTTAAAACTGTCGTCGCACGGAATCCCTCGAGTCCCGTCCAGTCAATGTAAGATTGAGGTCTGTGGATATGCCGGTTGGAGCGTGCTCGGGGCTATTTTTCTTTTTCCTGCACCGCGCTTGGCTTTTTTGCGGGGAAAAGAAGAAATATGCAGTGCAGCCAATGGTCCAAGCCATGTGATCGATCGGTATCATCGATTCGAGGACGGGCGCCGTAACTCCCCGGATCGTTTGCTTTTACTCCTGCTCTGGCTTCTCCTGCACAATTTCCAGGCCTTCTTCTCACTCCGAGTTTCTTTTTGCGGGGATGATGCGACAGGGCAGAGCGCGGTTTGGAATGTCGGCTATGTCCGAAGGCTCCCCAGACAGCCTTCAGAGCAATGAATGAATCAATTATAAGGGGCAACGACCCCATCTGCTGCATTCGTTCTGAATCAATGGCTAACTAATGCGAGGGGCGGGTTCATCCAGAAGACGCCCAGAAGGCCTCGGAATGCTCTTGACACATATACGCATATAGTTCACAGACAAAAATCATTGAAGACGGCAGCTCTTCGGAACATCCAGGACAGTGTTTTAAACAAAAAAAAAAAAAATCAAGAGTTGATAGGCGTCCCGGGGAGACATGGGTGTCCCAGGAAAAACGACCGGATCCGAGGAGATGTCCAGCCCTGTGCTACGGAATCGATCAGCTGGATCTTCTTTATAGCTGGTGTCATCAGTGTCGTCGTAGACCTCGAAGACGACGCAGTTTATGCCTGAAGAGGTCAAATCGAAGGTGCATACAACGGGTCCATGTAAAAAAGCAAAAGGCTTGGGACCAGGTTGGTCTTCCCGTAGTGGGTCGCCCCAGCTGGCACTTTACCAGCAACGGCAAAAATTTCCCGTCCAACATTGTTTGGACGGCGTCTTAAAAGTCTTGGGAGTATTGAACGCCGTTCATCAATGACGAGATGCGACTCCAGACAATCTTCAAACGCAGGACCGGATTCCAGGGCGGGATTCCTGAGGTCACATTTCATTTCATTTTTGAGGAACCATGGCCAATGAATGAGTGCATTCACGGTCAAAGAGAGATACGATATAACATAGTACATTACATATGTGTAGATGCGTGAATGGGCGTAGCTAGTATGTGCGAGCAGTATACAGGAGTACGTGTGGTATTAGTTTCGTTGGTGAGGGCGAAAAGTGGCCGAGACAACGCACAGGGCCAGTGGAAAATGTCACCCGGAGGTTGGAAGGATTGATATTGGTTTAATACTATAAACTTCTCGTTAGTGAGAAATAAAGAAAGCAAAGAAACAAAGAAAGAGGGAGAAATCACTTGACGAGATTTTTCTTGCCTCTTGCGTGTGCCTGTGTGTGTGCCCTCATTAGCTCTCATCTCATGACAAGAGCTCTCTAACTTTTGATTTTGACTGGCGGTGGGCCGGGAAAGGGAACAAGCCCAGCCCAAGCCAGCCAGCCAGCCAGCCAGCCAGCCCTCCCTTCGCTTTCCTCCCTCCCCATGCTTGCTACATGCTACATGCTATGTATGCTATGGCCATATTGCCATGGCCAGGCATGGCATGGCTGGACAGAATTAGCTAACATCCATCCACCCACCCACTCCGTTTCATTCAACCAGTAGGCGGCCTTACCACGAGCACAGCTGCCAGCTAAGCTGCCAATGCAAGTGATGAGGACTTATTACTTCTTCCTGAACTGAACTGACCCTTTCGAGTTCGAGACTTTAAACCTGGCGTGTACATACTCCGGACGTACCTTTCCTAGCTGCTAATTACAAATGGTTTGCTAACAGGCTTTCCTTATCTTCACGCACTTCCCCAGCTTTTTATCCCACATCGCCGTTTCCATTACACTCCAAAACTGATTCGAACCTGCTATCATATCGTTCTCGCTGATTATACAATTCTCTTATTTTATTTTTTTCCACCCTCCTGCTCTATCCTCGCCTATCTTTTGCGTGGACCCGTCGTCTATCGCTCTTGAGCCTCCCCAGCCTGGCTTTCTGGTACCTGCATCCATTGTATCGCAAATCAACCGCGCGGGAAGTCGTCTAAATCGCTTGTCGCCATTGTTTTCCAGGGACTCATCTCTAAGTCGCTGGGAATAACATCATTGGTCTTGGTGGGAAGGTTGTTGTTCCTCCAAGAAGTCAAGCATTTCGCAATATCCAACCAGGCTTCAAAATAAAATAAAATAAAATAAACCGAACACTGTCCCAAAACTTGGTCAGAAAAAGTACGTAGGTGTGACATACCCTTCCCTTGCATGTACGGCGAATCCTCTTTGCTCTTTGAACGAGCGCCATGTTCTGTCCTGCGTTTCAATCCTGCTATTCAACCGCCTCATGTCCCTCTAGCTCATCCTTCCCCCTCATCTTGTTACCCCGGATCATAGTTGCCCTTCTCCCCTATTCTTGTCTTCATCTACGTTCTATCCACAGGATGGCGTCTCCGCGAACGCTTCAATATCCTCCACAAGAGTAGCCTGGGCTATATACATTCATACCCGGTTCATCGCTTCCATATGAGTCGACTATGGAAGAAGGATTCCCAAAGAAGCAAGCCATTTCCCCGTCTTACACCTGAAATCTGTCTCTATGTTGGGCCTCTCCCTTTTTTCAGCCTTCATCTCGCTAGTTATATTCATCTGTGCTTTGCTCTTCATCTTCGAAGACGGCAAATACTCGAGTTCGCTTTTTCTCTCAACGGCTTCGACACTAGTATTAACAGGCTATCTCCAACTCTCTAGGCACTTTGTGTATTCTGATCATTTCAGCGGCTCCCTTGTCGCTGCTAGCTTTCGGTTTGTTGCTGTGAACGCTGCCAGAGGCTGTAGAGCCCGTGGTTTCACGAGGTCGAGGGTTCTATTCATACCAAACAGCCTCCATTCATAATAAAAAGAGGAGGTTATCTTCATCGATTAAACTGTTAGACATGGCAGCTGCTGTCAAGGAGTCTCCAGGTTCTCCATCTTCCTCAATGTCTTCCCCAGAAGGAAACGCCGTCCCAGATGCCGCCGCTGCTCAGAAGCGGAAAGGCGGGCGCAAGCCTGTGTATGCCACACAGGAGGAGAGGAAGATGAGGAACAGAGCAGCTCAAGCTGGTAAGGCTCCATACCCTGATTAGATGTCCTTGGTCTTCCCTATGACTGTCGACAACCTTTTTGGAAAGGCCTTCGGATCATCGTTATTTTATTGAACACAAAGTTAAGACTAACCAGTGCGACTCTGTACTAGCTTTCCGAGAACGACGGACTGAATACATCAAACACCTTGAGGCAACCATCAAGCAACAAGAGGAGACGCTTGCGACCCTTCAGCAATCATCTCGCAGTGCGGCGGACGAAGTCCTGATGCTGCGTTACAAGAATTCTCTGTTGGAACGAATTCTCCTTGAAAAGCGCATCGACGTCCATGCCGAACTCAAGGCTTTTACTGACAATGATGCTGTTCCCGCGGGCCCCGTTCCTTCTCTGCCACCACATCCTCCACATGTGCAAAGAGCGTTGCACCAGAGACTTCTAGGACGACCACAGCAACATCAGTTTCATAATCAGCACATGGGACAATTGAGTAGCAGCGGTGGCTTCAAGAAGATGAGAAGACTATCCGAGTCCTCTTTCTTCCAAAAGCCTACTACGATGGCTGGTTCCCCAACCAGAAAAGTAACTTCGCCGGCAGTCTCCGTAGAAATGACGTCTCCGGTGACATCTGAGCCCTCATCTGCTGTGGGAGGGTCTAACCACACATTCCTTGCCAGACCATCTCCAATATCTGCTCCTAGGCGTTTCTCACACGCCCCGGACCTTGCATCCCTGGCAACTCTCTACCCCCAGCAATACCAGGCCCACATGGATAAGCTAGGTAGGATATTCGCTTTCAAATGATAGTTTACCTGTGCTCATGAAGTCTTTACAGATCAGGAATACGACGCTGAAATGTACGATGATAACGATGGCGAGGAGGACGACGAACACCCAATCGAAGGTCACGAAGTTCCAGTTCCACTTCAAAACTCGGAATTCGCCATGAGCCAGCGGGGACAGGCAGGGAACACTCCGATGACAAGCGGGCAACGAAGCCAACAACTCCCAGCGCTAGCCTCTGCGGAAGGCGGGGCAGGTTCTCAATCGACATCCGGTTCTGGAAAGGAGCCAAACGGATCGGCCAGCGAGAACATGCTCCAACAGTACTACAGCACTGGATCTTGGACTGTGGATCTGTTCTCCGATCCCTACATGATGGGCCCGCTCCAGTTCCCAAATCCATTCACCAGCTTCCCCACCAGTAGCATGAGATAAACGATCGTTTCCTCAGATTACAACAAGCGGGCACTGACTGGAATCACGACATCGATATTTCCCTCCTATTTACCAACACCTAATGTCGTCCTTGTACAGATCATCAGCACCTATTCAACATACATATTCAGCTACGGCTACCCGGGCATTATTCTATTTACCAAAATCACAATACCAAAAAGTTATTCGGTTTTTTTTTTGTTGGAATTCATCACGATGCGATTTGATCATATTTGTTTTGGTGTACATTATTATTTTAACGACCAATGCATAGTTACGGCGGGGAATCATTTTATGTTTTTTTCTTTTATCTTTTGCAGGAGCCTGGATTGGTAGATGCCTCTGTCTTTTTTTCCTTCTTCCAGAGCTCTAAGGAGTATGCTCTTCAGTATAGCATTTGCATCAAACCCACATTTCAGGCGAACTTGGGATGCGCTTCTTTACTTTCCTTCAAATCTTCTCCGATTCTTTCCTATTTTCTTCTCACGATATCATATTCCTTTCCTTGCTTAATACCTGTCGCTCAGTCGCATCGTTGGCACTGAGCTCATTGAAGTCATGGATCACCACCTACAGCTACACCGGTTGGTTATTTTTCTTTTCCATTTTCCCCTCAGAACCCGTTTTCTTCCGAGCATACGAAAACTACATTTCCATAAGAAGCGATACGTTTTTTGGATCTACTACTACCATTGAGGCGTTTATTCTTCGATTTCCATAGCTACTTATTATTGATTCCCGAGCTCTTCATACTGGCCATCCCATCTGTAGTCCTCTTTTGTCTGTGTCCGGCTGCAGGCTGTGCAGTTCCGCGTGCCGTTTCCCAAGAGGAATTTTAACTATTTGTGCATTAAAAAGACCAAGCTAGTGTTTATCTAAAAGGAGAAAGATGGGATCTGGAATACAATTTTTTATTTTTTTTAAACCCACAGACCAACTTAAGAAATATAAAAGCTGCCATCGGCAAACGGGACTAGCCCTGAAGTCGGAAAACTTCAGATACCCGAGCAAGTTTCCTTGTGCATGTGTGAGAGAGCTCGAGCTCGTCTATGTATTATGAAAAACTAGGAAAATCTGAAATTTTTTTTTTTTTTGTCCCAATCTCTTCCAACTTGCATAGATATTTGTTTTTTCCACGCACGTTCCAAACGTCTCTTCCAACCCGACTTTTTTTCATAAATTTCGTGAAGATGGTGTGCGAAAATGCAATCGGAAGCGTTTCTTGTTTCTTGGGTGGCCCCGTGACTATATGAAGCATGTTGGCACCCTTTTCGTTTTTTCTTTCCCTTCCCTACTTCCCCGCAATGTGTTGATACGTGGCCAGCCTTTTGGGGAGATCCGGAATGCAGATGCTTCTTCCAGACTAACCTCCTCCTACTGTCACAATCACAGGTTGCTCTGTGGATACATACATGCGTCGACCGTCTGTCTATCCGGCTCGTGTGGGAAAAAGGTGTGGAGCGCAGCAAAGCAAGCAGCAAGCAAGCAAGCAAGCAAAGGTTAGGCAAAGGCAAGCACAAGCATCCAGGCCACCTGGGAAATCCCTCATGCAAACATACCGCACACACACACCGCTTCACTGTCACCCCTTCTCCACAAATGAGATCTCTTTCCCTTTTTTCCCCCTTGTGTGTGTGGTTTTTTTTCCACACACCCCAAAACCGTTGAACCCGACTCTTTGGGGAGGAAAAACAAAGGAAAAATCTGGGGTGCATGACGGGAATATGCAATAAACTTCTGCTTCGAAAAAAGACCGGCCTTTTTCTTTTTTGTTTAGGTGGGTTTTACAACGTGGATGGTGTTTTAGCTTCGCTGGCTGAAAGGTTTTTTTTTTTTTTTTTTTAAGCTACTCTCGATCAGGTGCTTGATACGATGTGTGTTTTTCGTCCTTTTCACACCTCTCTCCGAGCTTAAGGCCAGTCGAGCGGCCAAGAGTTACCGGACCACGGAAGTCCTGGAGAAAGAGTCCGTGAGCTCCAAGTGATCCCCATCTTGCAGCAATCAATCTTCTTTCCGAACGACGAATGAGATCAACGTGAACGAAACAAGCCACGGAATATGTAGGATCCCTGATCTTAAGAGACCTCTTACCTGGAAGACCTATTGCTGCAGCAAAATAAGCCAAAATATAGGACCCTATCCCGGTCTCGGCAGGTCTATAAGTCAAAAGATATATATTGGTTAAGTTTTATTATAATTTAAGGAAAAGTGTCACGCGAGCAGGTCTCCCTTCCAACTTCAACATGTCAAGTTTCCTTTTTAAAGAAAAATAAAAATAAAGAAAAAAAAAAAGATAACAACTCTCCATACGCGAACGGAGAGAATCCGGGGGTTTGAACCAGCTGACCACGAGAACGAGAATGAGGAACGAAAAATGTCAAGAGCTCATGAGGCTCGAAGGAGACTAATTAGCTAACAAAACAGCTTAAACTAACAAAAAAAATGCTGGGGGAGCTTGTTTAAGCTGTTGGAAGCTTTGGGTACCTGGCCGATACTTCCCCGCAATGTAGATAGGTCCTGACCTAGATGACCTACCTATGATGCGGGTCTTGTGTCGCAATCCAAAAAGCAGGTCATGTTCCTGCCTATCCTCGATTCGAAGGGGAGTATCCGAAAAGGATGCCATGGGATCGTATCCCGATGCCACCCCTTTCTTTCTTCTTCCAATGTTTATTTTTATCATTTTATAGATGTTACCACCTGCTGGAGATGGAAAAATCTGGGGAGATGGGGGGGTGTGGGCACGAAAATCTGGGGTATGAAACATTTCGGGTGACCTTTTCTTAGCGTGGCCAGGTGAGTTTTTTGCGAACGAGGCTAGACTCAGGCGTGCAGGTGTGTGTGTCGTTTTGGTTTTGGTGATGTAACTGGTAGTGTTGTTTGTGTGGTATTTTGTCCCGGTAGTACCAAAAAATTGCTTCATCTTCATTCGTATTGCTTACATCCACTATCATCGATCGGGCTTATGCAATGCGGGGAGATCTGAGACGCATCGTATGGTATAATACGATGTTGCATGGAAGATTTACGAAAGATCTTCAATCGGGAACGAAGCCCACCGGAGGCGGAGACCCCGAGATTGTCGTATATGCACACGAGGATCGATATATCATATCGCTAATTTTGAAGACAAGAAAAAGAGGTAAACTTCTATTTGACGCTGATTTCAAAGCTTGCGCTTTTCCCAATAAAAGAAAAATCTGAAAGAAAATAAGAAGACATCAATCCCAGAAATCAATCGCTATTTTTTCGTGGTTAGGTCCAAATCGCAGTATGGAGGCTCTATCTTTACATGTAGCTGGCTGGCTTCAAGGCTAAACTCATGGATATCGGCTGTGGGAGGTAGATGAGAAAGAAGTAGGAAGGAGCAAAGACGTTGAAACGAAAACTAGATAAGAAACCGTGAGGGTAATATGCACGATAAGACGTTCCGAAGGTATACCCTGGTAATATTGCGCCTTAATCACCTTCTAGAATAAGAGTTTGCAGCTTCGAACTCCATCCCGGAGAGACTCGGGTACCGTTTCCTAAACTCGAGGAGCTCGTCGTCTCGTCCGCCGAGGCTGGAGGAAGAAACATCCTGTACTGGCGACTCGTTAACTTCAGATCTTGTAAGCCCAAGCCCATATCCGTAATCAGCGGGTAGTTGTGATCGTGGTTCAGAAGGCGGAAGTTTCCTGAGCTTGTCAGGTTTGGGGCCTGGGCGAGGTGGGAGTTGTCGGGGCCCACTTGGTCGCGTTCCCGGGTTTCCCTGAGTTGTCGGGGCTACCGAGTTGAGACCCGATTGCGACTCCGTCCCGGGTCGAGCATACCGGTTCACAAGGGATTTTACAGAGGGTGCGGGTTCAGAATCAGTGCTAGGTTGCATTGATTCAGTCATTGTCAGGCCTTGCAGCTCCTTTTCTAGAGCCTCATGCGGCTTTGGAACTGTGGCGTCAGTGTAACGGCCATAACCTTCCGCAGTGCGGGGGGCAGGCGCCTTTTCTTCCTCGTTGAGTAGTGCGTGGACTTTGCGCTGGATGGATCCGGCTCTAGGGCGTGGGGGTCTCCCTCCCGCGCCTTTTTCGGCTACCGATTGCTTATAAGCAGCTGCAGCGGCCTCCACCCTGCGTTCTTCCTCCTGAAGTTGCCGTTTTTCCATTTCCCTTCTGATTTCCGCGGGAATTTCAGAACTGCTCACTTGCAAATCCGAAGGCTGTTGTCCGAGATAGTCATCCGAAGGAAAGTCACTTGTGTGTGGGCTTGTTTTCCCGCTCTTTTTCGAATCTGGAGCTTCGAATCTCCTAAACGCCTCACCGAAGCGGCCTGCGAGTATATTTTTTGTTCCGACAAGCGTAATGGATGGTGTTTTCTTGTGTTTGCTGCTGGAGGGTGTTGAGGTTGGGAGGCGCTTATCGGGCTTGCCACCTTTAGAGGCATCAGATTCTTGTTGCAATAATCTTAAGAAGTCTACGCTGGACTCGATATGTTCCGACACAGCGGATGAGGTAGACCGACCCGTGGTATTGTTCTCCAGTTTTGGGGGTTGAGTGGGATTACTATGTTTAGACCGAGAAGAAGAACCCAGATCACGAAGGAAGTCAAGGTTGGATTCGATGTGGGTACTTTTTGGCCGAGCCTTCCCGGATGGAGTTGGCCGTGATCCGATCGTAGAGACCGGGCGAGGAGGTTCGAATGATCTTCTCGCAAGGTTAGCAGGACTATACGGAGATGTTGATGCAGATCGACTAGGTTCTCCTATAGGAGGCCTCATGTAACCGCTGTTTGATGTAGGGTTCGCCGAGACACTTCCGATTTTCTGCTCGGCGAGCCTTGACTGAAACCGGTCAGTATTCCGGCTAGTATGGGATGATGGGGTCGAAGCAGGGCTAGTGTTTGTCCCTTGTGAGACCATGATGGGTTTATTTGGAGGTATTTCTCCTGTACCCGTTCTAATCTTCCTGGCCTCCGGAGCTGAGAAACTTGTCGCCATGTCGTTCGATCCAGTTAACACCGGTTGCGATTTTGTCGCGGCAATCGGAGGCATGTCATCGAACGCTTGGTCTGCCAACTTTTGCATAACTCTTGCACTTAAAGTACTTGACTCGTTTTTGTTAATCGAAGGGCTCTCCGGAGGCGATCCGCCAAAGTCGAATCTTGCCCCTTGGTCGTGAAGGATCGAGAAGCTTTCTACGCTAGGAAATCTTGCGGAGAGTTCGTCTTCGGCATTAGAAGTATCAAGTGCTGCAAAAGGGTCCTTGGTGATCTTGGGGCCGGGACCACGGGATGTTGAGGTTGTGGGTCGCGGAGTAGGTTCGGCGCTAGGCCTCGGTGGGCGACCACGCCTCATCTGTTGAATCTGGGGGAGTTCGTCTTTTGGTGGAGGCTTGGGCGCCTCTTTGACTAAAGCGGGTTGATAAGTCGTCGCGGCGGGTGCAGATATTGGGAGCGAAGTATTGCTCCGATTCGTGGGTTTGTCGTAGATCTATCTTTGACATCAGCATGTGCTTTGTTGAATACGCCTAATGGCAGGGGTTCAAGTACATTTTTGATCGGCACTGCCTTGTTGCGCAATCTACAGACAGTGCTAACAATTTCGTAGATGTTAGGCCGCTTTCGAGGGTCCTCCTGAAGCATAGAACCTGCTATAGTTTAGCACGCAGCTTTGGAGTCAGCAGTGGGGTTGCGATGTGAATACGAACCAATAAGGCCTTTGACTTGCGATGAGAACTGCGGGTATGGGGGGTATTTGAAAGAGGCGTTGAGGATTGCAAGTTGGCCTTGGTCCTCGAACGGTGTCGTATAGTAGCATAATTTGTATAACAAGACACCTAGAGCCCAGATATCCGACTTCTCATCTATAGGTTGACCACGGAACACATCAATCATTTCGGGAGAACGATATTGCAGTGTCGTGTGCTTCTGAATATCTTCTTCGATGAGCCGACATTCGGTAACGTTTTGGCCGGCCGGACGTGGTTCTGCGGAAGAACCGAAGTCACAAAGTTTGTATGTCCGTGGCTCCGGTGTGATTAAGATGTTTTCAATTTTCAGATCTCGATGGAGTAAGGGGGGTTGGAGGTAATGCATGCAAGCGACGCCTTCTGCAGCATCGCTGAAGATCTTCAGAATCTCGGGCTCCGTCAGCCGATGTTGCAAGCGTGTGTTCATGAAGTCGATTAAACCACCACCTAAAATGAACGGGTACATTAGCCTGTGTTACCTCACATCTATATGCCAGAACCGACGGTATATACCTGCGCAGTATTCCATCAAAAGGAAAACTTCGTAGCCACCTGCTTTCAGATGTGACGCGTGGGAGTCGATGTACTTCACGATATGTCTATGCCCTTTAAGCCTTTTCTAGTCCATCAATAGACAACCCCCTATATTAGCGACCAAGGTCGAACCTCCAAGCGACAGATTTGAACAATCTGGGACTGTGAGAATAGTATCTACCATGGTATCTACTTCCGTGCGCATATTCGCCAATGCCTCCTTATCAGGTACGGCGACACGCTTCAGAACGGCAATATCCGTGCCTTCAACGATTTGATCGATCCTAACAACGTATACATGGGCGAAACCACCTAATTTGCCCGTTATTTAGCACATCCGGATAGGTCACCGGGTCCGTAGAATCTAACCTTCGGAAAGGTATCTTTCAACCACACAGTTGTGAGAGCCGACTTTAATCTTTGTACCCGGCTGAAAGGTTCCAGGAGGAGCATTATTCTGTTTCGGAGGGTAAGATTGAGGTTGGTAATGGCGATGGTGCTGTTGCGATGGCGGTGGAGCTCCTTGTTGAGCCGGGGGTGAAGCATACTGCTGATGCTGTCTTTGGTGGTAAGCAGGATCATACTGGGCAGATTGCGGGTGGGAGACGTGGTTATAGCTGGAGGCCATTGTAGGCGGTTGGAAGGCAGGCAGGATGGGCCGTCGTTGACAGGAGGTGAGCAGGCTAAGTCGGACGGTGTGGCACTCGAAGATCGAGAGTCGACTCTAGCTCCCTAGCTACGGACGACGACCAATCATGTGATGCGGAAGGATAGAGCTAGTGTAACGTCCAACCGGCAATGAAGGCGTTAATTAATTAACTTGGTAAGAAAATATAATATCTGGAATCGAATATCGTCGGCGGATAACTGGTGAAGCGGCAAGAACGGAACTCGGTTGGAAGGAGATGACTACTGGTTTTCTGGGCAGGTTCGGGGCAAGTTTTGGGGGGTTATACGAGAGCTGAGGTAGGTGGTGGCTGTCCGTCGTTGACCACCCGAGTAAGTAAGTACACGCTGGCTGTACATGTACCTTGCAGGTGACGATGAGTCCGTAGCAGAATAGTAGTATGGATCACGATGAAGACGAAGCTGGATAGAATGGCAATTTGGTAGTAGTCATGGCCAGCTATGATCTTTTGGACGGGAGGTTCACGATAGGAGTGTAGTTGGCCAGGGTATGTTCCAGTCAGTACGTGTGTTTCGCTCCTGTTCAATACGAGCTGACGTTGTTGGGGACGCGCAGGATAGAGCGACCGACAACACATCGGGTTGTGATTAGATGATCTGATAACAAACGCGTCCATTGCGCCCAGCTTGAGAGGGTTATCTAAGGATATATCTATATCTATATCTATCTTCCTAACGAAATACAACCTGAGCTGTGCCTACTAGTACTAAGTATATTATGTTACTGCTTGAAATACTATACTATGCAGAGTAAGGAGTATCAAGACTCAGCCGGTCTGTCAATTTGAAGTCCGCGATAGCGATAACCGGTGGCGTAGAGGGCTGTCGCAGGATCTATCGCCATACATAAATTGGGTGGCAGAGGCGGGTGATTGGCCAGGGTGGGGTGATTGGAGGCTCCCCTGGACAGAGCGTATAAAAGCATGTTTGATAGTTAAAGCCCGGCCATCCCCCCGAGCAATTTGCTAACGACGTTCCTCTCGCCACTGCCAAAACCACCAATGACACGCGCAACAACACATCAACACATATAAATCTCCAAATTCTTCCTCAGCCTGTCCACGCTGCCCATCAACCTCGTCACCCCCTCCGTTGATGGCTCTGTAGCTACACCATGTCCAGACTAGACAGGCTTGTCACGTAAGTTCCTCTCTTCATCTCTTCATTAAATTATATTCTCTGATATCATTATCATCATCATCGTAGTCTTCTTGAAACGGGGTCTACTCCCCTCGTCAGGAACACAGCGGCTTCTCAGCTAGCTGATGTTCAAAAAGCTCATCCCGAAGAGGTCTTCAACCTCCTGGGTAGAGTCTTACCCTATCTTCGTTCTAAAAAATGGGATACACGTATGGCCGCCTCTAAGGCCGTTGGTGGTATCCTAGAACACGCCGATCCCTGGAATCCTGATAAGACACATCCTGTCGCTGCTTCAGCTGACGATGTTGTCAAGAAGGAAGAGGAGGGCGATGACCATACATCCACCATCAAAATTGAGAATGGCAGCTCTTCTGCTGCTGACAAAGACTACCTAGATTTTGAGACGTTTGATATTAAGTCCGTCATCAAAAATGGTACCAAGCTGCTCGGTAGCCTGGGGAAAGAGTATGACTATTCCCTAGCCGACTTAGATCCCGCAGAGCGGCTGCAGCGTCAGAAGCAAAATGTCCGAAACACTCTTGGAATGGCCAGTGAGTATCTTGACGATGACCTCGTCGAGGAGAAGGACTTCGCGACCTCTGGGGCCCACGCCATCCCTCAGACACCTCGTATCGACACAAATGTCAGCAACTTTCCTAAACCTAGCGCCGTGTTCTCCCCCGTAGTGCACTCTGCCATGTCTCCTCGTGAACCTCCTCTTTCAGCTGGACCTCATAACGGCAATGGCGAAGAATCAGCGTTAAGCAAGCGCCAGCAGAATATGATGAAGCGAAAGGCAAAGCAGAACGCGAAAAGTCACGCGAACAAGGTCAGGGTCGTTGATCTTTCTACGCCGGCCTACCGACGTCCCAGCTCTGATCCCCAAATGTTAGATGATCCTACGTCTACGCCACACCCAGTCAAGCAAGAACAGGGCACCGAGGGAAACCAAGGCGCCGCGGACTACTTCAGCTTGGATACTCAGACTCCCCAGGATGATGGAAAGATCGTTGTTCAACATAAAGGCCCAGCCTTACCTCCCTCATCAACGGTTCAAGTTGAGGCGGATGACACTGTCTGGCCATTCGAGCGTTTAGCCGATATCTTGCTCGTTGACCTTTTCGATCCTTCTTGGATAGTCCGCCATGGCGCTGCTATGGCGCTTCGTGATCTAATCCGATTTCACGGACATGGCGCTGGTCGTATCCAGGGGAGGTCTAAGAAGTTTAACGATAATGCTAATAAGCGATGGCTTGACAATATTGCCTGTCGTATGTGCTGCATATTTGTCCTCGACCGATTTAGCGACTACGCTGCGGACAATGTAAGTATCTATGCACCGCGCAAGCTATTGTATCTGGCACTACTCTCTGGTCAGAGAAACTGACTTATGCTTCCAGGTTGTTGCTCCTGTCCGAGAGGCAGCTTCACAGGCACTCGGTGCCCTATTGAAGCACATCCCTCAAGGTTCAGTTTACGAGGTTTACAAAATCCTTCGACGAATGGTGATGCAGGATGACCTAGATATGTCCCAATCAATATGGGAGATTTGCCATGGCGGTATGCTCGGTCTAAAATATCTTGTCGTAGTCCGAAGCGATTTATTCGTTGAGGAGCCGGACATTCTGGATGGAGTTGTTTCAGCCGTCATGAAAGGTCTCCGAGATCACGATGATGACGTCAGAGCCGAGAGTGCAGCTACGATGCTTCCGATTGCAGCAGAATTTGTATCGCTGCGACCTCATGCCGTTGACGATCTCACAAGTGTCGTTTGGGAATGCCTCTCGCATTTGAAAGATGACTTGACAGCCTCGACTGGGCATGTTATGGACTTGCTCGCTAAGCTATGCTCGTTCCCCGAAGTTCTCGAAACTATGAGAATGAAAGCGGAAACAGATCCTTCGTAAGTTGATAGTCTTTTATCGTAAAACCATTTGACGCTGTTGCTAACCCCAATTGCTCAGGCAATCGTTCTCTCTTCTCGTTCCCCGCCTCTTCCCTTTCTTACGCCATACCATCACGAGCGTCAGAAGTGCGGTTCTTCGTGCTTTGCTTACCTTCTTAGGCATCCAGGGATCTGGAAGTCGAGGTTGGGTCGATGGGAGGGCTTTGAGACTCATCTTCCAGAACCTCCTAGTCGAGCGAAACGAAGCAGTCCTTGAGCTATCGTTGAACCTATGGATGACGGTGGTCCAAGAATACGCGAAGGAGGACGCCTATGCCTTCAGCTCGCAATTCCGCCCACATGTTGACCCCCTACTCACACTCTTGATGACACCAATTGGTATCTCTCGAAATCCTTACCCTATGGACATGTCTCTCTTCATCAAGCCATCAGGTCAAACGTTCCTTCAAACAATAAGGCCGCCTGTTAGAGAATCTTCGGTTGTCGAAGAGAAACCGGGACCCGGAAGAGGCCGTGGCCGCAAGAAGAGCACAAAGTTTGAGGATATGCCTCCAACTCAAGTTCCCTCTCACAATCTTGACGGTCATATTATGCAGGGTGACGTCGACTTGGTTGGCCATGATGTTATTATGAAGACGAAGATATCGGGGGCAAAGGCTCTCGGCAAAGCCATGAGTGTCTGGCCAGCTGAAACGATGATAGAGGTGTTCTCTACCATACTTATCAATTACCTCCGATCACCATACTCATCGACTCAACTAGTTGCTGCTATGATCATTGAAGAATACTGCAAGCATACTCTGTCGGACAACCCACTAAAGGAAACATTCATGCGCGAGGTTGAGGATCTTCTCAACGGAGAGAGACCCCCGGTTTATAGAGACTTGGTTCCGTACATGAAGATAGTCCGTTCACAGTGCCATAACCTTCTCAACACCTTTATCAACGTCGGAAAGATGAACCCAAGCAAGGCGCCGACCCTCGCAGTTGTCGTCCAAGGAGAGGCAGACGCAGGGCCTGAGTCATTTAGTCTCCTGCATGCTGAGAGGGTTGTCGAGGAAGACTACAACCGTCTCAAGAAGGCAATGCCTTCTGGTCAGCGTATCCTTGCCACCGATGCCTTAGCAGATGCCCGAACCCAAGCCCTTGCAGCAATCGAAGAGGCAAGGAGTGCCAAGGAAGTAAGAGACATTCGTATAATTGCCGCCGGCGCCGGCGCTATGATCGCAGCCCAGATTCTCCCTAAGAAGCTGAATCCAGTCATTAGAGGCGTCATGGATAGCGTTAAAGCGGAAGGGAATATCGACTTACAGAGGAGGTCAGCGCATTCGGTTGCAGTACTCGTCGATCTTTGTTCGCAACGTGGACGCGCAGCGGTTGCAGATAAGCTCACGAAGAACCTCTGTTCATTCCTTGTTGTCGATACTTCTGAAACTCCAGAATTTCATATCAACGAGAGCCTCGA
This sequence comes from Arthrobotrys sinensis, assembly GCA_036971225.1. Taxonomy (NCBI): domain Eukaryota; kingdom Fungi; phylum Ascomycota; class Orbiliomycetes; order Orbiliales; family Orbiliaceae; genus Arthrobotrys; species Arthrobotrys sinensis. Next base: position 2,676,406 of record JAJTTV010000002.1, on the reverse strand, counting down.
GCTCTCAATCTTATCGCTCAAAAAGGAAGAAGACAGGAAAGACCATGCTGACCCCACGAAGTTTGAACGAGAGTCGAAACTTGCTCGGATCAAACGTCGTGGCGCCAAAGAAGCCCTTGACCATTTCGCACTGGCCTTCGGTAAAGACTTGTTCGTCAAGGTCCCACGCTTGCTCGAATCTATGGAGCAATCTCTTATTGCCGGCTTCAAGGAAGATGAACTTCCAGAATCGATCCTGGATAAAGATAATCTCCTTGGTCAAGAAATCATTGACGGCCTATCGACTATTCGTGCCCTTCTTCCTAAATTCCACCAAGACTTACACCCTCACATCATCTCGCTCTTCCCATACATTATCAAGGCCCTCCGTTCAAGGTTTTCCGTTCTTCGATATGCAGCAGCGAAGTGTTTCGCTACAATTTGCAGCATAATCACCATTGACGGAATGAAAACAATGGTCACCGACATTCTACCCTCCATATCGAATGGTCTCGAAGTAAGAACGAGACAAGGTATCATTGAATTAATCTACCATCTTATCTCCGCCATGGAAACAGACATTTTACCTTTCGTCATTTTCCTCATCGTTCCTGTCCTTGGGCGTATGAGCGACTCGGATAATGACATTCGACGTCTTGCTACTACCGCATTTGCGACCCTCATCAAACTTGTTCCATTGGAAGCAGGTATCCCGGATCCTCCAGGTTTCCCCGAAGAACTCTTGAAGGGACGTGACAAAGAACGAAAATTTATCGCCCAGATGCTTGACGTCCACAAAGTTGAACCTTTCCATCTGCCAGTTGCTATTCAAGCTGAACTCCGCTCCTACCAGCAAGAGGGTGTCAACTGGCTTGCATTCTTGAATCGGTACCATCTCCACGGTATTCTTTGCGACGGTGAGTTTCAAATACCATTTACTCTTCCTCTAATTTTCGATACTGACGCCAGATTCCTTAGATATGGGTCTTGGGAAAACGCTACAAACTATCTGTATTGTCGCAAGTGACCACCACTTACGTGCCGAGGACTTCAGCAAGACACAGAATCCCGAGTCGAGAAGGATTCCTTCTTTGATTGTCTGCCCTTCGACGCTTTCCGGCCACTGGCAGCAAGAAATCAAGCAATATGCCCCATTCCTTACAACCTTGGTTTACGTTGGCAATCCCGCAGAGCGTTCGGAGTTAAGAAACCAACTTGGCTCAACTGATATTGTTATCACTTCATACGATATCTGTCGAAACGACCTCGAGCATATTTCAAAGCACGACTGGAATTATTGTGTCCTTGATGAAGGTCATATCATCAAGAACTCAAAGGCCAAACTCAGCCAGGCTGTCAAGAAAATCCGTGCTAACCATCGTTTGATTCTTTCCGGTACACCTATCCAGAACAGTGTCCTCGAACTCTGGTCCCTCTTCGATTTCTTGATGCCCGGGTTTTTGGGAACCGAAAAGGTCTTTATGGACCGCTTTGCGAAACCGATCGCCAACAGCCGTAATAGCAAGAGCTCCTCGAAAGAACAGGAGGCCGGGGCGCTTGCGATTGAAGCGCTTCACAAACAAGTTTTACCATTCGTTCTTAGACGCTTGAAGGAGGAGGTTCTTGACGACTTGCCCCCGAAGATTATCCAGAACTACTACTGTGAACTCAGCGAATTGCAGAAGCAGTTGTACCAAGAGTTCTCAAAGAAGCAAAGCAAGGAGCTTCCTGGCGCAGGGGACAGCAGCAAAGAGCAAAAACAGCACATCTTCCAGGCTCTCCAGTACATGCGAAAGCTCTGCAATTCACCCTCCCTTGTTCTAAACGAGAAACACCCCAAGTATGCCGCTGTTCAAAAACAACTTGCCCAGGATAACACCTCTATTCGTGATCCCGTCCACGCTCCCAAACTTTCTGCCCTCAAAGACTTGCTACTAGATTGTGGAATCGGCGCAACCGCTTCTGCAAAGGATGATGATTTTGCAGTTGCCTCCAACGCTATCAGCCAACACCGAGCTCTTATTTTCTGTCAACTGAAGGAGATGTTGGATATCGTTGAAAGCGACGTTCTAAAGAAGCTACTCCCAACGGTGTCGTATTTGAGAATGGATGGAGCTACAGACCCACGGTACCGACAGGATATGGTTACGAAGTTCAATAGTGATCCTTCGATTGATGTCCTTTTGCTTACGACTCATGTTGGAGGTCTTGGTTTGAATTTGACGGGTGCCGACACTGTTATCTTTGTGGAGCACGACTGGAACCCTCAAAAGGATATGCAGGCTATGGATCGCGCCCATCGGATTGGTCAGAAGAAGGTTGTGAATGTTTACCGATTGATTACCCGAGGAACTTTGGAAGAGAAGATCATGAAGTAAGTACCGTTTGCTAAATTCCCTTTGACAACATCTATCTAACGGTTGTGTACAATATAGTCTCCAAAGATTCAAGCTGGACGTTGCCTCGACGGTTGTCAATCAACAAAACGCGGGCTTAGCAACCATGGAAACCGACCAACTCCTCGATCTATTCAACTTTGGCGACACTGATGTTGGAGATAAGAAGGACAATAGAGACGGAGACGAGGTTATGGATATCGACGGAAATCCGATCAAGAAGGGCACGAAGGGTATCTTGGACGACATCGGCGAGCTCTGGGACGAGAACCAATACGACGAGCTGAACTTGGACAGCTTCATTGCGTCTATGAAATCTTAGCTTACGCGTGCTGGTAATAATAATTAATGGAGACATGCAGGATCATTTATAATACGGGAAGCCATGATATGTTATGACACGGCGGTGCTTTTTTGTTAATATTCCTTTTCTCTTCACATACTTCGTTCTTACACAAGCTGGTTGTAATACATTTTTGAGCGCCGCCGCTGGAGGTTTCCTAATAGGGCTGACCCGATGAATTAGTCTTGGCAAGGGTGTTTTCGCGTGTCCACAGTGATATGACGTAAGGCAGCCGGGCCCGTTTAAGCTCCGTCAACCCGCCGCTGCTGTTGAGAGCCCGCCCGATTTGAACCTCTCAGACATCTTTCGTATCTCGTACCTAATAATATACTAATATCCCCTTACGTCTGGTGATTGAATCCCAATAAGCACAGGCTGTCCCTAACACTCTCTTACCCCCGTCCTAGTCTCCGTTGTATGCCGTTATGCATATCAAGTGCTCTTATGCCTCCCACCTAACCTTACCTAGGTAACTCTAGTCGCGAATAGATAAGGACAGTATTTTGGACCCTCCTCATGGTTCCTTCGTCCTCCAACTATTCACCCCCTTATTCATCTTCGACTCCTTACTGCTCACCAGAATACGCTTTACTCGAACTTGTGATGGTGCTTCGTTCACCTCGATAATATGAAGACGATGGCACATACAAACGGAAGCACCTCTTACTCCTTCAGCAGCCTCAACGGCCACCCGGGCCTCTCGGATGAGGGTCTCCGTGCCCGCCGTGGCGATTCACATCTGAAACCCGAGTTTCCACACCACATCGACGATGACGCTCTCTCTAGCGGTCGATCCACGCCGTTACCACAAGATGCACCTCCATCCATGAAATCGATCCACCATGCGAAGAAGCAGAAACGACGAAAGCTCTTCCCAACCGTGGACTACGAAGAACGAGTCAGCCATTTCGATCCACAATCTCAACATCGTGATTTCCGTGGATTCTTTGCGTTATTCTGGGTTGGACTGTTCATTATGGTTTTAACGACGGGGGCAAGGAATGTTAAGGAGACTGGGAGGGTGTTTAGGACTTCGATCTTTTCGTTGTTTACGGATGATATTCAGGTCCTTGCGGTTTCGGATTTGTTGATGGTGGCTAGTACTTCGCTCACGTTGCCGTTGCACAAGGTGTGGCGGGCGAGGAGCTTTGGGATGGGGTGGGGGAATGGAGGGTATATCTGTCAATACGTTTTGCAGTTGGTGTGGTTGTCGATGTGGATTTATTGGCCTTTTGCACGAGGATGGGTTTGGTAGGTGATTCTACGTTCCTTATACTTCGTGGAAACGGCTTGGTTTACGGGATTGGATGGGAATGGGAACGGGCTGATGGTTATGGTACTATAATAGGACGCATCAGGTGTTCTTCACATTGCACACGCTTGTGCTGCTGATGAAGATGCATTCGTATGCTTTCTACAACGGTCATCTATGCGAAACGGAGAGGAAGCTTCACCAATTGGACAAGAATACTTTGAGCACGGAATCGAAATCAGATACGGCTTTGCGTGAAGTGCTTGCGTATGAGCTCACATCGCCGACAGGGTTGACGCAGTACCCGAGAAACCTCACATGGTCGAATTACCTGGACTATCTGCTTTGCCCCACACTGTGCTACGAGATCGAGTATCCAAGGACTCCGAGAGTGAGATGGAACATCGTGGCGGAAAAGGCGGCAGCGGTGTTCGGGTGCGTTTTCTTGCTCACGCTGACATCTGAAGAGTTCATTGCTCCAGTGGTAGGTTTTGATTATCCGTTTATTATACTTGCAGATCTTCACATGAGTTAGGAGCAGGTGGTTGATGTTTTGATTAGATGAGAGATGCGACTGCCCGGTTGCAGGAGCAGCATACGGTATCGGATGCCTTGCTGGTGCTTGGGGAGAGCATCAACATGCTTCTCTTTCCGTTTATGGTTTCGTTCCTGCTTGTTTTCTTGGTGATATTCGAGTACGTTTTAGGCGCGTTCGCCGAGATTACTCGCTTTGCCGACCGACGGTTTTACTCGTATGTGGATCCCCACGATACCCGTTTTCCCTTTTTGCCCAGACCTTTTTTTTTAGTTTGTTTTTTCCCCTTGGGTATGGCTTGCCGATGGGTTTAATTCTTTAAATTCTGACGTGCCGATGCTTATCGCAGTGATTGGTGGAACTCGTGCAATTGGCTGGAGTTCTCCCGGGAATGGAATATCCCTGTCCATCACTGGTTCAAGCGACACGTCTATGGGGCATCCCGCGAGCATGTGTCGCGCACGGTTGCGACGTTTATAACCTTTTTGATATCGTCGATACTGCACGAGCTGGTGTTGTTTTGCCTGGTGAAGAAGGTTAGGGGGTATGGATTCTTCTGTCAGATGCTTCAGCTCCCGATTGTGATGCTGCAGAGTCTACCTTGGTTGAGCAGGCAGCGGACGCTACTGAACTGCTTCTTTTGGATCAGCATGATCCTTGGTCTGAGCATGGTAGGTGATTTCTTGAGATTCCCGGGATTCCGAGAGAGTGCAGTGAGTTATGCTGACCCTTAAGCGTAGAACTGTGCTCTGTATGTTTTATTCTGATTGGCAGGTGGGTGTGCATGAACAATCGAATTGTAATTATTCCGGTTTATTTTATTTTATTTTTCTTTCTTTCAACTTTATTTTAACTTTTTTGGTCGCAATGGAAATATGGTTTTTGGCATATTGGAGTGTTTCCGGGGAAAGAGACATGCAATGTACATACACAGGTACTTAGAGGACGCTATACTGGAAGAATCAGGTGGATGGGGTTATGTACCGTGATGTCAGAGGGGCTGGAGAGAGAGAGAACCTTCCCCAAAGTCGAGTGCCAGTTGCAGTTTCCCCCCCTGACTAAAGGGAAAATCCCGAAACGTGTGACCTTAACTAGCGGTCGCGTATCGAATCTTTGGCCCCCCTTTGGCGTGGAAAGCGCATGCAGGGCCAAGCAGCTAGCTTGCTTCAGAAGAGGGAAACCACTTTGGGTGAAATTGGCAGACAGGCTGAAGGGCTGTTAATGTTAATTCGATGTTGAAGTTAAGCCGTGAGATGGATATGGATGGATATTATATTCGATGAGAAAGGGTCCTCTTCGCATGCATCCCTGGTCCCCTGATTCATTCATTGGCCAGGAGACTACTGCAACCTGATCGCAATCTTTATCCCCTTCGAAGACGGTCAGTGTACTGTCAAGTGTTCATTCGGTGCATGTTGATGGTTAATACTGGTGGTTAGTTAGTTAGCTAGCTAGTCGATGTTGAAGGTTGAATGACTTGAATGAATGAATGTTGAATGGATGAATCGGATCCAGTTGGGTTGCATCTCGCTCACACCTCCTTTTCCTCTCTCTCTCTCCCCTTGTTCCTGTCCTGTTCCTGTCTTGTTCCTGTTCCTGTTCTATTCTATCCCCAATCCAATCCAATCCAATCCATAACCATTCATTCACTCATTCATTCATTCATCCCATTCGCATTTCTTTGGACAGACCGGAACGACCAACAACAACCACCACCAGAAACCTAACCTCCCCCATCCCATCCCATCCTATCCCCATCAATCCCCATCAATCTGTAACATCTCCGCCATTCCTCCCCGAACATCGTTCTTTACTACCTCCTTCCATTCATCTATCTATCTGTCCAAGGAATCCAAGAAGTATCCATCATCTATCGCTCTATCGATACCTTCCTTCTTTCCCTCCTCTTGAGACCTCTCCTCGAAACTAGACATTTCATCCCAACGCACCCTCTCCAAACACACCGTCGCCTTCTAAACCGCCCCCCCAACCTAGGTCACAACCTTCTCTCATTGACCACTTCCACCACCTTCGCCGGCTGCCTCATCGCCGAACCACAAGAATGTCTATCGCTCAGCCTCAAATAGGTACGCTTCCTTCCCTTCTGCCATCGATATCCTCTCCCTTCGTCATCTATGGTTTTCTTCCCTTTGAAACGTAGTCTATAAAGTGAACAGGGAAAAGGGAAGAGAGAGAGCAAAGAAAAAAAAAATTGTTTCGCAATGAGACCCGACCCTGCGACAAAAGAGCCTAGATGCAGTGTTATAGCACGGGTCCCACCGGAGAATTACCTGCAAACCTCCGCTAGCTCAAGATCCACAGCCTTGCTTGGTACTCTTTCTGTTACTTTTGTAAATTCCCAATGATCGCTAACATCTGGCTTTTCGCAATTGCCTTGTCCAGACCGGAGACCGTCGCCAGCTGCCTTCGCCCCAACCAACCCCTTTGCTTCAAACAATCCCTTCCGAAACAGAGTCTCTGCATCATCGCCAGATCTTCCTTCTCCATCCATCCGTCAATCCAGGAACCCGTTTCTCGATGTATTTGCCGATGATGATCACGACATCTTTTCGTCTGAAACGGACAACCGTGCAGCCAATCCCGTTCAAGCAACCTCCCCGAGGCCACCACAACCGCAGGTGCCTAGAAATGAACCTGAGAATCTACTGGTAAGTTCAAAAAGTTGACAGTCGAGTGGTATATAAGCTCGACTTCAGCAACTACCGAGCTGTATTGCTATTGTTTTATTTTCGAGAGAGCAAGTTTGAGGACTAACGAAAAGAACGCCGGCCGTTTTTCCCCGTTACGCTTTGTTTTACAATTTTTAGATCAATTTTTCACTCGACGATACAGATACCCAACCTGCACAACCTGCTCGTAGACCGAGTCCATCAATGAATACCGAAAACAGATCGCGCGGGCCGCAGCCAAGACCGATGAACGGACCTCCTCGACCGCCAGGACGTGGAGCTCCAGCGCCACCACATCATGCCCATAACGGTTCTACTGGATCTTCAGGCGCAAAGCATCCAGCTGCGAATGGCCGGTCCAGAGCAAGAGAAGACGGACGGGGACCCGGAAGACAGAGAAGCAACTCGGAATCATCCGCTATAGATGTCCTAGACCGAGAACGTGAGAAGGAAAGGGAGAGGGAGAGACGACGGGAGAAGTCCAAGCGCGATGGGGATGAGAAGAGCAAGGACAAGGATGAGAAATCAAAGAAAGACGATAAATCTAAGAAATCGTCCTCTGAAAGGCGGAAGCGAGGAGCTGCCGGAGTTGATCTTATCGATAAACTTGATGTTACCGGTATTTATGGCGGAGGATGTAAGTGTTCCAAACAATTATGACTATCAAATCGAGCAGCAGCTAATATGAAGCTTAGTATTCCATCACGACGGACCCTTCGATGCTTGCAACCCGCACCGCAACAAGAACAAGAGCCGTGCTCCTATGCAGGCTTTCCCCGAAGGTTCGAAGAACAATGCTCTCGGTGGCTTTGATTTCGACTTGAAACCGAGCGATCATAGCGCTCTCTTTGGAAACAGAGATCCCGAAGCATACTCGGAGTTTTCCGCAGGAAGACGAGGCTCTGCCGTGGACGGCTTGGACGACCCCGCGAGACCGATTGGAAAGCGAGCTGCATCATTCGATCCAGTCAGTCGCGCGGTGATACACGGTGATGAATCTCTCGGCCTAGGAACATCGACCTTCCTGGAGGGCGCCCCGGCTGCGAAGAAGGCAATTGAGAAGGCACAGGCAGAAGAAGAGATACTACGACCGGCAACATCGGCATACAAGGATTCTAGCGGATTGCAGCGAAAGAAGTCATTGGCCCAGAAATTCCGCGGCAAGAGCTCACAGAAGACATCGGGCGGTGAAGGGGAAAACAGGATTGCGCCTGGATTTGATCGACGGCACAAGCCGACAAAGTCGAACTCCCCAACAACTGAAGAATACCCTATGCGACCTTTTAGCCCAACATCCCCACCCCGTGGGCCACCACCAGTGAACAGAGCTACCAAAGGAAGTGTTTCCCAGCCTCGGGAGAACTTTGGGGACGATTACGATTCAGCATGGGACAGGAAGGCTGAGAGGATCCAAATTGCAGAGGATGAGAGGAAGTACAGAGATAGAGCTCCATCGCACCCAGGTGTAGGGAGGACCACTTCAGGCGATAGGGTTAACAGCCCTGTCTCTGATCAAGCTGGCGGAGGTCTCTTGAAGAGAGTGAAGAGCTTGTCAAAGGGGAAGAAGCGAGATGGTTCGTAAGTAGGGGAAGATTGCAGATGAAATGTTTCATATCGCTTTTTCGTCTCCTTGTCCGGTAGTTTTCCGCCTTTTTTTTTTTTTTTCATGATGACGATACGGCCTTCAATCGTTTTTGCAGGCGTTTCCCATTGCCCGTTGGCACGTGGGGTCTCGCCATTTTTCGCCTCGACTGCGGCATCTCAGTTTTTCTGTAGTGGTCAAACGCCCTGCTTCTACATCCATTTTCCGGTCTTCGTATCGTACCACTTAGTTTATTTCGCCTTTTCCCGCTTCGCTTCATCTTGCTTTCTTATTTTTCTTTAACTTTTGTTTTCTGGCACAGCGGGCCTCTTGGGATCAGGGATATTGTGTGAGAGGGTCATTCGGGAATTTACTAGCTTTCATCCGGTGTCCCGTCGATTTGCATTGATCCCGTTGCATTCATCATCGGTATTGCATCTTTCTTTTTAATTAGCTGTTCTTGATTGAGTAGACACATATATCGTGCGGCCTGCAGCCCGCAGCCGTGGATAGACTGTCGCCATTAGCCCTTTTTATAATCAAGCATCGATATCACCTTCAAATATCATAATCCAATTCCATCTCAGCTCAGTGACATAAAATATAGATATATTAAGACCATAGGCGGGCGTATTGCCGCATTGGACATTAGCCTGCAAAGCCAAAGCAGAGTTCGCCCACCCACAAAAACCACACACACACACATCCCTTCCAAAAATCCCACCCACATTTGCCTTTGCATTCCACATCACCACCACCAACCAACCCACTTTCGACCGTTCAACGCTCCATCCAGTCCGTCGACGGTCTTCTTGCCTTCGTATTTTGTGGTATTCTGTCTCCTAAAGTCTCACCACAGCGTGAGCAGCAATCATTCACAATGGCAGCCGTCGCATCGAAAGTAAGTCCCGCTTCTTTTCCCCTCCAATCCTGGTTTAAGCCCTAGTTTGTGCGAGGGTTTTTTTTTCGGCAGTGGAAGGAAAAAAAAAAAAAAAGTCGGCGAAAAGAAGAAGAAGATATCGAGTCTGAGGGATAGAGATCTAAGGCTCGAGGCGATTGGAGGGAGCTTTTAGAAGGATATATGGAGGTTTTAAATACACTGCTACTATCTGTCCTGTTTTGTGGAGGAACATGTTATCTGATATCGGCAGAGCTAACGTCAATGCGATCATCGTCATAGAACCCCTTCGATCTCCTTGGTACAGACCCCATTCCTTTCATTTTCTCTTCCTATTCTCGAGGGAACGGGGGTTATCATTAATATATATATTAATTTGCATGATGGGGGAGAGAGAGAACCACCAACCCCCGTGAGATAATCGTCTAACTCGATTTAAATTGGCTTTTTTGCAGGCAACGACATCGAAGATGAGAACGATATTCCAAAGCCACCAATGAAGGAGATTGTTAAGAAGACTACTACTTCCAAGAAAGCTGATGTAGTGCCACCAAAGGCTGCTGCTGCTCCTGCTGACACCCGTGGTCCTCGTCGTCCTCGTGGTGAAGGAAATGAGGGTGGTATGTAACCCCTCTTACCCCAGATTTTTCCCCCACCCATTCCTTTGACTTTCATTTTATATCCGACGTCCTCATGGGCATTTCTATCATTTTCATGATATCGCTGCGCTCCCTTTCATTGCTGTCCGGGACTAACCGTCGTCGTAGCGTTCCGGGACCGTGGAGCCGGTCGTGAGAACAACCGATCCAGGCCAACTGACCAACAAGGTGGCCAAGGTGGCCTAAGGGAGCGCGGAGATCGCGGTGGTCGTGGCCGTGGTGGCCGTGGTGGCCGCGGTCGTGAATTCGAGCGCCACAGCGGAACTGGCAGACTGTAAGTTCTCTCTTCTATATATCTTTGGGTTGAAGATGTCACCTTCGGCGATTCAGTGTAAGGTACTAACTTGTGTATACAGCGACACCGACAAGCAAGTCTCTCAAGGTTGGGGTAACAACAAGAGCGAGTGGACCGAGGAACAAGCCGGTGAAAACATCGCTCAAGCTGAAGCCGCCGAAGAGGCTCCTGTCGCTGCTGCCCCCGCTGAGGGTGAACAGGCAGAGGCCACCGAAGCTGCCGCGCCAGTCGCTGAGCCAGAACCAGAGGACAACACCAAGTCCTACGCTCAGTACCAGGCCGAGCTTGAATCCCGTGCCCCAGTTGAGGAGCTTCCAGAGGCTCGTCGTGCCAACGAGGGTGCTCGTGATAACAAGAAGTGGGCTGCCGCTAAGGAACTCGTCAAGGATGACGATGAGGAATACTTCGTCGGTGGAAAGTCGAAGCAGAAGAAGGTCAAGAGCAGGAACGAGAAGGCTGTTGTCGAAATCGACCACGGATTCGTTGACCCCAGATCGCTAAGACGTGGCAGCGGTGATAGGGGTGGACGTGGAGGTCGCGGAGGTGCTCGCGGTGGAGACCGCCCATTCCGTGGTGGCCCAGGTCGCGGCGAGTTCCGTGGCGGTCGTGGCGGCCAAAGAGGCGGCCTGAACGTCTCCGACGAATCTGCCTTCCCAAGCTTGGGAAAATAAATGGACACTTGCGAGTGTAAACTACTATCGCCACTGAGGCCGACCAACTTATATGAATAACTTGGACCCCTTTCCTTTATCTCTTTCCCTTTAACTATTTTATTTCCTTTCCACTACTGTTATTACTACTCTATCACTCCTGTCGACGGGTTTCCTCATTCACTTTGCACGACTGTCTGCACGGATTTAACCTCTAATCCCTCGACGTACCTGATCCTAGATGGCTCGAATGTGTCCATTTCACTGTGTCATGTTACAACTCCAACCGAAAAGCTCAAGTCACTTTTTTTTATTACTATTATTTTCCCTTTTCCCTCTGTCCGCTCTGCTCGTTTCCTTTGATGTGCCTATTCTGTGTGTCTATTTATATTATTCCCTGCTTTTCTGTAGCATCATCGGTCAATGGGAATGTCGTGGTCTTGTTTCTTCTCGTGTCCAAAGGCAAGGGGTTCTATCAACCTCAGGATATATATACAAAGCAGAGCCCTTCTTGCTGTGGACAGAACAAAAAGAAAGAAAAGAAAGAAAAGAAATGCAACAAGATTCAGTAGCAAGTCTCCTCAAGACGGACAATGAACGAACGAATGAACGTTAACGATGAACGGCGCTGTAGGATATCCTCCCCAATGCAATGTAAGAACGAACGAATGAAATACGGTTTCAAATTTAAAGAGCCAATAGTATACCATAGACAATATGATCGTGATAATTTTTGAGTTAAGTTCATTTTAATATAAAAAAGAAGAGGCACTGCACTGCAGCGAAGTGGTGCGGGCGTTTAGTAAAAGCAGGGCTGCCTGGCAAATGCTTACCTCACCGTTCCACACCACAGCCTTCTTCTCTCCTCTACCAAAACCCCCCGCTTACCAAAAATATCCGACATCCCCAAAACAGAACATCGAAAATTCCTCAACCTCAAACTTCAACTTCAAACTTCCCTTCAACCCGATCTTGTTCCTCTTCATCAAACCGTCGCCGTTCATCTCATCGACCCGGCTCACATCATCTCTCCACCTTCGTGTCGGTTGTTCTCTCCTGTCCTGTCAACTACCGAGCCTCGTTGACCCGACCATTCTACCACACTCCTCGAAGATAGTCCGCCACCACCCACCACCACGGAACGAGCACGGCCCCAATTCCTTCGCTTGTTCGACCCGACTTCCACACGAATCCTTCACACACACAAACATCGGCTAGTTGTAACTTACCAAGTCACCTCATCGACGTCGACTTGGTACCTGTTTAACTGAGGGTTTTGAGACAAATCCGCTCATAGCTGCAGCCTAACACAGGCATCCCTCCATCCATCCTCCTCCCTTCACCAATCGACAACATCACACCATGGCTTCTCCTAGAATACAAACCGCACGAGACCCGACTCGTTACGACTATTCGAGTAGCACTGGAAGTCCGGAGCGGAACGTGCAGGATGAACTCGAAAATGACTTCTTCCAACAGTCTGCAAATGATAGTTCGACCTCCATCGTCGACGACGGCAAGGAAACCGAGGACGAGGAGCTGAAAGAGTTTGAAGATATGAAAGTATCGCCAACCGCCTACCTGCCTCCAGAACTTCTCTTTGCCATCTTCGGACGACTTGCTTCACCTCAAGACCTTCAATCATGTGTCTTCGTCTGCAAGTCGTGGGCAAGATGTGCTGTGGAATTGCTGTGGATCCGACCTTATATCTCGAAATTTAAGAGCCTTGAGAGCTTGGCCAGAACGATACAGATGGAACGACCGAGTTTTCCCTATGCTTCGCTCATCAAACGCCTGAATCTTACGACTTTGACAGAAAGTCTCAATGATGGAACTGTCTTGGCTTTGGCTGCCTGTAACAGGCTCGAACGGTTGACATTGACCAACTGCGCCCAGGTCACTGATACCAGCATCATGCGCGTTCTGGAGAACAACCCTAAGTTGCTGGCTTTGGATTTGTCGGGTCTTATTGATGTTACCGATCTTTCGATGAATGTTATTGCACAGAACTGCAAGAGGCTTCAGGGACTTAATATTACCGAGTGCAAGAAGACGACAGATGCTTCGATGGTTGCAGTTGCAGCTAACTGTACCCATCTCAAACGGGTGGGGAAACGATCCTAAATTATTTTTTTGAAAGAGGATCTTACTAATGTATGTTTGATTTTTAGCTCAAATTGAATGAGTGCGACCAAATTACAAATGAGAGTGTCATGGCTTTCACAAAATACTGTCCCAACCTTCTCGAACTCGACCTTCACAAAGTGGTCAAGATCACCAACCAAGCTGTCCTCGATATCTTCTGGAAACTCTCACACCTTCGAGAATTACGTCTCGGCCATTGCGATCTTTTGACCGACGCTGCCTTCACCGGAATCCCCCAGCGCCCATACGAAAGTTTACGAATACTCGATCTCACCAATTGCGACAAGTTGACCGATGATAGCGTTGAGCACATCGTCGATATTGCTCCCCGATTGCGCAACCTGGTTTTGGCAAAGTGCAGGCTCATCACCGACCGTGCAGTCACTGCGATCACGAAGTTGACTAAAAATCTACATTATCTACATCTCGGACACTGCACTCAATTGACTGACCAAGCCATCATCCAACTGATACGATCCTGCAATAGAATCAGATATATTGATCTTGCTTGCTGCCAACGATTGACGGACCGCAGTATCACCCAACTTGCCACCCTGCCGAAGCTCCGAAGGATTGGCCTGGTCAAATGCAGTAACATCACCGATAGGTCGTTGATGGCACTTGTGCATTCGTCCAGGTCGCATCCGTGCGCATTGGAGAGGGTTCATCTTTCCTATTGTACCAACCTCACTGTCGATGTATGTTGGAAATCCCTATCCGGAGATGACTTCTTTATTCGGTTTCGATCCGGCTAACAAGTTAATCTAGGGCATTCACGAATTGATTAACTCATGCACCAAACTCACACATCTCAGTTTGACCGGGGTCGTGTGTTTTCTCCGCAAGGACCTAACTCGATTCTGCCGACCACCACCTAATGGTAAGACATACCCCCCATCCTTATTACTAATTCCCGTCCCTAACCAGTCTTGATTTCATAGAATTCAATGAACACCAGAGAGCCGTTTTCTGCGTCTTTAGTGGTCCCGGCGTGGCTAAGCTCCGCAACCACCTCAATCACCTTTCGCACACCAACGGCACTCTAGCACCCGACCAAGCCTACTACGACGATAGAGAAGAGCAAGACACTGGCCTTGTTGATGAAGAGGATGACGATGACGAAGAAGAAGAAATACAGGAGGAGTAAGCGACTTTCAGTGATGGTTTTGCGATAAGCGATGATTTCGAAGCGAAAAATTATTATCTGGCCTTTCTCTTTCTTGCTTTTGCTTTGGATTTATTTTTTGATCCTGCAGAAGGATATACACCTTGTCTACTTTCGGATTCCCTACCCCTCCTTCCTCTACCTCTCACCTAACTCCTTCTCACCTCTCACCTCACCCTCCACCTCCTCTACTATCTTCCTTTTTCTCTCCTGATATTTTCTTCTTTTCTTTACTGAAACAGAACAGGCGTTTTTCTGGTAGCTAGCGTTGTTTTTCCCTCTCTTCTTTAACTCTCGCTTTATGATCAAAATTAATAGTATAAGATATGTGGAGCGTCTGGCGAGCTTTTTGTTCCGCCGGGCGATATGAATCAAGCAGAATGAATATCAATTCAACTGATAGCTTTTTGATTACATTTTTCGATGTCTGGTCCTTGCTACCATGTGATACATATATATGGTTGTTTCTCTTTTGTGTGGTCATGTCTTGAGGGAGATGTATAAGATGATATAGAGAGGGTTGAATTTCTAGTCGCTAGTGAAGATTTTAACTCAAATCATGCATGCATGATCGAACTGGTCTCATGGTCGATCTTTATATGTATTATTGAGGCCATCGTTGTAACTTTTGAACTCTATACTCGTCCCGATAATTTGAGGATTTTCCTACGTCATCGAACTAACTTACTACCCTCTGGGAACGGCGTTATACAGTTAACTACTATGGCAAGAAGCTTCGGGTCTATGGTATCTCGAACAGTATTTTTCGAAATAGAAAGATCTCGATGTCCTGGTTTTGGGATTATTATCATGTATAAACCCTAAGGTTGAACTATAACTAGAAATATCTAAATTTGTTATTGCTCCAACGCCAAAGCAGGATAGGCATCGAAATGTACTAGGTTATTAATACTTCAATATCGCCTTATATTGCTTGGACGTGAATTCGAGAACCCGAGCATCATGGACAACGCAGTCGTTGGTTGAGTAGATGTGGTATTTCCGCTACCCAATTCGGGAGAACCCTGGAAGCTCCAAACCGCAACCTGACCTCTCCCACCACCTGCCTACGTACTCGCCGTCCACGACTTATCGCGACCAGACCGATATCCCTTCCTTCATCTCGCACTCCATTCCCTACGGGTTCGGTCTCGGACCAGCTCTGTGACCCCTTCATAGCTTCCCGGAGGCTCCCTCAATCCTAGCAAACACCTCGTCAACGACAGCATAGTACACATAAGTCCGTACGTCGGCTGAACCTGCAGCCATAGACACGTTTACGAACCCCACCCCCAAGCACCGAAAGCTATACGCCGAGACACGGACGAGAGACGACCTGTTGAACTCGAATTGGAAGCTTCCCCGAGGCGGTCCGTGGCGACAACATTGGCAAATACCGCGAACACCTCTGCTGAGGTTGTTTTGGAACTAGCATCATGGCGTTCAATTTCTCACAGAGCTCATGTGAGTACCTCGAAGGCATCGTTACTAGCAGGCCACACGTGTGTTCTAATTTTCCTGAATAGTGAAGCAATTCATTAGAGCTGTGCGCGCATCAAAGACTATCGCCGACGAGAGAGCTGTCATTCAAAAGGAGAGCGCGGCGATACGAGCTTCATTTCGAGAGGAGTCTGCAGATTCTTCGATCCGGTATTGATCCTTATCCCACTCGATCGCATCTACGACCCTATTTACGCTAATACACTACTCGAAAAAATCCTAGTCGCAATAATGTTGCGAAGCTTCTTTATCTATTCACGCTCGGTGAGAGGACACACTTCGGTCAGATCGAGTGTCTTAAGCTCTTAGCCTCGCCCCGTTTTGCGGATAAACGACTGGGATACCTTGGGACTATGTTGTTGTTAGATGAAAATCAGGAGGTTTTGACATTGGTCACGAACTCTCTCAAGAAGTATGTGCGGGGAGCTCCCACGTAATATGCTTCTGTGCTAAAGCTAATCGGTTGGCCATAGTGACTTAAACCACAGCAATCAGTACGTTGTCGGACTGGCACTATGTACTCTGGGAAATATCGCATCGACAGAAATGGCACGAGACTTGTTTCAAGAAATCGAAGGCTTGCTATCGACAGCGAATCCATATATACGGAAAAAGGCTGCACTCTGTGCTATGAGGATAATACGAAAAGTCCCGGATCTCCAGGAACATTTTATCGAAAAGACGAAGTTGCTCTTGCAGGATAGGAATCATGGGGTCTTGTTGTGTGGTTTGACGTTGATCATCGACCTTTGCATTCACGATCCCGACCTTGTTGAGCAGTTTAAGACGTACACACCGGTTCTGGTGAAGCAACTCAAGGCGTTGACGACGGCAGGGTATGCGCCGGAACACGATGTTACTGGAATCACCGATCCGTTCCTTCAGGTCAAGATACTTCAGCTGTTAAGAGTGATGGGGAAGGGCGACTCGGGAGTCAGCGAACAAATCAACGATATCCTAGCGCAGGTTGCTACAAACACCGATTCTTCGAAGAACGTCGGCAACTCTATCCTATACGAAGCTGTCCTTACAATTTTAGACATCGACGCCGACAGTGGGCTGCGAGTTCTTGGTATCAACATTCTTGGTAAATTCCTTAGCAATAAGGATAACAATATTCGATACGTTGCTTTGAATACCCTCATCAAGGTTGTGAATCTTGAGCCGAATGCCGTTCAACGACACAGGAATACCATATTGGATTGTTTGAGAGATCCGGATATTTCGATCAGGAGGAGGGCGTTGGATCTGTCGTTCACACTGATTAACGAGACTAACATCCGAGTGCTGGTTCGCGAACTGCTTGCTTTCCTTGAGGTTGCCAACAACGAATTTAAACCCGCGATGACAACTCAGATCTGTATCGCGGCAGAGAAGTTTGCGCCGAATGAAAGATGGCACATCGACACCGTTTTGAGAGTTCTTAAATTGGTTAGCTACGACGTCTACAATACAAGCTGGAGACCGGGGTAACTGACGATAGCGAAAATATAGGCCGGCAACTTCGTTAAGGAACAGATTCTTTCCAGCTTTATCCGCCTAATAGCGACGAGCAAGGCCGAATTGCAAACCTATTCCGTCCAAAAACTGTATTCTGCTCTACGGACGGATATCACACAAGAGGCACTAACTTTGGCTGGAGCTTGGGTTATCGGTGAATACGGCGACCTTTTGCTAAAGGGTGGTGCATATGAAGAAGAAGAATTAGTCCAGGATGTCAAGGAATCGGATATCGTTGATCTCTTGACGGGTATTCTCGATTCTGCATACGTCAACAGCACCATTCACGAATACATCATGACCAGCTTGATGAAGCTTACGACAAGGATAAACGACCCAAGCCAAATTGAAAGGGTGCGACGTGTTTTGACAGCGAGCTCCGACAGTCTTGATGTTGAAATCCAGCAGCGAAGTGTGGAGTACGGTAATCTTTTTGGTCATGATGGTGTTCGACGGGGCGTTTTGGAGAGGATGCCTCCACCCGAGGCCCGAACTGAGGACAGATCTCTTACCGACGCGGGTACTAGTGGCAAGAAATCGAAGGCTAAAGTGCCAGCTGCGAAACCGAAGTCGGGTGCGGACGATTTACTGGACCTCTTCAGCGATGAGGCGGCTGCCGCCCCCGTCCCTCCTCCGGCCCAGGCGAATGGGCACGCCGATATTCTCAACCTGTTTGGTGCATCTTCTCCAACCGCACAGGCACCACCTGCCGCTGCATCCGTGAATAATATCTTGGATCTATTCGGCAGTAGTGGCTCTGGACCGTCAGCACCCGCTGCAGGCCCCCCGGCGAGCAACTTGTTGGGAGACCTTGGATCTAGCTTTTCGAGCCCTGCACAGCCCCAAGCGCAACAAGCACCCGCGGCGAATGCCCATACTGTATACAACAAGGGGGGACTCCTAATAACTTTGAGCTTACAGCGAAATGCGGATGGACTGGTTGCCATCCTTGCTCGTTTCAAGAATAATAACTTTACGGATGCATTGCACGGTATTTCTTTGCAGGCCGCTGTACCCAAGAGCCAGAAGCTGCAGTTGATGCCTATCAGCAGCACGGAGTTGGCGCCACAAGGAGAGGCGACTCAACAGATGAAAGTGCAGGGTAGTGTCAAGGTAGGAAGCACTAGTTAACCTGTGATATATGACAATATTTGCTAACAGTTGTCGTTTTCCCAGCCACCACTGAGACTTAGGTTAAGGATAACACATGCAACAGGGGCACAGAACTCCACAGACCAAGTTGACTGGTCTGAACCGGTTTAATTGTGAGAATTACAGCATTGGGTCTTGGGTCTGTTGGTGATAAAGAGTTGTGGTAAAAAGATAAATTACCGGTCTGGTAAAGCAATCAAGATAGTGTGGTCGAAAAGCAAGTAGTGGTTATTTTCTGTTCGGCCATCCGCCATTTAATCAAGGCTCTTCTTTTGCCCGCTTCATTGAAATCAAATTTAGCTGTATGTATATGCGCCTGCTGGCTGTCATCTTTCTTCTTCTGAACCTAGTAGCCTTGAGACCGTGGTGTTCGCAATAGTAGTGGTAGTAGAATTGGGACCTATTATAAACCTATAAATTACAGGAATCGCATTTACAGTGGGGAATCGAAAGACTTTGGTTGATATGGATATCTGTGGATTAGAAGCTAGTGATTGACCAGGATCCAGACCCATTTCCCTGTTGTATTTTGAAGCTCCCAATGCGTGCCTGTTTTTAACAAACACGAGGCAACACGCGAGATATAATTCCTCCATCAGCTGCACACTTCACTAAGCTCCTTGACTGTTCTTCATCATCCCTTTGGTATATTCGGGGTTTTAAAACCTCATCCTTACATCATGGTCAAAGTACTCTGCGTCGCAGAGAAGTCTTCTGTTGCTAAGGCAGTTGCCGGTCATCTCAGCGGAGGAAGATTCCAGACGGTACGAAAATACAAGAGAGATTCTTTGTTTGCTGTTTGAATGCCTGAATTTGGAGACTTCGAGATACTGATGTTAGTAAGGATTATAGAGGCAGACGGGTAATAAATATATCAGAAACTACGATTTTGATTACAAGTTTAATCAATGGAACCACTGCGAGGTTACTATGACGGCGGTTCAGGGGCATACGGAGGAGATAGATTTTATAGACCGGTATCGCAAGTGGTCTGATTGCGATCCCGTTGATTTGTTCGATGCGCAGATTACGAAGAATATTGATAAGGTATGCTTTTTTCTTATAAAGCTTGCTTTGATTCTCTGAGGTTATGGGCGTTTCCTAATGCCTAAGGGATAGTCAAAACAAAGTATTGCGGATAATATCCAGAAGGAAGCCAGACATGCTACGATTCTGTTCATTTGGACGGATTGTGATAGAGAAGGAGAATACATTGGGACTGAGGTCCGTGCTTTTGCGAGGCGAGGAAATCCGTCGATTCAAGTCAAGAGGGCACAATTTAGCAATATCGAGAAGAGGTGAGATATCCCAGACCCTAGAATAGGCATGGTAATTTTCTTGAGCCTAACAATATGCATAGTCATGTCATCCGAGCTGCGCACAACCCAAAAGATCTAGATGAGAAGCAAGCTCTGGCAGTTGCGGCCCGTATGGAACTTGATCTTAGGATCGGTGCTGCCTTAACGAGGTTCCAGAGTTTGAAGCTTCAAGGCCGGAATGGACTAAGTTCGGATGCACTTATAAGCTATGGTAAGGAGATTGTCACTATAAATTTCTTTCTTTCTTTCTTAAATGTATACTCTGTGCTAATTTTGACTATTCACAGGGTCCTGTCAATTCCCTACCCTTGGGTTTGTGGTTGACAGGTTCATGAGGGTCAGGAATTTTGTACCGGAGCCGTTCTGGTCGCTGAAATTGATGCATACCCGGGATGGGACGTCGACAACATTCAATTGGGATCGATCCCGGTTGTTTGATCGAATGACTGTTGTCTTGCTGTTTGAGAACTGCATGTCAAGCCCAGATGCGCTCGTCAAAGGAGTGGCGAGGAAGCCGGCGAGGAAATAGTATGTGGTTACCCCTGCCCTCTACTTAAACCAACTCGCTGAGTTTACCTCTACAGCAAACCACTACCTTTGACAACAGTCGAGCTTCAGAAGCAGGGTAGTAGATTTCTTGGCATGAATTCGCAGAGGGTGATGAAGGTATGGGAATCTGGTGTCGAGAGATATGATAACGGATCACTGATAACCCGTCATTCTTATAGGCTGCTGAGGGTTTGTATACATCTGGATTTATCAGCTATCCTCGTACAGAGACCGATCAATATGACCAAGCGGTCAACCTTCAAGGCCTGATTGGGAAGCAAACTAATGATACCGGCAACTGGGGCTGGGGTGCATACGCTACCGGGTAAGTGGTAAGAATGATACTGAGAGATCGTGCCGGTTGTTAACATAAAAGGTATTTAACACAGTCTATTAGATGGCGCATTCGAGCAGCCAAGGCGTGGAAAAAATAACGATAAAGCCCACCCTCCGATTCACCCTGTAGCGTATGCCGCATCACCAGCACTGGCCGACGCTGACCAAAGAAAGGTCTACGAGTTCATTGTCAGGCACTTTTTAGCGTGCTGTTCTAGAGATGCTATTGGTGAAACAACGACCGTTAACCTTGATTATGGTGGCGAGGGTTTCCATGCATCTGGATTAACTGTGCTGGAACGGAATTATCTTGATATATACCCTTGGGACAGGTGGGAGTCCTCTCAGATGTTGCCAAGGTATCAAGAAGGGGAACGGTTTGTGCCCAATGAAGTGAATATGACCGACGGGAAGACAACGGCGCCGGGGTATCTTACTGAGCCTGAACTTATTGCTCTTATGGATGCCAACGGGATCGGAACCGATGCTACAATGGCTGAGCATATTGATAAGATACAGCAAAGAGAATATGTGTTTAACATCCCCCCTCCGAGCGGTGGAGGTAGAGGTGGTGGTAGGGGGCGGGGAAGGGGAAGAGGGAGGGGTGGTAGAGATGCGGGTGGAAGTGGTAAAAGTTCAGGCGGTGGGGGTAAAAATGTCTTTGTTCCTAGCAATCTCGGGGTGGCGTTGGTTGAGGCGTATGACACAATAGCCTCAGATATGAGTTTGAGCAAGCCGTTTCTGCGGAAAGAAGTAGGTTTTTTGGTTCATACTCATGCTTTCATATTTGGCTTTGAGGATCTTGCTAACGCTGAATCATTTCCGTGCAGATGGAGGTTAATATGAAGCGGATTTGCAATGGGGAATTGTCGAAGGAAGACGTCGTCCACCAAAGTCTCGAGCAGTATCGTGGTGTATATGCCAAAGTTAGTCAGCAAATTGGCAATTTCAGGGAGGTAAGGCGAGCCTGGACTAGTATCCAATCTGAAACCTACGAAACCACGGATACTAACATTGCATTGATGGAAAGATATGTGCCAAATATTTGGAACAGGAATGATTCCTGGCTGCCAATACGGGCTAGAGTTGACTAACCCGTTGTGTTGCCGACGTTGGGCGCCTAGTGCCCAGCTATCTGCGGGCAACTACCAAGTACTATCCTTTGACGACATTAAAAACCTCCAACAAACCCAAATTGTATCTACATACAGTTCACCCTTGATCATCCTCACGATGGCTGCCATTCCCTCTTTTTCGAATATTCTTGAAATAGCGCATTCATCACCTAATCTCCTCCAACTTCTTCAGCATGCAGTCAGTGACATCCAGCTTGTCGCTGCTGGCGAACTGGACTTCTTCTCGTTTTACAAGCAGACTGACCCTTTCGCAACTACTGTACTAGTTTCTCTTATTCTATCAGTTATTGTTTTCATCCTTTCGGAGATCACTAGGAACTTCAGTCAAGTTGACCGCCTTTGGAGTATCCTTCCCGCGGTTTACATCTGTCACTACTCTTACTGGGCCAATATCAACAATTTGCGAACTGACCGTGTTGATACGGTCGCTGTGGTCGCAATTATCTGGAGCATCCGCTTAACCTACAACTACTGGAGGAAAGGCGGCTATCAATGGTCGTCTGAAGACTACCGATGGGACATCATCCGCAAGGCGATTGGCGGCCCAGCTTTCTTTCTCATGAATCTTACTTTCATTAGCTTTGGACAAAACCTCTTGCTGGTTGCTATCACGTCGCCTGTTTATCTCTTCTTAATCCTTACAAAGAACTTTCCGCAAACCGATGCGAGTACTACGGCGGATACTGTATTTTCAAGGGGAATGATGATGGCTGTTCTCCTTGAGTTTTTCGCGGACCAGCAACAGTGGAGTATGACGTAACGACCTTAATTTTTTTACAAGAGACATGTGGGCTAATGGGTGTGTAACCATGGATAGGCTTTCATCAAGCTAAGCAGAAGTTTAAGACAACTGGCACCGTTCCGCTAGGGTGGGATAAAAACGAGATTGAACGAGGGTTCGTGTATAGTGGTCTCTGGGCCTTTTCTAGGGTAGGTTTATAACCCGTTCTTTATTGATATCAAAGTATCATGTAGCTAACCATAAACTACCCTAGCATCCAAACTTCGTGGGTGAGCAGCTGTTCTGGGCGCTTTTGTACCAGTGGTCCGCATTTAGTGAGTATTTTTGATCTTTAGATTTTGTACTTCGATGTGGGTTTGAATACTGACGGTACCGCTCTCTAGTCACCGACAGCGTCTATAACTGGACTGGAGTGGGCGCGCTTGGATACTTGCTACTATTCCAGGGTTCTACATGGTTGACCGAGCTCATAACAGCGAGCAAGTATAAAGACTACAAAGTCTACCAGAAGCACGTCAGCATGTTCTTGCCGCGTGTATCGGCGATCCAGGAGGGCGGCTTTTACTTCCCAGAAGAAGAAGAGGAGGTGAAGAAGGAAGAATCGAAGAAGGACACATAGGAGAGGGTTTCACTTATACGATCATACGGGGGACCTTCAGAACAAGCTTAAGCTATTTGAGCAGCTTGGAAGTTTTATTCCTTTTTTTTTCGAACGCAGCCTTCTCGTGGTGGTTGGTTGGGTGGGTGGTTTATGTACACTATTCCTCTCTGACTAATGATAAGGAAACCTGCTGCCTCTTGAGATTTCTCTCTCTCCCTCTCTCGCCCGTTATATACAAGTTAATATCTTTTTTACAAGTTTTTTCGTATCACCTACCCTATTCTCTTTTTTGTCTTACGATGTGGGAATTAGTATATACAACGAAACGAATTGGAAAGGGAGGGAGTGAAAAGGTATAAAAATGCAATCCGGTGTGTATAATGGGATAAAAACCAAGAAAAAAAAGTAATAAAATAATACTCAATAACCGGAGTGGAGGAGTTGTTCGTTATATCTTGGGAGAAAAGGTGGGAAGAAATTAAGTAGATAGCGGTCGAGGTTCTTGTTCTGAGTCTGGTTTTGGCGAGATTTCAGTGGGGAATGGGGGTGGGGCGCTGACTTCCTTTGGATGGAAGTATTTCTCAAATTGCTTGTCTCTTTCTTCCCATGGGCGTTTACCAAGGATACGGATCATGTCGTCGCGGCCGAGGACCTCCTGTAAGTTATGATGTTAGAAAAAAAATATCTGGGTGTTATATTTCAAGACGGAGCGACAAACCTTCGACAATAACTCCTCAGCAATCAACCCAACTTCACGTTTCTTCTCCGTCAACAGGTTCCTGCACTGCTCGTAAGCCTGATCAACGAGCCTTCTGACCTCCGTATCTATTCTCCGTGCTGTCTCCTCCGAAAACGGCTTGTGCAGCTGATTCGGGTCTTCTTCGAAGTAGAGGTATCCAATATCCTTCGACATACCCCATTTAGTTACCATGGCGGTGGCCATTCTTGTAACCTTGTTGAAGTCATCGCTAGCGCCGCTGGTGACGGTTTCGAAGTGGAGTTCTTCGGAGACGCGGCCACCGAGGGTCATTGCCATACGATCCATTAGTTGGGAGACGTTCATGAGGTACTATGTTTGGTTGAGGTGTTAGTGTGACGGTGATGTAATCCGAGGGAGTAGGGTTACGTACGGTATCACCGGGAAGGTATTGGGCATATCCAAGAGCACCCTGTCCTCGAGGGATGATGGAGACCTTGAGGAGTGGGTCGGCGTGTTTGAGATACCATCCGCAAACTGCGTGGCCCGCCTATAATACACGGTGATTAGCAAAGGCACATTTTGGATTGATATATCTAGGGTACAAACCTCATGGTAGGCGACAGTTCGCTTTTCTTCAGGAGACAAGACCAGAGATTTCTTTTCCAGGCCGCCGATGACACGTTCAATAGCCTGCTCGAAGTAAGTCAGGGCTACGGACTCGGCTTGGTGTCGGGCAGCTATTTTATTTGATTAGCATTGTGAATACTCAGAGAGTGTTTTCGGGGACTCTTACCGATAAGGGCGGCTTCATTGACGCAGTTTGCGATATCCGCACCGGAGAATCCGGGTGTGAGGGCAGACAGTTTACCAGATAGTTCATCCAAGTTTTCCAATGTGACGATGCGCTTTAGATGCACTAGGAAAATTTGCTTCCTCCCTTCCATTGTAGGACGGTCGATAGCAATGTGACGATCAAATCTACCAGGACGCATGAGAGCCTTGTCAAGAACATCCGGTCGATTTGTACCAGCCAGCACAACGACCTGTTCCGCAGTATTAAACCCGTCCATCTCCGTCAGAAGCTGGTTGAGTGTGCTCTCCCGTTCATCGTTTCCGCCGCCAAAGTTCGACTTGGCTCTAGACTTGCCAATAGCATCGATTTCGTCCACGAAGATGATGCAAGGAGCGTTCTTCCTAGCCTTTGCGAAAAGATCTCGAACACGAGATGGACCCACACCCACAAACATTTCCACGAATTCCGAACCACTGACGCTGAAGAATGGTACTTTTGCCTCTCCGGCCGTAGCCTTGGCGAGCAATGTCTTACCGGTACCGGGTGGACCGGAAAGAATGGCACCACGAGGGATCTTAGCTCCCAACTTCTTGTATATTCCAGGCTCTTGCAGGAACTTCACAAACTCCATGATTTCTTGCTTGGCTTCGTCCATACCGGCCACATCCTTGAATTTGGTCTTGATATCCGTTTCGTGATTGAAGAGTTTTGCCCTGCTTTTGCCAATACCGAAGATACCGCTCTGTGAACCACTGCTTCCGGCCCGTCGTGAAAACCAGTAGATGCTACCAAGAAGTAATAACGTAGGACCGAATGATAAAAATGCTCCGAACCATGATACTTCGTCCTTATAAGCAACCGGTATACGTTCCGAACTGGGGATTCCGAGCTCCCTTTGAGCGTCGTCTAGTCTCCGTTCGAATGCCTCCACCGATCCTATGCTAAAGTAATATACGCTGTTTCCGGCAACAGTATGAGAGTCGGGATAGACTCGGGATGCCGCATCCCTGTGAAGGCTGACTTTGACCCGCTGGCGGTTCACGACGGTTAGCTTGTCGACAAGACCTTTGTCGAAGAAGGTTGTCCGGAACTCCTGCCAGGTTATCTCTCGCGAATTTTCTCCGGGGACGACAGTTCTGTATAGAATGTACGAGACCACAGCGGATGTAACTAGCGACGGTAAATCCATCTTGAATTCTGCTTTCTTGCCACCTTGTTGGAAAGGACCGCCTCCTGGGATGCCATTGAAGTTGTCTTGACCTTGTCGACTTGATTTCGATCCATCCTGTCCTTTATTATCGTTCCGGGATTCCTGTTTCTCTTGTTTCTCCTGCTTCCCTTCGTTTTCCTGTGGGGTTCCCTGCTTCCCTTCTTTGGAACGCCCCTCACTGTCCTCTGATTCTGGTTTCTTGTTAGGCGTCGGGTTTGAGAGCTTTCGGATTTGGGAGGTGCTAAAGGGTGCGCCTGAGAGACGGGTATTTCGATATGATAGATTGTGGGCGGGTAACGAGAATCGGTTTCGGTATATCAGTCGGGTAGAGGGGCTTTGTAATCTGAGAGCAGGTTTGAGGGCTCGTATCGAGGGAAGCATCGCGTTTTTGGATTGGCCGGCTGAGGGCGCTGACGGTCTGAAGAAAAACCCTTCTCACTCTTCTGCTTCTTCACGCTCTCTTTTCTACCTGCTGGTCGCCTTGGTTGTCGATGTCATCGATGAGGTTGAAAGTTTGGAGAGACCGCGGAACTGTCCGGCGTTAAATGTGGGTTGCAAATAAATCATCGGTGTCGTCGTCTCGTTTGGCGTTGCTTTTTCTGCGCTACCGGATTTTACTTTTTTTCTCCGTACTTGAAAAAATTCCGACTGTGGTGAGTAAGCCGAATGGACTAGAACGCCTGCGGTATCTTTGGAGTCTTTATATTGACTTGCTACTACGGTGGTGGATAGCTTGTTTTGTAGGTATTTACACGGTTCTGTAGAATAACTTTTATTGATAATATGGTCGGTGGAGCATTGGAGCTGCCCACGAGACCAATATAGCACTGTAATGCATGAAGATGCAAAATATATATAAAAAAAATCTCAGATATCCAAACTCCTCTACGCCGGTGCCTCCTTATCATACAGATCGCGTGAACAGCAAGTATATTATACAGGCCCTTAACACCGTTTGATGCGACAGTCTTTCGAGTAAGCTCATTCGATATCCATCGCATCTCCAGCTTGAACCTGTCGTTTCGCCTGCCTCTGTCTTGCCGGGATAGCGACAGCAATAGCCTCCTCCTGCACCGTCTCCTCCACATCCGACAGCTCTTGTTGCTGTAGCCTGGCCCGAACCTCTGGCAGCATATGTTGGTTCTCCTCCACAAGTTTCCTGTCGGCGGCGCGGCGATTGGCTGCGTTTCCTGACATTCTTTGCTTGTAGAATGCCCTTTCTCGTCTCGTCTGGATCTCGGAGACTCTCTGCATCGCTTTGAGAGTTGTGGCGACCAAGTCGCGAGAGTATCTGGTTGGAACGTTTCTGCGGGCGGCGAACGACAGTGTCGAATCGACGACCATTTCCTTGTTGGCGGATTTACGGAAGGCTTTTGTCCATTTAAGCTATCAAGTTCGCAGATGTGTTAGCAGGTATAGCTATAAAAAAGCACGGAAAGTATTATTCGTATGTACCTTTCGTGGATTTCGCTTCATCTTGAAGTTCTTATGGCACTTGGACCTGCAGAAGCGGAAAGCTTTCGCATCGTTACGAACGAAGGTGATACCCTTGGAAGGGTACACCGGGTGCGAACAGAAATAGCAGGTTTCGATCCTAGATGATTAAGATTAGTATACAGCGGCGATGCATTGTACGGTTAGTCATGGAAAGGTACCTCATTTTCGCACAAAGTTACCGGGGTCGTCGAGGATGAAGAGATTTGAAGATTTGAGAATTGAAGAAATCAAAGATCGCTTCCCAACTTTTTTGACCAGCGCCAAGACTTTGACTTTTTGGCGGCCCAACTGCAACGCAACGCAGATGGACAGCTACCCTGAGTGTGTATTATATCCGCCCATAATGCTTGGTACTGATACTAGAATTTACGACTACAGCATCTATGACTATGATACATAACGGCCTCCCAGTATGACCCATGTTCAGGCCCGGGCTTACCTCAACCGCTGGTTCTCTTCCATGAGTGACTTGATGTTCTGTCGCTGTCGAAGCTCATTCTCCTCGTTCACAATAACAGTAGAACCCTCATTAATCAGTCGCTCCTCCAATTCCATATCCTCCATGGCTATCCTCAGCCAGTACTTATGCTTCTCGCACTTCTTTTTAATGCAAAGGTCCTCACGACCACTAATCACCCCACTCTCAAATATAGCTTGCCCTTCTTCGCTCTCACACCAATCCGCGAACTCCTCGTCATCCAGCGCAAGGCGCATGTCGAATCCACAAATTTCCGCACGACTTTTCGAAGACTGGTTTTCCTCGGCTCGCACTTCATCTGCAACTCGCTTCTGCCGGTCCTTCGCCAGAGCGATGAACTTCGAGCGGGTGGTAAGACGGCTTTGTTGGCGGCTGATTGTTTCCTTTTGTGGTCCTAGCTTTTCAAAATCTACGATCAATAGGTTCTCGATCTTTGCACGGGCTGCAGGGCTGCCCGGGGCGGGAACACTGTCGCCTAGTTTTCGGAAACTTGCAGCGTCGTTGGCTGCATTGGCAAGAGCTGCGACTTCGCCGGGGGTATAGTCGGCCAAGGGAATCTTGGACTTGAAGAACTCGACTCCGTGCTCGGGGGTACAGTATTTAGACGGCGGTTGGGCATTAGTAGCGGCCGGGCGCTGGCAGGATGGTAGCCTGCATTTACGTTTCCAGGTTGTAATACCGAGGCCTTTCTCCTGGCATACAGGGCCTAATAGAAGTTCGCATAGTTAGATCCAGAGCTTCTTTTCGATGTGATAGGGAGGTGCATACAGAAATATTGATCCACCAAGTCTTCTTCGGTGGGTCGAACATTCACACATTCCCCGTGAAACCAGTCGTCGCATCCATCACAGCCTATCATCCATTTACCCGTATCTGGCCGTCTACAAATGCAGTAGACTGTCTCCCCTGGACCCTTTGAGATCCCATTGGCGGTGTGTAACGAACGGCTCTTCATGATGGCGGCTTAGTGGGTCAAGTCGAACGGGTAGACCTCCTCGTCGTCGTGAAACAGGGCTATCTGACAACCAGGCAGTGGATTCTCTGTAAGGTGTATATGCGCAGGGTAGGATGATGATGGCAGGGAGCTCGCATGATGGAAGAGGGTCCGTACAGACGAGTTGTGGGTCCGGCGGGAGGTGGTTGTGGGAGAGCTGCGGCACCAACGTGCCCATGCGACGTGCTGTGGGTTTGGTAATGCGCGACGGTCTTGGCATTCGGCCGGGCCAATAAGCGAAAAAATTGAAGAAAAACCTCCGACACCCAGATTCCAACTCTTTTTCGTCCGTACTTTGTTCAACATCTTTCCTTTTCACATCAGGCGTTTCGATGAATGTAGTCTGGGTCGGCGTCGGTGTCGCTGCGGCGGCTTTTATGGTAAGCCATTCTATTCAGCTGCAGATATTTGGAATATACTTGCTAACAGAGCTTGAACTTCTAGGGGCGAGTAGGGTAAGCTACCTCTGATAATTTCCATCCCGCCGTCGGTCCGAAATTTAAGCTCGATTCTTACATGATACTTTCGGTATATATAGCCTACAGGCCCTACGAAAATACAAAGCCATTCCCGGAGGTGCAGGGTTTGGAAAGCAGTTTTATAAGGGTGGATTCGATTCCCGGATGAACCGACGGGAAGCATCGCTCATATTGTCCTTGAGGTTAGAGAGTATTTGGGATCCTATCATCGTCGATGCATGCGCTGACCGAGCCGACATATAGTGAGAGAAACCTTACAAAAGCCAATGTCCGAAAGAACCACCGCCAGCTTATGCTTCTAAACCACCCGGATCGTGGCGGCAGCCCTTATCTTGCCAGCAAGATCAACGAAGCGAAGGAGTTCCTCGACAAGACCACCTCTTGAATTCGACAAAGCTACATAATAGCTGGAGCTTAAGGCAAAATGATTGGTATATTAAAAACTACTCGATCCGCCTCGTTCAAAAAAGATAGAATACAAAAAGCACACCAAGAACCACCCAGGGAAACGAAAACATCCAATAAACCCATCCGATCAACAATAATCTAACGTCAGTCTATCTCTGAAGACTCATACCCATTTAACCCTCCATATCTACTTGTACATAATCATTGCAGTTCGGGCTGGAACACGATAGATAGCATTTCTTTCACTGTACATTATTCACCGAGGCGGCAGCTTCTTCAATGAAATCCCTCACCAGATCATTATATTCGTGTACGTGCTCCGTGCTGATGACATGGCCAGCGTCTGGAAACAGGTGTGATCGTACTCGAGGGCCGAGGCATTTGATAAGGTGCTCCGAGTGTGGCCTATCCCAAGCAACTAGTCGTTAGTCCGAGGCACTTAATGATGGAGGTGGAAAGCTCTTACGGTTCGATCATTTTATCTTGCCCACCGTATGCAACCAAGACAAACTTGACATTATCTCCAATGAACCGCAACCTCTCGGGACTACAAGAGTGCCATCCAGCAGCGACCAGTTGTGACATGAATCCGAGGAACGGCGGCTGATTAACGTTCTCCGTCTTCCAAATTTCCTCGGCATTAAAGCGGTCTGCATTGGTCGGGAAGATCCCCATTTCGTCTGGCGCATTAAGGAATTTGTGTCCAAATAGATTCTCACGCGCAGCTTGAAGTCGTTCTTCTAGCGTCTTAGGTTTGATAAGAGCTGCTCTGCGCCTTAGATTTTCGAAGAACGGCTGTTTTATACATTTTTGGAGTTAGTGATAATGCAATTAATCACGGCAGGGAACTGGTGATATCATACCACTTCGGCTTTTATTACTGCTGCAGTCGATTGCAATACGACAGATGCCAGCCTCTCTGGGAATCGGTATGCGAATTCTTGTAGAATCATTCCTCCCATACTCACGCCGACCATGTGAACCGGCTCGGTCCAGCCAAGGTGGTCCAAAAGGTCCTATGCCGGCATCCTTTAGTAAAAGCGCAACCACAGGCAAGTTTAGAAAAGCGTTAAACTCCATACCTTCGTATCCAACGCCATTTCGCTGGTCGTATACCTCATAAGAGGCTTATCCGATGAACCGACACCCCGATTGTCGAATACTAACATGGAATATCTATCACCGTGCTGATGGCCAAAGTACCTTATTTGTCTCTGCCAAGCGATCAACGGAGCTCGAAGCCCCATTATGAATGCCAGCTTGATCGGTCCAGTGCCATGAACTTCATAGTTGATCTTCCCGAAGGATCCCTGTGAGCGGATTTTCTAAGCTGCGAGTTAGACAGGGGTTGTGCATACCTTAATTGGACCTCCTCTTCCTATTGCGACCTCTGCGAGACCTGTCTGACTAGGTGTGAACGGTATCACAATATCTTGCATACCCGGGTGGGCGAGCAGCTCCGGTATACTAAGCATTTTCGCCATTTTTTCTAGTCTTTGTTGAATGCAATACTGCCGAACAATTGAGTGAATGTAACTTGTAGCGACTCAAATCCTACAGCTGATGAGGTTTATAAATAGCAAGGTAACGGCGTAGTGATGCCTACTAATTTCGTTTATATACGTAAGCTACCGAGGTATCTAATTTCAACTGATGGAGATGTTTACGATGCTGTATACGTAATCGGCCCAGGCTCGTGATAATCGGTTATTCCGTGAGCTTGGCGAGGCATACAGACAGGCGCGTTGAGATTTGTGGTATTTTGAACGCTCATCAATGCCGAATCCGAGTTCCCGCCTATAGCAAGAAAAGGGAAAAAAGACGCCAAGTAGACCGGAAATACTTCAAAGTTGGGATCAAAGATGAATGGATAGGAAAAGGTCTTCTTACTTTTATAATTCTATGTTCAGTCCAGAATATCGAGATACCTGTCCTCAAAATCCCACAAGTCGCCGGAAGTCAAACGAGGTCGTTTACCGAATTAAGTTGGGGATGTGTCAGCGGTGCTGAGCTGCCGTGCTCTTCGATTAAGAAACCCACTCGAGTCCATCCCATGCATGCATTCCAATCCACTCCACAACAGCATACCAGGATACATACATAGCAGCCAGGTTTGGCTAACACCCCCCCCGTCCAGGGCCATCACTATGAACGCCTGCCTTTTCTCGGGTGGGAATACGCCAGTTACATCTATTCCTGTTGGCTAGTTAGATCCTGAACTTGCACCATGCATACTTTCGCAGGTAAGTTTTTGAACATTCTGTCCCTTTTCTCTCACGTGTCTACAACAGCTAACTGTTAGCATCTGCTAGTACCTAAATCTCGTCGAGTAAGCGTCTAAATTCTTTGAACGATAGCATCCTGAATCCGTCGATTTTTTAACGACCCCCTTGTTTACTAGCCTCGATTTAACCTTAAACTCCAAGTTCACGACCTCAACAATGTTCCCCTGGTCAGCGGACTCGCCTACGTCAAATGGCATATCCGCGAGTCGCCCCTCGCTGAGTCCAGAGGACGAACAAGCAAGATACCGATAAAAGAACATCGAGTAACATGGAGATATACAAAGGAGTTGGTGGTCAAGATGACCGTCGACCGGAGCGGCATGTTGTCGCCGGTGTATCTGGATCTTGAAATCATCCAGGAATACAGCGGCAGAGAACGAATCATACTCGGAACTCTGGAATTGAATCTTGCAGAATATGTCGGAAGGGAGCGGGAGAATAGGAGGTATCTCATGCAGGCCAGTAAGATCAATTCGACGGTGCAGATATCGACGGAACTTAAACAGATTTCAGGGGATACGAGCTTTAAAGTGTACGTCTACCAGCCCCCCCTCCCAATAATCACTTGCCAGAGAGACTGATGATATTAGACCCGAACTTCGTCCTGCCCAGGTGTTTTCCGGCATAGCCGGCGTCGTAATGAGCGAACCTACAATATCCGAACCCGTGGAACCGAACTCTACACAATCGGCCGATAACCCCTATGGCGCCGAGATATCGAATATGTCCGCCCATTCACGGGAAAGAGATCGAGTACAAGATATATACCGCAAGTCCCTCGCAGCGTCTTGGCAACTCCAGACAGGTGAATTGAACGCCGTAGATTGCATCGAGGATATTTTTGCAGGCGGTACAGGCTGGGCACAAGATAGGAATCGCCAAACTACGGGTGAAGACAATGTACACTGCAGTCCCAATCCAGATGATGGCGAAACTAGATCCTCGCACCAAGATCTCCACTCTTCAAATCACCGGAGTTCAAGTCAAAGACTTACAAGTGGTTGGCATCATGGCGATTCCTGGAAGCGAACGCGGAGTTTTCAATTTGAAAGACAGGATTCTACGGCGAGTTCGAGGCCGAGTCCTCGAATACCACTGAAAGCAGACTCGTTCAGGTCGACGAATTCGTTACGGCCACATGCGGCGTCCAGGGCAATTTCTCCTAATGATTCGGGTGGCTCACAGACGAATAGTATATCTCAAGACCGATCGACAACCGTTTCTCAGCATCACGGGTGGCATTCTCTGGAGGTTGCGGAGGAAGATTTGAGAGATAACCTTATCAGTTGGTCTCTGTAGGCCCGACGAATGCCCACATACGGACCACAATCTAGAATTGAAAACCTCGACATACCAACCAAAGCTAGACCCTTATAATTTTGACTTATTGATGTATTATTAATACCCTATCGCTATTGCATATTTATATACAGAAGAATCGATATATTGCGTTACCCTCGATACATTTCCCAGAATCTAAGCCCCTGCTTGAAATTAAAAAATATAAATAATTGTAAGAATGTCGTGCTAATTTATACCTTAATCATATCCAAAGAATAAATTCGCCTGCTAAATGCTATCTTCCAAAGTATCAGAATGAAAAACTGAACCGGCATGCTTTTAAAATTCGAATGTCGACCCGGGATTTAATTGAACATATCGCCTTTAATGGGATGTACTAAAGCCGGTGGACGGCAAGCATCGGGTGTTCGGTACCATGTTTCCCAGAAAGGTTGAGAATGGACGTTGACGAAGTAGTACTAACAATAGAGCCAGCGGTTAGCAAGGGAAAGAGGTATCCGGACACTGGTGAACTTACTGTACACCCCACAGCAACTTTATCATGCTGGACCAACCTCGGGTCGTTCTTTCCAAGCTCCTCAAGCATCATCGAGTGTCTCTCTGATGGACTCGGTCTGTTCGGACAATACAATGGATGTTGGTAAAAGAACGTAGTGAGGTTTTGGTGGTATGCTGCCGACGGCGCGAAATACTCGAAATAACAGTTGAGTCCATCTTTATTGTATTCCGTCAAGGAATCGGTCAATTTGCGGGACCAACCCCACACGACACCAAGAGAAGACCTGATGTTCTCCTTGCCACCAAATCGCTTAATGCACCCTTCCTCAGACTCAGCCTTGAACCATGGCCAATCACCCCTAGGGCGGCGTACCGATTGGAATGTCACCAAATCTGGGATATCTGACATGTCCTGGTCCTTCTCCTGGTGCTTGCGATGAAATGCGTATTCGGTATCGACGTCTGCCAGAAACGTATCCCACCTCCCAATTAGTCGAACGTCGTTTTCGACGGTATAAACGAAGTCGTATTTTGGGTTTTGGGCCATGAACATCTGGACCGGTGTATGGTTCTGCTCGTATACGTTTTTAAATTCGGCAGGTTTTGGTATCCATTTCTTGAGATCCTGGGTCGAGAACATCTGCACAAGCGGCTGTAGTTCCTTTGGTACCTTCTTTAGCCACGCTTCCTTTTTCTCCTGGTCCATGTCGAGATGTACGTATATGACAACATCATAACCTGCTAGATAACCCGCCTCCATAACGAGTGACCTGACATGCCATATAAAATGTGATTTCCAGGGCTGGTTCCCGCCCAGTCTTAAAAGTATAGCCCTCCTATTCTTGCTGTTTTTATTATTACTGGATATTATCCTAGCCATCTCAGGTGCCGGTTTCTTATAGATGCTAAAACGGTCCTCGTAAGTCCAGCATTCCGGCCGGTTTGGATCGCGGCCAACGGACTGCCATACTGTTCCGTTATCGTTTGTCCAGACTATCCTATCACCACGGATGACATTATGTTGGACTGACGCCTCAGGAGGTTGGAATTTATAAGTGTTCTTATCGCCATCATTGTCATCGTGATTCCCAGGCGAGTCCAGAGTATTAGGGGGTGATAAATCAGGTATCGACTTTGTACCTGGCGATTTGTATGCTTGGAAAACCAAGAAAACCACCGTTAGGAAGACTGCGACGGGTGCTATTAATCGTATTGTGCGCGGGTTTGGGATGAGAGACGACATTTGGATCTATCCCTGGTGGAGCGAAAAGTGCCGAGGAGGCTTGGAAGGATAATGATAAATGCTGAGAGGTTGTTAGCTATCGCGCATGGCAGGATACGGTCGCGAGAGAGTGATCATTCGAAGTTGAGTCGTCGTCTGGTCTGATGTGCTTGTATCGATATCGCAAAAGGTAGAAAGTGATCGAGAGACATCAAAGCTTGCGGAGGCAAAACGTCACGCAAGCATTTGAAGTCGCATTCTTTCGAGGGGACTAAGCTAGTCGAAGACGTTCCCTAACATTAAGCACGTGATTGGTAGACAACTGCTGCAAGCAGGCGTCGTCCGCCACCATTTTGTCTAGCTCTCGAGGCGGTCCCTAAAAATAGGAAGCTGGGAACTAGAAAACAAATGTAAGCGCCAGAGCCCCCTGCCATGAAATTTCGTTCAGGTGCTGTGCCGCGCACCCGCGTGTTTTTGGTGCACTTCTCCTGAGAATCCCTGCACTTTTCGGCCAATCGCTGCGAGCGTGGTAACTTTGCTCTGGAAATTGGCTCGATTAGGAAATTTCGGAGCTGTTCCGAGTAAAAGCTTCGATATGCACATGTGGGTCTGACATCTCGAGATATTTAGTTGCAGGCTATAATTGAAGCGGCAAGTAATATCTCTTGTCGATTTCCCCCATGTTTCTATGTTTCGTATTGATACCATGCCGGCTGAATTTCAGAATGGTTTTCAATCCTCCCTGTCGATTCCTTCTCGTAAATATGCAATACTCAATGCTTTGGGGGGTAAGAATCGCATCCGTTTCTTCGAGCCTTTGAGCTATCGCAAGCACAAGCAAGGTTAACCGGCTGCCTTTGAGAATCTCAATTTACCCACAATTCCCAGTTGGGTCCGGGGTTCGAGATCAGATGAGTTAGATCTCATGCAAGTGCAGCCTACGTGTACGAGGAGGACCCACATAAACCGGATCGTGTAATTGCAAAGGAGGAAGGCCATTGGTAGACTTGCAAGGAACACCCAGTATTCTAAACACTGCGCGCCTGAATCTCGAGGCCCCGCTTGCTATTGGCGCTGTTGTTTAGCTATTTTCTTGCCAGCGAAGGAAAAAACCTAAATATACCGAGGATTGGTTTTTTCTTGAAGCCCAAGGCCTCCTAAGATCTTATATATGAGAAAGCGCCCTCCCATTAAAGTGTAAACGTGCGATATTCTGTTCCACCCGCGAACATTATTTTTGCGCTTGCTGTGCGAGCTGAGGGCATTCCGAGATTTCGGTTCCTGGGCCGTTCTCACACTCTTTTCTCTTGTTTTTGTGTTCTTTCAGCGATTTTGCTATTTTACGCTTTTAATTAGAATCTTGAAGTCCCTAATATCTTAATACACTTACCGATAAATACACCATGGCCCTGTTCGGTATCAACATCATTCTATTGACGGTTACATTATTTGTTATTCGATTTACGGTGGCACAAATCGAGGTTCCAGATACACCGCGATGTTACTATCCAGATGGGTCGCTACGAAACTCGACGGATTATCAACCTTGCAATAATGTCAGAGGGCAACATTCGATGTGCTGTGCGATAGCGAATCGAGGATCGAGTGCCGATATTTGCTTGTCGAATGGATTATGTTCTGGACCAACGGCAGACGGCGATGGAAGGGCGATTTGGAGGGAGGGTTGCACGGACCCGACGTGGCAAGATCCTGCGTGCTTGAAGATTTGCCTGAAGAAGGGATCGAAGTATAGTAAGAAAGGGATACCGTTTCCGAATTTTCTGCAAATTGTGGGTTACTGATGGTATTATATAGACTGGTTCAGTGCGGATGCACCGATCACATTATGTGAAGACGGCACCGTCTGTTGCGGCGGCACAGTAACTGGCGGCAAGTAAGTCTCTTTTTCATTTCCCGTCGTATGATATCATGTAATACCTTATCGCCTTCATTATGAGATGAATGCGTGTGGGGGTGAATAACGTAAAATGAATTGCCCGTTAACTCTCTATCGTAAAATGGCATAGTTGCTGCAAAGCCGGTGAAGGCGTTCAACTTCCCACCAACTTCCTACGGTCAACCGCGACGGTAATTAGCACCGTAGTTTCTTCGGTTCAGCCATCATCAATACCCACTACAGAAAAAAGAGAATCCACATCTACTGCAACCACCATCATTTCGTCCGTCAGAACTTCGAGCCCGAGGAGTGGGGCCTCCTCGACGGGGCCTGCATTTCCAAGCGGCACAGATTCCCTCCCGCAAAGCAAAACATCAGAAGCCTCTAGTGAATCTAACTTGCCGCAAACTCCCTCGGGTGGGATGTCAGATACCGCAAAAATTGCTATTGGGGTTGGAATACCCGTCCTCGTTATCGGGGTTTCCCTACTAGCATTTTTCATCTGGCGACGGCATAAAAGACGTCTTCCGCCGCCAGTATACGAGAAAAACACCAGAGGCCCATTTGAGATTGCGACGAGCGACAATACCTATTATAACGGCAGCAGACCTCATGCGTTTTATACTGTGCCGAAACCGCCTACTCCTGAACATCACGTTAATGTTCATGAGCTGCAATCATGATAACATTTCGTTTTTTAATCTCGTTATCTAACTTACCACCCTTACCAATACATTATAATCCTCTCTTATGTTTTATGACCGGTGTTTGGATCAATTTTGATGTTTTATATACCATGTTATTTCAATCATTTCATTGCATACTGAGATGAGCGGCTAGTTTAAACTGCCACATTTGTACAATAGGCGATTTCATTCAATCTTACATAGCGGATACCAATTACCAATAAATAGATTACTACATCCTTTATCTACTTACACTTCGGAACTGTTAAATTGTCTTGTGTCAAGACCTTCGACGCCGTCAAAGTATATAGTATAAGCTGACAGAAAGCTGGAAATTAATTATTCAATCTTTTTTCTGAATTACTAGTCTCGAAGTTGTATACCATGCTTTTACTCTCGTCCAAGTCAGGACAAAAATGATCATAAATTTATAAAATTGCAATCTATTGGCCCAAGTAGCCAACCTTAATTCTATACTTGTGATGAATCCGTGATTATTATGCATGAAATGCAAACCAATCCTTAAGTATGAAGCTGGTTTGGAGGTCCCGGGTCCTGACAGTGATTGATCGTGAATCAGTAGTATCTTCATTGATATATTGTTTATACACTACGGATAACACTTACCACGGATATCGGCTACAAGACTAGGCCGTGAACACAAACTCTGAGCATTCGGGAAAAGTGAACTGGGGTAGCTAGTAGCCGCCCTTCTAGGTCTGTCCGGTCGAAATCTCGATCTAGTGGCTTCAAGATGCTAACTATGCCGCGCAGTCGCGCACGGAGTTAACATACTATTTAGAGAATCCAACCAATTGGCATGGACACGCTAACAACCTCACCGCCAAAAGACCCAGTCCATGTGCCAGAAGTCAAGGACTACGGACTGACGGATTCTATATTTAGGCACTTAGAGGGCTAAAGGAAGCTAAAGGAAGCTAAATTGTTATACAATCGCCATATATGTCATTCGATTGCAATCTGCGCCGCATGGTATATAAAGTAAGCACGATCACGCTAGTCGATAGGTACTTAAGTTGACATCTAGATATACCGAGCTGCGTATATGGATAAGGAAGGTTACGCTTTGAGAATCTGCCGTTTTGTCTTCACCCAATTCCCGAACGTTATTTCTGGTGGTTAAATGTAAAATGCGGCAAGAAACCGGCGAACTTTTAGTAGAAGATGCCTTCATTGCTTAGATATCAAGTCAAAAATATAAGTCACAACATGCTAGAACCTCTGAAAGAAACCAATCTTACAAGAAAGAAAGAAAAGAGCCTAGCAATCACCGAGTGATCAAAGGCGGATAAAAAAAAAAAAGGCACGATAGAATATAGGGAAACAACCCGAAAGAAAAACAGTCCCGAACGGCGACACAATACGCCCATGTCATAAAAACGTAGCCACAAAAAGTCTTTTTTTCCCAGCCATAAATTTCTTTTTTCGTTTTGCTTTTACGATGTCTAAGATAAATCACGTCCTGTGGCGGTGCCAACAGCCGGTCCGTTTTCCCAACTGAGGTATGTGTGATCACCGAGTTTTCTGTAGACGAAAATGGTTAGTATGTATGCATTTGGATATGATTTTGCTGTGAAATTTGACGAACCTAGGTTTGAACAAGTGACGAGCGGTAAAGATGACGCCGAGGAGCACGCATAGACCACCGACGACAATATACGCAATACCCAAGAATGGATTCTTTCCTCCCATCACCGTTCTGGTAGACAGAACGATGGACTTAGTACCACCGTACAGGGTAACAGGGAAGTCTATCGTAGATATGTTAGTTCATCCAAAAGCCATTTCGTAGTGAGATTTCATCATACTCATTTTGATATCAAGAGTGTAAACACCACTCGGCATGGTGGCGGTATCGTTACGTCGTGCTAATTTGCTGAAATTTGGAAGACCAGCTGTACGCATCCAGACTTGTAATTCCTCCCACTGCTTAAGATCTGGGAGATTGGTCGCGTTGTACCCTTGGGGGTACAGGTTGCTCCAATTGGGTGGTGGTACGATTCTACTCAAATTGTATTCGGTTTTGCCATAGCGGTCGGCATCACTAGGCCATGCGATACCCTTATTCGTCATGAAGTAAGTTTCCTCTTGGGCAGAGGTTCCTCCACGCTTTTGAACAAGGATTGGGGATCCGAAGGTGTCGTTGAAGAGCGAGTTTGCCATGAGACCGCAGGGATAAATGATCTTTCCGGCAGAGTCGACAGCGAGTGGTGCACAGGATTCACTAGTATCCAATGTCCCGGGTTCAACAGCTTTGCCTCGCAGTTGGTCTTCATTAACGGACTTGACATATCGACGATGGTTCTGGTAGAAGTTGGTGAGTCGGTAGTAGAGTAACACTGGTGCAGTCATGTCGGCTTCGAGTTGAAATTTGAGGGTACAGACGGTGTTATTGAGGGGGCGGCCATTGACAATGGTGGTATTGGATGTGTATTTCCATTGCGGATCTTGTTTTGTTTCAACTGTCGGCTTGTAGAAGTTTCTTTGAACTTTGTCGGATGGGATGGGAACGAAGTCTGTCCTGGATCCGGCACCAGATGCGCATTCAGTGTAGTCGATAACTAGTTCTTGAACCTGTTGAATAGGAATATTAATATTATGAATAGAGATTAGGTGTCAACGGTCGCTGTACCTGCTCAGAAGCCCAAAGCAGCAAGCCACCGATTGGCGCAAATACCACGCCGACTGCGAAGAACAGCGGCAGGACGGTCTTGGGAGTTAAGATAGGTCTGTCGGAAGCAACGGGTTAGATAAACAGCACGATAAGAATAGGGTCGGTAACCCGATTTGACTGGTATTGCCGACTGGTGAGGTGGTGGCTTACTGCCATGCTTTTAAACGTTGCTGCTTGAAGGCGGTATCTATTCATCAGGGGGCAACCGGTCAGTACGGCGACGGCGGATCTAGAAGGACTGCTGTTGAATGCAAGCAACATACTCCCGGGTCTTCTAGTCTTCTCCTTCTTCTTCTTGTCTCGAGGGTCGACACCGTCGTTGTCTTCGGAAGTCCTACTCATCTTGAGATGAGGTGTTGGTGTATAGTAGTACTAGTACTAGCACTGTTTTGCGATGAGTTTTGGGGAGATGTTTGATGTTTTGTGACAGCGTCAGACGGATGCAGGAGTCGCGAAGGGATGAAAATGTGAAATGGACCGAGTGGATATTACAGCGACGTGAATTGGACTGGGTAATAATAATAATATGGGCGTCAGACCGGCTGGGCTGGAAGCGGAAGATGGGATGGGAGATGGAAGGTCGTCAGCTGGAGGGCGGAGTGGTTGGCCGGAAGTTGAGTTCTCCAGGCCAGGCAAGGTCGGGTCCACGCAACCAGAAATTGGAATTGCCAGAAGAAGCGTCTCGGCAAGGCCACGGAGCCAACAGTTAACAGCAGCACCTGCCAGATCACGGAGGCAGTGCTTCTTATTCTCATTTCACGGCATCGTTCTAATATAATATTTTGTGTGTGGATGTATGGAGGTTTCGCGGATATAGATAATGCCTTAGGTCAGTTGCTACTAAAAATAGCCTCCCGTAATATCATGTACTCGTACTAAGCTATGGATATCCAGGATGCAGGTACCAGCAGCAAGCCCGAAGCTCAAGCGCCCGCCGCCAGACCCCACACCAGCGCTCTTAAGCTTCGCGCCGGAACATGGCCACCCCGGAGATTCTGCTCCATCTTGACGACCGAGATGACCGATACCTTGCCGATGCCTCTGGTCTTCCCGATACTCCGGGTTTGAAATCCAACCATCTTCCTCTCAAGGCTGCTCATATCCTGTCGACATCCGCGACGGACCCGGATATCAAAGAGGTCCTGACCGCGTTCAATTCAATTGTCGAGAATAACAATGCCGATACCCGTCGTCGGCTACGTGCACAGACTCTGCACGAACTTGCCAGCAGTAATACACAGGTCGTCCAGGACTTCGGGCTGATCGCTGAGGTAGTGCCGTCGTTGTACAGATAACTATGTTGTCAACTGCTGATGTGTCTGCCTTAGCAAGTACGGTTTATCGGAGATGCCCTGAAAGGACTACACGAAACCTTCAGTGACGTTACCACTCGAGTCGACAATGGTGCCGTGGAGATAGGTTCTGTCGTGCAGGAAGGCGAGGTAATGCTGGGTGATAGAGAGAAGGTCCACAGAAAGGAAACGCTCCTCCATGCTTTCTTGGAAAAGTTCACCTTGCCTGTGACCGATTTGGCCAATATTACCTCCTCGCCTCAGTCACTGGACGATGACTTCTTCAACACCTTGATCAGAGTCAAGGGTATCCACTCGGACTGTCAAGTGTTACTTGGCTCTGAAAGTACTCGTGCAGGGTACGAAGCCAAACCTATACTGTGCCGTATGCCAGTCGCTGATACTTGTGTATAGGGTTGAGATTATGGATCAGATGACGAGGAATCTCAATTCAGCATACCAGAGAGTATACCTGTGGTTGCAGAGAGAGCTCAAGTTCTTGTCTTTTGAAACACCGACGGGAAATTACCGGGTGCGAAAGGCTCTCGATGTTCTCACGAGCCGTCCCGCACTATTACAGTAAGTTATCGACTCGTGCCGGGTATACTGGCTGTATATTGATGGTTTTCCTTTAGGAGTTGTATCGATACTCTAGCAGAATCACGGCAGCGGACTCTTACTGAATCATTCAATGTTGCCTTGACGGGTGGTAATGGTCGATCAGTGGATAAGCCAATTGATCTGATGGCCCACGACGCTATACGCTACACTGGAGACATGCTCGCCTGGCTTCACTCCGCTCTTGTCAGTGAATTAGAAGCACTGCAAGCTATATTCGAACTCGCTCCTGGTGATGAATCCCGGGGCGGCCTACCAGATGAAGGCCTCGAGTCATTGCTTGAAACGGAGACTCGATTGAAGGATCATGTGCGCCCACTTGCAGACAAGTCACTTGAAGCTGTACTATCTACTTTTAGGGTGAGTATGTTCCACTTCGCGCGACGAAATCCCAAACTAACTTCAGACTAGTATCGGACAGAACAAGTTATATCGAGTCATGAAGAACCTACCCTCTTATAC
This sequence comes from Arthrobotrys sinensis, assembly GCA_036971225.1. Lineage (NCBI taxonomy): Eukaryota > Fungi > Ascomycota > Orbiliomycetes > Orbiliales > Orbiliaceae > Arthrobotrys > Arthrobotrys sinensis. Next base: position 2,633,466 of record JAJTTV010000002.1, on the reverse strand, counting down.
GGAATATTGAATATTTTAATGTTTTATCGGGAAACTTTCAAGAAGCTCCTAGGACCTGACGCCGTCCTTATCGCTGCTATTGACGGGTATGCACACTTTGATTTGTACTATAATATAACCCTTCCTAACTTAGGCGATACAGTCTCATATCGACGGCGACACGACAGCTTCAGAGTTGTCTACGGGACTTGGTGAGATCTGTTCAACACGACCTACCATCGGCGACGCAGGATTTATCGCCACCCTTATTCTTGATCGATGCATTGTCAAGATTCAAAGACTTGATTAAGAGCTTCGAAGCATCTTTGATATCTGATGAATATAAACCGCAAGCATTCGACATGATTTACTCGGAGGCATTGCATCCCTATATACAGGGCTGCCAGACTCTTTCGAAAGATCTTCCAACTTTGGAGTCGCATATTTTCATGGTAAATTGCTTGGAGGTGTCTAAGGTTCGTACACCGGTCGCGAAAGCACCCTTTCCACGCCCGGAATCTAATAAGTTTTATGTTATTTTTAGAATACTATGCGGTTATCTGCGTATGGCACGGATAATTATATTCATCACCTCGATAGAGATGTTGACCAGCATGTGGCGGCGATTGTGGACCAACTTCACGATTACTTCTTAACCGCGTCGGGTCTTGCTATTTTATTGGATACTGGGAATGATGAGGAACCCTTTGATAGCGGTGCAGTAACGCAGGAAATTTTGGCGGAATGCTCGCAGCAGTTGGACGAATTTCTTCCTAGCGCGATGATCGATGCAGAGTCTCGCCTCGTTTACCTGTCGCGGCCTTCGCTCAAGAAAAGTGTGATTAGAGCATCTTTGGATAGGTTTGTCAGCGATTTCGCTCGGGTCGAAGCAGCACTGGAAGACCTGCCCCCGACGGTGTTTTCGAGAGAAGCATTCCCCAGAACGACGCAGGAGATAGAGATTCTTCTGGGATAAGAAATTTAAAAGTCGTGATCACGAATGTGAAGAATTTGCAATGATGCATTGCAGCTCTCGCGGGCATAACATAGCATAGAACAATCGAGAATATGTGTATATCTAGAAGATAAGGAGGGAAATATAAAATACTATTGGTGAGCTGGCGTCCGGAAGGGTGGATTGTGCATAGGAATTGGGACGAGACAAGAGCTCGTGCATGAGCATGCAGAACATACCACAGCTCAGGCCTCAATGTTAATCTTGGCGCACCCTTAACGGCTGAGTTATAACCGATAAGAAAAAAAGAAGAAAAACGGCCGTAGGACTATGACGTAACAAGGGCCCTCAGATTTCAACAAACCACCGCCAAGGCCCGAGAGTACGAGCGAGGGAGGCGAAAGGGCTTCGTTGGGACGCGGACGCCTTCAAACGTAACTCCATTTCTGAGATTGCACTGCGAGAATTATTTGCCCGATAGTTGGGGGGTCAGAGCCATAGCCAGGTCTTCTCGGAATCAAAGTCGAGTATATCAATGAGAACACGTCCTCCTGCTTCGCATATGCACAGTTTTCTTTCGAGGTTATTCCATTGCATTGCTTTCATCTATCATCTACCCCTCTCTGCATGCAAGCTGCCCCTCCTCGACGCTCGTCATTCCAGTTAATATTCCCGCGACAACGCAGCACTTTTACAGGCCTGTGAGGACCCTGCTATAAGTATTTCTCTCAAGTCGGACCACCCCTCTTCAGCTCTGAATCAATCAATCCATCAGTCAATCCATCCGTCTGCTGCTCTCTGAACTCTTTTTTTTATTTTAATCCCTCTGTTAAAATTTCCTCTCACCAAAAAAGTCCAGTTTTTTTTGTTCTACCATTCTTAAATTTCAAAAGTTATCACAGAAAAAATCGCAATGGCTGCTGCAGTAGCTCCAGCTGCTCAGGTTGTTCCTGAGACCGTTACCAAGAACGTGACCGAAAACGTCACCGAGCCTCCACCACCGCCACCGCCAGTTGAAGAACTTGAACCAGGAACCGGCATAGTCGGTCTAGACCCCTGGCTAACACCATGGAAGGGCAACATCAAGTACCGTTACGATACTGCTCAAAAATGGATCCAAAAAATTAATGACACAGAAGGCGGTTTGGAGAAGTTCTCGAGGGTAATTATCTTTCCATTGAGTGGTTTTCTTTCTTTTTCCTAATTGTCGTGATAAGAGTTCTGACATTCTGTTGTAAATCGCGTGATTAGGGATACGAAAGCTTCGGCTTCAACGTGTTGAAAAACGGAGATATCACATACAGAGAATGGGCACCCAATGCCGAAACCGCACACCTTATTGTCGGAAATGGATGGGATCACAATTGGGATCAGGGCGATTATCCCATGAAAAGGAATGATTTTGGCGTTTGGGAATTGACCCTTCCCGCCAGAGACGGAAAGCCCGTTATCCCACATGATGCCAAAGTTAAGGTTCGTATCACTCCTTCCAATTGGTTCTCTCGCGTAGTTGGTCAAACCGTCTGAACTCGACGCTAATAACTCTGTTTCACATAGCTTGTAATGAGAATCACAAAGGATGGCAGACACGAGTGGATCCACAGAGTCCCCGCTTGGATCACAAGAGTGACCCAGGAGCTATCCGTCAAATCCGAGTACGACGGTCGATTCTGGAACCCTCCACAGCCATACCAGTTCAAGAACCCACGCCCTCCAAAGCCCTCCTCAGTTCGTATCTACGAGGCTCACGTCGGTATCAGCACACCGGAGCCTAAAGTTGGTACTTACATTGAGTTCACAAAAAATGTGCTTCCACGAATCAAAAAACTTGGATACAATGTCATCCAGTTGATGGCCATCATGGAGCATGCTTATTATGCTTCCTTTGGTTATCAGATCAATTCCTTCTTCGCTGCTTCTAGCCGTTATGGTACCCCAGACGAGCTCAAAGAGCTTATCGATACTGCCCATGGCATGGGTATCACAGTTCTTCTTGATGTTGTGCATTCCCATGCTTCAAACAACGTCCTTGACGGCCTGAACATGTTCGACGGGACCGACCACCTTTACTTCCATAGTGGGGGCAAAGGAAGGCACGACCTGTGGGACTCTAGGCTGTTCAACTACGGAAACCATGAAGTCTTGCGCTTCTTGCTGTCGAATCTTCGATTCTACATGGAAGAATACAAGTTCGACGGTTTCAGATTTGACGGTGTTACCAGTATGCTCTATATCCACCACGGTATTGGAACGTAAGTTTTTATCATCTCGGTCCTTGAGAAGTAGAATACAGGCTGACAAAGGCACTAGCGGATTCTCTGGTGGATACCATGAATACTTTGGACCTAGCGTCGATGATGAAGGTGTTGTATACTTGATGTTGGTGAGTAGTAGATCTGGGATTCCGTCCCCAGCGTTGTAATAAGTTTCTGACGATGCTCGTGCCATAGGCAAACGAGATGTTGCACCAAGTGTATGATGACCAGGTTATTTCCATTGCTGAGGACGTGTCCGGCATGCCCGGTCTCTGTCTCCCACTCTCCCTCGGTGGAGTTGGGTTCGACTACAGACTCGCAATGGCTATCCCTGATATGTGGATTAAGATGTTGAAGGAGCAGAAGGACGATGACTGGGATATGGGCAATGTCTGCTTCACATTGACCAATAGGAGACATGGAGAGAAGACTATCGCATATGCCGAAAGTCACGATCAAGCGTAAGTTAACATAGATATGATTTGCTTGCTAGGCACGCTGCTAACGACGCTTTGACAGGCTTGTCGGAGACAAGACAATCATGATGTGGCTTTGCAACGAGCAAATGTATACGCACATGTCTGATCTAACAGAGTTGACACCGAAGGTTCAGAGAGGCCTTGAGCTTCACAAGATGATCCGGTTGATCACACACGGATTGGGCGGTGAGGGATACTTGAACTTCGAAGGTATGTGTGAAAATGAAACCTTTCGCCAGAGTTACGGCTATTAACGTATGCTCACAGGAAATGAATTCGGACACCCTGAATGGCTTGATTTCCCAAGACAAGGAAATGGAAATTCGTTCTGGTATGCTAGACGGCAATGGAACATCTTGGATGACAATTTGCTCCGCTACAAGTACCTGAATGAATTTGATGCTTCCATGCAAAATCTTGAGGAGAAGTACAAATGGCTTAGCGCACCGCAAGCATATATCAGCCTGAAGCACGAGGGCGACAAAGTCATTGTCTTCGAGCGAGCCAACCTCATCTTCGTGTTCAACTTCCACCCCACAAACAGCTTCCCAGACTACAGAATTGGTGTGGAGGTTGCTGGCAAGTACAAGATCATCCTGAGCACCGATAGTAAGTTACACGGAGGTTTCGAGAGAATCGATGAGAATGTAGAGTTCTTCACCACAGACTTCAGGTGGAACGATAGATCGAATTTCTTGCAAGTTTACAGTAAGTTAACCCCTCACACACCTGGCTAGCCCGGGGAAATGGAAGAGCGAGTTTTTTTGGGACTAACAGGAAACCACAACAATCTAGTTCCCACACGTACTGCCATTGTTCTTGCTAAGGTGGATTAAGCCACTGTCTGTCACTTTTGGAAGGTAATTTGAAGGCATTAAAATTGGGATATGTTTGTTTTAATCGATGGGAATGCCGTGTAGATTGTTAATTTGGGAGGAGAAATACTGTACTTTTGCATTGCTTTTGACTGTTCAAACTGTGTAGTAGATATATGACCTCATCTTCTAAGCCAGCAACTGTTTTCGTTAATGTGAATAAAAGTACCACGCATTGATCTTTGCTTCTCTTCGTCCATACGTGATATCCTCGATACGATAAGATCATAACCACGATTCCTACGGAACCTGAAGATGGTTCTATCGGTTTATGTGAAATGAGAACCCCAGCTGCCGTTATCGTGTTTGTGTTGTCTGTCGTCAAGGCCTCTCAGCAAAATTTTCCCGAGGTTGGCGGATGGCTTTCGAATTTTATTCCACGTTGCTGCACCCCTCCCACATCTATCTACCTCATCACCGCACCACCACCATAACCATTGGAGTCCTTCACTGAGGGCTTCCTCTTTTCCTTCCCAGTCCATCCTTTCGAAGCATAGGCACAATGTTGAAGAAGTATGTCTTCCCGTCGCTCCGTCGTCGTGAATCCGTTGAGGTTCCGCCTCTTCCCTCACCTCCGAATCTCGGGAATGCACTGAGCGATATTCGACGACATGTCTCTCGGCCAGTGCAGACCGAGATCAATCAATTGACCCATTGGCCTTCTATCACGGCCTGATATATCAATTGCTCTTCACGTTGGCTAACGGATATCTTTGCTCAATTAGCGGATTCACACGTCTTGCCTCGCGGGCGACGCTGAGGTCGACCCTCCGCCCGAGTGTCAAGAACACTCTTCGATCATCTGCGGCTCCTCTGATATCCGCACGATTCCAGAGTTCCGATGCTCCTCTCACCGGAAAGATCCATCAGGTCATTGGTGCCGTCGTCGATGGTACGTATTATTTTTCCACGATTCGGATCCCGATTCCGGACCCCCACTATATCACAATTGCGCGCGACTTTTACTAATTTATACGCCCACCGGGTTCGTTCAAATAGTCAAATTCGACTCTGACCGATTACCTCCTATTCTTAACGCCATTCACACCGATAACAATGGCCAGCGTTTGGTCTTGGAAGTTGCTGTACGGCTCCCATTCATCGTTCTCGCGGAGTGACTTTTTTTTTCGCTTCGGCTTCCGAATTTTCCCCCGCTGACCTAATAATAGCAACATCTTGGAGAGAACGTCGTCCGAACAATTGCTATGGACGGTACCGAAGGTCTCGTCCGTGGCGCTGAATGCAAGGATTCCGGCAATCCCATCATGATTCCTGTCGGTCCCGGAACCCTGGGTCGTATCATGAACGTCACTGGTGACCCAATCGACGAGAGGGGTCCCATCAAGGCCACCAAGTACCTACCTATCCACGCCGAGGCTCCAGCTTTCGTTGAGCAGAGTACCGCTGCCGAAATTTTGGTCACTGGTATCAAGGGTTAGTGATCAAAACTCAGAATGTTTTTTTATATATATTGGGAGGGGATATATTGCTCACACAAGCAACAAAATAGTCGTCGACCTTCTCGCCCCCTATGCTCGTGGTGGAAAGATTGGTCTCTTCGGTGGTGCCGGTGTCGGTAAGACTGTGTTCATTCAGGAACTTATCGTAAGTATTTTTTTCCATATCCTTCAAGTTCTACGATATGAATACATTTGCTAATGTGATGTGTTATTTTAGAACAACATTGCCAAGGCTCACGGTGGTTACTCCGTCTTCACCGGTGTCGGCGAGCGTACTCGTGAGGGTAACGATTTGTACCACGAAATGCAGGAAACTCGTAAGTGACTCCATACAATCGTTCTAGGAATTTATAATTGAATTTGAGTCTAATTCCTTGTGTAGAGGTCATTCAGCTCGATGGTGAATCCAAGGTCGCACTGGTCTTCGGTCAGATGAACGAGCCCCCAGGAGCCCGTGCCCGTGTCGCTCTTACTGGTCTCACTGTCGCCGAGTACTTCCGTGACGACGAAGGACAGGATGTCTTGTTGTTCGTAAGTGACATCATTCGAAATTCGCGTCTACCATGTGTGAGTGTTCTTACTAAATTGTGAATAGGTCGACAACATTTTCCGTTTCACTCAAGCCGGTTCCGAAGTGTCTGCCCTGCTCGGTCGTATCCCATCTGCCGTCGGTTACCAGCCAACTCTTGCCACCGACATGGGTCTCCTTCAGGAACGTATCACCACAACCAAGAAGGGATCCATTACCTCCGTCCAGGCCGTCTACGTCCCAGCTGACGATTTGACTGATCCTGCCCCAGCCACCACCTTCGCCCACTTGGACGCCACCACTGTCTTGTCCCGAGGTATCTCCGAATTGGGTATCTACCCCGCCGTCGACCCCCTCGACTCCAAGTCCCGTCTCATGGACCCCCGTGTCATCGGTGAGGAGCACTACAACATTGCCAGCAAGGTCCAGCAGACACTCCAGGCCTACCGATCTCTCCAGGATATCATTGCCATTTTGGGTATGGACGAACTTTCCGCTGAGGACAAATTGACCGTCACAAGAGCTCGTTGCATCCAGCGTTTCCTCTCCCAGCCATTCGCTGTCGCTGAGGCTTTCACTGGTATGGAGGGCAAGCTTGTCGATCTTAAGGATACCCTGCGATCGTTTAAGGATATTTTGGACGGAAAGATGGATGACTGCCCCGAGGCTGCCTTCTACATGGTTGGCAACATTGACGTAAGTTTTGAATGAGCCCTTTATCTCCTCTCCCCTGAGGAACCGGTGTGAATGGCCGCTAACAAATATCTATAGGAGGTCCGTGTCAAGGCCGAGAAGATCATTGCTGAGTCGAAGGAGTAAAGTAATCTCGGGTTCCCTCCTCCGAGATAAAAAAAATCATGTTGATAGCTTTTTTAAATATCTTTTTTTTTTCTGTATAAAAACTATCCGCTTCCCCCACAAACTTACTACTACTACCTTGTTTATAACACACACAACCACCTCCGGTTTTCTTTTTTTTGGTCATTAAGGGCTTAGAGAAAAAAATTATGAGAGAAGAAACGAAAGAAAGAAAAGATAAGAAAGAAAGTAAATAATGCCTTTGAAATTTTGGTTTCTTTTGCTTTTATGACTACTCCCCGGGGTCCCCAATTGACCCACAAATGCGCTTTTTTGTTCTATGAAACGCCGTATGCCTGCCTGCCTGCCACCATGAAACCTTTTCGTTCGAGCGTTCTATCTTCTCGAGTCGATCCAGACCAAAAGGCTATCATACATCATCTGGTGGTCGATCTATAGTACAACCCTGCCGCCCTCTGCCATGCATGCAATGTAATGCAAAATAACAATAAAAACAAAAAAGTAATAAAATGGCAAGTGTCGTAACGGCTCGTAAAATTTATGTACAGGGTATCTCGTCGCTATGCAAAATAAACTTCCAGAAAAGACTATTAAAGTATATATCGTGGAAAGAAAGACGGCTAGCGCTTAGCCGGGTCGAAGGGGAAGTGTGATAAAGAGAATCGCTGTAAAAGCGGATACAATCCTCTTCGGCGATGGAGTTTTTTGGTTCCCTCCTCGTTGTAAAAAGAAACGGGCTCCCGTTAAGCCGGTTTGAAGAGGATGGGTGAATGATAAGAGTAAATCGCTATAAAAGCGGAAAGGTCCAGTGGTAGTTTAGTTACCTCCTCGATCCCCGAAAGGAAAAGGTTTGCGCTAAGCCAGCTTGAAAAGGGAGGCGTGGTAAAAGAACATCGCTATTGAAGCAGATATAGTCCCTTTCTGTGGTGGTCGCCTTAGCTCTCTCATCGTTGTTTGAAGGTAAACGGGCTCCTGTTAAGCCGGTTTGATGAGGATGAGTGATAGAAGAAATCGTTAGGGAAGCAGAAAGGTCTAGTAGTATTTTGATTCCTTCCTCGATTCCTGAAAGGAAGGTGTTTGCGCTAAGCCAGCTGGAAGGGGGTGTAGCAGGAGAAGTCGCTATGAAAGCGGATACAGCCCCCTTCGATGGGTTTTGGTGGGTTTTGGTTCTTTCCTCGTTGTTTTAACAGAGGGGCTCCTACTAAGCTGGCTTGAAGAGAGCGAGTAATAGGGAAAATCGCTAGGGAAGCAAAAAGGTTCGGCAGTCCTCTGTTTCTCTCCTCGTTGTCTGAAAAGAAAGGTTTGCGCTAAGCCGCCTTGAACAGAGCAGTAATAAAAGGAATGCTCAAGAACGAAATAGAGCTTCCTGGCCGCCGATGACCAGAAGTCTTCGATTTGTTGGTCCTAAGTCGACTCCACATTCATTCTCTCCCCCGAGGATAGTTAAATGGTCGAATGTGGGTGTGGTGGCGATTGTCTCTGCGAGCGACAGTTTGATCTTGATCTCCTCTCATCAGTTCAAAATCCGATCTGGTAAGCCGTTTGTTCTCTCTCCAAGAACGCTCGGACGGTAGGATTTCGACGGAATGGTGGATGCCTTCGTGAACCACAGGTTGATGCCTTCGTCAACAACGGGGTGGTGCGCAACTGTTCTCTGGAAATCCTGGGGGCTACGTGCTACGCATTCTATAGCCGTCGCCGGAACTGTGAGCCCCCGATTTTGCGACATCGGGAGGCAGATGGCGGCCGATGGAGTTGGTGACGAGGAACCCTACGGGCCCGACAGCGCGATGGCCGGACACCGATTTACGGGGGGGCGGGACGGAAACCCTGCGGAACTGACAGCGCAATGGCCAGACCTCGACTTACTGCGGAAGGAGATACGAAGGGTATATAAACCCTGCGGGCCTGACAGCACAATGGCCAAACTCCGGCTTACGGGGAAGCACGACAGGTGCTTAAGATAGGATCTAAAAAAACCCAGCGGGTCTGACAGCGTAATGGCCAGACTCCGGCTTACGGGAGCACAATGCGGACTCGACAGCGCAATGGCCGAGCACCGACTTACAGGAGACCTAGCGCCCACTTACAACAACGAAAGGTCCCCCCAGCGCCAGAACCTTACTCGCGGGAGTACAAGAGCAGGTAAGCCCTGCTCCCTTCCTCCTCGCAAGGGCTCCTACACCAAGAGACCCTCCCATCGTCGTACTTGAGCCACTTGCCTTCGCCCGCATTGACAATGGCATAATAATGCCCGGACGATGCTCTCGCCGATAGGTGGCAGATAACTGCCTCCAGTCGACTCGACCCAGAACAATCCCGAGTGGTGAACTCGCGCCAGTTCAACTTCTCCTTGAAGGAAACCGTTCGGTTGTCCTTCCTCCCCCTCCAGTTGAACCGTGTAAGAGCCACCAACGCGACCTTCGGTGGGGTGGCGAACCTAACCCTCTTCTTGATGCCTCGGCGTCCGCACGCGTCGCATCGGTAGTCGCTAATCGACTCTTCCTTCGTGTGCTCCCTGAGGCAATCCTCAAGGGAGGTCTCACCTCTCCCGGCCTGTGGCAGAGTGAGCATGACGACCAGTTCGTCATTGCTCGAGGATGTGGTAACCCTTTTACAGGTCACACACTCGACCTCTGAGACCTTCGATGCCCCGAAGATCTTGTTGATATCCTCCTTGACGGAGGAACTAAGCAGAAGAAAAGATGGTTAGCATGGGATTTGATAATAATTATCCAAAGGGGGGTTCCATAGAGACTACTTACGCTGGGTCGCTCCTCTCTGCGAGCCTGTCGAGCAACAGCCCAATGTACTCGTGGGCGTCCTCCTGGCGGTTCCCTCGTTCGAACCCATGACCTATAGACTGCGCAATGGCCTGTAGAGTCGGTGGCTCGTGAGGTGGCAGAATGGCGCCCTTTTCAAAGAAATGGTCGCGAAACGCCACCTTGAGGGCGCAGGCGGGACACCGGGGGCGAGTACCTAATCGTGATGTTAGTTTCACCTTTTGTTATTTTGCATTAGTTAGTGGGAGGATTGTTTTTGGACTTACACTTGTGGTTCCGAATCGTGTTCCGGAACCCAGGGATGTGCCCTAGGGCCTGCAAACTTGCATTGCGGTAGCAATGCACACCGGTACTGTTCCGAAGTCCTCGTGCACGGACTTTGGGCTATACATACGATAGGATATTCCATCAGCAACGGCGTCATATTATTTAAGGAAATATTTACCCAAGACTCTATGCAAAATAGGAGGGTATGCACTTACCGCAGGGTTGATCCGGAGGGCCACCTCAGCGCTAGAAGAGAGCTTTCGCCTCTTAGCGATCGGTGTCAACCCTTGGGAACTCGACAGCTCAATGGCCGAGTGATCCCTCTTCATTGGTACAGATGACTTCATCTCGTACATTCTCTTCTTGCCACCAGAAGACTCCGATAAAAATGTCGAAGCCGACGGGACAGAAGGAGAAGACAAAGACGATGTCTTCTTAACCGCAGAAGGGTCGGTTGCGCCCAGCGGACTCGACAGCGCAATGGCCGAGTTCCGACTTACGGAAACAGAAGCACCCTGCGGGCCCGACAGCGCAATGGCCGGACTCCGACTTACGGGGAAAGTCGAGAGAAGACTCGAGAGAGCGGAAACGCATCTCTTTTCAGAGTCTGGGGAGAGACGGGGGGCAGACACAGGGACAGACACAGACCCGGAGGAATGTGTTGTTTGTGTGGTGGATTCTGGAACGAACAAGATTGGCTGCGAAAGCAGCACCTTCAACGACATCTTGTCGTCCAGAATTATGTGAAAACAGCGACGGGAGAGAGAAAAAAAGGAGGGAAAAGCAGAGAATTCAGCTGGGGAAAATGCTGAATCCGTCGTGCAGGAGGAGAGAGCTAGAGAGAGAGAATCGACGCTCGGGGGGAGAAGGCCGAAGCTGTCGATGATGATGTTCTGAGACGGAGCTTTTTTTTTTTTTTGGTCGCTGTGTGCACAAAAGTTAACACAGGCGAAGGCAGGCAGGAAACGTGTTGTTGTGTTGTGCACAGGTAAGAGAGCAGGAGGATGTAAAGGAGATGGAGAGAAGAAGAGAGGAAGTGGAAGAAGGAGGAAAGATATGGCGGGACTTCACGCTGAGCACTGGCTGGAGGCCAATTCCCGTTATCTCGGAATCATCGTGAACCTCCAATGCTGCTGATCTTAAACCACAGAAGGCATCTATCTATCTATAACGTGCCTCTTGATCAGCTAGCTAGTCGATGTTGGATATCCAGAATGAACATGAACACAAACGAGCCTCCAAAGCTTGTTCAAACATCAGGCCAAGACCCTTTAGATCTAGAAGAACTTCACCATGGCTGCATACGAGGACCAGCATGTCCACCAGGTCTACGATAAAATAGCTGAACACTTCTCAGCCACCAGATACAAGGTACACCCTTTTATCATCATTGCACTCCCATTGCAAAGCTAACATCTCTAGCCCTGGCCCATAGTCCATGAGTTCCTCATCACCCTGCCTCCCGGCTCCGTCGGCGTCGACGTCGGCTGCGGCAACGGAAAATACCTGAATGTCAATCCGAACGTCTTCATCGTCGGATCCGATAGGTATGCTCTCATGCTACGTTTCATTGTTCTTATTATTAGCTACTTGAGTCATCTACCCGACATATCCCCTACTAACGTGGGATATAAAAATACAAACAGATGCGAAAATCTTGTCAAAATAGCCAAAGATCAGGCACCCACGCAGGACGTTGCAACAGCAGATATCTTATCACAACCTCATAGGCCGTCGTCGTTCGACTTCGCCTTGAGTATAGCTGTCATACATCACCTCTCGTCGCCGGAGAGGAGAGTGGAAGCTATTGCTTCAATCCTGGAACTTTTGAAGCCGGCAGGTGAAGGAAAGGCTTTACTATATGTTTGGGCACTTGAGCAAAAGAATTCACGACGAGGGTGGGATGAAAACTCCGAGCAGGATGTACTAGTACCCTGGGTACTCACAAAGCAGTTCAAAGAGCCGTCAAAGAAGGCTGGAAGCAGTGAGCCTGGGGCAGCGAAGTCAGAGGAAGGAGCAGACAACGAGGAGTCCAAGCCGTTTCTGAGATACTATCACCTCTACAAGAAGGGAGAACTCGAAGAAAACGTAGAATCAGCTGGAGGTAAAGTCCTCAAATCTGGCTACGAAAAGGACAATTGGTGGGCAATCGTGGAACGAGCGTCATAGCCCATAGTAATACCTAGCTACAATACCAGATACATGATACCCACAACCTCGTAGAGGATGATTATTTAGAACCTCGAAACTTCAGCGGACCCAATTAAGTATATCCCGGAATTCAGAATTTTATATCCCAATGCAGACCCCGGCCTCTGTGTAGCCGGCATACAGCCAGATCCCTGTCCTAGATCCTGTCCCACAAACGCGTGCCCAATTCATATTCCAACGTCCGTCACACCAAGCTTCAACCCCACCAAGGTACCTACCCACAACCGACCACCACCACCAACTTCACCAATTCTTTACCTATCCACTATATAGTCTACCTACCAGAAATAAACTGTCAAAATGCTCTCCTCCCTCCCAAGAGACATCGTAATCCTCGTCTCCTCCGAAAACGCGGTCACCGAACGCCGCATCTCTCCAAGCTGGACCCTCTCCGCCTTAAAAACCAAACTCGAACCAATAACCGGCATCCCGCCTTTCGCCCAACAGCTCTCCTACCAACTAACCGAATCATCCCCCGTCCAACCCGTTACTGTTGACAATGAAGACAATGCATACGTCTCTGAGATGGGATGGGTGGACGGTGCTAAGCTTGTCGTATGTTCCTTTTCCATCCTTTCATACCTTACCTTTCCGGTTTATAGAGTAGATACTAAATTGTTATGGCACAATATAGGTAGCAGACACCCGCCCCCCATCCCTCCGAGAAAACTACACCGACACCTCCCAAGTAGAAAAATACGAAATGGCAACAGAAGACTACGCAAAACTCTCAGACTCAGTCCTCGCCTGGAAGAAACGTAACCAACTCGGCCGTTTCGACCCTGCCAACGCTAGCGCTGCAGATAATAAAGAAGCACAGGATGAAAAGGAAATCGAGGAGAAGGGTATTAAGGTTGGGAAGAGGTGTATCGTTGGTGAAGTTTCCGCGGATAGAAGAGGGGAGGTCGCCTATGTCGGCTTGGTGGAGAAGATTCCACAGGGTGGTCTGTGGGTAGGTGTCAAGTTGGATGAACCGACGGGGAAGAACGACGGCAGTATTGACGGTGTGAGGTTCTTTGAGGCCGGTACCAATCATGGGACGTTCGTGAAAGCTAGTAGAGTTACGGTAGGAGATTTCCCACCAAAGTCTTTGGATGATGAGGATCTTCTAGAGGAGATATAAACCGGATGGTATTAGAACGACTACCATAGTGTTCCTTAATATTAATGATAAAAATACATCAATCGCCATGAATATTCGAATGGTTCGTGAATTGAATCTTCCCACCAACATGTTAACACGTCATTTCCAAAAGAACGCCACAACGGAGCCCGTACATAACTAAGAAGAAAACCCCCAGCGAGATAATACAATTAGGGGAGAAAACATTGTGAATATCACATAAAGTAAAGACGTGCACCTCAAACACCTACACGTATTAGTAACCAGAATTGAAAAGTAAGATCATTCCGCCTCGGCCTCAGGAGCCGGAATACATGCTTGCGCGAAGAAAATTCTTGCCGTCTTTTTGAAAGGGTTGGAGATTTTGTACATATTGCCTAGAAATAGCATTAGAACTGGCCCGTTCCGATAGGGAGAAAGAATGATACTTACCACGAGGAACTTGGAACTGTCCACCACTGGAAATCCTGAACCCAAGTTCGTTGACTTCGGCCTCGACCTTTCCTTTGAGTATAAAGAAAACAAGCTGCATCTTGCCACTGCTCTTTAGCTTTTTGGATGCCCCGGTCTGTAGCTCCAGGATTCCACATCCCATAAATGGTTTCCCTAGCGTCTTGGCGAAGAGATAGTCAGACCCGAATATTGGCTTGAATTCTATTCCATGTCGTGAAGTCGCAATTTCTGGAAATTGTTAGTATATTGATTGCATCAGTAAAGAGTCTATCGTAGAACTCACCATCCTCAATTTCCTCATCTTCCCTGTCTTCTTCCTCCTCCTGATTTGGATCCCAGTCTTTGACCATCCCGACTAACTTCCCAACCTTCTCCCATTCGTCCTCACTCTCCCCTCTCTCTGACTCGCTGCCGCTCTCTTCGACAACTTTTCGAGTTTCCTTCGACTTCCTCTTTGTAGGACGCTTACTGACCTTCTCGGCAGCAGATACGACAACTGGACGCCAAGAGCGAGCCTTCTTCTTTTGTGCCACTGGTGTATCCTCAACCCGAACAATACCCGCATTTAGAGATAACGCCACTCCAGACTGATCTCTTTCAGTAACTTCGTAGCTCAGTTTCTCACCCTTCCACCACGCCAAAGGCGCAGTGCGACTTCGCGAGGGCCTGCTCCCCTCTGCTGCTCTGCTACTATGGGATGCCTTGGGTTGTTCAACAACTGTTTTGACGGCTGTTTGTTTGGAACCCTTTTGTTTCTTAGAGGTCGTAGGTTCTGTAGATTCTGCGATAGATGATGGTTCTTGGGTGTTGGGAACTAATGTTTCGGCCTTGCGTTTTCTGCCCCGTTTCCGCTCTGGTGGGTTTTCGGGCTGAGATTGCTCTGCCGGCTCCTCCTGTGGCTCCTCCTCCTGCGATTCTACATCATGATCCGGCACTGGTGCATCCTGCTTCTTCGATTTTTTGGGCCGTCCTCCCTTAGACTTCTGCACAACTGGTTCCGGCTCCGGCTCCTCTTGTTGCTCCGGCTCGGGTTCGGGTTCAACAATCTTCTTTGGTCGTCCACCTTTCTTTTTCTGGCTTGTGTTATTCAAAGTCTGGCTTTCCATCTCTGGTTCGGTGTCGGTAGTAACTTGTTTCTTCTTCCTTCCTGCTACACCTTTCCCTTTCTTTGGTGGCGAAGGCTCAGCCGGCACGGTTTCTTCTTCTTCTTCAGGTTCCATATCTGGAATGCCCGCGTCCAATGTATCCAGCTCTTCCTCAACCTGTGGGATTTCTGCCTCTGAGACGTCTTCAGTAACCGCAGCAGCCTTGGGCTTTCGTCCTCGTTTCGATGGTGCAGCTTTGTCGGAATTAGATGTCGGCTTAACAGGCGCGCTTTCGACTTCGTTGGCGGTTTTTGTCACAATGGCCTTCCCTTTTCTGCCAGGCTTTGCTTTCTGGCTGGATTCTTCTGCAACATCCGGCTCTGCCAAGGCTTTCTCAGGTACGGGTCGTTGGATTGTCTTGGGTTGCGGCGCTGGGATGACGTCCATCTCGCTATCGTCCAAGGTTGGTTCCTCGTCAAATTCTTGCACATCAGAATCCGAATTTGGTGGAGGAGTGATGGCTGGTTGTCGGGTCTGCTTTAGATTCTTCGCAACGAGCATACTACTTCCACGCCCGCCAGCGGCACGCAGACCACTAGCTCTAGCACCGAGCGGGATTGGTCGAGGAACAGGCGCTTCAACCGGGGCATCATCTGACTTTCTGGAATCGATCGAATTAGGGACGTTTTCTTTATGAGAGCCGTACGAGCCTTGGGTGTCTTCGTCTTGGTTGGAGGGTTTTGATAACTGCGAGCTGGGTGCCTTTGCTGTTCCCTTCAATTGTGGGCGCCTTATTGCTGGAGTAGATAGATTTGATTGTGGCGTGACGCTTGATAGGGGGAGGTTTGGGGTTGCGTGGGCGCTGTGCATTGACTTTCGTCTTGCTGGTGTGTTTATGCCTTTGCGGGCTTCTAGAACGGCTGTTACACTTCTAGCCGTGCCTGGTAGGTAACGGTATCAGTAAACCACTCGAGAGTATGGAGGTACCTATAGCTGTGGGAGCCGAAGGGACTAACTTTCTTCCATTTCCATGGTTGCACTGCCATCATTTGCCGTCACGTTTTGAGCACGTGGGGCGTGATCGGATGGGGGTTCGATGTCGCTCTCGGGATCCTCGTGGTCTTCTTCAAAGCCAGCCATTGATTCGGAGTCGGAGTCGTCGAGATTTGGTAATGTCCCTGCATTGGATGTGGGAGAGAAGAAAGCGCTGAGGTTTTCCATTCCGTTATCATCTCGGGCGAGGTCTGTTTGGACGGTGAAACCGGTTTTTCTACGATGGCGAGTAGGAATGGTTAGACTGAGTATATTACATCATATTCCACGATATAGGAATATCTCTTACCGGCCTACGAAGCCGATGTCGGTATGGATGTTCTCCCGCTTCTTTGTCGCAGCGGCGGGCGCCATCTTGAACGGCGAGGGGATAGTATCGGGTACTCGATGACTAGGAAAGGGCAAGAGGAGATTCGATAATCAATGGGGTATTCGTCTCTGGCCTAGTCTGGCCTGATGTCGGTATCGAGACTGTAACTGGTAGGTTCGATGTTATTCGGCGGGGGTATTCGAAGATGCTGGGCAGTTAATTGGAAGGTGAGGTTGAATCGAAGTCGAATGAGAAAACGCGACGACCATCCATTCGAGCATTGTTTTGTGTTGATGTCCAGCAGCCACACGCGTTGCCGCGCCAAACAATTGCCATAGCTGCCCTTCTATCGATTCCAACGTAACTACCATGTCGACTACGAAACGAAGAGGCCGGCCTCCTCGTCGTCCTGCTGCTGCTGCTTCAGCTGAACCGACTGTCGTCTCCGAACCATCTGCTGTCGATGATACTGCCGACAATGAAGTAGGAGAAACCGTCGGCGAGCAGACATTCGATCTGCCTTCGATATCAGATACTGATATATTCCTGGGCCAATCCTATACCTTCCACTCTGAGATTCCCAGCGTCGTTCGCGATGACCCAACGGCCTCGATAACACTCGGCGTGGACGAGGCCGGTCGAGGACCAGTTCTTGGTAAATAGCTTTTCCAGGCATATCTCATGATGTAAATCCAAACCGGATTGCTGATACTATCGCTTCATTGAGGCGGATTCGCATATTAGGTCCCATGGTCTACGGAATAGCATACTGTTTAACCGACTACGAGAAGTCCTTGTCAAAGAAAGGATTTGATGGTGCGGCTTTTATATTATACTTTTAATGTTTTATTTAAAAGCTTACTAACGTGCCCTCTCAATAGACTCTAAAAAACTCACAGCTCAGGTCAGAAGTGATCTTCTGCAGGAGATATGTACTGCAGAGACGGAACTTCATGCAAATGTTGGGTGGGCGGTGCGGGTTATGTCTGCAAGGGATATCAGCGCCGGCATGTTGAGGCCTGCTGGGGTCGGCGCATACAATCTGAATGCGCAAGCTCATGATACCACTATGAACTTGATTGATGAGGTTTTGAAGAAGGGTGTGAACGTTAAAGAGGTATATCATATAGCTTCAATTGGATGTTACGGGTATTTGTGAAGGGGAGACCTCTGACACTACTCTACTAGATTTTCGTTGACACCGTCGGTCCAGCTGCTACATACCAAGCAAAGCTACAACGGAGATTCCCATCCACCAAAGTTACAGTTTCCAAGAAGGCCGACTCTTTATACCCGTCGGTATCAGTGGCTTCAATCTGTGCAAAAGTCACAAGAGATTTTGCTCTTGAAGAATACTTCAAGCTAGTGTCGGGGGACGGTGATGCTCCGAATACCGGATCCGGATACCCTTCTGACCCAAAAACAGGCACATACCTTAAGGGATCAATGGATAGTCTCTTCGGATGGGGGCCTGAGACTCGGTTTTCATGGTCCACCGCGGCTGACATGCTCAAGAAGGATGCTGAGGTTGTGGACTGGCCTGATAATGACGATGAAGGGAATGGTGATATTGGCGCTTTTATGTCGGGGAATGACATTAAGCATTGGTTTGGGAAACCAGTCGCGGCAGCAGAGTTATAGGCTAGATGCTCTTGCATATAGAATGAATTGATGACTATGAACCGAAGAGTTTCAGCTCTCCATACAGTGGCACCACTTGCAAAGAACTCTCCCCTAGTAAACTATGATAATTGGAGGCCTTGTCAGACGTGCTATAACAACAACTCTAATTTCTTAATTTACTATATTAAATATTATAAAATTGTGGTAAACGGAGAATAAAGCCCGCCTTGGTTCCCTTTCCATCGTCCTGTGTATCCATTACGTATGCTCCAGCTCCAGCTCCTGTGGTGTCACGGCTGCCATTCTGTGCCTTTGCTCGCAACCTGCTTATAAGAGGCTGGACAGCCAGCTCTAAGCGATACCAGTATACATCACTTCGACTTCCATCTCCTCCATCTAAAAGACACCGCAATGAGCGCACCATGGGATTACATCGCTGTAAAGTCGCCCAAGCTGTACACCCAGCTCACATCTTCGGACTCACTAACATTCCTGTTTTAATTCCTGCAGAAAGTTATCTGTCTTGGGGACTCCGGGACCGGGAAGAGCTCGGTTCGTCCTTCTCCCAGCGAAACATTCCAACAAGAGCGCAAACATTCGCACTAACGCTTTTCCAGCTAACGGTGCGACTCTGTGAAGGTCGTTTTAATAAAACTGATGTTACGATTGGAGTCGAGCTTGATTCTAGAGTTGGTATGTATTCTTGTCTGTTTATAGTATTCTTGTACGGATAGCTTTTGCTAAGTGTTCTTCCTTGCTAGTTGATGTCGATGATGGGAAGAAGATCAAGCTTCAGATCTGGGATACTGCTGGGCAAGAGGTAGCTTCATTCTACATTATGTATGGCAGCGAACGGACACTGATATACATATGAACCCAAAGCAATATCGATCGGTAACAAATTCATATATACGAAATGCTACGGGTGCACTCCTAGTTTACGACATCACCCGCAGAGAAACCCTCGCCCATGTCCAGCGCTGGCTAGCCGATCTACGAAACCTCGGAGAACCCCACATCTCCATAGTGTTAGTCGGAAACAAATGTGATTTAGCAGATAAACGACAGGTCGAGACTGAAGAGGCTGCAGCTTGGGCCAAAGAGAACGGCATCAACTTCCATGTGGAAACAAGCGCGAAGACTGGAGAGTCAGTGGAACGGGCGTTTGTAGAGGTAGCGCAGGAGATATATCGGAATATCAGGGACGGGGTTTATGATCCTAGAGGGAAGAATACGGGGTTGAAGGTTAAGCTTGGAACTGATAGCCGCAGGACGGTGCATAGGCAGACGGACTCGACGTGCTGTTCTTAGCTACTATTAACTATATTACTGCTACTATTTTTCTGTTACGGTGGTATATTTATCGATACTATCGAATCGATAATATGCCGGCCCAGCTGAAGCCCTAGTTCGAGATGATATATTACTAGTCCCGCTTTGTCCGGTGACCCAACAGCGAGAACATGCGCCTTGGACGTGACTGGCCAGGATCCGGCTCGGTTCCAAGCCCGTTTTGCATGATAGCATCACACCGGTCTTGTCTTAGTAAGGTTGTCACCGCAGTAGTCATGTATTCCGAACAAACAGAACCTCCCATTTCATCACACTCCCAAACTGCTCTTCCGAGTTTACACCACCCACAACTCAGCAAGCAGCGAAGTATCCCAGGCTTCTCCAAGGGCTCCGGCTGTCCCTTAACCCGCCCTTTATATTACACCGTTCAGGATGTTTTCGGAATGTAAGTTCAGCTTTCCTTCTTAATCGCTACTTCGTCATCGTCGTTTCAACGCTCACGTAATGGCAACTCGTTTGGCGTAGATGCGTCACGCTTCCTAGCTCGGTCCAACCTAAGGGACGGAGGACGACAGAGCCTATACCCAGCCAGCAATGCACCTCTTTTCTTCTCCGCTGCCGACTATCCTACCGATGACCGAGAGCACGACCAGGAAGTCTCGGCCATATACGCTCTGCAGAAGAGTCGGAGAAACCTCTACTACTCCACGGATCAAGATGAGGAGGAACGGAACGATAGCGATGCAGGATCAGTAAACGATGGTATAAGGAGTAGTTGGAATCCAGGCCATTCTGCACATTCAAGCTCGAGTGATGCTACGGAAACCGGTGGCGGTAATAACCTGGTTGACGTAAGCTTGGGGGAAGCGGAGCTGAGGAGAGAGGGTCACGAGGGCACGCTCTTGAATTCTGTATGCCTGTCTACGAGGACCTCCGAGACTGTGTGTGATATTTTCTAACTTGGTTTACTAGGCCGGTCGGGTAGATTCATATTCGGAGGCGTCGAGAGAAGTTGAGGATCCCATACATCCACCTATACAAAAGTTCCGGCCGCAGAATGTGAAACAGACAGGTCCTTTCTTTGATTCGACAGGGAAGCCATATTCAGACCAAAATGATGAGGAGGCACAACATAGTTCTCAAAGACCTCCCAACCCAGCCAATCCTTTCGGAGATAGAGAGAATCACGACGATACCCCTTCAGACGTTGTAAGCCAGGAGCAATCCCCTTCTTTGAGAAGTCAAAATGCTAATCAGGCCGAATAGATACCGCAACCGGTAGACCAGAATCCACTCGCTCCTCCCCTCCACGATAGAATATGGGCCAAGTTTTACGGCATGTCAATGGCCTGCATGTTCGCTACCGCCTTCGTCGTCTGGCTTCATAACGAAGAACCAAGTGGGCTGCCGATAGGGGATTCGATATACACCGTCTTGAAACGAGCCATGCCCCTCCTGGCAGTGGATACACTGGTGACCATATGTGTGGCTTTCGTGTGGATGCTTTGTCTAAAGTATTTCATTAAACCACTCTTATACCTTCTGGTCATTTCAGTCCCAGCTGTCATGATCGCATTGACGATATACCCACTGGTAACTTCATTGAAGGGGCCATGGAAAGGCAATTCTTTCCAGGATCATGTTATGAGGCTCACCAGCCTCCTACCTCTATGCTTGGCTATCTTTTGGGTGTATCTACTATATCGGGGACGACAGGCTCTTCACAAGGCAACATCGATCCTACAGCTCGCCCTCACTATCTTTGTCGAAAATCCCGCTTTGTTATTATGCGGATTGTTTGTCTTGATTACGACGATTGCTTTTAGCTGGATCTGGTTATTTTTGGTGATTAGGGTGTTTTTGAATGGGAAAAGTACTATGATTGGGGGTGTTCCGGTGTGGCAGATGGATGGGTCCGGGTGGATCTTAGGCAGTTTCTTCGTGATTGTATACCTTTGGACGCTCAATATCTTGTCCAATCTACAGAGGTAAGTTCGAGCCCGTAGTAGGGAGACACCATTGTATTCCGCTCTAACAAATTTAACAGAATCACGATATCGGCAACAGTATCGCACTGGTA
The DNA here is from genome assembly GCA_036971225.1 of Arthrobotrys sinensis. Taxonomy (NCBI): domain Eukaryota; kingdom Fungi; phylum Ascomycota; class Orbiliomycetes; order Orbiliales; family Orbiliaceae; genus Arthrobotrys; species Arthrobotrys sinensis. The sequence goes on along the minus strand of JAJTTV010000002.1, from coordinate 2,611,834 downwards.
CTTCTACCGCAAGTCCACAGGCACATTCTCTCCAGCTGCAACATTCTCTGCCGCGACACATCATGCATTGACAACCATGTTTGGAACTGTTTGCTTCTCGTCGTTTGTAACGTTGATGATTCGGCTGCCGTTACTAGTTTTGCCCAGCCGGATAGCCTCGTTTGCACATCTTTTGTGCTTCAACATTGTTGCGTCCCCGATTGCCGCTCTTTCGGATCCACTGGCGGTAACATATGGCTCCATCCATTCGTTACCCCTTGTCCACGCATCGAGGCAAATCAACCAAATGAGGCTTGTTAGTATCGCGGCTGGCGCTGGCGCAAAGGACAATCACACCCGAAACGCCTACCGTCTTGCAAAAATGCTCCTTCACGCCGCTAGGTGGATGACATCTCTGGCATTGGGACTTGGTGCATGGATTCGGACGGCGCATATTACAAACGGAGGAAGTCTTTACGGGTACGTTGTTGGATTACTGGCTGGAACGATTGGTTGGACGATTCTGGGAACAGCGGAAAGGTCTTTGGCGAACATTGTGGATGCTTGTTTGATCTGTGCGGCCAGCGATAATTCGAATGGCAGGTATTGCCAGGAGGCGCAAATGGCGTTTGATGGATTTTGATTCTATCCTTGGGTTTAGGATGGTGAAGCTTTTCTTTCTGGTGTCTAGATTCCCCGCGTCCTCGGTCGACTATGTATCTTTTCTCTCTTTCCTTCTTTCTTTCTTTGGTTTTTGTGGATTATACGATTATGATGCACGCATGGCTTCGATCACAGCAAATTGGTTTTTATTATTCTTTTGGGGTTCTGTCATGGGAGGGCTTTGCAGGCGTTTTTTGGGCAACGATTAGATTCTACTATTATTCATGATTGTTCTAACAGTCTATTCCCGCACTGTATTTGTATGATCTAGGTAGCCCCCAATAATCGAGCATTGATGTATGTACCTAATATCACACCCTGAATATCTCCAGCCTCGTATAGATTCAATGTTATCAATGCCGACCAACGTCGACGGATGAGGCTAAAGCAGCTGGTTCTGGATGATTCACACCACATTAACAACGCGGCCGGCCCCAAACTCCCCATTTCGTAACCAAGCAGCCGGTGCCGGACGACTGGACATAACTTGCTTTAAAAGAGGACCTTAACTTGAGTCATCGAAACTCCTTCATTTGCATTGGATCGCGGTCCCTCGCATGGAAGTTCAATCGCTTTTGCATTTGATGCAGTATTACACCCATTCTTCACCATGAAGCGGAGATGGGACGTTCTTTCCCGCCGCCATGGCCACTACCACCACAGCTCGCGCATACCTTTTACCCAACTCCAACTGCAGCCGCGCACAACCCGGAGCAGTAGCAGTAGCAACAGCATCTTGAGCTCGCGATTACTACCACCACCCCTGTCATCCAACCGTATCAAACCCCTAGGTTTCCAAATATCACAATGTCGCGGTTATAATACCTCTGACTTCACCAGCGGATTTACGAGCACTGTAACCGTTAATGGACCGGTTCAGGGACCTCTCGGGAAGGCTGGGGTGTTGGGGAAGGGGATCACGCCGCGATCGTTGAAGAGGTTTTTGGATAGTTATGTGATTTCGCAGAGTCGGGCGAAGAGGATTGTTAGTGCGGCGGTTTATAATCATTATTTGAGGGTTCAATCGATGAGGAGGCGGGAGGATGAGAATGCTGAGAATTTGAGGAGTTCACTGAGTGGGATTGAGGTTCATCCTGTTGAAGGTGGTTATATCCATCTTACTTCTTGGTTTTGAAGTCGATGGGATGGATTTTGCTGATTATTGTTTTTTTGTGGGAGTAGAGGAATATCCGGGTCAGCAGGCGACGGCGCCTTTCCCGCAGCCGTTTCATGTGGAGGCGCCGATGCCGTCGAAAGAGAGTCTTGAGCCACCTGTGGAGTTGCAGAAGAGCAATTGTCTGATAATAGGGCCTTCCGGGACGGGCAAGACGTTGATCGCAAAGTAAGAAATACAATTGTTGAAATTCTCTGTATACTTATACATACAGACTGCTAACGTGATGTCATTTGGATAGGACTCTGGCCAGAATTCTCGATGTTCCTTTTTCGATGTAAGAGACTCTTCTATGCGACAATCACGTAATAAGATGAATCGTGACTAACATCTTTACAGAAGCGACTGCACAGCATTTACACAGGCAGGATATGTCGGCGAAGATGTTGACGTCTGCGTCCAGCGCCTTCTCGCTTCCTGTAACTGGGATGTCAGAAGAGCGGAAACTGGAATTATATGTTTGGACGAAGTTGATAAAATAGCATCTACAAAAGCGATGTCGCACGGTAGAGACGTCTCCGGAGAGGGTGTTCAACAGGCTCTGCTGAAGATATTGGAAGGAACAACATTGCAGATTACGAATTCAAGGCCAAAGCAAGCACCACCGCATCACTCGGCGGGTACACCTTCCGGGTTTCCGGGAGGTGGGCCTACTTCGCCATTCCAAAACTTTGGAGGGTTTGGGTCCGGGTCTGGCGGTGGTGGGAGCCCTGGCGGTAAAGGCGAAGTTCACACAATTGGTATGCCTCCATTTCGATAGTTATTCTTAGAGGGCAATACTAATGAGGTTCGAGGTAGATACCAGTAACATTCTGTTTATCTTGTGCGGAGCATTCAATGGTATGTCAAAGTTACAGGGCCGATCCGAGTTTTATACTAACTTTTATCTAGGCCTCAACAAGACCGTTCTTGATAGAATATCAAAACACTCCATGGGATTCAATGCTCCAGTCCGAGCTCAACAGTCCGATGCGAACACCATCCCACCAGAAACGGCACGAGAGTTACAGAAGCTCTATAGTACTTACTTCGCACCCACAGACCACGAATCTGGCTCAAAGCACGTACCTTCAGTAATCAAGCAACGTAAAATCAACGTGCTCGAGTTCGCGGAACCGAGGGATCTGATATCATTTGGGTTTCTTCCCGAGTTTATTGGGAGAGTTCCGGTGCTTGCTGCGTTGGACGTTTTTGACGAGGAGACTTTGGTGAGAGTGCTGTCGGAACCGAGGAATAGCTTGCTAAGGCAGTATGAAGAGCTGTTTCATATGAGTGGGGTGGAATTGAAGTTTACGTCGTTGGCGCTGAGACAGATCGCAAAGGCGGCTTTGACTATGGATACTGGTGGGTTATCCTCCAGGTTGTAAACCTGTGTGTGAGCGTGATACTAACTAGGTACACAGGCGCAAGGGCACTGAGGACTGTACTGGAAAGGCTATTGTCAGATGCTATGTTTGAAGCACCAGGTAATGCTATTCTTCTTCTAGGTTATCGATATTGCAGTGAATGGGGACTGACGAACTGTCTGCTTGTGAAGGCTCATCGATTAAACATATTTTGGTAAATGCTGCTGCTGCGAAATTCGAACAACCACCGATATATTTTGCTCGGGGGCAGCAGGGGGCATTCCAAGCTGCTTTCGCTGCGGAAGAAATTGACAACGGGGGGCCGGAGACACGGAATGAGAGTGAGGAGAACCATAAGGTTGCGGCTGCAGGAGGTGCTTGATACTGGTAAGAGGGAGGGTGTTCTGTGCTTGTTTGGCCGTTTTTGATAGCAATACCATCGCTGGCGTTCGTTTTTTGCAATTTTTCTAGCGGTTGTGTATGCAGATTGGAGTCTTCGTTTGAAATGTTTCTACGGTTCTTCGAGAATGCATCGAATGCGACTAAGGCGAGACATAAGGGGACCCACCCGTTGATAAGATAAAAGGGACTTTTATAATGCAATGCACGATGTGGTTAATGTTAATTTAAAGATGGAGACTCCACTGGTCGCACGATCCGATCGTGTACCGACGTATCGACGTCTCCCTAGGGTCGAGACCGTGTCTAACACCAGTACACCTACTTCTTAAATATGCATATTGAAGGTAATTAATGTCCTCGAATCGGAAGAGCTTATCGGGCAAGCTAGAAGTCCGTTTGGCGCTGGTGTTTGTTGGATAATCCAGAGAGGAAGTATTTAACCCAATTGGAGGATTTCTCAAGTAGGAAAAGGGCGCTAGCCTTGGAGAGGCCCCTTCGAGGCTGTTCCTTCCCTCCCTCAGGACAGCGACTTTTTGCGTGAGAATTCACAAGAGCGATCGGGAGAAAAGAAAAGAAGAAAACAATAGCGGTTGACATGTGCATGCGAGACAGCGTAGTATCGAGTTTGATGTTGAAGCAGTTCGATACTGTAACCTACAGTATAGAGTAATGTGGTGGTGGAGTGGAGTGGGTGTTCTATGGTTAAGCTTTCCCCTCTGCTCTGCTGTGTGTCTGTCCTCCCCAATTGCAACTGTCTGTCCAAAACACATCTCCATCAACCACCACTTCCTGTAATCCATCATCGCAAGCTCTCGTCGTCGTTTTCATCGTTTCTAGCCCGTAAAGCTCCTGCCATCTAAGGTAATCCACTATCCCCGAGTCTCTCCTTCTTGTCTTCCAGCTAGCCAGTTAGCCGGCAGCTCCTTGCAGCTTGCTCTCGCCTCGAGTCTGGGATTGGAGCTTATCAGCAGCTCGCCTGCACCCCCGACATCTTTTGCCATCCGTTTGTGCAGTCCTGCCTGCATACTTGCCTGGCATAGCTCCATACCTACTTTCCACCTACCACCTACCACATCCTACTTACACCTGCACCTGCACTTGCTGCCAGAGTTTTACTTACCTACTTACACTTTCTCGTTCGCGTGCCTCTAGTTTTCCATCCTACTCTACCTCGACTCGAATATTTTTTTGTCGAAGCACACCTGCTTACATCGAAACCATGGCGAGCGACGAATATGATGTACGTACCGCTTCTCTCTCCCTCGTGCCTTCGTTTCCCGCGAGAGACGCTAGTGACGACGATAGGACTACTTCTTCAGAGGAGATCATGATGTCGCCCCACTCTCATCTCCGCCTCACGAAGGCTTCGGACCCATCTAGCTTCTCTATGACTAACGCTTTCTTCTTCCGGGTTTTAGTTCTTGTTCAAAGGTACATTACTCGACCACAAAACCCCCTTCGCCTTAACCGCCAACTATACCCCCTTCCTCCGACTGCGCACTATAGCAACTCCCCGAGTCCTTCGTGACTACATCCTATTCCCTCTTGCACGACTCAACCCTTTCTGTTATTTCACATACTAACGATGTCACTTCTACAGTTGTCCTCATCGGAGATTCGGGAGTCGGTAAATCTAACCTTCTCAGCCGTTTCACCCGAAATGAGTTCAACATGGACTCCAAGTCCACCATCGGTGTCGAATTCGCCACACGATCCATCCAAGTTGACTCGAAAACCATCAAGGCACAGATCTGGGATACAGCTGGTCAGGAACGCTACCGTGCTATTACCTCGGCTTACTACCGTGGCGCTGTAGGCGCCCTTCTAGTCTACGACATATCCAAACATATCACCTATGAGAATGTCACCAGATGGTTGAAGGAGCTTAGGGATCATGCCGATTCAAACATTGTCATTATGCTTGTTGGAAACAAGAGCGATTTGAGGCACCTTCGAGCTGTTACTACGGATGAAGCTAAGGCTTTTGCTGGTTAGTTTTTGCCCGCGGCTTCGCTTTCAATTGGTGATGTATAGTTTGTGTGACGCTAACTGCTTGGTTTGCAGCCGAGAATCACCTATCGTTCATCGAAACATCTGCTCTCGACGCCTCGAACGTTGAGCTTGCATTCCAGAACATCCTGACAGGTACGGCGCACGCCCTGGACTACCCTTATAGAGATATTTCAATGACTAACGCACCATTTTCTTTAGAAATCTACCGAATCGTCTCTAGCAAAGTGCTGCCGGAGAATGAAAACGGCGGTTCGATTCCGGAGCGCGGTATCCCTCTGTCTGACCAGCCGAAGAATGACCAAGGTGGTGGCAAGTGCTGCTGAAGAGGGAAATCAAAGGATAGATCCTTTCTGTGTATTTTTGCGAGAAGGGAAGCGGGGAGGAGAAGAGGGGGACGGATGAAGCATCCTTGAAAAAAACGATTGTTGACCGTAAACCTTCATATCTTCGTTTTATTCCCAGCCTTTGAGAGTTCCTGGAGTTTCTTGGAGATAACACTTAGATGCCTCGTTTTTTATTGGAAAGGAAATGATAGGAGAAAGAGAGAAAAATCCATGGATGCAAAATTCCGAACCCTTTTCTTTTTGAGAAAGAAAGAAAGAGAGAGAAAATCCCCTGATATTGTATTCTAGGCTTTTTTTGTCCCGGCCTGATTTTATTAAGAAAGGGTGCTCTGGCAGGTTGTTTATCTTCTTTTTGTTTTCTGTTGGAATTCTGTTTTCCTTCTTCTTGAATTCTCCTTGCCTTTTAGTCTTCCTGTATTTCGGTGGATGTTAGGATTTCTGATATGATATACAACTAAATATATATTCCTTTTCATTAAGGATCTTGAAATTCCAGATCCGTCTGCAGGTCTAAGACTCTAGGTATAGTCCGGTGAATAGCGCTGATATAAGCGCTATAGGTAGTTGGGTAGATGTCTACGGATCTGTCGGGAAAATTCATGTCCGGCCGCCGAAGCCAAAAAGAATCCATCATACACAACATCTCTAATATTACAACCAGATACGCACAACCAAGCCCGCAATTCAGGGACGCCATTATTAACCCCCTTAAAAAAAACAAGCAGAGGAGGAGGGAAGAAAAAAAAAGAGACAACTTTTTTTTACATCCCCGGATCCTAAAACAACCAAACATACCAAAACAGCAGACATACGGCTCCAAAAAACGCAAGCCAGGTTTTCCATCCCACGCCCGTTTTCTCGGCCATACGTAACATCCTGTTCATTGTTCCACGTAGTTTGAAGCGGGTGTTTTCGAATGTATCGTTCTGTATCGGAGGGGAACAAAAAGGAAGTTAGGGGTGATTATTTCAAATAGATGTTATCTCGACCGGATTCGGATAGTTAAGAGGGAAGTTTTACCATTGAATTGATCATTGTAGTCGAGTCTCGGACATCTACGCCAATGGCGGTTGTAATCTGTGTGGACAAAAGAGCAGCTGTTAGCGTCCCCTGTGTAAATTTAGATAGCACACTGCCGAGGCAATATGTATCTCAATGCTGCAGCTGAATTTCTACTCCTCCCGCAGGCAGCAATGCTAAGATGGAGAGGACAGATAGAGGGCCGGCGTGCATACATCCTTCAACATCCGCACTTTGGCACTCATAGCCTCAATCGCTGCATCATTCTGCGACTCCAATTCATCGAGTACCGAATGGCTGTATTGTCCCCTGATCATTCCGCCCCCTGTCGTTAGCTTCCCGGTGGCCAGCGTATCGATAGTTTGTAGTAATAGTAGCAGACCTGCTATTCGGTGTCGCAGGACGATATCCACCGGTGGGGACTCCTAACCCCGAGCTGGAATCGTAGCCGTCGTGACCTGTAGGTCGACCATCGCGCTGATGGAGACCTCCGTACCTATTGCACACATGCTCAAGGGGCGGCTTTGGTTAGTCTCTTTTTCCTGAATTTGGAATTCTTGCTAAAAAGTTGGATGTTTGGAGTAGGGAAGTGCAAGGTACCTGGAAGTCATCTAGGCATATGGGTATCTCTTTTTCCCTCGTTTTGCTTTTCGAGTGTTATGTTATACTGTTGATTTTTTTTTAGGGTGAGTGTATTTGCCTTGAGGCCTGGGGGAAGCGGCGCGTTGCAAGCTGGCCTGGAGTTAAAGATGGCGCTGGTTGGTTGGGCTTGGGAAAAGGCTTGTCACGTCGTTTGGCTTCGGAGCCGCGCGATTATGTAAGGCCAACACAGCCGCACGTAGGCGTGCATATTGGATGGCAGATGCCAGATGGATGGATCGTGGTGCTATTCCTTTGCCATTTGTTTCATTTCAGCCATGTGTATAGCAGTGTAAAGTACATCCTCGTCTTGCTTGCTTGTAACATCAGTAACAGGGGAAAAGTTAAGTTAATCGCTAGTATGCAGCTGCAGAAGCTTGAACCCCTTTCCCCCCATGTATTCATCCTTCCCCGCCTCATTCTCATGCCTTTCTTCTCCTTCCCTTTCAGAATAAAAGTGATAATGATAATAGTTAAAAAAAAAGAAAAATAGGAAATAGTGCTTGCGCTGAAAGAGGCCACTATTGTTTTTCGTTTCTAATACTGTTCCCTTTGTACCCATTTGCGCCTTTGAAGCTAGTAAAAGCGAGGGGGAGAAGATAGATAATTGTGATAACAAGACTAAAGAAAGAAATGAACCCCGAGAGAAATAATACACACGTTTTTATCCCAATTTATTTTAGAAACCCAAATAGGACCAGTGGTTGTTGCTCAGTGTTCCATCTTGTCAACGTCGTCCTCCTCGATGGTGGACTTCTCCTGGAAATCCTCGTCATCGTCATCGTCATCGTCGAGGCCGGTTTGGTCGACCTCGGCGTAGTTGATGACGGGTTTGGAACGACCACGGCCTTCGGGGACGATGTTGTCGGTGTCGATTTCCTCCAAGTTATCGTGTTCGACCTCGTCTGTGATAAGTTTAACGTGTCAATGGATGAAATAAGTTTCGTAAAGGGACTGATGTATTATCAAGTACCTGTGGGCAATGTCTGTTTCATGATAGACAATGTCAGCAAAACAAGTACCTTCTCAGCTAGCTAGATAGCTAGCTAATGTCAATTGTGGATGGGATGGACATACGTGATCGTCAACTTCTTCTTCGTCCGAGGATTCTTCCTCTTCGCCAGTGACAGGGTCGGCAATGGTATCGTCCACGAGCTTGCCTTTGCCCTTGTCGGGAGTAGTATCCATGACATCGTCGTAGTTAGACATTTTTGCGTATTTGAGGAGAGAGATAACACGTGCTGTAGTTGAAGCTCTTAGTTTTTTTTTCCTTTGCTCGTTCAATTCGCGTGTTTTCAGGGTAGCTGGCGGCGCGGGACAAAAGGGAAAAAAATGAGGGGTACAACAGGTGACAAAACCAAAAATAACAGCTCGAGAAACAGAGATTGCAGGGAAGAAGACGCGTGATCCAGACTCGGGAGGAGCAGACGGAGCTTGCGGACGTACCTTCGAAGCTTGGAGTTCAGCAGGAGGGGGAGCTGGGTGGTTTCAATTGATCTGGTTGGTTGGTTGGAAGGTGTGTCTGTGGGAAGGTTGGGTTGGGTTTTGGATCGAGAGAATGCGAGATTGGTTTGGTTTGGTGTGGGGAATTCGAACCAAAACTGCACGCACGGCAACACAACCGGACTCCCCCAGCTCAGGCACCGAACTGCACTGCAAGAACTGCACTGCAGACTTGGCTTATTCATATCCAATATCAAATTCCTTCGAGCTTCCATGCGGGGGTCCTAAGTACTTTTAAGTTAAGTAACTACTTAAGTAACTACTACTTGCGCACCTAGAGTACCCGGCCCACAGTGCAGCTGGAGACCCCAATTCCTATTTTTAATAGTTACTCTCCCACGGGATGAACCTTGGAGTTACATAATCACCCGGGGCCTGGCTAGGCCTGTTGGTTGGATTTTCTTGCCGAAGCCAGCCTATAGAAAAAGGCGAAAAAGGCTATATCGATGGCGTGATTGACTTCGGCGTCCACAAAAGCATCTGCAATTGGAAATCTTCGACAAAGATGCTCTGACGACCTCCACGATGGGATGACTTCAGTGACAAACCGAGCACGATGTCTCCGCATCGGATGTCTCTGTTCCCTGAACATGGCATGATACTATGCCAATTCCTTCCTGAGATTGTCTCTGCTGGTGAAATTTGAGAAAAAAGAAGGATAGGATCTGTGTGTACCAGAATCAACTTATATAAGCCCCCGCGCCCCTCCTTCCTCAGTCGCTTTTCATTTCGCAATACATGCCCCTCATCCTCTTGACGATTGTCAGTAGTTCCGTCTAAAATCTCATTTGCGCCGGTTTTTTCCATAGACTTTTACTAGTCCGGACTCGAGTTTTTATGTGAGTTAGGCTCGCCGCTCGAGTTTTCGTTAGTCTTTTGCGCTACACTGTTCCCCTGTTACACCGTTTCGCACTTTGAAAAGAAAAATTAGAAAATAAAAATATATTACTCGGTGTCGTATGGGATCGTTTCTTCCCTATCACCCGGTGCCTCATGCCTTATCAGAAGTTTTTCCGATTTATGCGCATCGGGTTACGTCATATTAGCTTCGAAAGCTTCATTCCATCGCGCAATTTCGATGGTTTATAGCATGCTCCTTGCAGCGGGGCAGCGGGGCATTGTGGGTTGGTTAGCGCGGCCCCAAACATCTATCAGATATAGATGAGGGGTCGAACTACAAACCATATATATCCTGATACCGTATATGAAGATATATCAGTACAATCTTCAATATCTTTCATATTCTTTAGCTGTCCATCGACACTGAAAAATATACTTTGTTGCATTTTTGGTGTGTCAACGCGGATTCTAACCCAAAGCTTCACGAAAGTAGTAACTCTCACCTCGCGCCCCTCGAATATAATAATTCTACTTCAAAGATACCCAGTTCATCATTCATAATGGCCGAAGAACGCAAGCCAAAGTTTGAGACTTTGCAGCTCCACGCCGGGTAAGAGGTTCCCCATGACGGACGCTCAAACCGTTGGATACGACTGTAGACTAATGCTTTTTCGTTCAATACAGGCAAGAACCCGACCCAGCCACCAATGCTCGAGGTATTACCGATATATTAGCCTGATAGTCTTTCAATCGATAACTAACCTCGAATCCAAATCGTCAAAGCCGTTCCAATCTACGCCTCGACGGTATGCCTATCTTACCATCAAGTTCCGTACAATGGGGGAAGACTAATTTCGAAAATAGTCCTTCGTTTTCAATGACTCTGCCCATGGCGCACGTTTGTTCGCCCTCCAGGAGTTCGGAAACATTTACTCCAGAATCATGAACGTAAGAGACCTGGCCCCTACACCTCCCCACCGCGGGAACCTATTGCCTCCTATAGCGGAGCGTTGCTAACTCCACCTTTTACGACTATATAGCCAACAGTTGATGTATTCGAGAAGAGAATCGCTGCCCTTGAGGGTGGTGTCGCTGCCGTTGTAAGTACCCGAATTCCAGGTTACCTGAGACACTGTGGGAGTTAGTATAATTAATAATGCTCGAAATAGGCGGCATCCAGCGGTCAATCTGCCCAGGCTATGGCCATCTTTGCTTTGGTAAGGATACTTGTTTAAAGGCTCATATGGAAGCGCGGGAAGGTAGCTAACATCGTGTCTAGGCCCATGCCGGAGACAACATTGTCTCGACATCCTACCTCTACGGCGGTATGAGAGAAAACAGCAATCCAAACATCATGACTTTCAGATCCTGACAATCATGCCATATTAGGAACCTACAATCAGTTCAAGGTCCTCTTCCCAAGATTAGGTACGCTACAAACCCACCAAACCTACGTGTCCACATATGCATTGCTAACCCCTGCAATTTTTCTGGCGCGCAGGAATCAATGTCAAGTTTGTCAGCGGAGATAAGCCAGAGGATATCGCCGCCGCCATCGATGAGAAGACCAAGGCCGTATACATCGAGTCCATCGGAAACCCCAAGTACAATATCCCAGATATCAAGGCTATTGCGGATATTGCCCATGCTGCTGGAATTCCACTCGGTGAGATTGGCTAGTTTGTTGTATAGTTAAATTTACGCAGTCTTGCTAACGTAACGACTCAAGTCGTTGACAATACCTTCGGTGCTGGTGGTTACTTAATAAGGCCAATCGAACACGGTGCCGACATTGTCGTCCACTCTGCCACAAAATGGATCGGTGGACACGGAAACACAATTGCCGGTGTCATTGTCGACTCCGGAAAGTTCGACTGGGGAAAGAACTACGACCGATTCCCACAATTCACCGACCCCGCACCTGGTTACCACGGCCTTAACTTCTGGAAGACATTCGGCCCAATCTCCTACGCTATCAGAGTCAGAGTTGATGTTCTCCGTGATCTCGGAGCTGCATTGAACCCATTCGGTGCCTTCTTGTTGATCACTGGTCTTGAGACTCTTTCGCTCCGTGTCGAGAGACACTGCAGCAATGCCCTTAAGCTTGCTAAGGTATGCCTTTATCCTGCTAAGTAATATTAGGATTCGGAAAAGTTTGCTAACTGGGGTTTGATGATAGTGGCTCGAGAAGCACGAATCAGTGTAAGCTTTCTAACGGTCTCGCCTCTGCGGGAACTGAATAAACTAACAAATTTTTACTTGCAGTTCCTGGGTTTCGTATCCAGGTCTCGAAAGCCACCCATCCCACGCATTGGCCAAGAAGTACCTCGACCCATCCCGAGGCTTTGGTGGTGTCCTTTCGTTCGGTATCAAGGGAGGAGAAGACGCTGGCCGTATTCTCGTCGATAACCTTAAGCTTGCATCCAACCTTGCCAAGTATGCTTCTTCCTCTTCATAATACAGCCTCTCATAATTGGATAATTTACTGACTCGGTCTTAACTATCTAGTGTCGGAGACGCCAAGTAAGTGCTTAGACTGGCCCGCCAGAAGCAAAAGCACTATGGTACAGACACTAACATTATCGTGAAAAATAGGACCCTCGTCATTAGCCCCACTGCTACCACACACACCCAGTTGACCAAGGAGGAGCAAATCGCCTCTGGTGTCACCCCTGATCTCATCAGAGTCAGCGTCGGTATCGAGCACATCGATGATATCATCTACGACTTCGAGGTACATAACTCTGCCAACCTTATCCAAACTAATTGTACTGGTACTAATATATTATTTTTTAAAAACTACAGCAAGCTTTTGTCAAGTCCGGAACCCCAAGCACTGGTGGCGATGCTTCAGCTGCTAATGTTGTTGGTGATGCTGAGAAGGCTGTTGCTGGTTTGACGGTTGCGTAAAGGGGTTTTAGCAATATAGCAACGTGGAAGATATCCCTTTATCTTATAATTCGGGATGGGTACCCACCTATGGGTTTGCAATTTTGGGGTATTCCCTATTACTGTAATGAAGTTATGATTATTTCCTATTAATGGACAATTTCTCGTTTCTGCCTTCTAAATCCTTCTGTTTTATCATTATTCCGGGGAGTATATAGGTAGTTAGTACGATGATTCTTATATGAGTGCCCATATTTGGGCTACCTGCGTTTCTGGATCCATTGCTCTTATGCCTGTGATAATTCTTAACTGTGGTGAATTCATGGAGTGGATCAATCCGCCCTGGGCACTGGCGAGATAAACCTCGATTCTATGAATTGATTCACCAGTTGACCTCCTGGTAACTACTATCACACAAAACAATAAAATCAACTTGATATTCATTTCGTAGGTTAATATGATTAGGACTCCACATCCCATTTTGATATCAAGCTAGTAGCTAGTCTATAGTCTCAGGCCACCGAATCAACCTCTAATCTGTGGGAATATCTGCGTTGTCCCCCACACCTCAAGCTGTCGATATCCTGCCGCATTCGTCTTCTTGACGACGAATCGAAACCTCCAAAACCTCCCGCCACCACCAAACCACCACTTCACGAGACCAGGCGCGAAAATCAGAAAAAAGGCCCATGTGAGGGTAATCACCAGGCCATGGAAGCCGACAACATAACATTCAAAGCCTTCGAAAACGAAAAGACTACTCCTCACCTCGAAGCCCTACGCTCCCTGATATCCGACGGCCTCTCAGAACCTTACAGCATATACGTCTACCGTTACTTCCTACATCAGTGGGGGGATCTGTGTTATCTGGTAAATAAACTACCAAACTACCCCGCGCACACAACATTTTTTTTCAATTCCACAACCGTTTCTTTCGCAAAGAATACTAATAATAGTTGATGTGGATAAAATAGGCACTAGACGGCGAAAACCTCATCGGCGTCGTCATCTGCAAGCTCGAGAAACATCGCGAACATGGCGCGAATAGAGGGTACATCGCCATGCTTGTCGTTAAGGAGGAGTATAGGGGTAGAGGGCTAGCTACAAAACTCGTCAAGATGGCTATAGACGCCATGATTGTCAGAAATGCAGATGAGGTTGGCTACTCACCCTTTCCGAGTATTTCCCTACATCCGCAAGTATTAAACACAGGGAAACTATAGGTCGTTCTAGAAACCGAGGTAACCAATACCGGCGCCATAAAGCTCTACGAACACCTGGGATTCCTCAGAAGCAAGCGGCTTCATAGATACTACTTGAACGGAAATTCGGCATTTCGACTTGTTTTATATCTCAAGAGTAACGCCGAAGCTCTCCAAGCAGCGGGAGACCATGATCACGACCATCTAGATGCAGACGGAGAGATGGAAATCACGAATGATTGAAACAAGATACCACAATACGAGCCTTTCCCCTTAATATACCCTAGAAGATACCATCCGTACGAATGCTAAATACCAATTGGTTATGACATGGCGAATTAAGATTGCCACCGACTTTTTAAACAATCATGATCCCTTAAAAAGAACGCCCTCTAACGTGAAAAAAGAATCATCAGGCTTTCCCTTGCACAACCCTAAACCCTGCTGCCACCAACTTTTGGATCTCCTCATTCTTGTGTGGTAGTAGCGAGAGCGCATAGGCAACGTCATTCCACTGGCGTTCAGTGTCGCAGCGTCCTAAACGGGCCGCCAACTTGTCCGATAGCTGTTTAGCATGTTTATCCTGGATCCGGTGTTAGCCTCGGTGTCACTTGACAAACCAATAAAGGGGACCTGTAGACCTACCTTCTCAATAAACGAAGTCAAGAACTTCACAATCCTCTTTAACGACTCCTCCTCAATATTCTGATCCGCCGTAAGAAGCGAGAATACATCAATGAAATGATTATACACCGCATTATCCTTCGTAGCCAACTCAGTAAAGAACATCTTCGCCAAATCAGCAATCCCCTTATCTTGGTCCTCCAGGCATTTCGCCATCTCCCCAAGCTGTCCCTTCACTTTCACCTGACCAGCCAAAATCAAGAACGTGAGGGTCATAAGGCATGTTCTTTTCACCGATGCCTCCTTATCGTTCAAACGGCGATATAAGAAATCTGTGTTTTCATCAATCAAGTGATTGAAACACACTGCCATATCTCCCAACCCGATCACTACGTTACTCCTGATAATAGGATCCGTAGATTTCTCCATAATGGTGATCAGTAGCGGTAGGTTACTTTCGCAGAAGTCTGATGAGACACACATGAACTTCGCAAGGCAGAGGGTTGCAGTGGCTTGGAGATTTGCATCCTTGTAGTTGGTATTACTGGAGCATATCTCCGTAAGCATCGGTCCAAATCGAGCCAGAAGCGATTTGTTGCCATACAGCAGCTCCCGCTCGCGAATATGTTGCATGGCATCCGTAAAGTCGTCCTCATTAGTGCCGCCGATAAGGTCCAGCTCGCTTTGGGCGGTTTGAGCGGCCGCACCCCCTTTATCTGGGGATTGGGCAGCTGTTTTCAGTTTCTCCGAAGCAGCCTTTCTTCTCTTGAAGTCTAGCTCATGTAGTTCCAGGTGGACGATTTGCTTTATAGCAACGTGGCCAACAAGGAAGAGGAGCTGAGAGAGTTTGATATTTGCATCGATACTATCTTCCGGCTTCTTGGGAGCTGGTTCGCCATCCTCCTCGATCTCCATGGCACGAGGAGCGCAAAACACACTTTTAGTCTTCCTATGAATGATTTCTGTAGCCAGGACATCAGGGTGTTGTGACAATGCGTAGATGGCATTCACCGCTTGTTCAGCAAGCCCAAGCCAGTCCTGGCTCGCAGAGGGAACTTCCAGGATTGCAGCCAACTTGATGAGGACAGCGTGATTGTTGGGGAGTCTTGCCATAGTGCTCGGGTTGTCTCGCCTGCCGGTAGGGCAGATGTGCTTCAGAGCGATGCAGGTATACTTGGCGAGTGCAAGGTCGGCTCTTCCAAGTGCACCTAATCCAATGCGGAGGAGGGTTTCGAGGTGCTTGATCACGATTTCTGGGTCTGCAACAGCAAGCATTCCGAGACATATTATGGCTCCCCTTCTCTGTGTCCTGGAAATTTCCTTCTTCTGTACACCATAGACCTTCCACAGCTTTTCAACGACCGCTTCAGGGATCTGGCCTGCCTTCATCATTGTGCTCAGGAGAGCTTCGAGAGATGTCAGTTCGCCAGAGGTCGCACCGAATGTCAGACTAATGATATTTCGGGCCACGTAATTTGCAGCGTCATTTGGACTGAAGTTATTTGGCGCTTCGAAGTAGAGCATTTTGTAGCAATCTATCAAGTGAGTCTGGACGCTTCGGCCTTCGTCGCTGTTCCCCTTGGTCCAGATCAACCGCAACATCTTGCGAATCCCAATCTACCAAACGATTAGCCTTCGTGGAAAATGATTCTATGAGGGTATGACGTACCTTAGAGGGCTCCACTCGGTATGCGTCCAGGATCACAAAGAAATCCATCGCCTCGATAACCTCGCTTTTATTCCGCGATCCAAGCAACTGAGTGACAAGGGTAGCGGCAGTGTGGAGAGAGTTTATAAACCGAATAGCATCCATATAGTACCGTCTTGTCAAATTCAACTTCGTAATTGCCTCCGAAGTTGCCATCTCTTCCGGGGTTGGTCCCGCTGGTGGCTGGGCATGATGCCCTTCTTCGCCATCAGCTTCGTGCATGGTAACATCCTGTAACAAGCTTTCGTCCACTGATGTTTCATCTGCTGCACCCTCTCCGAGACCCGGGGCTCCTGGTGGTGGGCCTAAAGCGTCTATTTCTTCATTCACCTTGTTTAGACGCTCGGTCCACTCTTTAAGGGCAAGCTGTCCTCCGTGGAGCACGCTGAAAGGATGCGTAGCAACAAGACGTCCCAAAAGTTTAATGGCATTCCTACGGACGTTGCTACTTTTATCCTCGAGGCTGCGAGTAGCGTGTTCCGTGATTCTTTGTCTGCGTGCTGGGTTCTTTATCTCCAAACTTGAATTTGCATTCAGACGTTAGTATATCTGTGAATAATGAGCAATGGAGGGCTACTTACTCGCAAAGCTTGCTGAGGACTTGCATCAGACGTGAGCGGCAATAAGGGTTAAGATCCAGAAATCTCTCTTCTAGAACATCGTAGAAGGACTCGATCTGCGACTTGTGGGAATCCGTCCGCTCGTCCTCTTTTGTCAAATCTGCGATGAGGTTACCGCAAACTTCAATAATACCGCAACGGAGTGTATATGACTAATACTAGGTAAGTGACAGGTCAATAGTACGAAGGATTTCGGTGCATACTTCGCTGTCTAGTAGTTTGATTAGCAGTGTCATCTGCTTGAGCACAAGGCGGGGCGCGACCTCTGCAAGCTTGGCCAAGAAAGTTGATATTGATTTTGGTCCCTTTGTATCATTGCTGTTGAACTCCTTGTTGCTAACTTCTCGGAGTACTTCGTCAGCAAGCTGGGGGTAATCAAATTGCTCGTCCAAGATTTGCAAGAACTCGGCCATGGGCTCTGAAAGATGTTCGAAATAGGATAAGTTCTGTACGATTGAGATTTGGGCAGCTATACGAGGTTCGGGTGTCAGCCATATCGATTGGCGATGTAGTTTTTGTGTCTGAAGGGTCCGATTTTACCGTATGCATGACCGTGATGTTTTACAGCCAAACAGAGGATCTTGAAGCAGTGCATCTTCATCGGAACGCTTTTTGTTCGCTGCTCATTCTCCAACATCAAGTACACTGGTCTTGTAAAGAGGCTAACGAAGGTATCCCTTTCGGATGTCGTCAGGAACATCCTGGATAACTTGAGCTTCATTACTCTCGCCATGATATCCAATGTCTGGAGAAGCTGTGAAGATGGATCCCATACACCGGCGGTATTCTTCGCGACCTTCGCCTTACCGCCCCTGCCTCTGGCAGCTGGAGCAACCTGGCTGGTCTTTTCTTGCATTCTGGTATCCGTGGCACCGATAGCCCACAGCAGTAGAAATCCATATGCTTCCAATAGCTCCTTGTGTACCTCGAGATCACCAGGGTCGTCCGACTCTAACTCGCTATGTATGATAGCAGCTTCAGCAGCTAAACCTGAGGCTACCAGATCCAAAACTTTGCTGGCAGATACTCCTGGAATTAAAGAGAACGACCTGTCCACAGCGGCCAGCTCGTTAGCATACGAAGCTTGTAACGGCGGTCTATCTCATGAGGCCTACTTCAGCAAGCATTGTAGATTGTCAAAGTTATCGTCCCGTAGAATAGCATCCGGGCTTATGGTAACGGCTTCCACGATCGGATCCAGCACTGGATTGACTTGCCCCGCGGTGAGGGGCTCTCCATTTTCACTAATGAGACCGGGGTCTGCGTCCGGACAGGAAATGGTCAAAGGGTCGTCGAGGTAAGCTCTCAGCGAGGCTGCGAGCTCGAATGTGTATTTTGATGAATCCATTGCTTCGGGAAAGGACGTTTTGAGGGTCGGGAATAATCTAGATATCGAATATGGAGCTATATGGGCATGCCACCTGGGCAGCACCTGGTCGGGTCAAAATGGAGTCGTTCCTGTCGGGTTTCGGTTTTTTGACCGCGTTTGAATGAATAATCCGCCCGATACGTCCTATAAAGCTCCTTCTGGTGTTCCGCAAGTCCTTCGAGGTTCGATATTCTTCAGCGACGTTGGTTGCGAGGTGTCTGCGGTTGTTGTTTACTTTTTATCGTCGACTGTCTGTTGTGGTGTTTTGTTGTTGTCGGTCGTTGTCGTTGTTACTGGTCGCGCATCAAACTCGCGAATCGGAATTTACTAGCGACTAACGTGCAGCCAGCGACCTCTTGCTTCATCGCCAATCGGCCAGTGATATCTACTATATACTGCAGTTTGCGACATCTTGTTCATTGCTCTGTATAATTGTCACTAAAAACCTTCTAAAGGACAAGGTAAGAGACCTCGTTCCCTGAATCCATTGGTTTAAACGTCTTCAAATCTCTAACCCCCTGCGCCAATATAGAACCAAGGGCTTTGTCGCAATGAACTCCCAGAACCACCGCTCAGCTGCCCTGCACGCTGCTTCCAGAAACATCCAGCGCAAGCCTTCACGAACCGATATCATACCCGCCCCACGAAACGAAATGGTCAAGGAGGAATTCGTATCCGACGACTATGGAAGTGGCACGGACCTTCAATATCCCGACCAGGGCGACGAGATGGACGAAGATGAAGACGTTAGAGGCATGAGCGAAAACGAGAGCGAAGGGGAGCAGTACGCCCTCTCGGAAGACCAGTTCTCAGAGGAATCCGATGGAACGGTAGATGAGATTTGCCCGGAAGTACAGGAGGAAATCGACGAATTTATGGCGTCGTTTCGAAAACTTGACCTACACTATAAGATTGTCAGTAAGACCGGAGAAGGTACTTTCTCCTCCGTCTACAAGGCAATTGACCTACGGTACGACAAGTATATAAACGAATGGGATCTCGACGAACGAACCGCCGAATACTATTCGCCTCGATCGAAACGGCAACGCTTCAATCACACTAGGGAGAAGAAAGTAAAATACGTTGCGATCAAAAAGATCTATGTCACGAGCAGCCCGCAGAGAATCCACAATGAATTGGAATTATTGAAGGATCTTTCTGGATCGAAGAATGTTGTATCGCTGATAACGGCATTTCGTCATCTTGACCAAGTCATCGCGATTATGCCGTATTTTCGCCATGTGGATTTCCGGGTGAGTGCCCTGGTTTCAAGTTCGAATTCTTGATTTAAAAAAAATACTAATTATGGTTTAACCGTAGGACTATTTTAGGAAACTTAGTATCCCTGAGATCCAACTCTATATGCGGTCTCTATTCACAGCCTTGAAATTTGTACATGCCAAGGAGATTCTACACCGTGACATTAAACCTACGTACGAAGCGGCCCGTCTATATTCTTGACTCTCGGAAAGACTAATTTTCTTCCTTTATAGAAACTTTTTGTACGACTGTGCGAAGGGTAGGGGAGTGCTAGTTGACTTTGGTCTCGCTGAGGTTTGTATCATATCTGGTTTCCGTACCTGGTGATCATGCTAACATATCCCATAGAGAGAAGAACATGATGGAGTCTGTCCATGCACTAGGGTCAGAGCTGGAGCCCCTAAACCACAGACGAATGTGGCTGGGGGATATCCCAAGAATGACCAGAGGTAATGACAAATACTCTTTGGGGCTGTATCTGACCAACGGGCAAGCTAATAGTATTTGCGATTGTAGGCCCTCCAAGCGAGCCAACAGAGCAGGGACGAGAGGATTCCGCGCGCCTGAAGTCCTATTCAAGTGTAACAGACAGACTACCAGTACGTGTCCCATATGCCCTTCGAAATGTTTATCGTGACATCAAAGACTAACCTACTCCGTAGAAATTGATATATGGTCTGCAGGTGTCATCCTCCTAACATTCCTATCAAAGCGATTTCCATTTTTCAATTCCCCCGATGACATAGATGCAATCATCGAAATGGCCACCGTCTTTGGACGGGCGAAGATGAGAGCTTGCGCCGCACTCCACGGTATGAATATGAATTCATAACTTATCTCCCAATCTACCAGTCAGACGAACTAACATATCTTCTAAAGGCGCCACATTCGAAACTGGTATCCCGACAATATCTGAAAAGGGACATAGCTTGTCTAGGATCGTCGAATGGGCTACCTCTCGGAGCAAGAATGACCCTCTGAGTTCGGAAGAGAAACGCGCTTTGGCGTTTCTTGAGGAAACACTCGAGTTGGACCATCGCAAGCGGCTGTCAGCCGCCGAAGCTCTCCAACATCCCTTCCTCACAATCATCAATGCTGATATCTCGGACGACGAAGTCGAGACTGTCTAACGACCTCTTGCAGCTTCTACACACCGTTTTCCAACACTCTATTTCTACGTTTACTAGCATTTACAGGTAGCCTTGTTGTCTTTTCTTTAATTTGATGGTCGTTTCAGACGCCCTTATGGGGATTAATAAGACCCAGTCGAGAGGCCAGCGTGGGTATATTACCCATTACCTTTGTCTCATTGCATTGCGGTTGGAGCACAGGAGCGCGCTTTTTGGAGCCCGGATACCCTTTACCACAGTTTTTTTGTTGTTTTTGTTGCATTGCTCGGTATCTCTTGGCGTTAGATCACACGTGATGATAGATAGATAATCAGATAAGGGCTGGCTTGCCCTGGCTCAAAGTTTCAATGTGTTGAACCCTATCCAATCAAAAAAGCCCAATCGGAGTGCGCTTGTGGGCAAACGACCGCGCCTAGTCCAGCAAATTGAAGAAACCACCACAAAATTTAGTGACATCCCTCTTCATCGTCGTCCCACAGTTTTTACCTCCTCCAATTCGAAGTATCGAGGTTATCGTCATTCAACAGCAACCATGCCCGTATGTCAACCGTTCTTCCCCGAGTAGTTATTATTTCGACAATCGTGTTTTTTCTGGCGGAGATGGAGGACGTTGAAGGACGAGAGAGAGAGAAGGCAGACTAGCTAACGAATCACCATTTTTCGACTTCCAGACCAGACTTACAAAGACAAGAAAGCACAGAGGCCATGTCAGTGCCGGTCACGGTCGTGTAGGAAAGCACAGGGTACGACAGACTTCTCTCGACACTCCATCCGGTACTTTAGGCGCAGATATTGATAGACTTTGGGAAATTTATAGAAGCACCCCGGTGGTCGTGGTCTTGCTGGTGGTCAACATCACCACCGAACCAACATGGACAAGTACCATCCCGGTTACTTCGGTAAAGTCGGTATGCGATACTTCCACAAGCTACAGAACCAGTTCTGGAGGCCGGTTCTTAATCTCGACAAAGTGAGTTGAATTCTGCCCGCTCGGTCCGTTGGAATACTTGAAGAGGAGGATGGAAAGTTACATTGGAGGAAAAAAAATCGGGAAACGATAGTTGGAGACGAAATATTGGGATTTGGATTGGAAATACACTGTGACGGACAATCGGGCTAATCGGGGTCATTTTTTACTCTAGCTGTGGACATTGGTCCCCGCCGAATCGAGAGAGAAGTACTTGAGCGCCGGTAAGACCGACACCGCTCCAGTCATCGACCTACTGGCAAACGGATACTCCAAGCTTTTGGGTAAGGGAAGGCTACCGGAGGTTCCAGTCATTGTTAAGGCTAGATACGTCTCCAAGTTAGCGGAGAAGAAGATCAAGGAGGCTGGTACGTTTTTTAACAGAACCTCCACTAAATCTTTATACTCCAATACTGACATATCAAATCACAGGCGGTGCTGTCGAATTAGTAGCCTAAGCAAAATCCAGATCTTCCGTCTTTTTCCGTTCACTGTTTCCTATTTTCCAATATTGATCGATATATCCCTCTTCACACACGTCCCGATCAAAAATCATACATATCCGCCCACCTTTCTTCCGACTACCACGCCTTTCCATTTTATGTCTCACGGGGTTACGCTACATTCGGTGTTTTCTCTATCGTCCTAATGCATGGTCTTTGTACATTTATATAACGGCACAACCCGGGGTTAATTTTGTCGGAGGCCGCTCTTTTTTTTGCCTCTAGCCAGAAAATTCATTCCAAGTAGATGGAATAAATTTACTACCCAGCATATAGTTGTTTCCGAGAATCGTAAAAGGATTGTAAGACGCCGGCATCGAGGGTTATGGTTAGGCTGTGGGCTTATGAGTGATCACATTAAACTATGAGGAGATTGGCCGCATTCTGAAGCTGGTACTGGGCTCGAATCCTACCGCAGTATAGTGTGGATAACTCCTTCGACATCATGGCATCACAGTGGGATCTCAAGAAATATAACTACCCTGCTTAAATGTTTCATTATCAACGGTTGTCCTATAGCGCGGCCACCCTATTCTCTTAAAGGGGGGTGAAAGCTACTTTAGTACACCGTTACTTTTTTCTGCTTTCCCTCGACCAATTCGTATCATGATATTAATATCGATACCGGACTTCTATACTGTAACTGAATTTATTACGGTTGGTTTGGGCACTTCGTGGAAGGTTGTTACGAGATCACGACTAGTTTCACTCTAAAAGGCTGACTCTTATTTCGCAGTATATATATTGAAATCATATTAAACTGGGATAAAGTCAATGGGGTTCCATAAGGAGTGTGGACGGGAATGATACCCGATTGACATTAATGCCGTATTTTCCTCCCACAAACATGCTCTAAAGTGCCTAGAATTCTTATGTCTACTATAGAGCTGCTTTTAGTGGCAGCTGGAGGACGACCGAGACGAGAATACCTAGAAGACGACCTTTTCAAGCCACCCCTGTGAATCTTGCTGCCTATGTTTGGTGGGGTCGACTAAGGACTCTGGGGGATTGGATTAATCTCGGGACCAGGATCTTTATCACGGAGTTTACGATGTAATAATAGTTAGGCCTATAGGATCGAATAGTGTATCGATAAAGAAACTACTCTTTTTAAATAGAGTAAATTATAAACATCCTTGATAACTAGTTGTATACGTTCTGAGTCTCGATGGTGGATATATGTATCGCCACGATGGTCTTGGAATATGTATTATTACAACTATTGTATTGCAGATTGAGGAGTGCTAAATGCTTATGTGAATCCCAATCTGCCCCAAGATCCTTCTAGAGTGATACTGAAATAAGGAAGAAGTACGAGAGGTATTGGAGATAGCCTCGGGGTTACATAGTAGGGAGGTTCCTTACTCGGTTTTGGTATGGTTTTTGATGCTACAGAGAGTCTGAGATGCTTGGATAGCAAAAGGTTGCTAGGCCAGATAAATGCGTCTTAAAGAAGAGGCATTATGTGATAAATAATGCTTTAGTTACGAGGCCGCCGTGGATTATTGACTTGTGTTCTCTGGAAATCTTATTTCAGGCCGAGCTTCTCTTCTTCTTCCTAATCTTCTTTCCATTCCTCCCATCTTCAGACATCACACTTACTTTCGTGTTGTCTTCCTTTGCACACCTAACACTATCACCACCAACCATTATCATTCATCATCATCACCATCGTCACCATCACAATCACCACAATGCCGCCAAAGCGAGGAGAACGAAGCAGCCGTCGAACCCCTCCTGTAAGTGCCGGTGGCACGAGCAGGCGACGGAACGGGTCGGAGTCGAAGTCACCGGAGGGGGCCGGTCGACAGACGAGAACTCGCTCCCAGCAAGGAGCAAATTTGCAGGTTCCAGATCCCGCTCCCAGGGATCCGTCCGCCGAACCATCTCGTCCGGGGGTGGCGACGCGTTCGACGGATACCAGGCACACCGCCGCCGGTAAGTTACACAGCCGTTGCAGAACCTCCCGTGTTGTCCCCAGTGTTTGTCCCGGAGCCCTGTGTTGTTCTCCTAATCAAGTAATTCGGGACCACTGCAACACGCTCAACACATTTTCCTGCCCCTTGCAAAAATTTTGGGACAACACATTTTGCTAACAGGTGCATTTGTCGTCATGTGTATAGGGAGCGTGGAGACGGACCTGCAAGGGTGTCGTCAGGAGTTGGTGTACGGCGGTCGGATAATCCAGGCCGAATATGAGAACAAGGTTTACCCTATGGAACCTCTCATGGCCTCGGGTTATCCGGCCGACCGTATGTTTGTGTGCAACAGGTGTTTCAAGTACACCTGTAACCCGGCAGAGCTCTATCAACATGAGGTAAGTTCCATCCTAAAATCATGGTTTTTTCTCTCTTTTTCGTTAAAATAGACTAACTGCTAACTTTTCTTTAAGCAACTGTCGGGGCACACGGAGCGACCGCGGGGCACCCTCGTTCACGAGTTCGAGGGCGGTCGCTACCAGATTTACGAGGTGGACGGGGCGGACCAGAGGGACAGGTTGTTCCTCCAGTCCATGTGCCTTTTTGGGAAGTTTTTTATCGAAACCAAATTCATTTGGTACGAGTTCGATAATTACATGTTCTATGTCCTTGTCGAGAGACCTGTCGGGTCTCAAGGGCGAGAACACGAGTTCTCGGTTGCGGGATTCTTCTCGAAAGAGAAGGTCTCATGGGACCAGAACAACCTGTCTTGCATAATCCTGTTCCCTCAATACAGGAGTGGGGGGCTAGGTGGCGCGTTGATTGACTTCTCCTACTACATCTCCCAGGCCACAGGGAGGATCGGTGGACCTGAAAAGCCAATTTCAGCACTTGGCCAACGGGGATACGATCGGTACTGGAGAAAGTCGATCGCGGCGGTCATTTTAGAGAAAACGGCCCCCCGCAAGACAGACGCTCGCTCCAGCAAACGAGCAGCGTCGAGAACTCGCAAGGACTCTACCAAGGCACAGCCCCCGAACAGCCGGGTCCGGCCTGGCGACATCTCGATTGGGGTTACCGACATTCGGGGCACTCAGACCATCAGTGTGGAGGATCTTTCCAAGACAACAGGGATATTGTCGGACGATATCCTTCTTTGTCTGAAGGAAGAAGGACTGATTACAAGATGGGATGGCGGAAGGCCAGTTCTGAGTCGTCGTCGGTTGAGGCAGTGGGCCTCTTAGGGGCGATGGATCAACTCCCCTCTATGAAAAAAGCCCGTCACATCGGACAGTGACGTTAAAGACTTGTTCGGGGTTGGAGTTGGGCTGGGGAGATGGATCACTCCCCTTTCACGACTTGTCAAAAAAGCCCGTCACATCAGACAGTGACGTTAAAGGCATGTCTGGGGTTGGAGTTGGGCTCGGGGAGATGGACAACTCCCTTTTTTTACCGTCAAAAAACCCATCACATCAGGCAGTCATGTTAAAGGCATGTCTGGGGCTGGAGTCGGGACTAGGGAGAAGGATCACTCCCTTTCACGTTTTGTCAAAACCCGTCACATCAGGCAGTGACGCTAAAGGCATGTCTAGGGTTGGAGTTGGGATTTTTTTTCGTCAGTACAGCCGTCACATCGGACAGTGACATTAAAAGGATGTCCGGGGTTGGAGTTGGGCAGGGGAGAAGGAAAACTTCCTGTTGTCATCAAAACAAACCAAGGGGTCGTTGAGGTGGAGGAAGAGGCGGATTACGGATGAGGAAGAGGTGGACTGGGGACGAGGGAAAGGGGGAGCGAGTGGGGAGGATTTGGTGTAGGGGAGAGTAGGAAAACTCCCCTCTATTAAAAAACCTATACCTTTATCGGCGGAGTGTGGTGTAGGGTAGAGCAGGAAAACTCCCCTCTATTAAAAAACCTTTATCGTTATCTTCATCGTCATGGATGGAGTTGCCTAGTGCCCCAGGCACTTCATCCCTCTGGCGCAGGGGAGAGTAGGAAAACTCCCCTCTAGTAAAAAACCTCCTGAGAGAAGGAAAACTCTCGACGGCGCATTAAACCGGTCACACCACGATAGTGATGCTTAGAGAGGTGCGTATCTGGCGGGGAGATGGCAAAACTCCTCGAAAACAAAAAAGCCATCTTTGTTTGAGAGAAGGAAAACTCTCGAAGGCGCGTTAAACCGGTCACACCATGATAGTGATGCTTAAAGGGGGTGCATATCTGGCGGGGAGATGGAAAATTCCCTGAAGACAAAAAACCCGGGAGAAGGAAAACTCACGTTCTGGCCAAACCCGTCACATCAGATAGTGACGTTTAAAGAGGGTGGAAAGTTTTCGCGGGTGGTATTATCTGACGGGGAGACAGGAAAAACTCCTCGAAAACAAAAAAAACCTACCTTTGACTTATTTACCGATCACGGGAGACGGAAAACTCCTGTTAACAAAAAACCCGTCATATCAGATAGTGACGTTTAAAGAGGGTGGAAAGTCTTGCGGGTGGTATTATCTGACGGAGAGAGGGAGAAAACTCTTCGCATCAAAAAAGCCTATAATGTTACCTATTTAATACCAGTCAGTACGTGTTCACCAACATCTGTGTGTTAATCCTGTGTTAATTGATTGCCATAGCTAGCTCCCACGAATCCCAGGAAGAAGTCTTTCTTCACCTCACCAACATCTTTCATCTCTTCCCTCTCATAGCGGTTCCGCTAACATGGTGGTTCCAACGAGCTAGATAACCCCAAGGTCAGATTACCCTACAGACCAGCTATAGTACACTAGTTAACATGTTCACTAACACTTGGCCATGGCTTGTCTCGTGTTGACAAGCCATGGCCCGCTGCAGGAACAGCACCACATCATCGGCTCTAGCTTATCGGCATCATATTACGTGTTCCCTGGATTGTACTATATATAATCAATCCCATTGTCTGAATCCTCAGAATGAACCTACTTCAGCTCTTGTTATCAAGCTTAGCTAACCAATCCCTACCTTGTAGATTCCCTGGATCGACATCGACCTGCCTGTACCCCCATATACTTGGACCTGGATTAACTATACCTCGGTACCTAGCATGTAAGTATCCCTTGCCTAGATTCTCGACGTGATCTCTCTGAGGCCTTAGCCTCTTGGTGTTAGCTTACCTGGATTCTCATCATCGGCTACCTGGATTATCGAACCCGGACTATCTGAACGATTAAATTGTACTTATAAACACAGTTTTGGAAGTTATTCCGAAGCAGCAGAGGTGGTTTACAGATGTAATTTGCTTCATTTGCAGACTCCTAAAGATAGTAGATAGTACCTATTAGAACGGCCTTAAGGGTCAGGTTTTGTCATATGGAATCTGGAGTAACTAGTTTCCAGAAAGCTGTTCGTATTCAGCAGTATTGCTAAATCTCCTTTTTTCTACTAACAAGCTTACTCACATGCTAGTAATAAGAGAAGCTAAATGGAGTGGTAACTAAATAACGGCCATTACCTTTTCCCAACTCCCATTCTTTAAGAGATACTAAGAATAGCCTTCACCCGGATACCAAGAGCCATTTGATGGGCATATGGCTGGCTTTTCTTCAACATTTGCTTGGGTTGACTCTCCAACTGTCTTCGAGACTAAGATCGAAACCAACTTTTGGTTCTCGAACACCTCTGACATCAACTTATTCTTGTTCTCCACGATTCCTAGCATCAACTTCCCATTATCTTCGGCTATCTCACCAAACTTCTGGCTCGCCTGCTCTCTGCTCAATATTGACTCCGCGATTTGCCGCGAGAGGTCATGAATCGGGTTCATTACCTATTCTTCCTTGCACCTCCTACTTCCCTCATTCTTTTCATCCTCGAGTCTTCGCGCTCTTTCACATCCACTTCAATTTCACTATCCCTCTCCTATGTAATTTATTCAAGATTTATATTAGTAAATGGTCGAAGAGAGTTTAATAGCAGTGAAATTCCAGAGTGTCACTTGAAGGTTTACCTGTTTCATGTACTTTTCCCCGACACTGGCAATCCTTTGGTCTAATGCCCACAGGAAGACGGTCTCATGATTATAGCTATTTCCATGCCCAAACTGGTAGACCCGAACTTACTTCGTAGTTCGATTTTTTGTCTGATTATTTTGTATTCGCTGGAATCCAATTAAATAATTAGCTAGATAAAATCAATTGACTACATGGAGAGGGAGCACCGGACGTTACGTGGGATTCCAGTTTTCGCATCACATCCCCTCCATCTGAGGGGCCACCCCCTAGCTTCTTCTATCGGTGGCTTAGGAATGGCCATCTGAAGGCGCTCTATCAACTTCTCGTTGTTTTCGTACTCTTCGGTTTTTGTCGGCATGTTGAAAGTTTTTGGTACCTCTGTCGCTACGACTCCGAATCTGACCTAAAATTTAATGTATACTAGACCGGTATTAACATGGCAAATAATATGAGCTGCTTCGATTACTAGTGCTGGGGGAGGAAATCGCTATCTAGGTAGCCACCGTATGGAATACTTACATGGTACGGTCCAGTCGCAACATCCTGCTGGTCGTCAGTTAGGTCTTTATATTTGATCTCCGAGTATAGACCTAACGGTGTCGCTACTGCGACGAGAATCCAGATTATGACCCCTAACGTCAAACGAAACTTGCCGCCCTTTGCCAAACCGATTTCATTTTCACCTTCGTCTCCACCTTTCCTCTCTTTGGTTTTGCGATTTAGTTCCTGGTATGGGGGTACGTCCGCCACATCGAAGCTCCAGACATAGAAAGGCTGGATTATGTGTTTGAAGATCGTTTGAAAGACGTAGGGAAGCGCTGGAACCAATTTTCGCCAATTCATCGTGAAGTTTTGTACTCAGTGTATTTGATGGTGAAGTCCTCTGGTTTTCAGTTGATGATCGGGAGGACGGAGTTGTTTGTGGGGTGTTTTTGGAGGATATCCCAATTAATTATATAGCTAATTTCACAACCATAGGCTACTAACTCCAATGAACCAAATGATATAAGATGATTTGCAATTCTAAGAAATTATTGGTACACATTAACCGGCAGCGTGCATCCGGTCCGTGGCTTCCCCTCAGGCTAGATACGCGTGATCCACTGCCATCCATCAAGTAAGCCTCAATACATAAACGCCCCAAAAGTACCATTCCAGTCCCTTTGACTCCGAAAATCATCAAGCCAATCTCAAACAGACGAGCTAAAGAAAAAAAACGAAGAAAATATGAATGATGATAATACACCTATCCCTATCCAACATTGAAATACCCTGCTAAAGATAGTAGGGGGGTATACCGGTAGTTTTTTAAATCAAATTAACGCCTGCCCGCCCATGATTATCCGCATGTGCTCGTTGAAACTGTCGTAACAGGTCAATCACCCCTCCACCTTGTAAATCATCCTCGTCATCCGTTCGTTCGATTTGTAGGTTGTCGTTCTCAAGAGTAGTCGATACGAACGATTCGCCCAAATTACTTATATACCTTCCATCCGGACTATCCGCTTCATCCTCTTCCTCTCGTAAAATACTTCCTTGGCGGGGTAATCCCGGGTTATGATACACAGATTGACGGAGAGTTCTGGCGTGTGAAGGTGCAGGGTGGTGATGGCGGTCCAGCAGGGCGGATTGCTGCCCACGGTACATCGAGTGGCTAATCTGCTGGGACTGTTGGATTCCCGCGTTGGACCTGTTCCTACGTTGGGTGATTGTACCGCCCATGTTTTCTGCATTTGCAACTGGCGACGCTAGCGGGTTCGTGTAGCCAGGTGCATATGCGATCCGTGAGGCAGCAGCGACTTGTCGATTTCCGTAACTGTCTAGGAATCCCATCATAGAGGATTTCATCTTGTTATCCCTTGAATCGTAGTACTCTTCACGCCCAGTGATGCTCGAAGACTAGATTGGACTGTCAGTAAAAAAAACTCCATTATAATCAGCCGGGGGAAAAAAGGAAAATTCTCACCTTCTTAGGCCCCGTCATATTAAAATCGAACTCCGCAAAGCTGCAGACATAACCAATACCATCAACGTGCACTGTAAACTCACGAAAGAAATCAATAATCCGATCACTGCACTTAGGCAGAGAAAACCACATCACAAACGGCGTCAAGATGATACTCGCAACTTCCCAGAAAAAGATTACTATCTTAAGTTCATAAAGTTTCGAGAACTCCTTCTTGACTTCATCGGAGTGTAGGCGACCTTTCCATTCCGGTGGGCTATAGCGAGTGTGATACATAACCCAGGAAAGTTCGTATGTAGGGTCAAATACGTCTGTTTCAGCAGGGATAATTCCTCTCGCAACCGCTGTGATGGATCCGAAAAGGGTGATGTAGAAAAGAACAGTTCGATCTTTTGTGATTTCGAACTGAAGCAACTCTGTGTCGAGCAAAGATGCAATGGCTAAAACTGCGGCAAAAGACCCAGAAATAAATGTAACGAACCTAGGGAATCCGAAGGTTAGATTCTTGCATGGAGATATGGGAATTCCCAAACTGAGACTTACTTGGCTGCTTGGACAAACTTTTCCTTCGGGAATTGCTCGAGGTACTTAACCGCGAAAGGATAACTTATATTCATTCTGCGATGGAAAAGATGGACCAATTCGTTGAATTCTCGGAATTTCCACTCGGCGAGTGGGGTGTACCGGCGAGAACCTATTGCGCTTGGGTTTGTTTGGTATTCCTAGTGGATGAAACGTGAGCATTCCGAACTTGTGAGCCAGGAGGCTTAAAGCGAGTCTTACATTGAAGTATTGGAAGAAATAGTGGATCACGAGGTAGGCGACAATGAACGGAGCGAAGAGTAGATTGAAGAACCCGAAAACAACGAATCTTGTTCGTAATCTGTCATCATTGTTAGTTTTCGTAGATATAATCACTTCGGAATATGAATGCATACGCTTGTGATAGGCCTTTACGAGACGACTCTTTGAGAAAAACTGGGTTGAAGTTATCACCATCATGAAAGACAAAGTCTAAGATGGCCAATCCAAGATTCCATTCCACCGTTTTTGTCAAGAGTTGATGATCTCGCAAAAAGGGAAGTGGGATCGATAGATCGAGAATATCCTTATTGAATAAAGCGATAAGATAATTCTCTTTTCTCATCAATCGGTTTGCGATGTCGTGGGCGTCCATGCGCTGTTTAGAACTGTGGTTTCGGATGTATTTTCGAGTAGTAGCTAAGGAAGTCACAGGGTTCGAGTCGCGCAACGCCATGAGCTTTTGGACTACATCCTGCCATTGAATTGTTTGCATGTCCAACTGTAGATTTCGTCAAATTAGACAAGATGACAAAATATCAAGAGTATCTGAGCTTGGGGCTTACATCTGGTATATCAAGCAGGTAGTGGTAGAATTGATGGATCTCCCACAGTCTCCATATATCATAGATATAGGAAACCAATTTCACAGTCCAAACAAGACAGAAGATCCAAAGGATCAATGTTGAGCCAATAGACATCCTACGAGGCGTTAGCTATCACACCTAGATAGAGTTTCTAAGCATTAGGGAGTGTATTACCTTGCCATGCAATGCCCAATAGTGACTTCATCTAGGGACTTTCTTGTTCGCAGCTTAGCGAAATCAATACAATTAAAAATATATGTGGAGAACCCAACGACGAAGGCGACAGTCCTATATCAAAAGATCAGTGGAAAATCCCGAAGCAAGAGATCAGTATCACCTCATCTTACAGTAACCCGATGAATCGTTCAAGGCAGATACAATATATTCCCTTGCCAAGATAGTACTCATAAACCTAGATACCAGTCAATAGTCTGGCCAGACTAAACACACTCAAAGCGGAGCTCCGTACCCTATGAAGAAAACAATCGACATCCTCAACATTCGCCCATTTATACATAGCGCGCTGCTTGGGGTCAATAAACCCAGGCGGGAGCCGTTGGGCAGGTGGTGGTGGTCTTGATTCAACTGGAGGGGCGATATTGTTCTGGACAGCTGCCCAGCGTTCTTCCAACACTCTTGACGGAGGTGGCGGGAGATTTCCAAGCTGCTGGTCAAACGTAGTCGGCTGGTCATGAAAACGAGAAAATTCCGGCGGTGGAGGGCTTGAGATGTCCGAGCTTCCACCTGCCATCCTTTCATGACGGTTGCCTTCGATTATTAACGACTCGGGAACATCGCTATCGTTTCGATCTCTTGGAGAAAGAAATGCTCGAGCAGGGCCATCAGACTCCTCACTCGTCCGAACAGCGTCTTGATCAGTGGTTGGGGGTTTCCGACGCCCGAATCCTCCACCTAGACCATAAGGCTGAGTGCCGGTTGTATCGCCGCGGGAGATAACGCCTCTACCGGCTTCCAAATTTGCGTGGAAATCGCCCTCATCTTCAAAAGGCTCCGGTTCATCGTTGTAACCGTCGTCAGATCTTCGGTCGTGCTGTCGGAGGCTTTCGTATATGCTCTGTCCTCCGAAGAAGCGACTGACTAGGTTACTAGCCATATTGCTCTGCACCAGAGGCCGGTCACTAATACAAGCTCATCGAAGGTGCAAAGGTTACGGAATTTCGGATCTATCGGGTATCGGGTAGCTGGAGGGTATAATTTGTGGTTGAACCAAGTTACTCGGCACTAAATTTGGGGATACAGATGGGGAGTTTGGAGCTTTGGACGGCCGGATGAGTGTTTGGGAAGGATGGAGCTAGCTAGTGTCAGTGTCCCAGTAAATGCTGGGAGCTTGTTTGTCGTCAGCGCCATTAGCGAAGTCAGTCACGTCGCACTGACTGAACACGCACGTGTGGCCACATCGGGGCTTTAATTACCATATCATCTGAGCAGAAGAATATATATGGTGATGCAAATGTAAATTAATTAAAGGCCCGGGACATTATCACCTGGGAGTCCCCCGGCGTGTCACAGAAATCCCGATACTTTCTTCTCTTTTCAAACTGGTGTTTTATCTTCTTATCGCATTGCATCGATATGCATCCCTGACAAGGCGACAGGGGTATGTCATCGGAAACGTTGCATTATTGAAGCTGTCCGTGTTGCTGCCCCGGTCTCGCTTTCTCCCCATGTTCTGTTCCGCTTCTGCCGGCTTTCGAGTTAATTCGGACCCCATTGACTCGTCTATAATCCTCATATCCCTCTTTTATTCAGCTGCATCCCTCTCATCGATAGTTGTAACCAGTATATAAACCCAAGATGTTAATCAAAGAGTCTTTCGAAGATGTCCAGACCTCCGGAGGCACCTCCATGAGTAAGATATAACCCCACCATGAACATTGAGGAAGTTTGCATGGCGTGTTTATAGTCACGAACATATAATTAACTAATATCGCGCAGGGATATTTCTGTTCGAGCCATCGATTCCAAATTACCCGAATGCAAAATTCCCAGGTGGGTATCATCTCTGTCGTCGTACTGTATTCGGATGTGAGCGAAAAATAAAGTAGCGAGATTAACGAAATTTCGAAATTAACCACAGGCGTCGTTGTTTTCTCCGAAATCTATCAAGGTAGTATTGTTTGGCATTCGGGTGCCGTCCTCAATAGTGACTTTCTTGGTTAGTTCTGACATAACGTGGCAGTCACTGGGCCGGTCGCAAGGTTCGCGAGGCAGATATGTAGCCAGGGGTTCGTATCGCACATTTCCTTCGGATCGATGACACAGTAGCACTAATGGTTCCTAACCCCTAGCTATGTGTGCGCGGCCCCGTCGTCGTACCATGATTTTGAGGGGCCGGAACCCGTATGTTGCACATGCGCAGACGAATGCCGTCAAACTCTCCCGACTAAACACTAAATGTTGTAGTTTCCATACGATGAACCTGGGACAGACTTAGGCAATAAATTGAAAATTACGAAAACGGTAGAGAGCTACGACGAAGACGCCCGGCTCTGTGTCGACTTGCTGCTGTCGAAGAAGAACTCGAATGGCAAGGTTGGTGCGACTGGGTAAGTTTTATGAATTACTGCCACAAGGAATGCAATCCTACGGTCAAGCTAATAGCTGTGAAGCATGTGCTTGGGAGGTCATTTAGCGTTACGCTGCGCATTTGACACAAGAGTAACTGCTAGTGTCTGCTACTTCCCCACAGACATCCATTCTTCGACCTTAGGGCTCGGCAAGAATGATAATTCCCTCTCTGTCATGACTACGATCAAAGGCGAAGTTATCCTTATATTCGGAAAGAAGGATAACCATGTTAGCCCAGAGGGCAGGGTACGCAAAACTTCGCTAAAAAGAACAGCTAAAATCAAATACTTCAG
The DNA here is from genome assembly GCA_036971225.1 of Arthrobotrys sinensis. NCBI lineage: Eukaryota > Fungi > Ascomycota > Orbiliomycetes > Orbiliales > Orbiliaceae > Arthrobotrys > Arthrobotrys sinensis. The sequence continues at coordinate 2,577,506 of JAJTTV010000002.1, read as the reverse complement.
ATGCTAATCGAGCTCGGGGCGTCTAGGACCTAATTCGCAAGACTCTGCATGATGCTGGGGTCGATTTTACCTTCTTGGAAATATCTGGTGCAGCTCATGCATTTATCCGTGATGAAAGCAGCAAGGGGAGATATGACGCTGCGACAACGAAGTACTGCTTTGAACTTCTCTTAGAGTTGTTCAATCGTAAATTGAAATTGGACCTGGGAGAGTATGAGGATAAGCAGCACCCCATTAAGGATGTTTGCTAGAACTGGGGCAGCTTAATAACTTGAGTTCCTCTATTGAGATACGAGCGATTCCTTTTAGTTTCTAATGCAATTGAGGGTTGTCTCAAAATAACGAGTTTGTATTAAAACCAGTCAGTACAAATCCCTGCTGACATGCCCTTGTAGGAAGAGCGAATGGAAAGTGAACAAAGCCTTATTCCACCCCTCATTTATTGTAAGCTTCGAAGATCTCAATGAAAGCATCTGGCTCCTGCGCTCCTCCAAGCTCCGAGCGTCCGTTGATAGTAAAGTGTGGAACTCCTTGAATGAAGCGCAACTGTGCATCCGAAACCTCCTTGTCGACTTGTGGACCTCCCAAATCGCTCGTTAAGTAACTGTCGACGTCTTCCGGTTTCAGACCTCCCTTGACCGCAGCTTCCTTTAGCACGGCATCGTCGGTAATATCCTTTTCCTTCTCGAAGTATGAAATAAAAAATTGTTCAACCACTTCACTTTGTAGACCTTTCTCGCCCGCGAGTTGGATAATTCGGTGGGACTTTCGGGTATTTCCAGTTTTCCCTGGACTTCGATTAGCAGGCGCCCAAGTATGGTATTGGTATGTCGGTTTCATATAATATTATATTTAAACATTAAAACCTTGGACCCACCTCCAAATGCGAAGTTAATGCCATCTTGAAGACCAATCATTGCGAGACGCCTGTGCATCATAGCGACTCGATCCCGTCCGAACTTTTCCTCGAAGACCTTTCGCTTGTCTACACCGACTTTGGGAGCGCTAGGGTTGAGATAATATGGATGCCACTTAATCTCGAAGGTAGCGTCCGCGTGGCTCTGTTTGAAGGTGGCGATAGCCTTGTTCAATCTTTTGAAGCCCACATAGCACCTATATATTTAAGTGTAAGAGTAAATTTAGACAAGGAAATCAGTGATGACCTTCGGATTGCTGACTAACCATGGGCAAACGGTGTCGGAAACAATATCAATTGTGAATTTCGCCATTCTAAGTGTTGGAGTCGTTAACATCAATATGAAGCTTTAAGCTTGGAACCTTGATCTGAAAAGCCTAGAGCTGGAGGAAACACTGAGGTTTAATACACCACGCCTGAATAATCCATCGGCGAAAGAGACCTCCGAGGCGGTTTAATACATCAAATACAATTCCAGTATTAAGTAATCTACAAAACCCATCCCATCCGAGAGCTCACATACCAAGACATTGAAGGAACCTTGGGTACTTGGTTAAGTTCGGCAAGCCAGGAAGCTTCTGACAAATCCACATCGCGTGCTTATTTCGGCCGAAATTCCGCACGTTACCTGGAAACACAAAACCGTTGAAACCCACTCCCACGCGGATGCTAAATGCCCACCGCCCACCGACGCGATGACCGGACCCCTGGAGTCCCTCAATACCCGTTTTCCGTGTCGCGAGCGCCAGATAAACGACCTCGCTGCTCTTATTAGTCAGGTGATAACTTGCGGACCCTCCCTTTCTTAGACGTACAACAATGTTAATACTTTCGTGGTAGCTAGGATGACATCCCGGCGCCCCCAGTCATAGTATTATACGGCACCGAAGCAACCGGAAAATCAACAATTGCGAAAGCGGTTTTAGACGAGTTCGGTGTCCCTTATGCATACGTATCATGCAAAGAATGTATTACTGCTCGACATGTTTTTGAGAAGGCATACACAAGTTGCGACGCCTTGATTACCCCTTCGAATGGCGCGGAGAAGGGGAGGCAGATTCGGCCGGATTCGGTGAATTCTTTGGCAGGCCAGCTTCAGAAGTTGATACCTAGCTCAGGGAAGGTTGTGCTGGTTCTTGACGCTGTCGATAAACAGAGGGAGATGACGCCGACGATGCTGTCGGGCTTAGCAAGGATGGGTGAAGTTGTAGGTTTTGCTCTACAGTACTCCTATACGGATTCACAGCCGCTAACTGCCCGATAGATTAACAATCTTACCGTAGTTATGATTGTTACAGTATCCAGTACCCGTCTTTTAAACATATCAGAACCGCCATCAGTTCATTTCCCAGCCTACAACAAAGAAGAATGCGTCAAAATCCTCTCTCTCAACCCAAAATCCATCTTCGAAGTCGACGAAGACGATGAATATTCAGAAGAAATGGAACAAGAAGACCGATGGCTCTGGGCTCAGTGCTGTTCGGCTGTATGGGATATCATGGGAAAATACGCGGCGAGAAACTTAAATGCGCTGAAGGACGTAGTGGATGAATTATGGCCTTCTTTAATCCAGCCGATTGTGGATAATGAATACGGTATCCGCGACTTCCCGAAGTTGTTTAATCGGTTGAAGAATGAGAAGTTGCGGAATAGCGAAGAGTCATATGTTAGTATGCAAATTACTAGGGCCCCGGTGGATACGGCGGCAGATGCAGTATCATCGGTACCGAACCGTAAGTCGAGTCGCTCGAGATTTGGAAGTTTATATATTGATGTATCGACTAGGTGCTCACGACCTGCCATATTTCTCGAAATATCTGCTATGTGCGGCTTACTTGGCATCTTTCAATACCGCACGGTATGATATAAGATATTTTTCCAAACTTGCAGAAGGCACTGGCAAGCGAAAGCGCGTAGGAAAGAGAAAAAATACATCTCGCCAGGTACGTGATGCTTGATTCATAGACTCATAATTATTCTCTCCCAGAACTAACCTCGTAGCCTTTAGTTGAACCGTAAACACCTTGGCCCTCGACCATTCCAGCTCGAGCGCATGCTCGCTATCTTCCAGGCCATTCTACCTTCATCAGTCCTTTCATCCGTGGATATTGGAAGCCAGGTGAGTAGTTTTTGCCCTTCCAATCATTAACTTATTCAACATTAACATTTCTCGGCATTTAGATCGCAACGCTAAGCTCCTTACGACTAATTCGTAAGGTCTCGAATGTAGCCTCCGCTACTGACGCATCTTCAAAGTGGCGGGTAAACGTTGGATATGAATACGTGAAAGTTGTTGGAAGAAGCGTGAAGTTTGATCTTGAGACTCATTTAGAAGAATGATATGTATGATACGGCGATACCCTTCGGATAATACACTGGATTATAGAAATTATGTGGTGTTGGCTGATCTTGATATCGCGATGTGTCGATATTGACGATACTACGTAGACAAGCTAAGGGACGCCCATAAGTGCATTGTGATATAATATACATTTTATTTTCAATGCAAGGTAAATGCCCAAAATTCTGGGCCTGTCAGATCCCGCTATTATACACTTGTCTCGTAGTATCGTGCAGCTACTGAAGCTTATTCGGAAACTCATCCTCCAAAACAATCCTCGCAAGCACATTCATAGACAATAGTTCCTGAAGCAGCAATTTCGCGGCATAAGGAATCTTCATCCTCGTAACATTCTTGCTGCTTTCACAGGTCGTACACCAACTCGAATACCCCATCAATCCACATTTCTCGCAAAGATCTATCTCGTGGACATCCGATGAAAGCATCAAACGTTCTAATAGTAATTGGGAAGCTGGCGGTTATGAAAATGTTAGTGTTTGCCTCTGTAGTACTTTTTTTGAAGTGAGCTCTGTGGGGAATTTTTACCTCCGTATGCAATTAAACAATCTCTCTCCATCTCTCCCAATCTCAGACCACCATCACGAGATCTACCTTCCGTCGGCTGTCGAGTTAAAACCTATAGGAGTATGGTTGTTAGCACAATGTCATACGAACGGATTGGCGAGCCACTTACAGCTCTCGGACCCCTCGCTCTACTATGCATCTTATCTTGAACCATATGCTTCAACTTTTGGTAATAAATCGGTCCAAAGAAAATATACGCCTGCAACGACTCTCCCGTAATCCCTGACGTCACAAAGTCCTTCCCGGAGTAGTTAAACCCGTGCGAAATTAAAATCTCGCTCATATCCTGTACTTTACTACCACCAAATGCGGTTCCATACTGCAAGTTCCCACTTAGAACACCCGCTTTACCCGCCAGCAATTCTATCATTTTACCAACCGTCATTCGAGATGGGAAACCGTGTGGGTTCATGATAATATCGGGGCATATACCAAGGTCATTGAAAGGCATGTCTTCTTGCTGTACGATGATACCGCAGACACCCTTTTGCCCGTGACGAGACGAGAACTTGTCACCGAGCTCAGGACGCCTAGTTTGACGTGTCAGAACTTTGATGATTGTTTGCTCCGACTCTGAGCAGGATATCATGACTTTGTCGATGTACGCCGGATCGGCGAGTTTGTAGGACATTGCGGCATCTTTGTAGTCGCCGAGACGGCTTTGTGGGCCTTCAGCAGGATTGTTGGCGGTATGGGTGGGGACTTGTTTGAGGATGTAGGCTTCGCCTTGTGCTACTCGTTCACCAACTGCGGCAAGACCGTCGCTCTCGATTATCCGGTGTTTCTTCTTACGAGTGCCATCTTCTTCTGTCTGCGGGTCTCCGACTCGATCCATTCTAGGAGGTGACTAGTACTTAGCTAAGATTCACGTTGGTGGGGCCGGGTTTGCTTACGTTTGGTTAGGATGCTTTTTGAGAGTTGTAACATATTTACGAAGGACTTGACATCTTCCGAATCCACGGTCCACGGAGGATTTGTTTAGGACTAAAGCGTCCTCAATATCGTATCCGGAATAACTCATGACAGCAACAATTGCGTTCTGTCCTGCTGGTAACTATACTCAATGTCAGCATGGCCTCAGGAAGTAGTCGGAAGCACCATTTACCTTGTCGTATTTGATGAGTTCAATAGTCCTGGTCTTAACCATTGGTTGTTGCGGGTACACCATCAAGTATAATAGCGTATCGATACGCAAGAATTGATTATATGCAATAGCACCAATCGCTTGCTTACCCATAGCGCATTGGTAGGTATTTCTCGGGGATTGGTTGTGATGGGGGAAAGGAATTAATCCAGCGACGGCACCGAGTATTGTGAATGGTTCGATTTCAAGATGTGTCGTGGAAGCTGTTATTTCGTGTTCGTAGATCGCAATATGGGCATCGTTCTCCTCGTTCACATCGACATATTCCACCAACCCCCTTTTTAAGAAGTCTTCAAAGGTTAACTTGCCAGATTTTAACGACTGTTTTCGGATTGTTAAGTTAGGGAATAACTTCTTTATAAGTGCTTGAGCGAAGGGAAGTTACCTTAATGTGTCTGATTGTAACCTTAGACTTCTTGTTCTCAACGATAATCAACGGTCTACATATCCTTCCACCATCGGTCGCAATGTGGACACCGCCTTGGTGGTGATTAATGAAAATACTAACAAACTCGCTAATCTTCCCCATTCGTCTCATTTTGCGGAACCTGGTGAGGAACCTTGCGGGGTATCTCGTTATTCCGAAGGGTGTACCATTCATAAAAATAATATAAGCGCCAGGTGCATAGAGTTCCTGCCCGCTGATTGAGAGAACGTCTAAAGTTGACATTAGTATGGTGTTCGACAAGTTTGATTTGAGAGGGCATACCTTCTGCCCCGAGCACCATCGCAAGTCTTCTGACGTGCTCTTCGTCATCGTCTGTTGTAATATGGGTCATAAGAGCTAAATTTTTGACGAGACCGCAGGCTTCACCTTCGGGTGTGTCGGAAGGGCAAACTTCATGGAAGTTAGCTCTATGCATAGGAAATCCCGCCATAAAGGTAGCTATGTAACTTACGCATGCCGAATTGAGAGGGCTTTGAAATTGATAATTAGTGTGAATGTTATCGCTGGAGTGAGGCGTTTGAAGCTTACCTGGAGTGCTCTGGGACCGCTGACTTTTCGTGTCTTTTCGAACTGACTGGATATACGGGTCATCATTCCGAGAGCACTAATATAACTAAGCCGACTGAGAACGTGTGTGACACCAGCTCTCTCCATCTTGAAACGTTTAAGAGACCAGTTGCCTGTCGATATAGCACGGTTCATTCCCTGTGTTATTGTGTGGCCATGACCAGTCAAGATGTTGAAGGCATCAAATTCCTCTGTCCTATTAGGTTTCTTTAAGATCTTGTCGATGTTCATCTTCAAGTCGCCGTTAAACCGCTTGAATAAATCTTCAAACAGCAATGAGAGTAATTGGCCAGCCCTGAAAGGCGTTAGTCGCAATATTCGTTATAGAATAATTATCAGTTGATGACTTACAGTTCTAGACGCTTATTGCCGACGTAGTCCCTATCGTCGACAAGCTGCGGGTTCGCTATGGCCATGAGAATTCTTCTTGTCATCACCGCGATATATAGAGCCTTTGGCCTGAAGTTGAGGTTCTTCACGGGGACATGGGCTAGAACGATGGTCGCTAGCGCTTCAAGAGCTTCATGGGCATATGATTTTCGAGTTGTAAGGATCTTTCGACTCGTTCTTACTCTGGCTCCGAAATAATCGAGAGCTTGCTGTTGAGTGAACACGCCAAGCTTCGAGCACTCCTCGAAGTTGACAGAGAATGTGTCTTGGTAGACACTATCTGTTCCCGCTACCATGAGAAGAATTTCATGGTCAGATTGGATACCCAGGGCCTTCAAAACTAGCACTATCGGTATATCCTCGGAAACAGAGTTGTGACGAAGATATATTGCTCCCTTTTTGCTGAGGACATAGGTATTCGATTTTCGCTCATGCGTGGAACTATACGGGTCGTAAGTTAGACTTCTAAGTGGGAAAGGGTAAGCCGAGCTTGCACCCACCTAGTTACCGATGCCTGGACAATCTGTTTCTTTGTATCCGCCTCGACGATAATACGATTTTTGCTCAGCTGCTCTTGGACAAGAATGACTTTCTCCGTCCCGTTGATAATGAAATAGCCGCCCGGGTCTAGAGGGCATTCCTTCAATAGTGCCATGTCATGTTCGCTCTTATTTGTGAGCACACACTTGTTACTCCTCAACATAATCGGCAAACGTCCAATGCAGACACCATTTCTTGCTATAACGGCCTTCCCTCTAACGTATTGGATATCGACGAAGACCGGTGCAGCGTATGTCATATCTCGGAGGCGGCATTCATTGGGGGTAATATCCGCATCGCTGTCGCTATCCTGTCTCTCCGGTAGCCCTACTCGGATATCCACGTATCTAACAGACGTAAAGCGGCCTTAGTCTTCGTTGCTCCAATTCCCTTTGGAAGATAGGTTCGTTCATGCTGGTACCTGAGAAAGAAATTCGGGTCCACCTCGCTGACGACCATTTCATTGGCTTTGATGATTTGTTTGAGTTCGACATCGCAAAAGTAATTGAATGAGTCGAGATGCTGCTTGACGAGTCCTTTGACTTTGAGGAATGCCGGTAGCAGAGCCCATTTATCCTTCACAAAACCGGTCCGTTAGAAGAGATGCTAGGAATTGAAGACGAAACGTGGTCGGAGGACGCACTTTGGCTGTAGTGATTGGGTCCGTTAACTTTTTGCCTTGGTATATGGGTTCGAGAAGCTTTGCGAAAGCCTAGACAAGCATCAATCGTCAAAAACCGTTCTATTTGGGAGAATAAAAGGAGTACGGTCCTAACCTCATCCTGTGCTGAATGCTGATGGCGAGAGGGTTTCGCACTCTCCTAAAATTCACAATTGGAAGTCTGGATTAGAAATGGAGCTTTAATAACGATTGGATGCTCGACTCGATGTCATACTGTTACAGCCATTGCTGATTGATGGGCTGCCGGTTGTCCTCCGGCGCAATTTCACTGAGGAGATATTCAGGTACTATATCGGATATAGAGGGTAGTTCGAGGCTACCGGGCGACTTCTGGGTATGAGCGATGCATATTCCGGGGTGGGTTGGATGTCGGTTTTTTGAGCTTTAGTCATAGCATGACATGCAGAGCAGCCCGCGCAAAGTACCGCTATAAAAAATAAGTTTGCCTGCAGTCGCAAGTTTTGGCGTTGGGACGACGCGACCCGAGTTGGGAGTTGATGTTTGCGTCTGAGACATTTCCTCTTTGGGAGAGCACAACACCACACGCAACACATCTCGTCCGGTGGTTCCCGCACCTGACTGCACCACCAGGCACTACCAGAGCAATGGATAGCTCGCAATGACGACCTTGATTGAGCGGAATACTCTGGTCTGAAAGATTACCGAGCCAGTGGGGTTCCCGGAAAAGCAGCCAGGACAAGTGAGCCGCTGCTAGCGCCTCCAGCCCGCTGTCGTTCGATACCGATAGCATGCACGGAAGTCAATGCTATCCCGCCAAAGATAGACACTCCAGATTAGTATACGATACATGTACATGTGCAGTGGTGATGCTATACTGCTGCTGATGATGTGGTGGTTGTAGTAGCTGTGCGTTGTGCGTCTTCCCCTCCACCCCGCTCGCCGTATTCTCGAGCCTCTCCGCCATCATATCATCAACCCCTCCGCCATCGTCGCCCTGTTACGTATCCTGTTCTCCTCCACCTTCTCCTCCAACTTCACCACCTCCTCCAGCCATCTCTCACTACTCCACCTCCCATTGTCCCTGCTGTCGCTGCCTCGCCGCTGTGGTCACCATCACCAACGGCCTAACCTGCTTGAAGGTCGACAGCATCGATATCCCGCCCTCCTCGTCATCCCGCTTAACCATCCCGACATCGTCCAACCTAGCCAAGTAGCTAGTCGGCGGAGGCTCATCAGTCTCACGCTACTCGTTGCATCTTTATAACCTATCTATCTATACTACATCTCTCCTGTATCAGATATACCAGTCGACAAAGGAGGACTAAGCCAACAGCATTCCTAACTCTCGCTCTTTCTCCAACATCCAAGGCAACTGTCATCCGCCTTCTAGTAAGTTGTCTGCTGCATTTCTCTAGACGAAATGTACCCCGCTGCCATAGTCCAGTGAGCGAGCGAAATAATCATCCGCCCCGTCATCCCGCGTTCTACACTGTGGGTTTGGCCCTCCTGACTACACCTCCCCTCCTCCCTCTTCATACCCTCTGCCACTCTTATACTTCTCCGATATCTGCTCTGGGTTTTCTTTAAATTCTAAAACCCCTCTACCCCCTCACCACGATCATCGAGATGTTCTCATCGTCTCTCTGATCCATACCCCACTTTGGCAGCAAATAGTCCATCCTTTGGATAGTAGCTTGGAAACCCTCGCTTCTGATCAAACAAGAGCAACACACAACTTCACACAACTTTTGTGAATGCTGCATACTGTATCCGTCTACGAACGTCGTTGCAAGAGTTGTCCGGACTAATCGTTTCTACTTATCACTCTATAAGGACGCAACCGACCTTGGATGACATTGCCTCTTTCTCCTGGTTACAGACAGCCTGAGAGGAAACTCTTCAGCCCAACAATGAATGACCCCAAGTTCGGCCACTACGGCCACGATGCCCCCACATCTGCCGATTCATCTCCTATCACATCGCCTGGTGCCGGCAGAACAACTCTGCACCGTCGCTTTACCAGCGAAACTATCCGTCCGACCTACGCTCAACTTCCCATGGGACCTTCAACTCTCGGAAATACCGTTCCTTACGCTGTACCAACCGATGTAAGGGCTATTTGATACCATTCACTTTAATGCTATTGACTTTGTCTGGTTACTGATTCTTGCACTCCCTTATTTCCTTATTGCAGAATGTTTCAAAAGTCCGTTTGTCCGCTTCCAAGAACCAAAGTTGCCACATAGCTAACCTTTTACATAGGACGAGAAGCAACGTCAACTCCAAAATGAACAGCGGGACCTCGCAGAACAAATCCAAAGGTTACAGCTTCTCTCACACCAAAATGAGATGGCTTTGAGAGGCTTGGGTGCGCAAGAGTTCAAAGGATCTGCGTTCCAGACTGCCCGAACCTTTGGAGAACCTACAACTCCTCCAGAGCATGACTATATGTATGCGAACGGATATGGCAATAAACCCAACGAACGATCTTTCAAGCCAAGTGATGGAAAAGCTGGAGCGAATTATCAACTGATGACTCCTCCAGCCGATGATATCATCCCGTCGATGTCTTCTTCCCGCACTATGTCTGATCCAAGGAGAGATACGGAGGACGGGAAGCGTTCCGCCCACTGGGGCGGATCAGCAAAGCAAAGGTATTTTCTAAAACTCCTAAGCTACCCAGTTCCTCATACTTATGAAAAAATTAGGGGTGTATTGCCGTTCCTCGATGGTTCCCCGATCCTAGGGGTGACCGACCGAAAAGGTTTCTCGAGCCTAGGTGCCTTGAATCAGGGAAACTTTGGTTTCGAGTCAGCTCCTGGTCCATTGCCATCCCGTGATGCTTTGGCATCCTCTCCTTCAGATTCCACTCAAGTTTTCCAAATGAACACTGCTACAGATGACTTTCCCGTCCTCCTCCGCCGTGATGATTTGGCCTCTAAGGTTAGTATCCCCATCGACAAAATCATCTACAAATTCCATTATGCTTACTCTCATAGCGAACTGTTTCCTCGTCGAAGACAATGGAGGCAGTCCATGGTCCTGGAATTAAGGCTTCAGAAGACAACCAGGGCTGGCCAACGTTCCCTCGCCATCGACCAGGGCAACAAAGCCTCCCGGCCAACACTCTGCCTTTCAACCCTTCCAGCACGTTTTCTTCAAAGTATCAACTTAGCCCAGCTGAACCTGTTGCATCATACCATCAAGATGATTTGTTCATTGCCCAAAAGAAGGCAGTCACTACCTTGGAGGATGACGGCTTTGGGAACTTGTCTCCCTTAGCGGCGTCGAACCACGGATTGAACAGCATGGCACCAAAGCTTCAGTCCTCACTTTCTACTTCTGATATTCCAACTGTTCGTTCTTTTGGCTTCAACGCTGCTTCACCTAACAGCGGGAAGCCCGTTCTTGGCGGACCCGGACGTCGTGACTCCGCAACTGATTTTGGTGTATGTTTCCACATCTATTCAATTATCAGGAACTACAATTAACTGATTCTACAGGTTGCGGGCACTCCATTTGGACCCCCATTATACAATGTTGGTCACTCTCATTCACCAATATCTCCCGCTGGGATGTCACCTCTTCCTTCCCCCAGATTTGCCACCTACAATCCGATGAGCATTGCCAACAAGATGTACGCTGTTCCGGCTACTCAGTACCATGGCCTGGGACATGTAAGCGCACCAGCGAAGACATCTGATTTCTTCCACCCCACTTCTCCTGGCAGAGGACACTCGCGTCGTGGCTTTGAAACAGATGGTAACCACCCCTAGAAACACATATTTCTCGAGTCTATTCTAATCTATTCGCCCACAGGAAATCGTTTCTCGAACCTCGACATTGAGGCTTTGGGTAATGAGATATATCTTCTTTGCAAGGATCAGCACGGATGCCGATTCCTCCAGCGAAAGCTGGAAGAGCAAAATCCGAAGGATATCGAAATAATATTTCGAGAGACGCAGGCGTTCATTGTTGAACTCATGACAGACCCATTTGGCAATTACCTCTGCCAGAAACTTCTTGAGCATACCAACAATGAACAACGATCGCAACTCGTGAACAATGCCGCGCCGCACCTCGTTGAAATAGCTCTTAACCAGCATGGTACCCGAGCGCTGCAGAAGATGATTGAGTTCCTGTCGACCCCAGATCAAGTAGGTGTTAACCGTACCCCGATGCGATGCTTCTGGGAAGTCCTTGCTTACAATCCTATACAGATCCAAACCGTTATAAATGCACTCCGCGGTAAGGTCGTGGAGCTCATTCAGGACTTGAACGGCAACCATGTCATTCAGAAATGCCTAAATCGTCTGAAGCCAGAAGACGCTCAGGTAACAATCTCCAAGCGTTCCCGGATAGAACTCAGAATACTAACCAAACTAAATAGTTCATCTTCGATGCTGTCGGCAAAAACTGTGTCACAGTTGGGACCCATCGCCATGGTTGCTGCGTGCTCCAGAGATGCATTGACCATGCCTCGGTTCCACAGCGTGCTGAATTAATCGCCCACATTACGGAAAATGCTTTTGCTTTGGTTCGAGATCCCTTCGGGAACTACGTTGTCCAGTATATCTGTAAGATACTCTCTTCCTCTCTTCCTCTCTTCGAGTCTAACAGGAGTTTAGTGGACCTTGGAGAGCCTGAATTGGCCGAGCCTATGATCCATAAGTTTTTGGGCCGTATCATCGAACTCTCCATGCAAAAGTTCAGTTCGAATGTCATTGAGAAGGTTCGCTCCCTTCCTAACTCAGCGGTCATCTTAGTTCAGAACTAATTCAATCTAGTGTATCCGAGTTTCTTCCAAGGAGACTAGGGCCTTGATGGTGAAAGAAATAGTTAACCCCCCAGACCTCGAAAAGTTGATCCGAGATTCGTATGCCAACTATGTGATCCAAACTGCTGTACGTCCCCGATCTTCCCAGTGTTTATCCGGATCATGGCTAATAGGCTTTTATAGCTGGATTACGCAGAAGCGGAGAGCAGAACGATGCTCGTGGATAACCTTCGACCTATCATGCCGTCTATCCGCATGACACCCTATGGTCGCCGAATCCAATCGAAAATCCAGGCTCTCTCGGGTATGTCCCCAGATGGCCTCGGCGCCGTTTTCGAGACAAGCTACCGTTTGGGACCCATTCCGCCACTTCAAACGCAACCACGCATGCCTTCTGCCACCTATGGGCACTATACCCCGCAGGTGTCCCGATCTCACAATCTCCCAAATCAGACTGGTTTCCCAATCGCATACCAACCCGATATGGTCTCTAACAATTTCATTCTCTAAATCTACACTCCGTCGAAGCTTGGGGTCCGAGATTCAGTTAGTATCCGGAACCCACAGCCCCTCATCGCCCTCCCCTAATGTTCTAGAACCATCTGTGGGATACGATATTGTCGACAAATTTCACAGCATTGTCAACTTCCCTCAAAGCAAAATGTATTTTATAGAAGCAAAAGGAGTTGGTTATGCGGGTCAGGGTGTTTATCGTATTTTGATTTTTCTGTTCTCCCTCCCTATTCCTCTATCGTTCTCTTCCTGGATGGGTTCTTTGCGTCTTCAAGTCGGGTTTTCATGGTTCAAGTTCGGTATTCACATTCCCATCTACCCCTCCTCGTCATTGCATACAGCGGGGTTATCTTTGTCTTTCCTTCCCTTCGTTTCCTCTGTATCAAATCACTCTGCCTGTTTGTTGGATGATCGCATGGCTCATTTGGCACTTCCCTTCACTTCCCTTCCCTTCCCATATCTACATGTAGAGCAAATCGACTACCCCTAGATCGCAGTCTTCTCCGTCTGTTTCGCCCTCGGGCTTCTTGATATCCCCAATACACTAACCCCACACCAAAGCATGTATTATGAAAAAACCATCACCCTCTATCAGGTCTCTGTTTTACGAAGACCTTCTCCGTCAAAGCTATTAATCACTTATTCTTTTGTTTACAGCACCGGCTCCTTGCTTTTTAACACACGCCCACGCATGCTGCATGTAAATGCTTTTTATTCTCTTTTCGCTGTTTCTATTAATTATCTTTCTTTTTGTCTGCCAGATATGTCTGGCCGCAAAAACCTGTAACTCTTGATACTCTCCTCACACGCGCGTGCACTGGCTTATTATTCATGGGTTTATTCTTTCTCTGTTTTCTACTGGCTTCTTCCCTTTGAACTCACCCTGTACTATACTTACTTTTCTTCACGCATGCATGCATACCTTCGGCTTTCCTCCCCCTAACTCCCTTGAAGATTCTTGCAAAGTTCCTTTTTTTTCGGTGTAGTAGTCTTTCATCATTTTTTATACAAGCGCTTTATCCCCCTCACTCCTCCTCCCGTGACCCCTCCCACCCCCCTTTGAACACTATCAATGATTCCCCCCGCTATTCCTTCCCCTTGGGCCCCGGTTGTATTGTAGACAATATCATGAGAAAACAAAAAAAGGACAAAAAACCAAAGCATTGCAAAGCCTTGTATTGCAACCGACAATAGTATTATTAGTTTCCTTTTTTATTTTTTACCATTGTTGTGTAAACTACCTTCTTATAAATTTTAATCAACGAATGGGGTTTCGTGAAGAGAATTGTCTTTTTTGTGTAATAGAAACTAATTGAGCCCTTCTTTTATATCTATATATAAGTATTTTGATATCTGATCAATCTTCGAAGCTTCATGCATCTTCTAAACTTCCGAGTGTACATGTGACTAATATACATATACACAGCTAGGGAGAAAGGTAGATGTGCTTTCTCACCTCTACGCTAGCTAGCTAGCTGTCTATCACTTATCCATTTATAGCGAGAAAAATCAATCGATATCTAAATCTTATAAAGAGCGAGCACTTGTACCGCGATTGGCCAGTATATATACAATTTCAATTGGAATGTCTAAGTTCTCAGTACTTGAGTATATCGTTTATCAATACATTACGGCCCATCGTCCATCCTTCGATATATAGACTAACTACTCTGAAAACGTGGCTCATCTTGATACCTAACGCTACCGCGCTATATGTAAAAAAAGGGGACGAATACGGAGGTAAAAAAGATGTCGTAAACATAGTATTAGCTACGACACAGGAAAAAGGTGACATTAAATAAAATGCACGTGTAGAAAAAAAAAAAAGAGACGTAAAAGGTGAAAAAAGGGTAGTAGCGAGGAGGAGCTTCGAAGAAGATGGGAAAAAGAAGAAGAAGAGAACTTTAATAAAATAAGTTAATCCAGTGAAAAATGGATAATCAATAAACAGCTACTTCAGCGCGCACAGAACTCAAGATCGCACGCTGTTTTTTTGTTGGACGCGAATAGAATAAACGAAAACTGTATGATCAGGTAGGAAAGGACAGCTACGTATAAAGGCCATTACCGCTAGTATGGTAGTTAAAAATCTGGACAAAAAAAAAAGGAAAACAAGAATAAAGTCGCTGAAGACGACGAATAAACTGAAGAGAAACAGACTAGTGCATGTCGTAATAGAAGAAAGAAAAACTATTATCCTTAATAGAGTCGCTGAAACCCGGCGCTGCAGAGTAAGAGAGAAAACCAGAGAAACAGGGCGTGCGATGCAACAGCCGTATATGCATGTAGGAAAAACCGGAACATGTAAAAAGGGAAAGAAAAAAAAGTAACTGTTAATGCGCCGCCGTTCTGTCGTAAAAGACCAGTAAAACATACGATCGTGGAAAAAACAAGCCCCCTAGTCCCATGTTAAAAAGATATACGGCTATGCGTTACGGGTGTCCTTCTTAGGCCAAGTAAGAACAAGCCCGGTATCGAGCGAAAATCCCGCCCCAGATGCCCACTCCTGAGTAACCATCCAAGCGAAGCTCGCGGCTTCAAAAGCTGAGCTGCCGGAATATAAGGGTAGATAGTATGGTGTGAGATACTGCCCAGGAACCAGTGACTTATTCTTGGGGATCTGCGGCGAGTGTTTCGACCATGTTTTCTTGTATTCCGCTTCGATGGTGGACCAAGGTAATCGCTGATGGCCGAGTTTCCACCAATCCTGATTCTTCTGTAGAATGTGAAGGAGGTTGTTCCTGCTCCGCTTGATGGAGTCTAGGAATTCCTTTCCATTGCCATCCGTGAGGCGCGTGGGATCTGCCAAGGATATTGAGAGGAAACGTTGCTGCTCATAGGCGGATACTCGTTCGCTGCAGACGCCGCCCATTTGGTAACTATATACCGGTTAGAACAAGGGTTTAGCAGGGGTTTTTAAGGGATATTTCGTACAGCAGTGCATGAAGTTCTTTATTCGCCCTAAGCCTGCTGTTCAGTAGAAACTCGATGTAGGCCAGTACTCCTCTCCAGCCTTCCGATGTGCTAGATCGGTTGTCGCGTCTCCGTAACTCGTCATCAAGCCCAAATGATAGAAAGTAAGAACTTTAAAGCATATATGTTAGCTAAAATCTCTGATAAAAAAAAATGATTGGCACAAACACACATTACAGAATGGCATGCGTAAATGGATGCATGACTAAGATTCTGCTCTTCACTCGAACTCTTCACTCCTAATGCAGCATCCGCCTTATGTTTGAGTTTAATGCCGAGATCCAAGAATCTAGCGGCCTCTTTCTTGAGTTTGTCGTTGTCGCTTGATCCGCTCGATTCTGGACCATCAGGCGAACCAATTGAATGGCGGGTTGCCGGCTCTCGCTCAGTCGATCTTGGCCGTTCGGAAGACGAGGCAAGTCGCCTGGTAGGCGTCGCGATTTTCCCATTCAGAGAGTTCTTAACCCCCGGCGCCGATTTCAAGGTATTAATTGATACGCGGGTCGGAAGGTGGGGTGATCTGTCTCTGGCGGCTCCTTTCTCTGATGTTTGATCGGTGAGGTAGCTGTCTTCTCTCACATACTTGGAACCTCTGCCGTGGTCCGGGTCTGATTCCAGAATATCCGTCACTCTATCCACATTATGGACGCCATAACTAAGACGAACCATTTGTCGTTTAGGTTTTGGTAGCACCATATCAGCAGGTGGACGCTTGGCCGGTACTTTGAAACCAATCCGTGGGGACTGTCCTTGGGACCGGCTTCTAGCTTCGGCGTCCCGTTCATTCGGCTCCAGCTTATCCGCCTTACGATCGGCCTTCGATGGTCGGATCTCATTATCCAGTTTGGCACTTCGGGATGAGGCGTGTGAAAGCGACTTCTCCAAACCCTTCTTCGGTCGTTTAGGCGGTTCTTCGTCCATGGAATTCCAATCCGTATCCTTCTTCCTCATGTTGTCATGCTCCCACTCGTCAACTAGCCTATTGAGTTCGTCGGGTAGAGGGCTGAGCATCTTCGGTAGTACGGGAGGTCGAGGCTGGTCTTTGGTAGCATGTCGTTCAGCTTTCTTCGGTTCACGTTCCTCCTTCTTCGGGGGTCTTTCGCGAGGTCTGTCCGGGGGACTCGGCGAGCGTCGGTGCTTGACATTGTCGGTTTTGGATGGCATCGAGGGTGATTTCGGGCGTGCGTTCGCAGCTTCCCTTTTGGGAGCTTGCGCTTTCGTGGACTTCTTTTCGGCATTCGGGGCGGGCTCGTCTTGTGCAGGTGGTCGCTTGGATGGAGATCGGGGGAGGGCGTTTTTGGAGGATATTGTGGCTTTCAGGACGGGTGAATCTAGGTGAGAGGTAGAATTCGAAGTCTTGAGCTTCTTGGTCGGTCTGTCATTTTCCGGGTGACCGCCTAGGGAGTCGGAGAGTGTGTGGGTGGTGGGTTGGGAGTGTTTGGATTTGGTGGGTTGGTCTCTGGGTCTGTCACGAGAGGGTTAGTAAACTGCTGAGAGTATGAAGTGAGTAAAGGGGAAAGGAAGTGCAACGGCGTACAGTGTGACTTCGGCGGGTGAAGGAGCGTCTTTGGGGGTTGAGGAACGACCAGCACCGGAGCCTCCATCTTGCATTCGTTTCTTGCTGTATTCACCCAAGGAAATAGTTTTCTTTCCGGAACGCGACGCCGTGCCGGTGTAAGGGAGGGAGGCTGGGGTAGCTGCTTGCTTGGAGGATGTGGATTTCGAAGGAAGGGCATTGTCCAAGCTGCTTGCCTTGTCGGAGTAGGTTGTCATCTCCTCTCGTGATAGGAAGGTGTGGTGGGCATAACAGAAGCAGTTGTCTTTGTTTTGGTAGCAGTACTTGCAGGTACCTTGGTGGCGTCTGGCATCCGGATTATCGTTGGCCTGGGTTAGACGGAGAGGGTAGTCGGGAAGGATGTTCTTTTTGAGGTTTTTGAGGCGGGCGTCAACGTTGGAGTGGGTTTGTGAGGAGGCCGACGCGGTTGTAGCATGCGCCATTACGCTGCTAAGCGGCGGCCGTTGTGTAGGGAACGAGTCCCAAACAGAATCGGCAGGGGGAGAGAAGAGCTTTTGACGGAGGGAGAGGGCGCCAGAGCGAATTCACACACACAGGATGAGAAGACGACGGGGGCGGGGCGGGATGAAGGGCGGGACGGTGAGCGCCGCAGAAGGGGGGTGGAGGAGGTGGTGGGTGGAGAGAGTGTGAGAGAGTGTGTGACTGGGGCGGGGAGTTGATGTTGTCAGGGTCCGAGTGCGAGGTTCGAGGCGAGTCAAAAAGTAAAGTCGAGTCGAGTCGAGTCCTGTGTGTGTGTGTCTCTCTCTCGTCGGGAGCGCCGATGCCTGGAGGAAGGATGCAAGTTGGAAACGAAGGATGCGAAGGATATGGTGAAGGATGATGAGGACGAGGCAATGCGACGGGGAGGTTGGTGGTTTGATGATGATGATGATGGTTGATGATGATGGTGGTGGATGTTGATGGAGGTTGATTGATTGATGGAGATGCGATGGATGGATTGGTGAATGAAAAGGTGTTGTGCTGGGTGGTGGGGGGCCTTGTTCCCTGTGTTGTGTTGTTTAATATAATTTATTGGATACTGGCATGCATCATTTGCATTCGTCCAAACATTAAAACATGTGTCTGCGCCCTGGTCTAGCCTCTTTCATATTCCATTCAATCTGTCTGTTCATGGATATCCACTACTAACTATACTACATACAATTACCGCTACTACTTAGAGGAAGGAGAGTCAGAGGAAGAAGAAGAAGAAGTTATCATTCTGGTATGGTATAATGTCTACAGTTCTTCGTCATCATCGGTTGTGCCACCGAGAGTATCGTCGTCCGTGGTATGGCGGTCCTCCGCCTCTGGATCAATATCAACTCTTCCTCCTCGATATTGAAGGGAATCATCTTCTTCACTTTCCCGGTCGATAACCATCTCGTCTCCTGTTTTGTCTTCATCTTCATCTTCATTGTCCGACAAGGGCTCTTCTTGCTTTCTTTTCCTTCCAGAAATTGTTTTTGATACAGGCTTAGGCTTAGGCTTAGCCTTATTCGAACTCTTGGGCCTTGATTCCACGGGTTCCTCCTTGATCTGTTCCTCTTCCTCTTCATCTGAAACATCTGCTGCTGCTGCCGGTGCCGGTGCTGCGACACCCCGTTGACCTGTAACAGATAGTTTGAACCGTCAGTTCTCCTTTGAACGAGAATAATAAATTAAAGAAAATAAAATAAAATAAAATACATACCTCGTGAGAGCTCTCTGATTTTCTTCTTCTTCTCGTTGAGCAGGCGCTGGAACTGCAGGATCAGAGCATCCTCGTGCTTCTTCTTTGCGGCCGACAGATCCTGGATCTGCCTTTCGAGCTTCTCAAGCTTGGCCCGGGCTTCCACCGCCTCCTTCTCTGCTTTGAACGAGCGGGCCTACCCCTCTTGTTAACAATCGTTCTCATATATATAGACACAAATATATATACTCGAGTATATATATATAAGAAGAATATATATTTGTGTATAATGGGGATTAAGAGGGGGGAAGAAGCGTACAACGGTGTCGTCTTTCTCTTTGCAGACGCGGTCCAGCCAATCCCAGAGCTCGATTTCTACATCCTGGGGAGTGAAGTGGAGGATGCCCAACCGCCTCTACTACTATTAGAATGACATATTTATTATATTTCAGTATTTGGGTAAAAGAACATACTCGGATGCCCCCGACGTCCTCTCTGACGCTGACCTATAAAATAATATAAAGCAATTAATAAAAAGATAATTAATTAATTAAAAAAAAGGAATAGGGTGGACATACACTGATGGAGTCCTTCTTGACGAGGGCGGAGAGCTGGATGTTGTTGAGCAGGTGGAGCTCCTCGGGGGGAGCGTCTGCCAGAAGGACAGCTCGGAGCACAGCTTTCCAGTCGTCGTCGCTCTGCTCGCTGGAGGAGTCCTTGAGCGCCTTCGTCTTGCTGTCCTTCACTGTTCCACACATCATTATTATCAGCTATACATTCTCAAACATGACAATAATAATAATAGAGTGTAGAATGGATATGTACATACGCGTGAGGCCGTAGCCTTCGGAGCCGTCGGTGGCGGTGATGGAGAGGTTGAGAGGAATGGTGGCAGCTGTGGGCTGGACGTGGAGGATGACGGCGAGGTCCTGGTCCTTCTCGTCGGACCGGACGACGCGAATGATCTTTGACGGGCGCATTCTTCTCTCTCTCTCTCTCTCTCTCTCTCTCTCTCTTTCACATGCTCCCGTGATGGTGTTTTCTTCAATCCCCTTCTATCCTCTTTATATAAATATATACTTAGTACTTATATATAGTAGTTGGATATATAGTTAATTGAGTCATGCAGAAGTCATGCACGAAGATGGCCATCGAAACAGAAACCGCATGGAAAACAGGGCGCGCCAATGTGGCAGTCTGTTCCTGTTCCAGTCCAGTCTGTTCCGGTCCCAGCTCTTGTTCTCATTCGTGCTGGTGGTGGTGGTTCTCCGTTGAAATGCAAATTTTCCAGCTGGCTGGCTGAAAGTGCCCGTCGTCTGCAGGGAAAGGGGCCCTTTTCTTCCTCTTCTCTTCTTCCTCTTCCTCTTCTTCCTCACCTCTCTTCAAACATCAAAACCTCAACATCATCTTCAACATCACCATCAACCTTGCTCAGACGACAATTCCCATCTCCATCATCATCGTCATCTCCATCTCCATCTCCATCTCCGACAATTCCTCCCATTCGACCATCTCATACTATCCGACAAAAACCTGCCAGTCTCATATCATACAACAGCTATAGCTCCCGACTAATACCATTCTGGCCTTCTGCTTCTGCTTCTGTCCTGCTCTGTCCTGCTGCTTCTGCTTCTGCTTCTGCTGCTTTCTCCCGGATCTGGCATCCACCAACCACCGACAAAAAAAAAAAAAATTAATACTCAGCATCATCTACTACTACTACTACTACTACTACCACTACTACCAACTAGTATCTATCTAGCTCCAGCTATATAATAATATCTCTTCAGGATCCCTCAGGCCTCTACCATCACCGCCAAGCTGCCCCGGACAATCCACTCTCCCGAGGGATGGAAACATCACCTCTGAAGAAAAAAGGTGCTTCTCCGAGCTTCGCTATCGAGTCATGGGACGATGACGATGACTTCAAAGATGTCGGCGACCACCTTCGCATGTCAAAACCTTCCTCCTCCCGTTTCAGCGACAGAGGCTCTACCCCTTCCCGTCTCTCCGTCGCTAGCGACTCCCTCCACGACTTCGCCTTCATCGACGACTCTCTAGACAAGGACTTCGTGTTGCCCCATCATCTTCATCACCATTCTGCTTCCATCATCTCACCCGAAGATGCCATCCGTTCTGCCAACAAGGCTGGCATCCCCCTGCCAAAGGACATTCCGGCCTCAGCTCTCACCGGCGGTTCCATCAGAAAAATCGCCGCCTCGTCCTCGAAACGTGTCGTCAAAGTCGACTGGGGTGAAGACCTCGAAATCGACACCACCTCCGCTCCGAAATTTTTAACCGTAAAAAAGGTCAGAAGCAGCGAATTCCCTCTCGACGCCTTTCAAACCTCCTCCGAAGATGAAAGGAGCCAATTCCACGACGAGGATGACATTCCAACCATCAGAGCCCACAAAAGGTCCCCCAGGAGAAGCCCTCTCATCGATGCTTTCAGATTACCCACTCCCGAAATCCCCTCTGAACAAGAGCTCGCTGCAAAACTTCCTCCTGCCAACAACGACAACGACGACGACGATGACCCTTTCGAAGTAGACGAACTCCCAACCGGAAGACCTCTCTCTAACGGCGAAAGAAAATCCGAAATCCAGGCTAATCTTTCAAATTTTATGGACAGCGACACCGACGAGCTAGCGGAAGGTAGTCTAGGTACCAGGCACGGCGGAAGATACCGATCAAACTCCATCATGTCCACCATGAGTCCCAGTCTCGCCAGCACGTTCACGGTCGAAAGCGAGGATGAGAGTTTCAACTGTATCGAGCTACCCCAGGCCGATTTCGATTTCCAGCATGCGCTTGAGGAAAAGCGGAAATCGAGACTCCTCGCTAGAGCCGCATCCGACCTTCGAAACGCCGGCGATCAATCCAAGGATGATTTCTTGGACGACATCGAAATCGGGGAAGGGGGCCTCCTGAGCTCGAAAATTAACCGCAATAAAAACATCCTCCTAAAGGCCACTCCCACGAGCCCCCGGCGGAGCGCTGTCACGCTGAAGTTTACCCGAATCGGAGAGCAGAACATGAAGAAATCCCACGCACGAAGGCTTTCCATGAGCTCCAATCACAGCACGCTAGAATCGGTTGACGAGGGTACGCCGGGCCGCCCAGCTTCCCTGGAAATTAGCATCGAGCCCCAGAAAGGAGATGACCAAAAACGGCCCCAACCCACTCTCAAGCGGACCGACCCCAGCAAGCAATCGCGACTTCTTCGACCCCAGAGATCCACTCCCAACCTTAAAGCGCAGAACTCGGCCCCTATGAAACTTCCCCAGGCACTTCCTCCTCCGGTTCCTCCAATACCCCGAAGTTTCTTCACCGAACATGACACAATCCCCACAATACCGACAATGCTACCAGTTCGAGCAGGATACAAGGGTTTACCGATCGCTAGGCCGCCTTCCCGTACGATGCCCAATCGGCCTCCGTCCCGAAATAACAGTCGCGCGGCATCTAGAACAAGTAATCGGTCAGAGTCTCGTGGTCCACCAAAATCACCCTCTGCGGAGCACAGCCATTCGATAAACAGATACATGAACACCTCTCGACCTTCTTCTCGTGCTAGCATTGGGAGCCGCTCGAAGTCTCCAGGCCGACCATCCACACCGTCCCAGAGGCCCCCATTCCTTCCAGCGGGCGCGTCTCAATCGCAGTCGCAACATGTTCTCAGTAAGCTCCAGCGAAAATCATCCGCCAAAGCCCTACGGCCTCCATCAGCTCAGGAGTCCCGTCCTCCGAGCCGGTCGTCAAGAATCAGGGAACGCTCTCCTCTTCGCAATACACAAGCGGCAGCTACTGCTGCAGCTGCCACGTCTGGACCCGTGGCACCGGAACCTCTTCGAAAGGAAGCAGCATCCACGAACTTTATGCTGGCTCCGGTAAAACGAAGAAACTACGGAGTCGGTAACGAACTCGACGCTTTCGACGATCTTCCGACAAGCGCTAGACTGGAGAGTAAATTCACCGTCAAGCCTGTCGGTCAGGGAGCTCCCCGAGCCCTTCGGTCCACCAAAAGGGCAACTCTCAACACCGTTGCTCCTCCGGAGGGAACTCTACCCGTCAAGGAAACTAAGCTCCCTCGCTCCAACCGTCGTACGTATTTTCGACCAAAACCCCCCTTTAGGATTCTTCCAAAATAACTAATAAATACTCTCAAACTCAGGACTTATCACTCCTCCTTCAGCACAACGAGGCGCTCTTCCACTTGTGGGCGAAATCGAGCAAAAGAGACCGTCCTGGCGAAACAAAGCTCCAAAGCGTCTCAATCATGATATGCCTCAAAAACCACACCTCATCACCGCAGCAACGTTACCAAATGAGGCGAAGGGTCAGTGTCCAATGTGGGTAGAGCAACATCGTTACTCATTGCTAACGCTCTTTATATAGCCGTCAACGATATGATTTACAACCCGACAACCTTTAGATGGGAAGGCAACGAACACGCAGTTCGCGGTTTCGATAAAGAGGAGATCCTTCCTACTGCACTTCCACGGCCAGCTCTCATTTCCAGCGTCAAATCCGCGAAGAACATCCAAGTAGTTGGAAAAATGGTATTCGATCCCAACCATATGTGCTGGCTCAAGGTGGACGATACCGGCTCAGACGACGAGGCCAACGCTTTAGCCGACATTGACGATCTTAAAGACACGAATTCCATGACTGAACGAAGCACCCGGGATAGTGCCCATGGTGCATCTCTTAACGATCTAATGACGGCGGAGGAGTTCGATGTCGGTCCGGAGTTCACGAGGAGACAGAAAGAGGAAGAACAGCGATGGCGAAGAAAGGTTACCGGCTGGATATCCTCCAACGACGCCCGAGATCCCAACCGGTCTTGGGAACTACGTGACATTGCTATCTCGAAAATCGACGGAGACTACAACTAACACGCTGACGCCCAACCTCCCAATATACCTCGCCCGGCTTTCCAGCATACCATTTATTCTTATCTCAACCTTTACATCTTTGCTATTATTTCTGCTTCATATATATCATTGG